>JARBWI010000031.1:0-1217057 GCA_037576405.1 Campoplex capitator | reverse complement strand
AGGGGCAAAGTCATAGAAAATATTGTTACCAGAACGAAAAAATGAGTGTAAAAATCATTAGAAAAGAGTTGTGAATTTTTGATGAGAGAAGAAAAAAAGAGCACGTGCAGCATGACCGATTAATAATTACGGAAAGGGGAGACTCGCAGCGTTGACGGGGGCGAGAGCGTCGTTAAACGCTTTTAATCAATGTCATCGGGCCAATTTCCGATCGCCATTCCTCTCCACGCTTCTGCGCCATCCTCTGCGCGCCCTGGACCTCTACACGTACGCGTTGTTATCTGTATAGAGAAGTTGCCGCAGGCTAATATGTACGCGCGAGTGTGTTGGGCCTCGTCGAACGTTATCGGTGAGACTCTCCTCCGGCAGGAAATTACGATCGAAACTCCATTGGCGGAAGTTGCAATTTATCAATATCCAACCACAGTGGACCACGCGCCACCGTTTCATTTCATTTTCCAACTCAAACACGTCCTATTTCAATCCTCATTTCCATCTTTCGTCGCCACTCTAAATTCAAGGAAACGAATTCTGACACGTGTCTTTCCAATCTCATTTGTTTCTCTAGAAATTTCTAACCTCGTAATTCGCTATGAATCTTAAAAAATTAAGCGACCATTTTGCAATAGCCTCGTCATTGGTTCTCGATTTCAACGAAAATAATCGTTGAGAAAATTCTTTTTTTTATTTTTTAAATAAAAAATAATAAGCTTTTGCTCATGAAAAAATGAACTAACTTTTTTTTTTAATTTCGGAAAATATTAATTTTTGTTTTTTCCCGTAAATTTACCGATTTTTTATCAACATCAAGGGTATTTAAAAAGTTCAGAAACTTTATAGAAGTTTGAAATATTTTGAAAATAAGTTGACAGATGTATTCCAGACGATGAAAAATCAATAATTTCGATAATTTTTGGCCAAGCGAGTTTCGAAAGTTCAGAAACGTTAGGATTTTCAAAATATTTGACTTGAATTCTCGAATTTAGATACGAAATGAAATATCTGGCGAGGAACGAAAGTGCGAAACATGTTTAAATATCGTTGAAAAAAGGATTCGTTTCTCGCGTGCTCGCGGTCCAGTCGGAGATTTTTCGTAAAAATGAACGGAAATTGACGGAAATACATAAACTCCTCATCTCTGCTGCAGGAGCGAGAGAAAAGGAGGAAGAAAAAAAAATGAAAAAAAAAAAAAAAAAGACAAAGTTGGCGTGTCGAGTCGATCGTAAGAACGCGTCGATTCGCACCTCTCTCGCGGCGCGAACGCTGACCACAGCAGCAGGCGCGAGCCTCGCGCGATTATCCTACCTGCTGACGAAGTCGAGAGAGAAAGAGAGAGAGAAACGCGATTTATTGGCGAGTTTGAAAGAACCCGAGCCCTCGGCATAACTCAGCCCTCTCGTAGCTTGCGGTGATGTTGACTGAGTGGATGAGAAAGAAAGAGAGAGAAAGAGAGAATAAAGAAAGAGGTCTTCCTTCACGAGCAGCTCGTTTTTCGCTCGTATCTTCGACTACCGAACGCTCTCCCCGCATCGACGCGAACATGCAAATGTTATATACCGTACACAAACGTCGAGTTGTTGCTGCTGCTGGTACGAAGTTTCAAAAATAAATAATATAAAAAAGTATAGTATATGCATATATAAAAGCACTAAGCGCGAGGCAAGAGTTTGCCAATCAAGAAGCATTCACGTATGGCTACTAAGTGACTGGAAGGGAGCCTTAATTAAAGCCTCGCGTGTTAACATTTTTTTTCTTTTTTTCACTCGCTCTCAAGTACATTGACGAAATTGCCTGAAAAAAATGGATCGCTTTAATGAGAAAAGTCATTTTTCTTTTACAGTCCTCAATTTGTCGGTAAATGATCTTTAATATCTCGAGAAACATTCTTGTTTGAGCAAAAAAAAAATGCGATACTAATTTCTCAATTGAATTTGAATCCAAAATTATAGAATCGCGATTAAAACTTTTTCAGTTTCTTCGAAAATTTTCGCTTTTCCGCAGTGGCGAGATTTGACATCTCGAAATTTTGCATCAAGAGAACTATTGTTTTTCTAATAATAATATTCGCACGATAAAATATGAAAAAATGAAAATGCCTCAGTCAAGATTTTTCAAATTTATATCCAAATAAATTGACTCCAAAAAATCAAACATTCAATCAATCAAGTTGATTCTTTATTCGATCAATTTTTCAAATTTTTTCGTTAATTTGGCGAAAATAAATTAAATAAAAACAGTTGAGTTGCATTGGAACGAATATATGTTTCGATCGAACGATTTTTCGAGTATTTCATAGGGACGAACGGTAAAGCAGGGAGCAGGAAGGAAAGAAAAAGTGAAGGATAGGGGGTTGTTTGCAACGGGAAGATATTTACGAAGAACATGAGAGGGCTCGACTTTAATGGCGTCCTATATAACGCTTTACGCGGAAAGCCCCGGAACGAGCATGAGAAGAGAATATTTCCCGAGTGTCGTTTCTCTCGTAGTGTGCACACGCGAGAAATCATAGGGATTTTTGCGGAGGGTAAACATCGTGTAACCACCAGGGACCTTTCGAACTCCTGGGGGATGAAATGGGAATGAGAATAAGAAGAGAGAGAGAGAGAGAGGGAAGATTATTGAAGCAGCTAGAGGCAGCACGCTTCGCACACGCGGCAGACCAAAAATCCCTTTATGTGCGTGTACAAAATATTGTATAAATATTTTTTATTGGCTCGTCTCGCTAGACTTTATTCGTGGGTGGTCCTCGATCGTCACGAGGGATCATTCCAACTAATATTATCTCGAATTATGAGATCGTGAAAATAGGACTGACTCGCATCGGCGAGCAATAAAATTCCGACGAATCAACTTTTCTTTTCAGATATTGTTTTACACGTTTCGTTGCTTCGATGAAGAAGCGGAAAGATTTGTTTTATGTACTCACCATTTCTGTGTTGAAATTAATTTATTCGTTTCTTCGAATTTCATCTTATTTGATGACATTTTTTGACTGATAAACGTCTGAAAATTTTCATTACTTTTCCCAAATATTGTAAAAACATTCTCCATCATTAATACTGAATCTAAAAATTTGACAATTTTTTTTTTTTTTTTTTTTGGAAAATACACTCAAACGACATAAACACTCGAATCAATCGAAAAATGTTCACTGCGTTGAACGAGTTAAAATGTTTCATTGAGTTTCCACAAAATTTTAATGTAAGAGATAAATTGATTAGGTAAACAATTTGTTGGAATCAAAAAGTTCGCTGATATTTCTCGGCATAACGATTATTTTGAAAAATAAATCATAATAACAGAAAGCGTAGAACGAATTATTAAGTTTTGTAATCGAGTGACAGTTTCTCGTTTCAGTCAGTTAGCGATAGCGACAAAAATATATTTTCTTTTCGTCATCTATGGATTTTCACCATGCAGCTGCAAAAATAAAAAAAAAAAAAAAAAAGTTCGCAAAAAACTGAACAGATTAGGTTTCTCCTCTCGATTGGGTCGTACTACTTTTTTTTTTTTTTTTTTTTTTTTTTTTTTTTTTTTTTTTTTTTTTTTCACCACGCACTGTCTCACTTTCCAGGGGATAATCCTTTTCCGATTGGCAATGACGATTCGTTCCGGGTCCTGTGAAAACGAACTTCCTCGTCCCGATTCTCGCGCCAAAGGTGCGCTCGCGCGCGCGCGCGTGTGTGTGTGTGTGTATTAAAATCTCGTTTCACACGTTGCATAATACGAAGAACCTTTTTTTTTTTCTATCGTATACGCGGTGAAGCGATTAGTGACGCGTCGCGAAAGGGTCGAAGTGACGCACGAGGGCGAGAGCAGTCGTGCTCACTCTCTAGTCTACTTTTCCTCTTGTTCATCGTCATCGAATATCCTGTGTATAAATGTCAAAATTGAATGAATTCGGAGAGAGAGCCCGATCGAATCGATCGATCGAACGCAGTCGCACATCGCTATTATTCATCATGAAGGGCAATGAAAATAATCTGAGCTGAAAACTTGGACACGCAAGAGTGGATTATCCACTGAGCTAATTGGATTTTCATATCTAGACGAAATAATTTGAAACTTCAACTTTTTTTTAATTCTCTAGACAAATATTCATTCCAGTTGTAATCGCCTTTGAAGTCATTCCCAAAAGTTAATGCCCCCTGCGGGGACAGGAGAAGGATCACATGGGCTTTGTATGATTCCGATGGTTCTCTTTTGCCAAACTTTTGTGACGCATTGGTTGAACATCTTCGTCGAGCAAAACAAAAAAATGTTTTGAAAAAACATAAAAAACTCCCGACTAAAAATAGTAGTAAACTTTAAAAAGTCTGAAATAATAACAAACAGATGTCGGGATTTTTATTTTTTTTTATTATTTCAGACTTTTTAAACTTTACTACTATTTGTAGTCGGGAGTTTTTATGTTTTTTCAAAACATTTTTTTTATTTCACACTTTTTAAAGTTCATAATTTTTCAATTAATTATTATGAATATAATTAATAATAAATAAAATTAAATAATTTAAAACAATAATAACACAATCAACCAATCTGTCACAACAACAACCGATCGGTCACGACCAACCGAGTGAAGTATGGCGCAGATGTTGCCAGTGAATATATTTATGACGGCATCATCTATTTTGTTGTGTCGATATGGTTGAACGGTGATTTTTTGTTTTTCTAATTATTCTTCAAATATACAAGCAATCGTATCAAATTACGACTCCAAACCACGTCCACCGGTAATAGAACCTGTTTCTCCAATTTGGTCAAGTAATTTTTCGCCGTTTCAACAAACATTCTGCTTAAAAAATTCGTGAAAATCAGCTGATCACGGTCAAACGCATAACTCCCGGCTTTTGACCGAGTAGGCAGTCGGGAATTAATAAATGTATTGTTTCGTTTTCTCAGCACTAAATAAACATTTTTCCATGCTTCGTTGGATGTTTTTTTTTTTTTTCTATCATTCTGTCTTCTAATCCTTTTGAACTTGGCCGATACTTGAAGAAACAATTCTCAAATGTTGATTCGATTGTTTCTGTTACTCCGATACTAAATTTATTTATTGGAGCTATGATGTCGCGATATTTTAGACAATTCCATTAGAGACCATGCTAATTGATTAATTAATGACTTTTCAATCATCCTCCCAAATGTCGTCGAATCTTGCGAGCATTTTGTTTTCTGCAATATTTTATTTTTTGCAAATTTTCATTGAAATCTCTTTATTTTGGTGCAATGATCAATCGAATACACGATGTTTAGGAGGCTTGACAACATTTTAAAATCATAGAAAATTCTTGAAACGATAATGATCGTGCCAAAAGTGAGTCCAGGATTGTTGGATCGAAAAGAAAAAAAAATCAACCGATAACAAGGGAATCTGTTTGCTCATAATATTTTCAATTTTGATTTAAAAATCATGATTTCTTTCGGAACTATTTTCCTTTTTTTAAAAATTTTTTTTCTGATAATTGGATAAATACTAACACTGTCTTTGGTTGATCAGAAAGAGTGAGTTTCATAAAAAGCATAAATTCGAAAGAAATTTAAAAATCAGTGAAGGTAGCGTGAAAAATCCCATCCGTATTGAGAGAATAATCGAGATTTCTTTGCATTGAAATTTTCAGATTATAATTATGATCGAAATTCAAAGATCACGATATCTTGAAGAGATTGCAATATTTTCGAATTATTACGCGTGGTGATATTCTGATGAAATGGAATAACAGGCCCGAAATTGATGTGTAAAAGAGCATTGATAAACCGTCCGTAGAGAGTTCAAGGGAAAAATGAAGATCGTGAAGGGCCTAGAATGTGAGAGGTCAACGAGAAAGAGAAGATATATACTACGTTGAGAAAAAATTGTGAGGAGGGGAAGGAGGAGAAAGAAGCAGGACAAGGATGATTGTTAAATTCGATGAAGTTCGAGGATGGTGTGGACGGGTCTGGCGATGACCTCTGGTCACCCCCGCTGATCCAAAGATCGATAAGAATGTATGTACACTTATAAAGATACACGATACAGAGAAAGAGAGATAGAGAGAGAGAGAGAGAGAAATTGAAGACGAACCGAGAGAAAGGGAAAAAATGACACGTTCGGTATTGAAGCGTATGTCCATTAAGGGACTCGACACCTCTATTAGCGCGCTAATACCAAGACAGATTTTCACCCACGCAACATTATCTTTATTGTCCTGAAAGAGCGAGAGAGAGAGAGAGAGAGAGAGAGAGAGAGAGGTCTTCAGCGATGCGAGACTATAGCAGGGAAACATATTATTCATAACTCCCTTCGAAAACTTTTTCTTTTTTTTTTTTCTCTTCCAGCATGATCGATCCTCAAAGAGAGCCGATGTCATTGACGTCATCAGTCACTGAGATTTTCAACGCCTACCACTTGCCCCATGATCCAAGCACATACGCGTTCACTTTTTTCTCGAACCTATTTCTCTCCATCTTGGATAGAAAAGCTACTGCGATTTGTCAAACTGTTTACCGAAAAAGAAACCCTTCGTTTAAACCTGGAAAATCATCATTTAAGGATGAACCGGTCGTGAAAATTCCTTGAAGGGAACTTTAATCCTGTGCCTGATAGACGAGATTCGAGCTCAAGCTGAAGAAAACGATGTGGCATTGAGTCAAATATCAAAGTAACATCTTTTTATGGAGATTTCCAAAAATATAATTAAGGGGCGGTGTATAGATACAATTTTCCAAAACCAATTTGTTTTTTTTTTTTTTCATTTTCTGAAAGTATAATATCTTACGAGTATTTTCCGACCAATTGAATGTAAATCAAACCATTATTCGCCGAAATACATGTATTTGAGTCGAGAACGCCAACCGGCGATCCCTGGAAAACACTCAAGAGGCAAGGGTAGCTCGGCGGCAGCTTAAAATGGCTTCAGATGCAGCTAATTAAGCGCAGGAAGGCGAACTATATGGCCCAGGAATAGACGACTCTATGTAAGTGACAAAAAAATTTTTTTATCTGCATGCAAATCGTACTCAAAACTAAACTCGTTTTTCTCGAAACCCTGTTTTTGAAGTCGGTGATCACTGTAGCTCGAAAACGACTTTACCGATCGGATTGAAATTTATATCACTTCTTCTATACATAGTTGTTCTCCGGATGAACGAAGGATTTTTTTTTTGGACAATAATTTTTTTTTTTATGGTCAAAAATGTAAGTGAAATTTTGGTCAAAACAAAACTTTTGACTTTCAACGTCCGCCATTTTGTGAAAAATGGAAATTTTTCGAAACCCTTCGTTCAACCGGAGCATTATATCATTAACTAAAGATTCGCCTCTGATTTTTTGGTTTCAGATAATCCGTTGCAGCGCGAGACTGATCACCGGAAAATCTGTTTTTTTTTGCAGCGTCCTCGGCCATTCATGATTATCGGCTTATTTTCAAATATATTTCTTTGAAAAAATTGCAATGTTCACATTAAATATATATCTTCCAAACGGAAGAATTTTTGTTGTAAATTATTTTATCGTTTGGCCAAAAAAAATCAGAAAAAAGGCCTTTTTTTAAACGTCCTAACTATACAATCCCCTTAAAAAGTTTCGTCACGATGAATTTATTGGAAAGAAGAAGGAAATAATCGACCCCTAAATTATGGATTTGATATTCCTCTGACTTCTGACAAAAAAACATTGGAAATAATGGGAATAAGAACAGTATTTGGTAAGGTTTATCAAAATCTTCAAATTGAAAGAATTAATTTATTTTCTAGTGCGTAAATAATTGAAAAAAAATGAAAGTCAACAAATATCCAAAGTGTTGAACAATAAATGTTTGATGTTTCGTGAACCCCCCGATAATAGAACGAGAATGTTCAAAATCGCTGAAAAAGAGAAAATTTTGAGATTAGAAAAGTTCTTGATGATGGAATGGAATTAAAAAATAGAATTGAATTATTTTCGAGTACATTTTGTAAAAGATTGGATGAAATTTAGATGAAGCGGTTTCTCTCTTGAGTCCATAAAAAAAAAAAAAAATGTAATTTTGAATGAAGAAAATACGAATAATTATTCGGGAAGGAATGAATTTAATTTTTATTATTCCCACTTGATGATTCAGTGCGCTTTCGCCCAGCGAAAAAACTATGCCCGCTATAAATACTTTGGGGTGTATCTCCGCACGAAAAAAAATAAAATAAAAATAAAAAGAGAGGAAGAATAATAAGAAGACGGACGTTCTCGGAAGGATAAAAATCTAATTTATGCTAATCCTCAACTAGAGAGAGAGAGGCTGAGAGAGTGATATTGCTTTTGCCGATCCTGCAATATTGTTCTATCTCTTTCTCCCTCTTCATTTATCTCCGAGTGTAGGAATCACCGCAGGTTCGCAGTTTCGTGGAATCGATTCGAGATCTTCAGGAAAAATATCGAACAAATTGGACCGCTTAATTCGTTCATATGGTCCCAGAATTGTACACTCGAAGAATAACAGTCGAAAAAGTAGCAAGAAAAATATCGGTATATAGAAAACGTCAACATCGAATCATTATTCCAGCGATCATTTAGTGGACCAACATTTTCAGTTTCTCTACGGTAAACAAAATTACAACTTTTTTGTTTATTTCAAGAACCGTTTTTTTTTTCTCAACAGCTCGTTCATTACTAATTATTAATTTGCTCACAACCCAATAAAAATCAATTTAATGATTTCATAATATGATTTTCATTCGAATTTAACTCTCGTCTAGATAAATTTTTTTTTTTTTGTAGTATTTTTCTTTCTAAATTATTTTATATCTATTATTCGTGTGTAGGCATTGCATCGAACCAGTATTATTTTTAGATGAAAATACGTGTCTAGATTTTTAAAACTGTTTTTTTTTTTAACACCGGATTGATTAAGATTTCGTTGCAAAAAAATGGGTACGACTTGATCGAGAGAATTCGTGCTTCACGAGTCGTTGGAAGAGATCGACTGGTAAAACAAGAAGTGGGGTATAACAAAATGCGAAGAGGGAACATGCAGAAATCGCGGGAGCTCTGTCCAGATCGGTTCGGAGCATGGGTCGAGTTTTCTTTTTTTTTCTTTTTTGATTCTCGTTCTCTGTCATTCTTTCTTGCCCTCTCTCTCTCTCTCTCTCTTGAGCTCTCAGTTACGGCGAAGTGCTTGTTTTGCTTATCTAAGACAAATTTGCTGTCTTGTAAGCGACACCCGAAGGGTCGTTTGACAAACCGAGGGACTCGCAGGGGATGGCACCCGGTTCGTGTCTCAACGTCCACTCGCACACTTCCACCTTCAAATAAATATATACATGTATATTCTACTGTCTCGTGTTTCGAGTTCGTTACAGCTACTGGCCTGGAGGCACACACGGCGACGTTCCTTTTTTCGTTTGTTTTTAATCTCCGATCTCGGTCTTTCCTTTTCGAGTCGAATATATCGGAAATTTGATCAAAAATGTGTCGACGCTGTTTATTCTTCAACGATTTACAAAGAATTGCATTTTATCAATTATTTTATATCGTTGAATAACATTTCTCTGATAATTGCGATTCAAACTTCAGAATAATGTTTATTCTTCAGAATAAATAATCAGAAGAATAAATATTCTTCAGAAAAAATAAGAATAAAAGATGAAAAAATAAAATTAGAAATTCAGAATAATTATTCATTAAATTACAATTAAGGAGGGTGGCTACATACGACAATATGATAAGAATTTAATAAAATTTAGTGATAACATTCTTTAGCATCAAATGCAATGAAAGAATTTTTTTCAAATTTTTCGTCTACATAGTTGTCGAATAATTGGAGTTTACAATATGCAAAAGATATACCTATATATATCAGAATCCTATGCTTACGGATGTAAACTCTAGTGTTAAATTACTCGAAAACTATGTAGAAGAAAAATCTTAAAAAATTTTTATATTCATATTTAATCCAAAAGAATATGCTCACCAAATTTCATTAAATTCTAATCATTTCGAATTTTTCTATGCTTTTAACATGGCAACATTGTTGTGTGTAGCCAACCTCCTTAAATTAAATACATCTATTTATTTATTTATATTTCGCTTACAACGAAACTTGTCTTTCGGTATCATCAATGCGCCCAAAACCACCGGTCAACTATATAGTGTGACTCCAAAATAGACAATCCTTAATTTTTATTTGCAATACTACTCGAAAACGAATAGTTTCTTGAAGATTTATTTAAAAAAAAAACTGTTATCGCAAGAAATATTGAATCACATATGATGATTATTTTAGATTTTTTTACACGATATTAGATCTCTTCAGAAAAAATGTTGAAGTCGATATTTCGAAGAAAACATTTGAAAAAAAAGTTCATTAGTTTTGTCATTCGAATTTCTGACGAGCTCAGATTCATTGTCAGCGAGCACACAAAATCTCGAGTACAAAATTCTAAATGTGTACTTGAAAAAGAAAAAAAAGCGATCCTATAGGAACGTTGAACCCAACAAAGTATATGAAATATACAATTTTATACTTCTAATCATGATTTTTATCGTGGAATAAATCCTTTTTTCTCAATTTCAATTGAATTATAGAAATTGAAATTAAAAAAAAAATGAATGAAAAAAAAATTTGAGGATCAATTGAAATTCGTTCGAAAATCAATGGAAAAATTAAAAACTGATTTTCGTAAATGAATATATTATATAAAACGATGATAGAATGAATAAAAGGAGATGAAATGAGTCAACAAATAATTACGATTCCCCCGCATATATATTCATAGCCATCGCGGGAGTAAATGAATTCAAAAGAGATATAATGATCGGAGAGACGGAAGCATTGCATCAAAATTTCCAAGTAAAGATTTAATTGAGCGAGAATACAGGATTAATTAATTGGCTGCGATTGCGCGGAGAAAACTCATCCCCCTGTGAGGACGGGGTTGTGTAACTACTTCCGGCTTTCCGGTGGAGTAAACGAACGACTCGGAGTCAATGAATTTTCCGGAGGGCTATTCTCTTAGGAGAATATATATCTATATATACGTATACATAGACAAAAAGGTTTTGGCCACTTCTGAGAGCACCGTCTAACGTCTAATCATCCCCGCATATCTACATCGGGCCACACCCCCGCCCGCGAAATATCCGCTAAGATTTCCTACGCCGAGGTTTTCATCGTGCAAGAGAGAATTTCTCGGCTCTGCCAACCCCCTCAACTCTCTCTAATGTGGCAGCTCTCTTTCTCCCTTTAAATATATATATATATATATATGTGTGTGTGCGAGAGAGAGAGAGAGAGACAGAGACGGACTAGTTGGGACGGTCTTGGTCGCGCATTAACGTCGTCGTTAACGTAAGTTAGGGCGCTCCGGGTTCTTCGGCATCCGCTTGGAAAAGGAACAGCCAACTTGGGTCGCGTGCTACACGCGAGTCTACTTGCCCGCCCTTTAGCAGCCCTACAAGGGGGTGGTCATGCCTCCTGGGCAATAATGCCTCTTCAAACCATCCCTTTCTCTCAATACTATCTTTTTCTCTTATTCTCACTTTGTCCTGATGGAAAAACTACCCCCGAGTTCATTTCATTACAACTACACTTTTATTACATATATATTATTTTTCGATAGATGCTCGTTGCATGAACGCGTTGAGCACACGTTTTATACGTGTTTTTCCATCGTTAAACTTTTTTTTTTTTTCCATCAGAATTTTCGGACCTCGTTATTCGACATGAAATTTCTTTCTTCCGCTAGTACTTTCTTTTTTGCCTTATTTTCCCTTTGCGCGGATGGAAAAACTGCTGAGATGAATCTTTGATTTTTTTTTGGAATAAAACTTTTTGGTACCCTTTACTACCGAGTTGAACATCGAAGAGATTTTCAGTTCTCGGCTAAAATGTCTCAATTTATTAAAATCATCTTACATCGTGATCCAACCGAATTCAGGAAAAATCTTTGACGTATGTTGACACGAATACTCATTTTCAACAAGTTTAAGGGGCTACACCAGTGTGACACTTTCAAGAATATATTGACAGTATAAACTTGGAATATCTTGAAAGTATAAATAATTGAAGGAAGAATAGCGTTTTTTTCGAAATGAAATTTTTCAATTTGCTGACATTGTATCTAAAGGAGCAATTATCCGATTGACTTGAGTACTCTTGAATATATTTATTCTACAATGAACTGGGATATTTTCGATTGGATGAAAATTGACGATTTGGCATCGAAAAGACGACCATTTTTATAGGCAAGAAAACAGACTTTTTTTCATAAATACGCCATTTTGTTGGATTTTCATATTTTCCGAAAACCCTACGTCATACTACAGGAAATACCTTCCAGTTTAACGACATTTTTTTGTTTTTCGGTTTCAGCTACTCAATCGACCAAAATCATGGCAACAGTGGAGGAACTTTTTTTTTCAGGCCTCCGAAGGCAGCGCATAAGTCGCTTGGATCTCAATATTTTTCTATGAAAAAATGATGTAATATAGGTCAAATACAGCCAAATATGTTCGCAATTTTCCGAAATATTTAATTGCGTACTTTTATTCCGAAAAAATTTCGAAAATCATTCAAATTTCATTTAATTAATTTTTAATTAATTTTCAATCAATTAAATTAACTATTAATGAAAAATTGTCCAATGAACAATGAAACGACGATGAATGATCGAAACGTATTTGAGAGTTTTCCCCGGTAACGGACATATTTATCAAGGCTCGCATTCAAATTATTCATCGCAAAAAATTTTCATTTCAATTTCTCTGATTAAAATTTCAAAAAACTCAAGTTTTTCAGTCCAAAACTTTACATAACCGAAGAAAGAATTTTTCCAGAATTATCAAGATCATCCAGTAAACGATTTGAGGAAATTGTTCGAGCCAGAATTACAATCCTCCAAAGAGTATAAAACGCGTGTTTAATTGAGTCAGGAAACGGAGCAACGTTATCACCATCCGCGATTCCGTGTTGATTCTCGTTCAAATTGAATGAAGAAAAACAAAGTTCTGCGCGAAAAAAAAAATCGACCGAAACCCCGGAAAAGAAATCATGAGAGGGGGTGGTATGAGAAAAAAAAAAAAGAAAAAAAGGAGCGAAACGGAAGTAAATCGTGTTCAACGGGAGAGAGCGTCACGCGATGACAAACGAGCACAAGTCGTTCCAAGTGCCGGCAAACATAGAAAAAAAAAAAACGCTCGTAAAGGTGGAGCGGGGAGGGGACAGTCATCACGCGACGTGGAAGTGGAAGTGACATCTGATAACGGTGGTAATCGCATTAAGGGTCTATTTTCTTCTTCTTCCTTCTCTTTCTCTCTCTCTCTCTCGGTGACGTGACTTTTCGTCTCAGTCTCTCGCCACCCTCTCAATTCGAATTAACACTCTTTTCTCGCCTCGAGTTTTTACGCTCTCCCTTCTTTCTCACCCTCTCACTCTCGATCTCGAGCCTCGGACGCCTATCTCTCTAATACTCTATAACCGCAATGTATTCGTATAAGCTCAATATACGTATATATTTGTATAAGATATGTATAAGGCCAAAAAAACAACAAAAACAGAAAGAAAAAAAAAAAAATTAAGAGTGGAACGAGGGATGTAACACTCCAGCGTGTCTCGCAACCTCATAAATAAATAAATCACTCAACGAATAACGCCCACCGAATAATAACCTTCGAGATAAAGAGCGAGAAATATGGGGAGAAAAAAAATTAAACATCCCTCGATATATTTATCGTCCTAACAAATAATATTAATAATGCATTTGTTTTTTATCGCTCCTCGGATTTTACCTGTCACACTATTTTGACACCCCCTTCCATCTCGAAATACTCTACTTATAAGTTAGCTCAGCATGGATATACTTTTTTCAACTTGAACCTGCAACCGCGCACTTATTTGTTCTCGCGATGAAGATTGTACGAGAATTGCTCCGGGAATGTGGCGAGTTTTTTTTTTCTAGCACCTGAAACTGCTTTCATTCATTTTTTTCGTTGCTTTTACTTGATTTTTTAAGTGAATTCGATTGCAACAAAAATTAGGTTTTTCTTTTGATTGAAAAATTTTGGTAATTTTTTTTCACATTTTTACATTTTTTTAAATCGATCGTTTTCTGCCTTTGAAACAGTCGAGTTTGATTTTTTTATTTTTACTTTATTGCATGAAAAATATTTTTATAACGAAGAAAACGAGAATTTGAACACAAATAACCATTCATTTTAACAATTAAAAAAAACAATGCAATATTATGAATCATTTTGCAATATTTTATTGCATAATTCAATTTTATTTATTCCACGATTATTACGCGATAGAAAAAAAAAAACATGTTCCTGCCAGTATTTTTCCTGAAATGAACAAGTTTTTCGCCAACCCTTGGATTATTCTTGCGCGAGAAGTACACGAAGGTTTTGAACTAATTAAGAAATGGCGCTAATGAGTGTGCAAACGACGTGGCTCGTATGTTGCACGAGTTATAAATACGTGTACCAAGTGGTACGATGAAATATGTCAAGCTGGAAAAAGCGTATGAAAAAAAAAAAAAACTAAATGACTGAAAAACACTAACGAGTTCCAGACGCGCGTCTTCGACGTTCCCCGGTGACCGACATTTTTTCAAATTGATTTTTTTTCATTCTCTGACCCCCTTTTTCTCCGGTAAACTGCCGTTTCCGAGGGGTCAACGATTTTTTTTTTTTTAAGACTGCTCGTTTCAAAGCAGCATATAATTCGTTTTATTTATTATTTTTTTTTTTTTTTTTTTTTACTCACCATGCTCGAACAGATTCCGAATAACAACCCGTCTCGGGATTCAACATTTTGCGATCACTTTCCGACCTGGAACAAAAGCAAACAAAAACAATCAATGAAACGCGTTGAAAAACAATAATAAACGTGGATCGAATATTCAGATTTCTCGAGCAATGAAAAAAGAAAAGAAACGTTTTATTAATTCGTCAAAGTATTTTTTTTTTTTTTTTCCTCGTCAAGAATTCGATCGACTCTTTCACCCTAATATACAACGATAAAGATCATAATCTACGTTATCGAATCTCTTAATCAGCGACTATTTCGTGTTGTGTTTTCATCAAACGTAATAATAAATCGTAATGGAGGACAAAAGAAAATTAATTTATATAAGAATCAATCAGATCGATCATTCGTACTGTTCGCAACGATGATCATTCTGAAATAACTCAATTACTGCAATAAAAATCTTAACGTTTTATGTCAACGATCCAATCTTCGCGTCTTCTAGCCCAAAAAAATGGAATTGAATAAATTCTTGCACCGCATGAATTTCTTTGATTTCATTAAACCTCATGGACCGCGTCTTGATGCTGGGAAATTGGGTTTTCCATCCGAAATTGACGCTTACATTCGTTTACATTTTTATTAATTATTTTCCAAGAAATTTGATACTTTTTTGTAATTTCATCAACGCCGATGGTCATCGATTAAAAAAATGCCTGAAAAATTGAACCCACCAGGCAAACAAGAACTGTCGAAAAACATGAGACAAAAAACCCGTGTCGAAGGTACGCGATGTTGGCGTGTTTTGACATTGGCCATTGATCGTTGACCGATTACGCTTCGGACATTATCGCGGGGTGCAAGCAGGGTTGCGCTACTAAATAAAAAATAAAAAAAATTGCGGTAGGGGGCGCATCAGTGGCTAGTTGGGGCAGCGGTCGTGAGAACCCCATCTGTCGGGCTACGTCGATGAAGAGGGAAAAAGGGAGAGAGAGAAGGACAGGAATCGAGGGTGCGGGGGAAGGGTGAAAATCAGTGTCCGCAGGCATTATGCATTCATGCGTGTGTTCTCTCTCTCTCTCTCTCTGACTCTCGTCGCGTGTGAGTCGCGCATTGCTTCGTGAAATACGCAACATGTCATCCAGCATTGCCACAAAATCCAGCCAGTCCATAGACACGATCCACAGATATATATATATGACGTGATGAAAACGCAGCCATTGGGTCGACTGTGTGGCGCAATGTGTGTGGGAATGCCTTTTTGCTCAACGCTAATTCGAGGGGTGGCGCAAAAGGCTTTATATATATATATATATATGTATATTAATGTGGGGTACGTGATTTTGGGTAAGCGGGTACCGTAACCACCCTCGCGGTTGAGCCCTGCAACACGCTTCGAATATCTTCACCTTTCTATATCTATATACGTGTATGGATACATGGATTTCGATGAGAATGCATATATACATAGATGAGATAGGGTTAGCTGGTTTTGTACTCTCGTTGGCTTTAGGGATACGAATTTGGATGGATCGGGATTCCGGCAACGTTCCGCAGCCCACTCCGACGCGATGATTGCATCGTAAAGGTAAAATGGGAATAGCTTCGCGTGAATTTTGATCAAACGTGTACACGCTGAGGATGTAGACGTATATATGTATATATCTGTGTACAGGGACGAGGAGGCTGAGAGGCGAATGAATAAATAAATAACGACAGATTTGGACAAATTGTCCGGAAGGAAAATCGTTCGTGGCGAAGAACAAATCGTCTCTTTGCTTTAGGAGAGAGAGAGGGAGAGAGGGAGAGAATTATATTAGATAATTGTCAGAACAGGCGAAGGCCTGTGCAAGGGGAAAAAAAATGTATCGGAGATTCGTTCCTGATAGGGCTCTATGGGCTTATTTATTTATAATATCCTGCGTGACTATCGGCACGTCAAAACCTCGTCGAGCACGCCAGAAAAAAAAAAAAAAAATAACCGATGAATCTAACGAGTAATGGAAATGGGGACGAGACTCGGTATTGCTAAGGATATATATATATATATATATTTTGTGGAGAAGAATAATTGGCATTCGATACGCCAACGTCACTCTAATTTCCCTCCTTCCTTCACCAACCAATTTTTTCTCTCTTATTTTTCTTCCCCAATTTATGTTTCTTCTTCATTCTCTCCTCCCTATTCGCCACCCGACTGTCGATCATTAATGAATAATCGTTCGCGATATCACCTGGGGGAGAGCCTGTGACGTCACGTTACTCTCATTTCGTTCGGTTACCTGCTTTTTCTCTCTCTCTCTCTCTTCTTTCTTTTCTCGTGGGAGTCAAACACGTGGATAACGTTATATATATAGTTATCGAATCATTTGTCACGTGGAAGGTGACAAGACGATCTCGCCGACTCACCTCTTTTGTTCGGGGGCCCCAACGAATTTAGTATCTCCGTCGAAAATTTCAAGCATCTATCATACACGCACGTTTTTTTTCTCATCGAGAAATTTATTGCATCGGATGAGTAGCTCTGGTACTCGGTGAGTCGTCCAATATCGTTTAAAATTTTTCATACCCCTTGGATATCGATTTTTCATCACATTTATTGACAATTATTTGTTTTTTCTTCAAAATTCAAATGAGATTGTCGATATTTCTTGATACGTTACAATAACCTTTTGCTGTTTATTTTTATCTGGCCATGTCGAAAGGTTGAATACCATATTTAACGAAGTGCCAAAGTCATTGAACAAAGATCCTCTCGAAGGATGGTGATAAAAAAAAGTTTTTTTTTTTGTCTTTTGGCTGAATGCATTCGAAGAATTTTCAATGAAGAGTTACATAGAAAATTCGCACCTTCCTGATCATCCTGAATACTCGAAGCAAAAAAATTGAAAAAAAAGTTCGAAGGAAGTGGAAAAAAATTTATCAGCGTCATTCCAAGCAATGAAACATGGTTTCTCGTTGATTCGCTCTGTGCAAAATTTTTGCACAGAGCAAAATTCAAGCATTCCATTATTAGAAACGAAGAAATCGAAGCAATCGATGACAAAATTTTTTGCATAAATAACAAAAAACGAAAAAACTTTTCTCCTCATCCGATGGATATTGAAGAAGCAACGAAAACCTTTAATCAGCGAATAAAACAACGGGGAATCAGTGCAAAAAAAAAAATGTGTCTGATTGACGTGACATCGAGTCTCGGTAATCGTGTGCTCTCGTCGTTGTCGTCGTCGTCGTCGTCGTCGTCGACGACGTATATAATTCACGTGGCTGTACGATTAAACGTGTAATTTTGAGATATATATACGTCCAAGTACCGTGTCCCTCTGCGAGAGAGGGCGTGGGAGGAGGTGGAGCAAGGGGCAAACGAAGTCTCGACTAATTACTGTGTTTAGGGAGACGACAGCAACGAGTCCAAGTTCCCATAGCCTCGCGACTTCTATCTAATGTATATATATATAGATATACATATACATATGAGTATAAAAATTATTCCGCTACGTGGGAGGACGTGTATTTACAGTTTGTGCAATTCCCCTGGACATACATCACCCTCCTCCCCCCCTCTCCTCACCCCTTTTTACCTGTTTTGAATATATTTCGACTTCGAGCAGCAGCAGGTGCTCGCTCGGATTTAAATTTATAAATAATACGTGAACACCTTCCCGATAATTATATCGCGCTCTGCTCCTTTCACCTGCTTATGTATGGTTATACTCGAGCTGAGATTCCCATGAAGTTAACCGGACGCGTTACCCCCATTGGTTCTCTCTACAACCCTCGATCTCTCATATCGTCGATCGAATCCTGCCCTCGTATTAACACGAAAATCAAAATTTCTCACGCCGCAAGTGATCCACCGAAAAAAATAGTATTTTGCATCTTCGAAACTTGCACGAAACCGAATGTTTCAAGGATTTTTTTTTATTATTTCAAAACCAAGATACTCGCCATGTCCTTGTTCGAATTTTTTGAAGAAAAATTCCCCGCTACCTTCCCCTCGTTAGTAAAAAAATATCTTCACTCCGTAACTCATCGTCATTGCGAAACTCTTCTACAAAATATATTGAAAAAAAAAAGGAAGAAAATAGCAGAGTATAACGGGAAGGTAATAAGAAGAACGAAAGTGAAAACGAGAAGGAATAATAATGCGGGAGAAGGAGAAGGAGTGCGGCGTATCGGCTCGAGAATTTGAGTGATAGATCTAGACCTGCCAGCGCGAGCATCGTTCTCATCCTTGCTCCTCGTATCACCGTTTCAGAAAATCATTTCTTATATAGATATATACCGACAGTCTTACATCCATATAAATAGGACATATATAGGTGTAAGCGTATAACAAATCGTCCTTTTAATCACGAGTTGTTCACGCTCGAGTCATTTGGCCTAATGGCTGCCCCTTGTGCGTTACATTCGGTCTGCGTGGGGGCACCGCGAAAGAAGAGACCAGCAACGTGGTAGGTTCCAAGGCAATTTCTTCTTCCTCCTCTCGTCTCTCAATATCTGTACACAACGAGACACACGTATATACGTATATGCTAGAGGAACATATAAAAAAAAAAAGAAAAAAAAGCGGCGAGCAAGGCATTTTGTTTAAACCGCCAATCATTAGTCACCGTTCACACAATGTCCGACTTTTACAGGTGGAACTAAATTCACTGTATCCCTCTCGTACATATCTATAGAAATACGTGTATAATAGTTGGAAGGTTCACATAACTCGGACGGATAATCATTCTCGCGTGAGGCTGTCTACACATTTACTCACCTATCAAACATTCACACATTCGCATCATATAAAGGAGAGTGCCATTATATTCCTTAATTTTATAATTATTTTTCAAAATATTTTTTATTCAATCATATAACAAATGTATCTGTTCGCTAAAAAATGTTTGGCCGCATTTCAATCGAAATAAATCACTGAACCGAGATTACGATGGATCTTTCACGAGATTAAAGATCATGATCCAAACTGATTTTGTGGTTGTACAAAGTTTCGTTATCTCCATTTTTACAGGAATGAAGAAAAAAAAGTTTAACGATTTCGTTGAATCTCGTCGATATACGACATAATCGATTTGCCAATTTAAAGGAAATTGGTGGTTAAATAAAATGATTTTTAATGAAATGATGAAAAATTGAAAAAAAAATGAAAATCTTTCGTTTTTTTTTCTCTTTTTCAGAAAAATGCTGAAGAATTGAGTCTGAAATTCGACAAAAATTCAAAAAATTTTTTTTGCCTGCACAGCTAAATGCACCTGCTAGATGCCGCGGGCCAAGCCCGCAGGCACAGCAACTTCAATATGTACGGAGAGCAGCGAATTTAATTGCACAGAATTTCTTGGCGAATGATTAATAAATGATAATCGAGTGGTTGCGAACGGTATTTAATTAATAGTAAATGTGCCGCGGGGGTCTGCCGCGAGTGTGTTAAAAAATTATTCAAGCAATTGAACCAGCAATAGTAAAATTGAGCGGAATGAGGTTTTTCGTGGCAAGGAACTCTCTTGGGTAATCAGTGCGAGTCGGAGGTTCCGCACCCTTCCGGTTCCGGTGTTCCGGTAGGCTACAACCTTCCCCCTCCCGCCACCCCCTCTTTTCCTCGCCGCTATTCCACACCGGGGAAAGCCCGTTTCCGTTTCGGGTGTGTGGGATATACGCTCAGCGAAGCGCTGTCATATTCCTGCCGCAGGAGAGCCATCGCGTTTCGTCTATTTATATACGTATATATCTCTACCAGAGATAAATACCGATCTCGTTCATCTCTCCGTGAATTTCAACACCCGAAACGTAATCGCTCCTTCGCCATATCCCCGATCGTTTTCGGCTCTTTTAATCCTAATGAAAAATCACACGCGATCGATTTATCGATAAGAAGCTTTGAGAAAATTCATGAGAAATATCGTTGAATAAGAAACGATCGAAAAATATATTTAAAACGAGAGAAATCGCCTGAAAATATAAATCACAAAAGATCACGATCGATGAAACGTGATTTCGGAGAGAAAATTTAATCAATTCGAAAACTGTACAAAAAGTATTACTTTCCTAAGAAGCGTTCATCAGAAAATTAATGAAAAAAAAAAATTATTAGAAGCACAGCAGCGTGACCGGGAGAGTGATAAAAAAATAATGATCATTCGAAAACAACGTGGCGACTTGGAGGGCTTGGCTCGCGGGTGTGTTTAGGCACGGTTCGTGGTCGAAACACGATAGTAAAAAAAAAAAAAAAAAAGAAATCAAATATATATTCAAGCGAGATGACGAGCGGAAGTACCAAGGTGGAAGTGGAAATGGAGGGCAATAACGACGTCACTCGCTCGACGCTTCGCTTATCGAGATATCGTCGTTACTGTACTCGCTTCCGCAATTTCTACGCTCTTGTTGCCCCCTCCCCCCGCGTCTGTGATTCTCTCACATTTTCAACGTCCACACGTATTTTTACCGTCGCCTTCGTGCACCTTCCAATATTACACGCCGGTAAATCCTACGTACAAAAGAAGAACGGAAATGGAGAACGAGATTGGTTTACGAAAAAGTGCAAAACGAGAATGAAAAATGGAAAAACTAGTACCAGAATCCAACTTTACCGAGAAATAATACAGAAAAAATTTCGTAGTTTTTCTAAAAACTGCCATTTTTTTTTTTTTTTTTAAACAAACGACGTATTCACTAATCGCAACGATACTTCGATACATCGAAAAGTTTGTTTGATGAATTTTGTTCTTCCGATAATGGTAAACCACCACTGAAAGTTGATTGTGAAAGGTCACAGCAGACACGTGATACGTCATTTTTTGTATAAATACGTTCGAGCAAGATTTCGAGTGCCTCGCATTCATTGACACCGATTTTGAAGGGGATGGCAAATCAATTTTCCTCATGCCCCAACAGACAAAAAGGCTCCTCTGTTCTGTTCTGTTTTTTTTTCTCGTTCCAGAGATGGAGCAACTTTGGGAAATATTGAAAGTGTCAAAAATGACGAGTCTGACATACCTATATGAGCGAAAATGAGGGAATCACGAAACCTCGTAATCCCGTGCGGACGATACTAAAAAAAATGCTAAAATTCTAATCACACAAACTAAATATCTCCGCATACAAATATTCTAATTAAATTTACGATCGTTAAATCTCGTGTAGGATAATTGGGGCGATAATAAATTCAAGAGCGTGAGCGTAATATCGCAGCGTGAATCTTGATTTCGTGTATAGACGCCTGGAACCGAAACGAGGACGTTTTTCTCTGCGGGAATTTTTTGGTGCGCTCGAGGGATATATACGAGACCAAAATGCCAAACGAGACTCAAGAGAGGGGATGAGAGAGAGAGAGAGAGAGAGAGAGAAAAGCCACCCCTGTGTCAGGCAACGTTGCTGAAAAACGACAAAGTGTCGTATGGCTCTTGGGGAGTGCGAGAGAGCGAGGGAGCTACGAGAGAGAGAGAGAGAGAGAGAAAAAAAAATAGTGGCTGAGCGAGAGAACGAAGGGCACACCTGGCCGAGGGCACGCAGCTGCAACCTTCGGGCTTGTAACTCTCCCCCCGCGCTACTTCTCGGTTTCTCTGTCATAGCTCAGGGGGGATGAAAAGAGAAGAGGCCGCGCGCACCGAGGGGTTACCCCGCACCGACGAGTCTTTCGCTCCAGAGGGGGGTGGATGCTGAGATTTCAGTTACGAGCAGCCTACATATATATATATATATATAATACGTGTACTCCACTTTACCTCGTCTCTCTCTCGCACCCTCATTCGCCGCTACTACCCCTAACGCAAAAGTGACGCCGTGGACGATTTGAACGCGCGCACAAGCGAGAAGCATTATTCTGCCTGCGCGCACTCTTATTTCTTTCTCCGCAGTCCCATATTTTTGAAATTCAATCCTACCGTTTAATATCGAATCGTATTATTATCCTTTGCCCCACCCCCTTGTTATTACGATTCTATTGACAAGTTTAATTCTCAAAGATTTTTTTAATTGATCGAAAATTTCTTTTATTTATCCTTCCCGATGTTTGTGTACCTCTTTCTCTTTCTACCGCGAGACTTTCTTTATTCTGAGAGAGCGCATCAGAGAGGAGGGTAACTAATGCGATGAGATCGGAGTGTGACAATTTTTTCATTGTTACATTCACGACGTTTATTTTCTTTGTTCGCTGACTCTGTGCCTTTGTCCACAGACCTCCGGCTTCTTTGAAACATTTTCTTCTTTCTCTATATTTTTGTTCATTAGATTTAAGAAATAAAAAAAAATTAACACTCTGATCTCGAATGAACGTTTCTTTTGATCATCGACGTCGTGTATCTAATTTAATGTCCGGACTCAAGTTCCCTTCGTTCAATATCTCCAAAGGGGATGTTCCAGTGTTGTTGGGCACGAAATAAAAAAATTAAAAAACTGTCAAAATAATCAAATTTGTGATTTATTCAATGATTCGTCTCGATCCAAACACATCGGGGTAAGTCTCTCGGCTCTTTCAAAAGTTTTTCTGCACACATCACGGATGCCGATGAGATTGAATCACTAAATTGTTAACGCGATGAAATTTCTTGTCGACAAAAATTTTCAACTTTTCTTTGTACCTTTAATAAATTTTTTGTTTTCTCGAATTCCGAGTCTTCTTCGATCATTTTTTTTCTCTCTCTCTCGTCGTACATCACGAGGAGGGCTGCAATCGATGCTGAAGAGGAGAAGAGAGTCGCCCGAGGACGAGCGCTATCGAAATAAATCTATAAAGACTCGAGAACATGAGTGAGAGTCTAGCCAAGAGAGGAGGAAGAGAAGAGGAGGGAGCAGAAGGAGGAGGGTGGACCGGGAGAGAAGAAGCTTGGAGCACCCTCTTGGGCTTCGGGGTGTGTTCCAACCCGAATGATTTCGCTCTTCCCCAGCGTCGCAATCCTTCCTCCTCCGTTTCTCCTTCCTTCCTTCTTACTTTTTTTTCTTCTTTTACAACATTTTTTTTTTTTTTTTTTTCATCGTCGTCGTCTTCTTCGTCGGCTCTGACGCTGGCTTCCGGTAGTCCATGTTTTAGAGAGAATCACAAGGGCCACTAGCAACCCAGCAAATCACGGTCGAACAAAGAGGTTCTCATCCTACGAAACCCTTCGCACATTTTCCCCCTTCTCTCCTCTCAAACACGTGATCCAATACGTTTTTTCTGTGCCTCTCCCCGTAGTACGCTCCGTGGAAAATAAATCCTTGGGCGGTGTTTACGTAAAAGGGAAAAATAAAGAACCTTCGAGTCATAATTTAGCTGAACGGAATTGTCCCATTTTAATGTTTGTCCATCAAATATTCTTTCGGACGTTATATAATCAATTAATTCCTGTTGATTTATCAATGGGTGGTACGAGCCCTGGAAGATTCGTCAATAATTTTTGATTCTCTTTGCGCATGAGATTATTCAGTTATTATCGATTAAAAATTGTTATTTAATCTTCAATAATGTTGGTGTTGGAAGTATTTTGATAGACATCAAAATTCAGTATTGTCAGTAGCAAGAAATTCGTTTTTATTCGTAAAATTTTAATGAAAGTAGCTAATAATTTAGAGGATATCGTCTTCTGTCATTTGGTTTCTACGATTTTGACGAGATTTCTTTGACACATAATTCGGTCGACGTGTACAAGTATGTGGAATGAAAGCGACGCATGCTCCGAATGGACTATTGGGTCTTGCGGGGTATTTCCCCTTGGTGGCTTTTATTTCTATCGCCCTAAGAAGGTTTTTGTTGCAACGCGCTTTATCTCTCGTCAGGGCGGAGGGAACCCTTTCGTCTTGAAAGTTTTATTCTTTCGCCGCGCCGATATTGTGAACGCTGCTGGGGTACAGAGTCGCAGGTGAATTTATTCAAATGCCAATAATATATATTTTTTTTCCAGGCCGACTCCCCCTGGCCCTCTCGGGACGCACCACGGCTATGGTACCGAGAAACCAAAAACACCCCGAGAGTCGCTTTTCAACCATCCGTTTTGTCTTTTTTTTTACCGTAAGCGACCTACCCTCGTAGAATTTTTTCTCTCCTTTTTTTCTTTTACCCAAGTGATTCCTTTGTGAGAACTAGGTGCTTCCTTCCCCAGGACGATAAAGTGACGCGAGCTTGAATGATGATTGACGATTGTCCGATTTGTTTATAAATACTTTGCGCCCGGGTCTGGAGCGCAACACTTTCTCTGGGTACAAGCTTTTGTCGATTGACGCGGGTACGTGTGAGTATATGCGCGCGTTACCTCCGAATTTCGAGTCAGTTAACTCGTCGAGCGAGGTGTAAAATTCTATTTAATCGAGCTCAACGCATATGTGTATATATATATATATATATATAAAGAACAACCCCTTCGTTCCGGGGACAGGTTGCTCAGCGGCCGTTAGTGTCGAGAGACTCTCAGAGTCTTTGAATTAACGCCCAGCTCGCACGTGCCCGTATTTTTCAAATGACAAAAATTTATACGAGCAGTCTCTGTATACGAAGAAATGGGGGGGGGGGGAAAGAAGCATTTAAAATTTCCTCAAGTACTTAAAGGTAATTCGAAAATTAGGCCAACCGCGAGGGAGCTGCTGGCTTCGTTCGTGAGCCGCGGAACTTGAGAGTAGCTTTTTCGCAATCGTTTTGCACAGGTTTTGCTGGGCGTACCGCGGATGATCTAACTTGGCTGGAAACTTGGCGAGCCAAGTTTCACGAGAGGATTCGTAACGAATCTTACCGATAAATATTTATGCCCCATTAGCGTTGCGCGTTGAAAAAATAAAGAGGAAAAAATTCTCCCAGGCTGCTGCGAGGAGACAGAAAAGAGGAGAGCAAAAATAAAAAATAAAAAAAAAAAAAAAAAAAATAACGTCGAGACATCGCGTCCTTCGTGCCGCAGACTACGACAGTCCGGTGCGTGCACGTTCCAGAATGTGAAATTATCATAAATTAGTAATATTTTCCACGTCTCGGTCACCCTTCATCGTTTTCTACGCGCTGGACTTCTTCTCTCCTTTATTTTTTTCTTCTCTCTCTCTCTCTTTCTCTTTCTCTTTTGGTCTCTTCCGCAGCATCACCTTTTCTCGCACTCACGAAATTTTGTTCGTGAACGACGACGAGGCATCCCCTGGTGTGCACGCACACACACGCGTACGAAACAGCATCCGGATCTGGTCCATTCGGTCCTTCTCTCCTAGGCGTGATCGCCACTCGAGAGAGACTTCTCTACGAATTTTCTCCTCTTTATCGCCCATCCGATTCAATGGACTTTTCCATTTTTATTTTTCATCGACAAACATCATCGATTTCCATAATTTCTCGATGTTTCACCGAAACGTCAGAGCAAACTCGTTCCTGCACTCACAAATTTGTCGTTCTTCGTATTTTTCCCTTTGTGTCAAGAAATTATTGATGCGATACAAAAAAAAATAATAAAATTTCGGTTATATTTATTTTTCAACCCTCCGGTCGATGTCTAACAACGACCAATTAATGGATTCGCGTTAAAAATATTCAAACTCGATTCCGTTCGATGGAAAACGTCTTTCGTAAATAATGAGAATTTTTTGAGAATCCCAATAGTAAATTCTCATTGTTTCAGGCAAACGTGTACAAAATTAGAGGAATCACGAGCAAATGAGACTCTGAGACAGAACCCCCTTTTTTTTCTTTTTTTTTGTTTGGAAATTTGAATTTTTTTTGAAAATTTGAAAAATTTGAAAAAAAAATTTTGGAAACATTTGTTCATTTAGTTTCATCGCTTTTTATGTCAATTCCAAACATTTTCAGACACGCCCTGTGCTCTAATTTTTAGAAAAAATGTTTCTTAGAGATCTCAGAGAGTAATGGGGATTGAGCCAAACAATAAACTATTCTGGTGACAATATCAGCAGAAACAGTTTTTTAAATAGCAGAAACTTGATGTTTTTTTCTAAAGAAGTTACATTCTGCTTGAGCTCATTGAACGTTGCGCTAAAAATTGATTGTATTCTTAAAAATTGTATATTTATGGGAAAACTGCGAAATTTTTTCGTGTTTCGAGAGCAGGAAAGAAGCAGCGTGGACCAAAGTGAAACGGAGGAATTTCTAGGATGCAACGGAAAATTCGGTTGACCGGGGGTAAGCGAGAGAAATCCTTTTCCGGGAATAGCACACCCGCCGAATATATATCTATAGTTATAAACGGTTTTAAAATCTTTCGTCGGAGCAAATTCACGGTGCGAGAGAGCGGTGAACTTCCCACGGTGTGGGTACATGCCGTGGAGAAGAGAGAGAGAAACGGTTCAAGACGGGAGCGCGCTCCTGAGTATAAAGTCCACCGACTTTTTCAACGGAAAGGAGTTTCGTACGACGTACCTCCGCTCTTTTTCGCTTCGGTCATACGATTTTTCGAGTTCGCATCTTCGAAACCCACTGAAATTTATTTTTACCTAACGTTTCTTCGCGCATCTGGACCACGAAGATCATACAATTTCGTTTCAGATTTTTACGTAATTCGAATCGTAAACGAAATTAGTCAACAGCCGATATGCCGATCGTTTTGATCAATGAGAGAAACAACAAATTTTGACAATTTGTTGCGTTTCAACGAAATCGATTCAACTATTCGATTAATATTTACACTGAAAAACTCCTTCACTTGAAGAAAACAGTATTAAACTTTAAAAAGTCTGAAATAAAAAAATAGATGTCGGGATTTTCGTCGGGAGATGTCTCTAACCGAATCATTGAATAAGAAGTAAAGATAAAGACATCTCCCGACGAAAATCCCGACATCTATTTTTTTATTTCAGACTTTTTAAAGTTTAATATACTGTTTTCTTTGAGTGAAGGAGTTTTTCAGTCGGGAGTTTTTATGTTTTTTCAAAACATTTTTTTATTTCACACTTTTTAAAGTTCATCATTTTTTATTTACTTTTTTTTTTATTATGACGGTAGGTAAGAATTATAACACAAAAAAATAATATATACATTAGACTGATTCGAAAAAAATTTTTTGTTTTTTTTTCTTGCGCATTCACGTGCGATAGTTAGACAGCAATAAAAGAGAATTTCTGTTAAAATCTGAGCACGATAGCTCAATTTTTAGAGGTCGCTATCTTGTCTTTTGTATATTTTTAATTTTTTTAAAGAAATTATTAAGAAACAACTTAAATACAGCATCATGGGAAATAACAATTATGTTATGATAACATTCAACAGCTGTTCCGTAACATAATAGACTTGAACAATGCGAAAAAGGTTGTAATATTCACATATTGAATCCTGGTAAATAAGGAATACCGTGTATACTATCACTATTCATATCGCCTGATTGATACGCACTTCATTCTTTCTATTTCTTTTCAGAAACCTCACTTCGATAATAGTTTGCTATATGGCATGTGTCAAATCTTTAAAAATGCAGCATTAAGTTTTATAAAAAATTAACTTGTTTTGTTTTCAAACTTGTATTGATTTCTTCTCGGTCCCTGCGTATTACATTGCGCATATTAGCATTCTGAGCATTCTAATGAGCGTTACCTTGTAGATCAACACAAGTTTTATAGATATTTTTTGTGCTTTCGTTTTTTTTTTTTTTTATCAAAAATTTATTTGCTCCGGAAATTTCAGTTCATTTTTTTTCATTGGATTTAAATTTCATTTCATTGAAAAAAATGTTTCAGTGGCGCTACGCTTCGGGTTGTTCGGGTACGTTCGAGTTGCACGATTTCAGCGCTGTGAGCGCTCAAAATGCGTTCGCTTTGGACGCTGTAATTGCTCATGATATAGTAGTAATACTACGCGCGGTATAGTGTGCAAGTCGAACTAACCCGTTGAGCGCTGTCAGCGCTGACAGCGCGACAGTGTTGAACACATGAAACATTTTTTTAAATGAAATGAAATTTAAATCCAATGAAAAAAAATGAACTGAGATTTCCGAAGCAAATAAATTTTGGATTAAAAAAAAAACGAAAGCACAAAAAATATCTATAAAAATTGTGTTGATCTACAAGGTGACGTGAGCAGTAATATGCGCATTAGCATACTTAGCTAATATGCGCAATGTAATACGCAGGGGCCGAGAAAAAATCAAAACAAGTTTGAAAACAGAACAAGTTAATTTTTTATAAAACTTAATGCTGCATTTTTAAACATTTGACACATGCCATATAGAAAAC
Source organism: Campoplex capitator (assembly GCA_037576405.1). NCBI lineage: Eukaryota > Metazoa > Arthropoda > Insecta > Hymenoptera > Ichneumonidae > Campoplex > Campoplex capitator. The sequence goes on along the minus strand of JARBWI010000031.1, from coordinate 1,188,234 downwards.
TATTATCAAAGTGAGGTTTCTGAAAAGAAATAGAAAGAATGAAGTGCGTATCAATCAAGCGATACGAATAGTGATAGTATACACGGTATTCCTTATTTACCAGGATTCAATATGTGAATATTACAACCTTTTTCGCATTGTTGAAGTCTATTTTTGTTACGGAACAGCTGTTGAATGTTATCATAACATAATTGTTATTTCACATGATGCTGTATTTAAGTTGTTTCTTAATAATTTCTTAAAAAAAATTAAAAATATACAAAAGACAAGATAGCGACCTCTAAAAATTGAGCTATCGTGCTCAGATTTTAACAGAAATTCTCTTTTATTGCTGTCTAACTATCGCACGTGAATGCGCAAGAAAAAAAAACAAAAAATTTTTTTCGAATCAGTCTAATATACATGTATATAGACGAACTGCATGGACAGACGCGCGTCGGTTCGGATTGAAATTAGCAGCGCACAACGGTGTGAAGTTCGCGATAGTCGAGCATGACCTTGTATGGTCCCCTTTCGATATGGCAAAATGCGTTTCAATGTGAATATTATATAATGATTCCTAATTATTTCAGCGAGTTTGCAATAGAATTGAAAGAACTATGTCTAAGAAGACTGTCTGTCACACATGGAAAGTATATGCAAAAATTGGTCAAGACAGTTGTCACTGTTTCGGAGAAAAGTGGTGACAATGAAATAGCCTCAATCAGCTGATCGCAGTGAAACGCATAACTCCCGTCTTTTTTGCCCTGTGGACAGTCGGGAGTTAAAAAGTAATTTTGTCGAAATCTTAAAATATTTTCTTGAATACGTTCGACAAAATATTTTAAGGTTTCAACAAAATTTCTTTTACTCCTTTTCCGAAAAAGTGTATCAAATTTTTTTCTAGCATTTGTCGAAATATTAAGCAGCAAAGGAGGCTTTCAAAGCCGGAATAATAATGAAAGAAAAATAAAAAAAATAATCTTAAAAATCGTGATTGTAAAACATTTACCGAATGTTTCTCTTATTTTCAATGATTTTTGTTTCTTCAAATGAAGTCAATTCGTGACTACGGCATAATTAATTTTATTATTATTTCGATCTGATATTTTACCAATTTTATCGAAGTATCGAAATATCGAAATAAAAAAAAAAAAGTTTCATACGATGATCACGTACAATTTTTATCGAGCGATAAAAATTGTTCCGATAAATGAAAAAAAAATAAATTAAGCGCGTGGCTAAAGAAAAAGGGGAAAAAAAATAGTGACACGTATTTATGGTAAAAGTGTGATCAGGGTCGTGGCCAGTGCGTCCTACAGTCACGCACCGTGTCCTGTGTAAATTGTTCCTCGTAATATATAGACATACGTACAAGCCCCGAAACAAGAGCCTCCGTATGAACGTGTAACTCTCGCACTCGGTTTCTCTCCTCAAATATTAACAGGGAAAACAAAACTGAAAGATTCCCAGAGAGCTCGATGGGGCTATGAGATATTCTTCGGCTGTGTAATTTCGTAATACCGGTGGCAGATTGCAAATTGCTTTGCACGTTCGACGTCGACCCGTAACTCGCCTATATATATCAAAACACACGTATATATTTGGCTGTATAAATATATACATATGTATATATAAACAAGTATTTGGCACACGACAGGCTACACCTTTCCAAATACTCGTTTTCTACAGTCAATACCATCCGTCGAGTTTCTCGAATGCCAAAATAATCTCATTTTTATTTTTGTCCACAAAATGTTGATCGAAATGATAAATGAAAGCGTACTTTCTCTCATATTTATTGTGAATGACATCGCGATCGCGTGATTACTCGATTTTATCATCGCGATTATTAATCGTTTTATTTCAATTAACAATTTTATCGAGTGTTTTTCCGAATTGTTATCGATTCATGAGGCAACTTTCGGCATTTTCAATCGTTAATAATAACAAAATGGATTCTTTGATTCTTTTTCGAAATCATAAAAAATTTTATAACAATTGTCAATCTCGAGATCGAGCAATTATTCGATTGACTTGAAATTTCAACTGATGAGTACTCTCGAATATATTTACTCTACCATCAACTAGGATATTTTTGATTAGATGAAAATTGACCAGTTGGCATTTAAAAAATGACTATTTTTATAGGCAAGAAAACAGACTTTTTTTTTCATAACTACGCCATTTTGTTAGATTCTGATATTTTTCGAAAATCCTACGTCATTGTACAGGAAAAACCTTCCAGTTTAGGGACATTTTTTTGTTTTTCGGTTTCAGCTACTCAATCGGCCGAAATCATGGCAGCAGTGGAGGAACTTTTTTTTTGGAGCCTCCGAAGGCAGCGCATAAGTCGCTTGGATCTCAATATTTTTCTATGAAAAAAATGATGCCAAATATATTTTCAATTTTCCGAAACATTTAATTGAGTACTTTTCTTCCAAAAAATTGCCGAAAATCATCAAAATTTTCAGCGTTCACACTGGTATAGCCCCTTAATTAAGAAAAATAAACAGAAAAATATTTTTCGACGTAAGCGTTTGAGCGTTACGCCATAGCGGGTCAAGGCTCAATCGGGCGGTTTCAGATCATCGAGATGTGAAACGTTCTTTCAAAGTGTCTATATATATGTATATATGACATAGAAACAGCCGCCAACGCACGTGAAAAATTATCTCGCTCCCTTCCTTTCATTCTTTCTCTCCGTTGAGATCGGTAGACAGTTGGGCGCCCGCGAGTTTACCGAGAAGAGAGATCTTCTCCGGTCGATCCTTACCAGCCAGGTTGTCTCGCCTTTGGACCTTTCTTCGTTACAGGCAAACTCAGGTATATATACCGAACGATGAGAAAGGGAGACAGAAAATACCTACCACAAGAGCATATACTTCTGTGAATGCCATGAAATTTGAAGAAAAAAAATCGAAAAGTTGCATTAAAAAAAAACAACTTTTGTATTCGATTCGTCTGCAGGTTTAATCACAAAATGACAAAAATGTAAAAGAGCTGGTCAAAAAAAAATCAAATCAGACAATTGAGTTACAAAAAAATTAGCCAATAGCCACGTATTGAGATCAGATCATCGCGGAGGCACTTTTGTTATTCAACCTTTTGCAATATCGAAACAGTTAGCAATGCTTTGCTGTTCGAATGAGAAAAAATCGTAAAACAGTTATAGCTTTGAATGCGAATGATTTGACCACACGCGATTGAATCACGATTATGATTTGGTTTTGGGTCGACTGAATCCGGGACTTTTGATTATGAGTCCGGAGTAAATACTTCGCGGTGCTGGTTGATCAAATAATCGAATGTCAATCGGAATGAATAATTGACAAATGGGAGTTTTGATCGAAAGAAAGAAAATTCCGTAAAATAGAGTTTGTACGGTACATGAGAAGCGAGATGGAAAATGGTACTTTGCCGCGTGTGCTCTGTCGTGTCGGTCCGGACCCTTCTCGAGAGCCCTTCGTCATCGAAACCAACAAAGATGGAGAACGTATTGCGAGATGGAACGAGAAGAGGAGGGAGAAGGGTAGATGAAGAGAGAGGGGGGGGGGGGGGTCAAAATGACGTTCCTTCTGTGCCCACCCCTGAGTATATGCGAGTATCCGTGCCCCCAGGTAGCTCTGTTTTTCTCGCCGAGCGCGCGTGCACCTGGGCCATAACCCAGCCGAGCTGCTAAGAACCAACCTGGATCCTATATATATTTACGAGAGAGCAATGTCAGTCACTTCATCCAACTCTCACTCTCTTTTTCTCGCAGCCGCACCCTGATCCACCCCGTATCCGAAAGAGCTCCTGGGATTATGCGTTTTCTCCAGGGGTTCTCATTTTATTGGATGGAAAGAGCAATTCATCGCTGTTAATCCATGAAGAATAATTAAGTGAAGCAGCTAGGAGCAGTACCGGTAAAGAGGTTTTTTCGTTGAATTATTCCGGATTTTTAGGTCAAGTGATTACGGAGCCAGGGGGGCGAGGGCGAGGAGGAGCAGTCGTTATGAGTTTATTAAGATCCTGGTCGGCTGCTTGTGCACCCAAAACATTTTTCAGATACATAATCGAGGAGCATTTTCACCGCCCCGTTTCATGGCACCAATCTTATGGGGTTTTATTTTTTCCATCCCCCTGGAAAGCAAGAAAAGGGATTTCTCTGTTTTAACGTTTCTCCTCTTTTTCTCAGATGTGCCAGACACATTTTCACGCTAAATTTGATATTTCGAAATGGTGGACCAAGCGACGACTCTTCAGGGGCTGCTGGAATCTCTTCAGAAATGAAAATCATCGAGAACTTGAAGAATCAAAGTTCGAGGGATTTTGGGCAATTCTTTGTTTCGAGCTCGGAGATGATTTTATTGTGAAAATAGGCTGAGCACCTCTGAAACAGCTCTTGGGTATGTACGAGAGGGAGCCTGTCGAAGAGGGGGGCGGGGGGGGGGGGGGCAGCGAGAGAAAAACTGGGAGAGAACGCTGCAACTTTGGGGATGACAATAATCGTCGTGGCAAACGAGTACACGTGCGATTCTCCTGTACATATACATGTATATTTATGTGTACATGTGTTCGTATCAGGACGATTACCTACTTCAACCCCTCAGCAGACGTATCAAACGTTGGTACATATACATGTATACGAGATTTTTGTCCGGAGGAATTGCGTATACCTGATGCTGGAGTGGCTCGGTAATCGTACACGAGGGATAATAAGCCCGCCGAAACGCACGCACACCTTCACGGACACAGTTTAGAATGAATTTCTTGCATGTATAGGCGTTTTTACGTGTTACAAACGTGTATAAAGATTTTGTATATACGTATACAGACGTATGTAGATCGATCGAGGGAAGAGGGAAGGCCACTGGTTTCTCGTTACAGGGCTCTTCCTGTATGGAAATCAAGCGAGAATGACAGATTTCGGATCAGGATACCGACCTCGGAGGAGAAAAAAAAATAGTCCAGCCTCTCTGATCCATGAGGAGAAACGAGGAAGGCGGGGGGAGAGGGGGTCGACCCAATATTAATCTCGAATTGAGATCAAATGTATTATAGATGTGAGCTTGGGTTACTCCTAGCCCATAATCGTGTGAAATAAAAATGTCGGCAACGAGAACTTCCGGCCCAGATATCTAGATCGGTTATCTTTGTATATTTCGAAAAAAATATATATATATATGAAATGAATTTAAAAAAAAAAACATAATCATAGAGAAAACTGAGCTGGCATGATTCTGTGATTGTTTTCTTTGAAGACGATGAACTTTTTTTTATATTCCTGCTGATCAAGAACTCCGCGCCGAATTAGCTAAAAGATTTATCAAAAGTCGAAACCCATTGAACGAGAAATGAATTTTTATTTTGCTACGAGAAAAGTTTTTTTGGCTGTTTTTGTTACAAGTTCGTAAAATAATAGAAAAATTAGGTTCAGTACATTCGAATGCTGAAAGTATCGATGTTATGATCCCAGAACAAGAGGGGGCAATTCGACTGATTCACTTATTTGTCGTAACAAGTGGGAAATACCCCCTGGAGCCTGTGACCGCAATCTCATGAATGAAAATAGCGCTCACTCTTGCTTTTATTTTCACTTTCATTCTTTTCTTTCCTCTCGTTTTTTTTTTTTATTTTGGCTTCTCTATTATTTCACCAGTTTCGTCTATTCTCCGATGTTACCGACCTCGACAATGGGCAACTATAGGTGGCGCTATGCCCCCCTCCATTGCGAGAGACGAGCGTCATAGTAGCCTCGCTTTCAAACGCGAAAGAATTTGTGCATTGTTCGCCGTTATATTTACGACACCGGACAGTACATCTCCGGCACGAGACCAACAACCAGATGAATATTCCTTGCTTTTTTTGAACTCTCGTACGACCACTCGGTGTCCCTATTTTTACATATATATATATATATATATATTTTTTTTTTTCTTTCCTTTATTTCGCCACCGTAGGCGTGACTTCACGTTTTTCTTTATCACTCCATCTTGAATCCCAATGAGAACCGGGGCTTTTTCAGAGATTTATTGAGATATCTCTACGGAAATAAGCAATTTCGGGGCGTTAAGAGGATCCCCACGTGTGCTCCACAGACCTTTTTGCTCATTCGGATACCAGGAGAGTTTACAGATCAATCATTATTGTCGACGAGTTCTATGATTTTTGTCAAATAGATATTATTGTTTAGTCCATTTACCACTGCAACCCGTGGCAGGAACCATCACGGTGAATTCAAGCTTCGAAAAAATGAGTCCAAGATTCGTACTTGCCTGACCATATTAGGGTGCAGTGGCATACATTTTTCAAGCTAGAATTTTGACAATTCGATCGTATTTTTTGAACTCGTACGACTGACACGAAAAGCAAATATTCTCATACCAGCAGGTGTTTGAACAAAGACTAATAAAGTGTTGTGATAATTTTATGCTAAATCGAGATTGAGTTTTAAAGTAATTAAAAAATATTCCAACTGCAACGACTTCGTATCGATGATTTTCTCCGTAATTTTTCTCGACTTTAACGAGACAAAACAGTCATGATTTTTGATACAGCAGTGGATGATGCAATGAATTAAAAAAAAATTCACTTCGAATAGCCTGAAAGTCGACGAAGAAACATTTAGTGAATCTTCAGAGCTGGACCGAGTCTCGAATACTCGCAAGAGCGTATCTGGCTCCAGGGTTTCTTTACGTTTTTTTTTCTCTGTCTCGAGTCTCTTCGTAGCACAGTCCAGAGGCTGGAGATATTCCGGCTGAGTTGCGTTTCCCTGAGGCTATCGTGGACCAGATCAAATAGCCATGGGCTCCCTAAGCGACTGAGAAGAAACGCCGGTAGCTTGGCAACCAAGGAGAGAGCTCAGTTGTTGGCAACGAAGTATAACGACGATTCTAGACAGTTGGCAATAAATATTTCTTGATTGTTATAACGAAATGAGAGAATGTCGTTTGAAAAAAGTCGAAAAAATAACGAATGAATTTTGTTTAACGGGCGCTTTTTCGCGTGGACAACTACTGTAACAAATTTTCATCTCAAATCTTTCACCGCTGCTCTCAGGATTTGTCTCGGAATCTCTATCTCTACGTGGCTATACAGGAAAGAGAGGGGGGGGGGGGGGGGGGAAGCTTCGGAACTCTCGCACGAGGTGGTGTTTAGCCAGGGATGAAATCCGGTAGCCGCGACCACGTCAACCCGCGTTTGTGTCCAACGTAGCGCAAATAACCGGCCGCGGCTTTCTCCGTCTTTCTTTTTTTTTTACTCTCTCCCTCTTTCTTTCACTCACTATATACAAACCCTTATGGTCTACAAAATTTCGGTCTGCGCCTCGATTTCTAGACTTCATGCTTTCATTTTATTCCTTTTTTTCATCTTCATCGAAACATCGACTTTATTAAATAATGGTATGAAAGTGTCTGATTGATACGCTCAAAACGTATAACGATTTTTATCAGCTCGAGAAAAACGTGACTATTTTTTGATATCGATGCAAAAAATTTCAAAAATTGGCTGGATTTTTTCATTGAAAAGATTTAAAAAAATTGTTTGAATTTGAGGAAGTTCTGCTCCTACTTCGAAGGATGGGTGGGGCGTCGTGTATGCTTATTCACAGAGTAGCTACAATGCTGCCAACCTGATTTTTTTATCTTCCTCTCTCTCTCTCTCTCTCTTTTTTCGTTCTGTCTCTCCCTTTCGCTCTGTTCAGTTGTCGCGCCAGAGGCTCGTGCGGCCATATCCCAAGAAATTCGACGAATATTCATAAGTTAATTGGTTATATCTCATGAAATACGTGGTGAATCAGGTCCATTTTTTTTCCATATCACTGTGGTGTATAGGTCAAGACTTGATCAAATTTGCGATGAGCCACCACCTTTTTTACTACATGATATTGAATCATTTCTTCCGTCAAAACAGTAACAGCCATAAGACTCTGTGCAATTTGAAGGTAACTTTAGGATTTTTTATCTCGGAAAGTAGATGGTCAATCTTATTCAAATTTCGCTGGTACACGCGGAATATGTTCAAGAAAGTACTATTAAAATTTGAAAAACTTGCCATCATTTTGAGATTTGAGCAGGATTCCCTTGAAACAAACGAATAAAAAAAAATATCGTATTTGCAGCAAATTTATTCATATCTTGAAATATTGATGGATCAATGATTCCATCACCCAGATTATTAAACACTTGATCAATTAGCCCGTGGGAAGATTGAACTACTGACTAAATTGATCAAAAAACGAGTCTTTTCTTCCGTCGATACAATGAAAATAATTTTATCAAACGAAATGACTGATATGAAAATAAATGAAAAAAGAAAATATCAAGGATTGACGGCAGTGCGACAATATGTAGAAAACAAAGAAAGAGATACGGTTGAGAATTGTATGAGATTCATGTAATAAGAGGATAAACTGTAGGAAAGGAGAGAACGGTACTGAAAAGAAGTGGGGGATAAAGGTACGAAGCATCCGGAACACAAGCGACTCATCGGTCTCTCTATATCGCTCTTTCTCTTTCTACCAGGAGAAAGACATAGAGTTGGAGAAACGGTATAAAGTGAAAATGGAGAGAAGAGAAATGCGTTATATCTCTGTAGCATATGCGACGTCGTCAAGTAGTAATTTCCATGCTGTCACAGACGCCTCGCGCTCCGGAGAGAGACGAGCATCTCTTCGCTCCAGTCTCTCCTCTGTTTCGTATATTCTCCTTTGTAAATTACAAGCCCTGGATTCTCTTCTCGTTACACAAAACCTTTCTGTGCGAGATAGCTTGAAATACTTGCGAATGTCTCACTGACGTTGCTTCACAAAATGGAAGTGAGCTGCACGAATTTCAAGAAAAATAATCCTTTTCAACGAGCAAACTTTTTATTTAATTAGCTTTTTTACTGATGTCAGCTAAAAATATAAAAATTTAAACTCGAACGATATAACGAGAGGGTCTTGAACAGAATATTAAAAATCATCGTCCGGATAAAACTAAATTAAGATAAATTCAAATAAATATTTGGCCCAATACGTGATTTTATTCCGATTCAATTTTATTTATTTGAAATGCGTGAATGATAATTTTATTGGAATATCGATCAATTATTGTTCTCTTAAAATCATAATAAATTTGTAATAAATCGAAATTTTTTATTGAGTGAATAAAAAAACGTTTTACGAAATGACTCATGGGAAGAAACGCGCGGGTGAAACGATAGTGGCGGGCGCGCGCGCGACAGTCGCGTGCGCGAGTCGAGGTCCAAGACGTTCTCGCGTTTATACGTGACCGATAGCCGATAATTACAAGCGGCATAATCTTTTAATCGGCTTCGATGTTCACGTAGCCACACGTACACTTCGGATTAAGAGGATTTCATCGAGCTCTCAACTCACGTTTTCTTCTCTCTCTCTCTCTCTCTTTCTCTTTCACCTGTTTCCTCTTATCGCTTCGTGTTTTCTCTCTCCCTCAGCGTTATCTCGAGAACAAGCTTCTTGTCGAGAGGCCGCACAGTACGTGTGCCATGAATACAAAAATTATTGGTCTCCAAACTTCGATACGTCAAACGTATAAAAAAAAATTAAAAAAAATTAATGCAGATACGTATTTAGGTCTTGGATGTGTCGTATCTTTAGTCATAACTTTGAAGTTCGAACGAACAAAACGTTTCTTAATAATTCTTTTGTCTACATTCGACCGATATAATCACGCTCAACTCTCAGAAGCAGTGATTCAACATCTGGAAAAAAACTCAATTGTTATCAGAATAAGACTCGAAATATTTTCAAAAACTTTCAATTTTTTTTAGATTTCATGATTTTACTAAACTCACGATTTCGAGGCTTTTTGTTAAAAGTTATAACGCGTTTTCATCGGCTATTTTTTTTAAATGTTGTGATCACTGGCATGGTTATGAAAAACGATCTTACTTTGAATTTGTTTTCACAGAAATTCTTGAACTAAATTCGCCAATGACAAAACGGAGATGTGTATTAATCGAATTACAAAAATCGGTCGTTGATTATTGATTATCAGGAACACTGAATTTCTCGCTTCAGAAATTCGTGCTTCCTCTCAATTGATAAAATTATTATCGTGTCATATTTTTTTTTCATTTGGATCAATAACGTAAAAATGTTTTTACAAATTTCATTTTTTTCTTACTTCTAAAAAGTGCGGAGAACAAAATTTATTTTTTTAATGCAAGTTGATACTAACTGATTAACCGAAAGGCCTTACAGTTTTCGTGCCAAAACTGTGTTACCAGCAAATTATGTACCAAGGTACACAGTAATTTAGTTGTAAGTTTTCACATTGCAACCGAAAAGTATTTCATCAGAAAAGTTTCCCAAAAATTTCGATATTTCTGTCTTCGCATCGACAACTGTCTCCTTAAAGTTTCACGGTGATCGGTAACTTGGTTGCAGCCCCACAAACCGATCAAACTTCCGCTTGGAAGAATATTGACCCTCGGGGTGCGGACTGGGTTAGCGTAACCCAAGCGAATTTTGAAAGGTGCGCCATTTTGGATAAAGTCGATGGTGGGGGTTCGGACTGGGTTAGCGTAACCCAAGCGGATTCGGATCGAGGGGTGTCTACTAATAACTCCACTGGTAAGCACCCCTCGATCCGAACTCGCTTGGGTTACGCTAACCCAGTCCGTACTCCGAGGGTTAATTTGGATATCTTTGGACCCGGTACAAAAATAAAACTTCGCATGCAGAAAAGTCATTTTTAAGAATACAAATCCGTGCTCGAACGATTCGAACGCGGCTCGTTGGCAAATGCGACGTCAGATTTAATATCGACGTACCTTTCCAGAGCTAAGCGATACGCGCGCGAAAAAAGCTGACAAAGGCGAACTGTCTCCAAGTTGGAAAAAAAGATAGATAATAAATATATATATACATATTGTATTTGGAACGAACGGAGGTTTATTTCTCTTGAATATATGAGGTGGGACACGATTTAAGGGGGTTGCGAAGTTATAACCGCTGGAAGTTTGTTCCCGACAACGAGGTGGCGCGAAGACCGTCAGAGGGTGGTTCGTAACGGATGAGAGACGAAGGGAGTTGGGGGTCCGAAAGAGAATCGAGGTGCATTTGTGGGAGAGGGAGGGAGAGTTTCAAAGTTGTGGGTTTATGAATTTATAGCGGCAGAAAACAGCTCACCACGCGCCAGAGATCCTTTGGAATCCATTCGCGAAGGTAACTTCGGGAGAAACGACGTTTATTCCACATTCATCTATATATTTAAATTCATATATCGTAGAGCCTCGCGGCAGCTGATGTCACTGTAGTAGTTACAATTCGACGACGAAACTAAGCGAGACTTTTCTCATTGAGAATTCCAAGACTCGAAGGAGAAGTTAAACCTGATCCAACAGACTATATTCTCTCAAGACTATTCCACCATTTCTCCTATACTCCCTTTATTCCTTTTCTCCTCCTACAATTTGCTGTAGCAAATTAGTATCCAAGTTCTCGTATATCCTCGGATTGTTTCTTCTCATTAATTGACACTTTTTTATTCCATTATTCATCCAATTATATTGTTTCAATAAGTCAAGCAACTTTTTCATTTGTTTTCTTATCTTTTTATTGAGATTCACTGAAAAAACAAAGACCAAATTTTGTTCGACTCCAACCGAAGAAGCTCTAGAGTCTAAAAATTATTTATTCACGAATAATAATATTTTATAAATATCTTGAATAAATGACATCGAATATTTAGACAATGAAATATTAAAAAATAAATAAAACATGAATAAATATCAAGAAAACTGTTTTTGTTTGATTTTTCACAGTTTTTAAATTTGCCAAGTTTTTTTTTTTTGACACTTTCATTCGTTATTTCGTGATGAAATGATAAAGAAATTGAGAATCGAGAATTTGACATTGAAATTAACATCGTTATCGAGCGTGTTTTCATTATTGAACGTGTTTGTTGCTCGAGTGAATTGAGCGTGCATCGGTAAACAAGTTGCTCGTACCCGGGCAAGATATTATAACGCGAGAAAGAGAGGGTACACCGAAGCAATTTGAACCCGAGAACGTCAACCGGCGATTCGCCGTCTTTCGTTTCTCTCCCTCGGCGAATATGACACAGAGCCAAGGAGTTTGGGTTACACAGAGAGAGCGGCGACGCGACGACGTACACCGCAAGCGAAGCAAAAAGAAGAGAAAGAAAACGAAAAAGACGAAAAAAAAAAAAAAACAAAAACAAAAACAACGATGCACCGAGAGGTTTTAGTATGCTGAATTTATGTTGAACCTCCACGAGCCTCCACTGCACTCGGGATACATTGCACTCGCGGAAACAAGGGAGACCGCAGAGCCCTTTTGAACCAACGAAAAAATAAAAATAAAAAAAAATAATCAGACCTCTACAATCTATTTTATGTTAATTTTTGTTCATCCACACTTTGTATGGGAATTGGACGATAATATATAGAATTTACAATCGGATAGGAAGAGGCCAATTAACTCGGAGTAATCGAATCGAGGGAAGAACAATCATATTTATTGTTCAATAGTAAACCGTTTTATCATGAATTATACACTGAGAAAAAAAATTTGAAATTGTGGCGAACAAATTAAATTTGTTGATTCAACAAAACTTTTGTTGATTCAACGATATTTTTGTCGTGGTGAGAAATTAAGTATTCGAATGAACCGAATTTCGTTTGGTTTAACAAATTTCATTTTGTTCGCTACGATTCGTTGAACCAACAAAAAAATTTGTTGAACCAACAAAAAATTTGTTGAATTTACGAATTCATTTTTCTCAGTGTAAAATCAAAACTCACAATGATGCTGTCGGATGAATCGAGTAGTGATACAAGTGAAATTCATCAATCGGATCAGCCTTTATTTAATTTCATATTTTCATTGATTTCATTCAAATAAACTTACTTAAGAATTCATTTTTTATTTATTATATATACTCATCAATCCTCATTGATTCTGGAAATGATTGATCCTTGATCGTGAATTAAAGATTGGAGCAAAAGAAATTTTCGATTTGTTTGCACTGATTTTTTGTTAAAATATGTTCAAGTGTTCCCTCGGGATTCAGCTCACTTTTTTTCAGCTATAAATTTGGCCTTTTTTTTCTGTAATTAGAAGACGACAAAAATCTTATTATAACGATCGTATATTTTGCATTTAAAATGAATTATCTCTGATCACATTTGATTCGATTGAATTTTCAAATGAAAAATATTGAGTGACATTTTTTTTTTTTTTATTCAGTCAAACAATGGGAAGCTTTAAAAAAGTGGATTTATGCATTAAGTCGGTAATCGCATATGCACATGTGAGAGAGAATTTAAAGCCCGTATGACGATAGGGAAACACGGTAGCCTGCTTCTGGCTCGTTTCTGCTCCAGAGATGTTATACTTTTAATACGTACGAACGAGAGAGGAGAGGACATCCCCGCGTGACCTCTCTCCCTCCCTCCCTCCCTCCCTATTTCTCTCGCGGTGTCGGTGTTCACCGGCAGATTCAATTCGGTCACGGTGGCCGACGACGCCCTCGAGCAGCCTCTCCTGTACACCGCTTTTTCCTCTAACCTCCTGCCCTCTCGGCCTCTCTCTCTCTCTCTCTCTGACTCGCACTTGAGCCACCGATCCAACCACCGTATCTCCGCTCTTGGACAAACATTACACATACGTTTCCTATATGCGCTCTCACTTATCTTTACATTCATTTATATATCATCTGGCGTTTAATAATTCTTGCAAACAAATAATAAATTCTGAAATTTGATAATCATTGATTTTATGATTCATGGAATTTCGAGACAAAAGTCAATTGAATGAAAATTCGGTGGCTTCTTTCTAATTTTTTTATATCGATTGAAATTTTTCATCCTTAAAAATACAAAAAAAAAAAATAATAATAAAATGGAATATGGAAATTTTATTAATATTTTTCTGTTTGTGAAATTTTTTTTTTTTTAATTCAGTGCCCTAAATGGGTATACTGATGAAAAAAAAAAAAATTTCAATAGCTCAGGTAGCAGTCAGAGTTGCTGTAATCAGCCTCAGTTTACGGAATCTGGAAGGCAGGCCGATGAAATCAAATTCAATCGGACATTGATTGGAAGAAATAATTTTTTTTTTTCATTTCCAACACCAACGAAATGATTAGTTGGGATAAAAATTCAACAGCTCGATCCTCTCTTCGTGAATGAAGTTTATGAAAAGGGGAGAAATTTGTAAAATTCTGGATTTTCCGAGTCCTTTTATTCTCGGTGAATCAAATTTTATTTTCGAATACTTGTCGGGAGTATAACAACTGATTGTCTGTGAAGGAAATGAAACTCGACAACGTCCTAGGAATGCCAATAAAATTTTCGTATTTTTACAAGATCTCTATAGGCAAGATTATTAATAAATTCAACGAATTACGTTTTATCAATTTCGAGTAGGACACACAGTTCTCAAGAGACGCGGACAAATTGATCGGATTTTTGAGTGAAAATAGTTGAAAAGATTTTTAAAAAATTCTGATGTCTTTAGAATTGAAAAACAAAACTTTTTCCTATCCTGAAATTTTATCAAAAACCCCATAGTTAACAAGTAACGGCGCGATTAATTTTCCAGAGTTTTGACTCAAATCAGTGGAAAAAAAATAAATATTTCGAGAAAAAATTCGGTAAAAATTCTAGTGAATTCAGCAAAAACGAACGCATTTTTTTACTCTCTTGAGATTTTTCAAAAAACCCAACAGTTTCCATGGTACATGGCATATTCCAAGCTTTGTCTTCTTCCACTAAAAATGAGATAACAACGAGAAAAAAAATGGTGCAAAACTTTTCAAAAAACAAAATTGAAGTTGAGAAAAACCTCAAAAAATTTTTTTTCTCAATACACGGTCCAACTGCAAATTAAAAAAAAAAAGGTAGAAAACGGTCGTCTCCAAAAAGATGTAGCAAATGTAAAAAATATCGTAAAAATTTTTCAAAAAAAGCAAATTAAATGAAAATTTCTTCCCTTCAAAATTCCGTTTGTTAAATCCGTTTATCTATACTGCCCACAAAATGCCATCAAAAATGGTTCCGAGACTTTTTCCCAATTTCGTCCGAAAACTTTTGATGGCTGGTGTATGTTTATAAGCCAAGCAATAATTTGATTTCGAGTGACAATTCGAAGAGAACTCGTATAAAAATTTCACGCGTATCATGAAATTAACACGAATGCTCGATGAATGTAATTAATTACGATGATTCGATCGATCGAGTGATGGTAATGATGAAAGAACGATTAATCATCGAAAAAAGATTTTTCACTCAAGTATACCGAAACTCGACTGGATTCAATTAGAATTTTTATTGCAATTGGTCCGCTGCGAAATAATAAAAAAAAAAAAAACGTGGTTCATTGAACCTCGAACAGAAGCGTAATCATCGGTCTCAGGATCATTAAAATTCGAAAACATTGACTGGCATATATGGATGCACATTTGCATGTATAAAGCCGATGACAGAAGGACGCGTGCCCACTCGAAATCTATAAATAAATATTCCCCGATGAGCCTATAAAAGATAGCGAAGACTCGGTAACGAGCGCCATATAAAAAAATATATACATATATATCCATAGAGATAAGGCATCGATTGCACGTGTACAGCGATGCGTCAAGACGAGAAATCTTAGGCGTATACTTGTCAAAGAAAAGAATAAAAGAAAAAAAAAAAAAAAAAAAAAAAAAAACATGCCACCGACTACCCAGAAGTGAGCACGTGACGTTTCGGAGAGTCTGCGGAGACGCGTGCGACACCGGAGTTACCTGGTAGCGCCACACAGAGACACACCAACTGCATCGCCGAGTTCATCGACTGGTGCGTTTAACATCCACACGTACCCAAAGCCCGAGAATAGTACGTGACTGCTCAAATACGGATAGAGGGAGACAAAAAAAACGTGATTAATTGGAAAAAAAAAAAAAAAAAAAAAAAAAACATAAAAATATGAATCACTCGTTAATTTATTAACCGAATCGCATTAATTATTTAGCAAATTTTATTTATTTTTCAAAAATAAATAAAAATTGAATTTTTTTATTCAATTTTAAATGTGTGTCAAGAAAAGTCATATTGGAACAAAAATATTCGTTCATCATCGACGCCGGAATTTAAAAATCGTTTTTTCAATTAGTTCATTCAATTTGAGATTAATTCCGATGACAACGGCAAAAGATTAGAAGATTTGGATTTTTTTTCCTGTAGTTTATCCTTGTATCGCATTTTTACTTTGACTACCCATAAAACGAGTTCTTCATCGACTTGGAACTAAATTTAAAAAAAAGTAGACTAGTGCGACGAATCTGAGAAATACAAAGCAAAAAAAAACTCAAAATTTATAGTAGAAGCTGATCTACATTTTTTATCACTGTCGAAACCGATTCTGCGAACGCAATTTGCAGAAAAAAAAAGTAAATTTTTATCCTTTTTAGAATAATTTAACGAATCGTCGTTTCATCTGGTGATTTCTAGTAATTTATCTGGCTAAATGAATATCTGGTAAAAAAAAAAATTTTGTTATTAACAAAACTGGTAACAATACTTTAATCATAAATCAAAATAACAATAAATTAAAATAAATCACAACGATAATAAATCTAGTAAAAAAAACTTGAGTTTTTTAAACAAATATTGAAATAATTCCCAGCCACCGCAGATTAGTAATGTTATTAATTATTATTATTATATATTATAATATAATTATAATATATAATTATTATATATGTTTGTGAATCTACATTAAAAAAAAAATTTTTTAAGTATTTTGATGTTACCTGGGCCATTTTTTTGCGTTTTCTTTTTAATTTCAGACATAATTCTTCAGTTTTCTTCTGGATAAAATAATCAAACGAAAGATTTTCGTATTTTTAATTTTTCATAATTTCATTAAAAATGCTGTAATTTTTTTTCTATACCGAATTGAGCATTCAACCACCGCTCATTTTGTTCGTTTTCCAATTCTTTTCAAATTGGTAAATCGTTTTTTTTTATTTATCGTTAGTATTTAACTACCGTCGAGTTTTGAAAATTTGAGAATGAACGAAATCACTAAACTTTTTTTTTGCATTTCTGTAAAACTTGAGATAACGAAATTTTACAAAACCACAAACTCAGTTTGAATCGCGATTTTTAATCTCGTGAAAGATTCATTGTAACCGGTTCAGCCGATTCATATATATATATATATATTATATATATATAATTAGTTATTAATTAATTAGCAATGTTATGAAAAAAAAATCGATCGATCGTTGGAAAATTTATCACGAAAATATCTCTTCAACTGACCTAATTATTGATAACAATCGAATCGAACTTTTAGAGTTCGATATCATCGCCATACACGTTACAATAACGTTTCAATGATAAAATAATGCATTTTGTTAATAAGTTAGAGATTGAAATATTGAGGAAAAAATAAAAATTGAATCGGACTATCTTGATGGGAGAAAAAAGTGTATCTTCCAAGTTTCCTCACTTCTCTCATATATAGACAAGCATCCTCAAGGAAGGGAGCAGTAAAAGTGTGCAACTCGATATCCCGTGTGACATCCTGGTGTGTGGCGACACACACGTATCATTTCAGCTCGCTTTCCGTTGGCACTCTATACTCGCTTCTTTTTCGCCGCGACGAATTCTAACACCATCCCTTCAATTTTGCTTCCCCTCCCCCACCCTCTCTCTCTCTCTCTCTTGATATTATACCGGACGTGTCAGTATCTCGGGCCCTCTCGTATCACCCCTGCTGCCCTGGTGTTACTTATCGTACTGGTTTACCTTTGAGCCACTCGTGAAATTTATACACGTACGAAAATTACGAAAAATGGAATCGCAATAGTGTTTGTTAATATCGATTTTTTTTTCTTTATATTTCGAATAAAACGTAAAATGATCGATTATCACATTAATTTTTTTAAAAAATAATTTTATTCTCAGTTTTTTGTAACGTTCGATCGAAAATATTATAACAAAATATAATAATTTTTCAAATCATTATTTATCTTCACCGCGATGATTATAATTCCAATCATTTTATACATAATCAATAAAATGTATTTTTTTTTAAAATATTTTTTTGGATATTTATGAAGAAATATATTTCCAATAATTTTGTTTTTGAAATCATCCCATAAATATCAATCATTGAGAAAACTTTTGCAAACGATTAATCACTGAAATTTCGATGAAAAAAAAAAAAAAAAGTTTGTGTGCTATCGAAGTATCCAAAACGAAAGGTTCGATGGACCAGGAGCCATTAGCTCTCGTCGCATTACTCATGTTCCGCCAAAGCGACGTATCATGTTCGATAAAACGAGTGTCACGTAATACTTGTGTCATTTTTGTCCGAGCGAGGGTTTATTTCCGGAAGCTCTCGAGAATCAGAGAATGCAGTGATAATGGTCTTGTTCGAAAAATAGCTGTATACGAGTACCCAAAATCGTTGGTTCCAAGGAAAAATAATATTTCGGGAATAACAATGAATCTGGGATTTTCGGAGTTATAAATAAAGATGTTTTTGGAAGGAGAATTTTTCTCAGATTTGACAGAAAGTTTGTTCGACCAAGTGAGAAATCGCGTTGAGCTACGAATAATATGAATTTTCAGGCATAAAAAAAAAATCCGCGATTCTCCGGGAAAGTCATTACGAGCTCATACATATTATCTGAGAACAAGCACCGAGGGCTGGTTAATTAGGTCCGGGGGTCAAAGCTACCGTTCTAATGATCGAGACCCGAGACAATGCTGCAGCCATAAATCTCTCCCTCGTTTCCTCGTTCTTGGTACAAGTGTATTCGCTTTTTTTTCTCCACTAATTCTCGTGGTCAAGGAACTTGCTCTTCGCGGTCTTTATTTGCTCTTGGCACAAATTTTTCATGTCACAAACGAGGCCGGAAAATCTCAGACTCCTGTATTGATATAGGTCAATTAATTCCACTTGCCTTAAAAAAATCTCTACAGCCCTTCGAGACTAAAAATAAACGAATGATGAGTCTGTATTGAGAACGTTTCGTTTAATTATCATTTTATTAATCGTTTAAAAAATATTTGAAAAATACTCTTTTCTCCTTATTTTTGACATAAAAAAAAAATAAAAAATTGAATTTACTTCAAACATTGATGTTCAAAAAAATAATGAGATCATTGTGAATGAGAAGTGAACTGTAATAGATAAAAAAAAATATTTTTTTTATCTCACGCTAAACGAGATTTTTTTCAAAATTTTGCAACTTCTTGTGGAAATTTACATGTCAAGAAAATCGATTTAGAAAAATCTTTTTTTTTGTCACACTAAACGAGTTTCTTGATTTTCGTTAATTTGTTAATCATTTTTTCAGAATTCTTCATCTTAGAAAAATTTGCTTTTCAAGTTGTTCTGGAACCACGTTCTTGAAAATCGACAACAATAAATCGTGTTTTTCGAATTCTTTTTGGGGAAAAAAAAAAAAAAAAAACATTGATGCAGACTCGAAGAAAAAACAACGAATTCGTTCATTCGGCTTATAATTTTTTCAAGCAATTACTCAATCGATTTTTGTGACATTGTTATATATAAGAAAATTTATGATGCTGATAATCGCAACGAGAACAAAGAATTGATTTCAGAATTCGTCCAAGAATTTCTAATTTTGACAGTTTTCGAGTAAAGTTTAAAAACTTTTATAATTGAAAACGAGCGTTCCGAACGTCGTCAAATCGACTGACATTTTTTCAGTTTTTATAAAAATTCCTAACAAGTTAAATTTCGATCAGAAAAAATAAACAAGTCTGACAGAATTGTGTGAAAGTCATCCTTGAAAAATAGTTGACCGGAAAATTGATATTTACGTACGAATTTGAAAAATGGAGAAGAAAAACATCGTCAACGAGCTGGAAAACGACGGGTGCTCGGGGGATTCATTCGCGAACGTCAATCGTCATTGAAACACACACTCTTGTTACTTAAGCGAGTTCTTCTTCAGGATTGCCTCGTGTTTCGCACCCTTGTGCACCAAGTGTATCAGCAGTTCAGCCCTCTCGAAGAGGAAAAAAATCGGAATTGAAAAAAAAAAGAAAAAAAAATAGAAAAAAGGACTAAAAAAAGCATACGGGAATGGGAGGGGGGGGGGGGGGGGTAACGAGTGGCTCACTAATTAATCATCGACTTGCAGGGTAAACTCTCGCTGGAGAAAGAGCCCTGCTCCCGTCCCTGTTTTCTCGTCATCAAGGTGGAAACTTTATATGCAAATACTTGTTTTACGAAGAGGGTAAAAGCAGCGAAGCAACGAAAGGCTGAAAGTGCTTCATCTGAAGGAGCTAGCTTTCTCCCATTCATTTTCATTTATTTATTTAATCGCTTTTTTTTTCATCATTCATGTAAATTTCCTTTTTTTTTTATCTCATTCCTGTTACGTTTTATACGCTCGAGTTAACGAGAGCACCCGCGACGTTATTTACAGTTTTTTCAACTCGATGCGAACGTCCGATCAATCCAATTCTTTTCACTCCAAATAAACAGTTTTTTTTTTTTTGTTTTTTTTTTGTTTTCTAAATAACGGAAACTTGATCGTTGCTGGCGCAGAAATGCAATTTTTTTTTTCTTTTTGGTGCAACAGCGTCCAAAGTTTATGCTCTATGTGCCCGGGAGAAAAATAAAGAGAGAAAAAAATACGCGTGGCTACCATTGTCATTGTAATGATCCGACGTTTTTGATTTATTTTATGGGACCGCATAAACGCAACGCTAAACGGTTCGTCTTGCTCTCTCTCTCGGTATATGGTCAACTTGGACACGACCAAAACGAGCTTTGAACAAGTTCTTTCGTATATATAGGCTCTCGGTAGACGCGTACGTAGACATTCGATGCGAGGAAAACTTTTTCACGGGAGCCGGGGTTCCGGTGTGACGAATTATCGAGCGAGAAACAAAAATTTTTAAATAAAAATATAATGGAACACGTCGATGAATATTCATACGGGACCGTTGCTTCGTCCTGTTTTGGGCGCGACGATCACGCGAGATGCAGAAAAAATTTCGTTTCGAAATGAATTTTTATTTATTTTTGTTTTCTTTCACAAAATTACGAGCTAAAATGAGAAACGAGTGTGAAGAGAATGAAGAGACTAACGAGCTCCGAATACCGAGTGATGTTTTTTTTTTTTTTTTCCTCATTTTTCGTTCTTCGATCAATGATTTTTCTCAAATTATGCAATCCTGATCCTTCTCGCTGCCTTTCGCAATACAAATTCACGTTTCACATTTTCGAATGCATTCTTCCTGCGAAGAAATCAAACTTTTCGTCCTTCCGAATCGCCCTCGATATTTGATTCTCGCGATAAAAAATTATTCAAAGTCGAGAGAATAACGAGAGAAAATAAACGTTGAATGCTTCTCGTATTCGTTCGCGAAGCATATCTTTGTTTTGTTTTTCGAATAATACGACCAATCATCCCCAAAAATAAATCACTAAAACGGTATTACTCGAAATAACAAAACATAAAAAAGCCTGAAATTTAATAGCATTTTTATAAATTTCATAATTCACTCGACAACAAGTCGCGTACAATAGTATATTCAAGATTCAGCAAAGGTTTCAATTGAATGGGGAAAAAAAAAAAAAAAAAAAAAATTTGGAGAATTACGAAACGAGTATATGTAATACCGGTTCCGGTAGCTCTCCGCACGGCTTCCGGTCGAACTTACATCTCCTCTCCCTCTCTCTTTTTTTTCTCCCATATAATTTCTGGTTTCACATAAATCTCGTCTCATTGTGCGTTACACTCACTCGCTACTCTTTCCACGTTGCTCCTTGCTCTCCTGCGCGATATATACAGATATATATATCCAGGGGAGGAGGGGGGGGGGGGGGCAATCCATCACAAAAATTAGAATTACTGCGCGGTCCTGGCTACCTTGGGTGGGCCGTTCTTGATGCCGCTCTCGCTGCTTACTCCTGGTTATTCCTATCTTTTTACACGTATATACTCGAGTGGTGCACGCGTGTAAACTAATTTTTTTTTTTTTTTGGTCTTTTTCATATTTCATATTTCGCTCGGCCCCCGAAAATCATTATCACCGGAGTCTTCTCCCGAACAGGGCACATACAGACACGATGACAATGTCCAAATGGGTCGCCTCTCGGCAAAAGGAATTTATTAGCGTGGAACCACCGCTCACATTTACGATTAACCGTACCAAAAAGAGAGAGAGAGAAGCAAAGTGTATATAACACTCGCAATAAAAGCTCTTTCGTTCGTGTATCGTACTTGGAGTTATGGTGTGTTGGATCGCGTTTGGCTCCCGATCGTGAGTGCAAAAATCTCTCTGGCAGGCTTGTTTATACACGGAGAAAGATGAGTATAAAAAAGGCTCGAATTCGTGTTCCTTCATCCCTTAAATACCAAGAGTTACGCCTTTTTTATATCTGCGTTTGGATATATATATATATACGTGTTTCTGTGTGATTATATATGTATATAGTTGAGCGGGAGGAGGTTGCCTGTCTGGTTTTCTGCAACCAGCCAGACACCCACCTCTATTCCACGAGGTTCGCTGTGTGATTTACTGCCGAGCAGCAGGACTCTCCTCTCTCTCTCTTTTCCTTTCTCTCTCTCTCTGCGCCCCACCCAGGAATGCCAGGATTCGCGCAGTATTTTTTCAGCGAGAAAAAAAAACAGGAGCACCAAGTGTGGGTAATAATCCAACCGCTCCGGGGGACCTCGGACTGGGTAGTAAAAAAAAATGAAATTGAAATAAAAAATAAAAATTAGAAAAAAAAAACGTATAAATAAATAAAATAATAATAATGTAAAATAAATTTTGACCAGGAGAAAAAAATGGAGGATCGAGGCTCCGCGAAAACGGGATTTCGATGCGTCGATTCGATGTATATCCCTGAAAAAAGGACTTTATGGATTTTATTTTGATCCTTACGCCTTTTTTATTCCTGAGAAACGAATGCTTCCTCTTGCTGGGGAAAGGGAAAAAGTTGGCCGCTGGCAAACGGGCTCCATTCTCCGCTCATTTCCGCTCGAAAATTGACCACTTTTTTTTTTTTTTTTTTGCAAGATTCAGGCGTCGTTGAATCGCATATAAACTGCGAAGAATATCGAGAGGATTTTTCAAATTTTCGCGTCCTGCTTTTTTGTCACCAATTTTCTTGGCTCGATTCGCTGCTTTTTTTATTTTTTATTTAACGCCGCGATTCTCATGACGCTGAATCGCTCTTTAGCGATCATCAAGAATTTACCAAAAATTACGTACAGATTTTAAGACCTCAGCTCGAACGATAATTCAGCGTTCAATTAACATCCTGCTTTACGCTCATTTGACTTTTTTTTTTCTTCTCTTTTCCTATCAAATATTAATAAATACGATGTTGCTCGTCCGGTATCCGAACCGAGGGAGAAAATTCACGGTTGGCCGTTGCCCCCGAGGACAACCGGCCAGGTAAACGTGCGAAAAAGTCGGACTCTCTTTCCTCTAGCGGTCTTAAAAGCGATGCTTCGAACATTACACGTTCGCGAGTGAAAAAACAATTTCGAAAACTCGTTAACGATTGATTTCAATTTAAAAAATGAATCGTTCGGATTCGAATGGATTTTGATTCAATTTTTAGAAAATTTATTCTGAGAATTTGAAAAAATTGGCTGTAATTGAGAGTAGAAGGAAATGGGAGTGGAAAGAATCGATAAACCGATCCCAACTCGAGACTCGTTGAAAAATGTCACAAATTTTGTTTTTTCGTATTTAATGAGAAAAAAAAGTTATTCGTTGAACGATTCGAGGACAAAATTTTTATAATAACCTTTTGCCATTATGGCTATTGAAAATCGTCGTTTAAAATCGCTTTCAAGACAGTTCCCTATTTATAGAGGCTCGAGGTATCGCTAAGTAGAGAAATTCTGTTGCGGAATAAATTTTTTGGCTAGAAACGTATGTGTAAAAGATCCTTAAAATATGGAAGACGCAACGGGAGACCGGGTTGCGGTCACGTTCGACCAAAACTACGTGTCATATTAGGATAACCAGGAGTTTGAGATTCCAGAAGCCTCTGGGGGGGCGTCCTTCGTCATAATCTTCGCCTTTTATTTTTACTTTCCTCTCATCTTCGACTCCTTTTTATTTTTTTTTATTTTTTTATTTTTTTTCCTTCACCTTTCTCTCCTGAACAAAATTTCGTGCTCGACTTTGGCATGACGAATTTGCTCGAATTATCGTTTCTCACTTCTGGTCATTATCATTTTTATTTTTTTTCATCCTGGGCGCGGTTTTCTAAAAGTCTTTTCACGCCTGAGGAAACCTCCTGTTTTAACCTCTCTTTGTCTCCACCAGGAGGATTCTCTACTTTTAAATATTCTATTCATAGGCTCGCCTGTTTGACTAATTTTTAATAATTAATGAATTTTAGAGAAATTTCTTGTGCTCGTGTAGGAAAAACTGTGAAAATTTCACTCAAAAATTCATAGCCAAACGAATTTTGAATTCATCTTTCTCGTTTTGCGGTGATAGCACGCAGAAATCAGCAATTTTTTTGCAATAATAATCCAACCGATACCAATCCAAATGAGCTTGAAAATTTCCAATTTTATTGAAAAAGAATTTCAGCTCAAAAAAGAAATATAAAAAAGCAGGTTTGTTCGTTGAAACCTGCCGAGGAATGAACCAAAATTTCGTCATTTTTTTCGTGACCTCGAGATATTTGTATAACAAACAAAAGATCATTAATTAATTTAAACTCATTTGAAATGCATTCGAATAACGATCCGGAAAACGTTGCATTGTGTTTGCTCCTATGATTACCAAGAAAATTATACAGAAAAAGAATTCTTTCGGAGTCGGTGAAAGTGTTTCGTGAAATTAGGATTACACTTTGTTTCACGAGAGAGGAGCGTGAAGATGAGAGTGAAAGAAAAAAAGCGTCACACTTATTTTTTCGGGTCAAAGAGAATATCTAATGATCACATATTTCTCAGCTCCCCCACCTGCATCGCGTTATAACGCTTATTATTATTATTATTAATATTTCGAGGGACAAAGAATTATCTCACCTTCGCTCTTTTCCACATAAGTTGTTTTTTTTTTTTTTGTTTTTTTTTGCTCTCTACCGTTGCCTAGCTAAGCCGGCTGGGTCGCGGGCTCGTAAATTAGATTTTTGTTGATGATTTGTGGCGCCAAAGCAGTCATGTGTTTCTGGCATGCTTTTTACAGGTGATTCGAAGCATCGAAAAATAATAAAAATTATCAAAGAAACTCGTCATTTCGAACGTTGGAATTTTCGAACGAATTTCTTCAATTTCAATGAAAAAACGAGAATCATCGCAATTATTATTTGTACCTGGGGGTTCATTAATTTTTAGGCATATAGCTACCGAAAAATACTGCGCGACCCACATAATGGGACAAATTCAATATTTATATATATATATTCACGAGGCATATATAGATATATATACATATATAAATATCGCTATTGAATATTCGATTTAAAATATTCCGCCCGCTGCGTGGCTTTGCCGGGGGGGCCTCCGCGTCATCGTGTCAGGCTCACAGGTAGTAGAGCTGGTTATTAAATACAAATACCTGGGCCTGCTGTATAGCTCGCGCCACGCACCGTGTGCCTGGACCAAAAAGAAGCAAAAGTATCGAGAAGAGAATATATATATATATATATATATATATTCTTATATATATATATATATATATATATTCTATATATATATATATATATATATATATTCTTATGAATCATTACCGGTCCCATCTATATTTAGACCGAAGCCGAAAAAGCCTCCGCAACATAAACTTGTCTACCGAATTCTCTATATCGGTTAATCGTTAGCGAGAGATTTTTCATTTGGGAAATTTTTATGCACGAGGAATTGGAAAACTTTTTTGGAGGCCTGTTCGTTCAGCTGTCAAAATAATGTGATCGTAATTGGAGGAATATATCGCGAGCGATTGAAATTATCATTTTACGAAGATCCAACAGAAATTAACCAGCAGCCTTTAGAAGTCATTCTGGCATCGATTCATTCACGGATGTTTTCTGATCGATGATATCCATTTTTTTTTTTTTTTTTTTATTTACTTTTCAATCCCGCAATCCCGTATAACTGGTCGATAACACCGAATTTTCAACGTTTTTGGGTCGGAGTCTTCAACAGTTTTGTAACGGACTTGTACAAATCGCGTTTGAAGACCGTTCTTCATCAGTCCCGGAATACTCTGATATCAATTGTTCAAATTTAAGGGGGCTGGTAGAGTTAAAATAAAAAAAAACCAATTTTTTTTTCATTCCATTTTCTGAAAGTTCGATATCTTACGAGTATTTTCCGACCAATTGAATGTAAATCGAACCATTATTCGCCTAAATACATGTATTCGAGCGGCGATCCCTGGAAAACACTCAAGAGGCAAGGGTAGCTCGGCGGCAGCTGAAAATGACTTCAGATGCAGCTAATAAAGCGCAGGAAGGCGAACAATATGGCCCAGGAATAGACGACTCTATGTAAGTTACAAAAAAAAATTTTTTATCTGCATGCAAATTGTACTCAAAACTTTAAACTCGTTTTTCTCGAAACCATGTTTTCGAAGTCGGTGAACACTGTAACTCGAGAACGGCTTTACCGATCGGGTTGAAATTTATATCACTTCTTCTATACATAGTTGTCCTCCGGATGAACGAAGGATTTTTTTTTTGGACAATAATTTTTTTTTTTATAATCAAAAATGTAAGTGAAAATTCGTCAAAACAACACTTTTGACTTTCAACGTCCGCCATTTTGTGAAAAATGGAAATTTTTTGAAACCCTTCGGTCAATCGAAGCATTATATCATTAACTAAAGATCCGCCCCTGATTTTTTGGTTTCAGATAATCCGTTGCAGCGCGAGACTGATCACCGGAAAATCTGTTTTTCTTTCAGCGTCCTCGGCCATTGATGATTCTCGGCTTATTTTCGAATATATTTCTTTAAAAAAAATTGCAATGTTCACATTAAATATATATCTTTCAAACGGAAGAACTTTTGTTGTAAATTATTTTATCGTTCGGCCAAAAAAAAATCGGAAAAAGGCCTTTTTTTAAACGTTCTAACTATACCCCCCCCCTTAAAGATAAAATTCAAAAAATTTCTCGTGCCATCGCGAAACGCGAGTTGAATTCGATGTCGAAAAATCTCGAAGAGATCGAAACGTTCAGAAATTCGTAGCGATAAGTAAAATTTCCATGATAAACAGGTGCTCGCCGTCAATGAAGAATGTTTATGGAATAAGATTTTCTGTATTCAGTATTTCTCGAAAATTGAATGCACACGTACATGAGATATTCATACATTAGGACGTTAGGATGGTTGGGATGATTATTATGATTATCGTGCGTGTCTATATGTACAGAGCCTCGGATGAAGAGACTGGAAATTCTGAGATGGATGAAGGAGGAAAATATGTGCGTGTTCAACCAAGTGTATAAGTGAGCGGAGACACTCGCAAGCAACGAGACGTGTAGGACCGCACAAGCGAAATTTATGTGTATATATATATGTAAAGAGAGTTGGGAAGAGGGAAGAAGAGTAAGAGGCTCGAAGTCGTCGTGGTGGCACTAGGAGGCAAGGGTGCGGGTGGATGCGCCTCAATTAATTTGCGAGGAGTGATGCGCGCACGGCGTCTCGCCTTGAAGAACGATCTACAGCGAGAAATTTTGTCACCGGAATGAGCGAGAAAGAAAAAAACGTTAAGGGATGAAGAAACAGAGAAAGAGAGAGAGAGAGAGGGAAGTGCGAAATGCGCTTCCGGAAAGTTGCTCTCGCCCTTATTACAGTGGATTTTACTCTCCTTCGTTTTTCTCTCTTTTCTACTTCTTCTTCTTCTTCTTCTTTTTTTTTTCTTTTACTTTTTTCATCATCTTCTTTATCCCCCGAGGGGTGTGTACTTAATTGCGAGTTTTAAGTAATTAGTACGCGGGACGACTTTCCCTCAGGGTAGACTTGTATTTTTTTTTTTTTTTTTCATCTCTCGTCATCGCGCATATAGCGGGGTTGCTGCTGCTGCTGCAGCAGCTTTTTTCTTCCGGACTCGGAACTCCTTACCCGAGATTATACTCTTTTTTTCATTTCTTTTTTTTTTTTTTGGCTTCAGCCTCTTACAACGAAATTCGCGCATGCATGTACATTCTGTAAATAGTCCACGCGGGAAGGTAGGAAATTATTCTGAGCCACAGTTTTTCAGAAATATGTTACGAGATAGAGAGACACACGCACCAGGAGACTCTCACGATGGACAATTATAAAAATAATTATTCAACGCTCTGCTCTCTTTTCGAGTCTCGAAGTCATATTATTTCTAACCATAGGAGAAAAATCTTTCATGCATGAATTCTCATTCGCAGCCTGCCTCCTACGATCAAATTACTCGAGTCACTCCCAGATATTAGAATTTCAAATTTAATTTGATAAAATGAATTGTTTCAAAAATTGAATTGAATAAAATGACTTTTTCAAAAATTAAAAATTGAACGAGATGAAATTTTTGAAAATTAAATTTGAAAAAAATTTAATTTCATTCAATTTGAAGAAATATTCCTTTTCAATTCAATTCGAAATAAATCAATTGTTTACAAATTAATTTTTTATCGTTAATTCAATATCAAAAAATTTGAAATAAAAATTTAAAAAATATGCTCGCTTCCGAGCTGAGGAAATTTTGGTCTAGAAATCCTCTCAACTGAATACATTTTTTGAACAAAATCATTTCGGATCAGAATTGGGGAAAAAAACGTCCTTTTGTTAAGGTTCGATCGACCTCGTGTCTCCGAACTGCTGATGAAACGTTGAAAAAAGAAGAATCAATTAAATTTCATACTCTCGGTGCACCGCGGACGAGGTGTGACATATTATTCGTTTTCCCTGTGTACGAAACGCTAACGTATATACGTACTTATCAATAATCGTCGTACGCACACAAATTTTTTTTTTTTTTTTTTTTTTTTCTTTATTTTCAACTATAATCTGTTACTATTTGTAACAATAAATAGTTTTGTGGGCTAAAACAGTAGAAGGAGAATCAGTTGTACGTCCATTGACGGACCACTGGTGATGTGTTATGTGAGGTATTGGTTTGTAGATTACACACACAAATGCGGTTCGAATATAAATTAATACGTGTTGTTTGACAAAGAGCAGAGAGACTCATCCAGTCTCTGTATGACACCTCGATTCATCAATGTTGTAAACGCCGAGAGAATGAATGAAAAGCGCGCAACGAACGCCCCCGCGCTATACGCGTTACAGTTACCCTCGTATTACAGTGTCCGCGCCGATAATGCGCGATCTACCATACGCGTCACACGTACACGACTGAATCACCGCGATATCACGCACGGAGGCCAATTGCACCGCGAAGGGGTGTCAATGGCATCGTGTCCATGAGCGACCACCGGTCCTGCTGGTAAGGTTCGCTTTCCATCCTCGTTTCTACTAATGCAATCGTGTCATTATACACGATTCGACGTTTCTAATCTCTATACGTGTAATTATAAATCAGTCCTACCATTCGGAACGTCCAGCACCTGTGTAGTTACATTTGATTATTATTATTATTTTTTTTATTTATTTTTTTTATTTTTTTTTTTATTATTTATTATTAGTTATTATTTATTATTTATTTATTTTGATTATTTTTTTTTGATTAATTTTTTTCGCTATAATGCGATAATGAAAAAATTCATTTTGCATTCGATCATAAAACAGTCGTAAAATCTTGATTATCCTTCGTGTCTCGCACTTCGAGATTACGAAGGTAGTATCGCTACTCTCATGTCTTTGACCACAAGTTCAGAGCTAAAAAGTGAACGACTGGGGCGCCCTTCGTCATCGTGGCGCTACCCCATTACTATTCGATCATTCGTTGTTTTTGTGTCAAACAGATCACATGTTTGGTGCGAAAGTGAACATTTTCATTTTATTTATTTAATTATTTATTAATTACTAATAAAATTAAATTAAAGAATGGGTAAGAATAAGAGATCAAGAAGTCGGGATCGTTCGGTTGAAAGAACGTCCAAAAGACTTCGCAAGTTAGAAGACGGAATGGAGGAGTTGACAACGGGCTTCGCTATGATTAAAGAGGCCATCTTGGGACGTCAAAATTCGTATAAAGAGACAGACATATCAGAAGAAGAAGGTAATTGTGTAAAAAAAAAAAAAAAAAAAAAGAATTTATTGTGAACACGAGATGCAATCACAATGTATTCATGGATTTTATCTGTAATCGTCATGCCCGAGAGGCTAAACAAGATTCTCAAATATGAATAATCATAATGATTATGTCTGGGTATAGAAGTTTTTTGTTTTATCCGAGAGATAAAATAAAACTCATATTTTAATCTGATTTTATCTGAAAGATAAAGTAGAGATTAGAATTACTCTGTTTGATCCGAGAGATCAAAACAGAGTAATCATTAACCTAGAAATTTATATCGAAGGTACTGATGGTCAAGCGGGTCACTTTG
The DNA here is from genome assembly GCA_037576405.1 of Campoplex capitator. Classification (NCBI taxonomy): domain Eukaryota; kingdom Metazoa; phylum Arthropoda; class Insecta; order Hymenoptera; family Ichneumonidae; genus Campoplex; species Campoplex capitator. The sequence goes on along the minus strand of JARBWI010000031.1, from coordinate 1,157,770 downwards.
GTGAGGAAGACCCAGAGGTTAATGCGGATGACACTCTACCAGTGGTGTCGATCATTGATACGGCGTCCAAAAATTCAGAGGTCATTCCGAATGAAAGTGAGGCGATTAGAAACAAGGAAGCTGAGAATCCATGGGAATTGGATGATGATGCTCTTCGGATTTTCGGAGAAGAACCAGGGCAGGCGGAACCTGAACTTGTCCTACATTCTAGTGTATCCAATCGTTGGAAGAAATATCTTTCTGAAGGTTTAAAGAAGGAGACTAAGGAGGCACTCTTAGAAAAGTACCCCAGGAAAGGGAAGCTTTCTTTGGAACCACCGATTCTGAATGTCGAGGTGGCAGGCAACTTGAAAGAGTCGGCTCTGAAGCGGGATAAATATTTTGGGGTTACTCAGAAGTTTGCAGGATCTGCCTTGGCTGCTCTGGCTCCAGTAATTGAATCTCTAGTACTCCTTAAAGATCCAGAAAATGTTAAGAGACTGGAGCAAGTTTGGGATGCAGCAAAAATATTAATTGAGATTCACAAGTCTCAGACGGTAGCGCGCAGAGCCTGCATTTTGCCTACATTGTCAAAACAATGGGCCACGGCACTGGAAAAAAGAGAACCGGATAGTTTCTTGTTCGGCGAAAATCTTGTTGACAAGGTCAAGGAGATCAAGGCCATTGAAAAAGTGGGAGAAGAGATGAAGACCGCTCCACCAAAGAAACCGTATAGGCCTCTCGGTTCTTTAAACTCCAAGAGCTCGTCGAGTCAGAAGAGGTCAGTGACTCAGACGGGCGGGAAGTTTCCATCGACGAGAAAATCACTGCCTCCCAAGTACCCAGCGAAACAAACATATCCCAAATCGAACCAATATCGTCAGCAGAACCAGCGGTTTCAGAACCGTTAGCCTCAGAAAACAATGTGAGTATGTATGCGGGGCGTCTGACGTATTTCTTAGAAGCCTGGAAAACAATCACTGAGGATAAATTTATCATTCAGTGTATAAGAGGGTATAAAATACCTTTTAAATCATCGCCTGTACAAACCCGCGCGCGACCTGATAGAGTCTGGTCGAACCAGGAACTAACAAGTATTCAATCGGAAATCAATAGACTGCTGATGATAGGTGCGATTGAGGAAGTGAAAGAAGTGTCAGGGCAGTTTCTGTCACCGTTCTTTTTGGTTCCTAAGGCGGACGGTCGACAGAGGTTCATCCTGAATTTGAAAGGTTTGAATGAGTTCATCGACGCAGAACATTTTAAACTTGAGGATCTGAGGTCTGCTTGTAATCTCCTAGAACAAGGTATTTTCATGGGAACGGTGGATCTTAAAGATGCTTACTTTTTGATCGCAGTTTGGAAACCACATCGGAAGTTTTTGAGATTCACATTTCAAGAAAAAATTTATGAGTTTGTTTGTTTGCCGTTTGGCTTATGCACGTGCCCATTTACCTTCACCAAGTTGTTGAAGCCAGTAATAAATTATCTTCGATTGAAGGGGTTTGTGTCAGTGGTATACTTGGACGATTTTCTATGCTTAGGACATTCGGTTGCGGAGTGCAGTGAGAACCTGAGTCAGACAATTAAGTTACTGGAGAGGTTAGGATTTATTGTGAATGTTGAAAAGTCCAAATTGAAGCCCGAGAGGAGATGCAAGTACTTGGGGTTTATATTAGATTCGTCCACAATGAAAGTGGAGCTTCCGGGAGAGAAAAAAGTTGCAGTACAGAAACAGATCGAGAATCTTAAGAAAAAAGGCATGGTGAAGATTCGTGATTTTGCTAAAGTTGTTGGGTCGGTAGTCGCGTGTTGTCCGGCAGTTGAGTACAGTTTGCTATACTGCAGATCGTTCGAAAGGGCGAAGGTCCAAGCCTTAGTGAAGAGTGGGGGTTGTTTTGACTCACTTATGATGGTACCGAGATTTACTTTAAAGGATTGGAATTGGTGGTTAAAGACTTTACCAACGGCCAGTAAGAAGGTGAGAAATAACCAGTACAAGAGAACAATCTACTCGGATGCATCACTGTCCGGATGGGGTGCTTTTTATGACGGCGAAAGCGCTAATGGGCTATGGAGTCAGGAGGAAAGAGGGCTCCACATAAACCATCTGGAGCTCAAAGCGGCTTTATTGGCTTTAAAGTGTTTTGCAGCGGATTTGAAGGACGCAGACGTCTTGATTATGGTAGACAATACGACGACGATGGCTTATATCAACAGAATGGGTGGTGTGCGCTATGCTGCACTTCATAATTTAGCGCGTAATCTATGGAATTGGTGCGAGGGTCGCAAATTATGGGTGTATGCTTCGTATATCCCGTCAAAAGAGAATGTGGAAGCAGATCGATCATCGCGGATCGATAATTCAGATGCGGAGTGGGAATTAGCAAGTTATGCGTTTGAAAGGATCATCCAGAGGTTCGGGAAGTTGGAAATCGATCTATTCGCTTCTCGGATCAACACTAAATGCGCAGTTTACTGTTCATGGAAGAGAGATCCGGAAGCTTTCGCATTTGATGCTTTCACAGTCAGTTGGTCCGATTGGATATTTTATGCCTTTCCCCCCTTTTCCATAATAACTAAAGTTATTAAGAAAATCAAAGATGATAAAGCGGCAGGTATTTTAGTTGTACCTCACTGGCCTACTCAAGTTTGGTTTCCAGCCTTTAAAGAATTATCCGTTGGAGAATGGATTTGGTTTGAGGCAGATCTTAGTCTGTTGGTTTCTCCATGCAGGTCACGTCATCATCCCTTGGCTGCAAAACTTACCCTGGTTGCCGCCAAGTTGTCAGCCAAGCACTGTTGATCAAAGGCATGCCCAAAGAGGCAGTAGAAATTTCGCTGGCTTCGCTAGCGGAATCAACATTAAAAAATTACAATGGAACTCTAAAGCTCTGGTGGCAATGGAACAATCAGATCAATGGTGATCCATATACGGTGTCTGGGGAAAAAATTTTGAAGTTTTTAGCGGAAAGATTCAATGATGGAATCGGATACAGTGCGCTGAATTCGGCTAGAGCGGCGTTATCATTGATTGCAAGCGAGGATGTTGCAAACAATCCGTTGATAAGTCGATTTATCAAAGGTTCATCGAGAATGAGACCAGGATGTCCTAAATACGAGGATACTTGGGACGTGGACCCTGTGTTATTGAAGCTGGCAACATGGGATCCATTAAGTGAACTTTCTTTGAAGAAATTGACAGAAAAGCTGGTTGTGTTACTGGCTTTGGGCACAGCACATCGCTGTCAAACGTTGGCGTTGATCAACATTTCAAACATTATTGTTTCGGAATCTAAAATTGAAATTCGAATTCCCGGCAAGATCAAAACATCTCGACCTGGAGCTCCGCAGCCGGTGTTAAGACTTCCGTTTTTTCTGGACAAACCACAACTGTGTATTGCCAAAACCTTGAACCAATATTTATTGGTGACAAAAGAACTTCGGGGAAATGTTGATTCTTTGTTCATATCGTTTAATAAGCCACATAGTGCAGTCAAGAGAGAAACGATCAGTCGGTGGATAAGGACGACGTTGGTTTCACTGGGAGTTGATAAGAGATTTACAGCGCACTCTACGAGACATGCATCGACGTCAAGGGCATATGACAAAGGTGTTAGTATTGAAGAAATTAAAAAGGTGGCAGGCTGGTCCCAGAACTCTAAAGTGTTTGCGGATTTTTACCACCAGCCAATACTTATTCGCGACAATAAGTTTGCAAAAGCGGTGTTAACACCCAGTGCATCAATATAAGTAATTATACTACATTATATTAATTATAATAATCTCATTTTTCATTTTATGCTGTAAGAACGCTAGTTCAATCAATAAAGTTGTTATGGAGAAAATATTGCTCTAAACAGCTACCTTCGTAATCTCGAAGTGCGAGACACGAAGGATAATTGAAAGATCTCACGAGCCCGCCGAAGGCGGGCGAGGTTTGATCTCAATTATTCGAGTGTCTCGCACGAGAGATTCCCACCCAAATGATACTGAATTTAACCCAGCCCTTTTTTCAGATAAAATAAAAAATTCGATGGCTTTAAACTAATGATCGAATAGTAATGGGGTAGCGCCACGATGACGAAGGGCGCCCCAGTCGTTCACTTTTTAGCTCTGAACTTGTGGTCAAAGACATGAGAGTAGCGATACTACCTTCGTAATCTCTCGTGCGAGACACTCGAATAATTGAGATCAAACCTCGCCCGCCTTCGGCGGGCTCGTGAGATCTTTCAATTTTCTGATGCGTTATCGATTTAAAAAAAAAATTTTTGTTTCGATCCTCTGCTTCAGTTGTTTGAAAATTTCTGGTTCTTTCGTCTTTAAAATACATTTATACGTGTTGGAGATCGTTGCAAAAATTTGGTTCGTTTAACCGATAAATTATCGACTGTAATTCTGTAAATTCGACCGAACATATTCAACTTGGATTTAATAAATATATAAGAATTGAAAAAAGAATGGAGAATATTCTGAAACACAGAAGTGTATTTCGAAGATTGAAAAAATAAACAAATTTCTTTCAAATGTTTGTAACCACACTGAGAAAAAAAAATTTGAAATTGTGGCGAACAAATTAAATTTGTTATGATTCAACAAAACTTTTGTTGATTCAACGATTTTTTTGTCGTGGTGAATGAACCAAATTTCGTTTGGGTTAACAAATTTCATTTTGTTCGCTACGATTCGTTGAACCAACAAAAAAATTTGTTGAACCAAAAGAAAATTTGTCGAACCAACAAAAAATTTGTTGAATTTACGAATTCATTTTTCTCAGTGCAAATTGATTTTTTTTTTTTCAATTTCTTTCAAATTATGATTCCAACAAAATTTGAAACAAACTTGTAGTTTTTTTTTTCAACTTTTTTGATAATTTTTTGGCAGCATCATCAATGAGAATCAGTATCCGCGATATTTCGAAGCCGCGACTAAACTCGAGAAAAACGTTTTCGAACCACGAGCCAGTATTACGATCGTATACAGTTTTTTGTTTTTTTTTACCAAAAATCTTTGATTAAAGTTGTTTTTTTGGTAGGAATAGTGATATAAAAACGAGGATGCGATGCTGCGGTCCATTCGATGAAAATATTGCGTAAAAGATGAGGAGTCATCAGCAGCGTGTATAAAGCGCAGACTCTATTACAGAGTGGCATAGACGATTTATCACACGTGTACATCGGTGCACATAACCAAAGGTTAATCCGATGCTAATGAGCAATTGGTATAATTACCGAGTGTGAGCAAACAAACAGTGGTCCATGGGAGGCATGATTGCATTGCGGAGCTCGCAGCCTCTCAAATCTCCTGTCATAATTGCATAATTATTACGTAATTAGGTGAAGAAAAAAAAAAAAATCGCAGTGTCTTTGGGAGCAGGAAAAAGGGAAGAGGGAGAAAGCAGCCAGCGGAAAAAGGAGTCGAAGATCGAAGAATCGTGACTGCGTTGAAGCCAGTCGCGAGTTCATCAGTTCTAAGGGGGTCGAGGGGGGTTGGACTCGTGCTTCTGTCACGCGAGGGATGATGATACCGCGAGATTGTCGCGAGGTCGCGAGGGTGAGAAATTTCTCTTCTCTCGTTTCAACTCCTTCGCGAATCTCTTTCAGTCTCTTTCCTCGATCTCTCTTTCATCCGTGAGTATACATATATATATATCATTATCGTATCTGCATGTGTGGTTTTTTTCATGCATTGTTTTCGGTCGTTGTTCCACGCCCGTTAGCACCCCTCGTATATATAGCAGCGACTAGCGAATCGGGCACGCGTGTATGTAAACTTTTTCCTCATTTTGTTTGTTTTTTATTTTTGTTTTTTTATTTTTTCTTCCCTTTCTTTTTCTTTTCAAGCAAAGCTCAAGAGAGCTTTGGAGCCCGTTTCTTCTCGTTTCACGGTGTAGCAAAAGTGTACACATATAACGCGTACAACGCGCGTATATAAAGTGTGTTTATTATCGTCGAGTGCAGACGCCAAAGCAGGGGGGCTACGAAACGCGCTACCATTTTTTTTTCTCAATGTTCCGCTTAATTACCGTGTATTTATCATTTCTATGAATACACGTCGAGCACTCGTAACACACCAAAAACACACACAGACAAAAGTCTTTTTTTTCCATTCGTTAGAAATTGTTAACAAGTCGACACATTTTGTTTCCTTTGGTTTTCGTCCGGCATATATATATATACTCATCCGCGACCCCGCTCTTCCACATTACCCCTATTATAGGACGTACAATTAATCACGAATGGAGGCGAGTGTCAATTTTTTATTTTTAATAACTTCGTTTTTTCGTCGTTTTTATTCATGCCTCCAAAAAAGATTTTTATTTTTCTTCAACAGTTGGCGAGACGGACTGTTTCTATCGAAATTTTTGTCTCTTAAACGCGAGAGATAGAAAAAAAAATTGAATTCGGCGCGAGTGTCAATTTTTCATTTTCAATAACTTCGTTTTTTCGTCGTTTTTATTCATGCCTCCAAAACAGATTTTTATTTTTCTTCAACAGTTGGCGAGACGGACTGTTTCTATCGAAATTTTTGTCTACTAAACGAGAGATGGAAAAAAAATAGAATTTCGATCGAGCGGTTTTTACTCAAGCTGTTAATTTGCATACGGAGAAGGTTCTTCTTTGCTTTTTCAGAAATTTCGGTAAAAACATCTTGAGGAAACTGATTACAACGGTTTTTTCATACAAAAACTCTCTTACGCATTGGAAAACTGCGTTTCGACAGAAGATTCAAACAGGTTTGATTTCGGTGCTTGATTCCAAAGTTCGAATGAATTATTATATTTATTTATTTACAGAATTGAAATGCTTTTTTTTTTTTCATCCACCCCGCTGTATATTTGATTCCGCTGTGGATTAGTGAAAAATAGTTGGTGACAGTTTTTCGAATCGATTTCCATCGATAAACTCACCGCGTCGAGTTCCTAAACGACATTCAAAGCAGAATCGATCGAAAAATTGATTCCAAGGGTTGTGGTTTACGAATGCAAACGAAGGTGAATTATTTTTTTTTCTTCTCCGTTGCACGCGACACTTTGGCGCGAGTCGTGAGATAAGGCTCACAGGAGAACACTTGTAATCGCATCGAACATCCCGTCAAATATATTCGATCGGCATCGAGCTGTTACAAGGCAAAAAACCGAAAAATGCTGATCGATTCGTTGCCGATGAATAGAAGAATGAGGATTTAGTAGCACGCTTAGTTAACATCGAAAACTATTTGCACGTACTGAGCTGTTGACTCACGTGTCTGCGTGAATTTCAAATTCATTTTCAGTTTTTATTTTTGAGAATTATTCTCTCCTCGATCTCATAGAGTTTGCTCCAGTGCTCGCTGACGCCTGTATTTCGCTTGTTTCTTATCTATTTAATGTGAAAGATAAAGTTAATTGTCGTATCGACCTTCGGCTGAAAAAATGAAACGAGAATCCATTCAAATGGGGAAAAAAAAAAAAAAAACTTGTTCTCGTTATTACCGATAATTCAGCACATTCGGAAGAGGCGAGTGAATCACTGCCCGGCTTTACTGCATCGAATTAAACAAGGTTGTGACTTCTGCGAACTTCAAGAAACTTGAATTATCTTGAAGTATAAAATAATTGAAAAAATAATAGTGTTTTTCTCGAAATGAAATTTTTCAAATTTACTGACATTGTAACTCAAAGAGCAATTATCCGATTGACTTGAAATTTCAACCGAGTACTCTTGAATATATTTACTCTACTATGAACTAGGATATTTTTGATTGGATGAAAATTGACGATTTGGCATTGACAAAACGACCATTTTTATAGGCAAGAAAACAGACTTTTTTTTCATAACTACGCCATTTTGTTAGATTTTGATATTTTTCGAAAATCCTACGTCATACTACAGGAAATACCTTCCAGTTTAACGAAATTTTTTTGTTTTTCGGTTTCAGCTACTCAATCGGCCGAAATCATGGCAACAGTGGAGGAACTTTTTTTTTGGAGCCCCCGAAAGCAGCGCATGAGTCGCTTGGATCTCAATATTTTTCTATGAAAAAAATGATGTAATATAAGTCAAATATAGCCAAATACATTCTCAATTTTCCAAAATATTTAATTGAGTACTTTTATTTCGAAAAAATTTCGAAAATCATCCAAATTTTCAGCGTCCACGCACTGGTATAGCTCCTTAATAAATTCTAACGGTTTTTCATATTTGCAGAGTCGAGAACTTATATTTTAGCCTCTACACGACATGGCGCTCTACTCGCATCTTCTCTGCCAATTTTTCGTCACTAAAGAGCTTCCAGCAAAAAAAAATCATAAGAATTAAGACGCCAATTGACAAAAATCAAAAATTCGTTCGGAAGCTACATTTTTATTTTGGAATCTCAAAGTAGATTATTGGAACTTGCCACGTTCATTCACACCCGTAATCAATCAATTGAATTCATCGTGCTCATTATTGTCAAAATTGTTTAATTCCTATGCGTGAATTTATTTCCTGAAATTTAAATAATTTTGAGCAGTTCACGTGAACAAAAAAATAATTTTTTGTGTTCAGCGACGAGCAATCGATGCCAATAATCTTTTCTTTCTTCTTTTATTCGTTAATTTCGTTAATAAAGCATCGAAAAAAGTGTGCGTTGTCAAACCGGAAATATTTCAGAAATTTTTTTCGTATATTGATCGGGACCATTTGAGTAGCTGAACAATAAATAAAAGTCCATATTTCAATTTAAAAAATCATTTCCGTTCAGCAATAATCTCCCGAATTTTATTTTTTTTTCACGAATCCCTTTTCTCTTATTGGAATTCATGAATTCTCTCATGATTTTTCTGGCAATTTTGAAAATTATTTTCTTTTTTTAACCGGAGAAAGTTTTCAAGAGTTGTCGTTTTTTTTGTTTTGTTTTGAGAATTGAATATGGTGAAGGATGGTTTACCGAGGCGTTATAATCGTTCGAGTAGGCGAGTTAATCACGCAAGGGGTAGGCGTAATAAAGGGGTCGCCCAATCGACATTAAGACAAATCGTGCGATTAAGATCGCGTTAAATTAATCGAGGTCGAAAGTGAGGGAGACGTGGAAGTTCTGAGAGGCTCGGGCATGCGAATCGAGCATTAGAGACAGTATCAGTAAGGTCGCAACTGTGAAAGAGGCAAACCGGCGATTGGATGAATAAATTATCCTGTTTAACAACAATCGCGAAATATTGCGATTTTATTAAAAAAAAAAAAAAGGAGTAATGGTTATTCATTTATAAGAAAATTCACGAGTACTTAAAACGAAAGATTTTTTTTTTTCGTTTTTCGTGCCTCTGATATGAAAAATCCAACGCCATTTCGATTAATCGGAAATTGTATTTTTTTCTTCCGTTTTTCTACTTCAACGAGAAATACGCCAAGTTTAAAAGGCAAAGGGTGAGCACACGAGGGAGAGGAGAGTTTGTGTCCCATTAAGAACGCATTAGCGTCGAGTCGCACGCCGGGTTAACTGATTGGCGTGATATAGGCTCCGTAGTGGTGCGCGGCACAAAGCTCAAATGACTTTCTCGTAGAGGTAAAAATGTGTATATATACATATACGCTCATAAACAAGAGCTAGAATGCGAAAGGGCATAAAACTGAGAGCACCGAGTGGCAAAGTGTTGCAAAATTGTGGCTTTTTTCTTATACCATTCGTGTAAATCAACAAATGAGTATGAACAATTTTCGTTTATACAGGATTTTCCACGCATTGAAACGCTCCATCAAATACGATTCGACTCAAAATCGAATTTCAAATAATAAAAAAATCGAATAATATGTTTTGATCATGGGGACGCTGATTTTCGAAATCGTTCTAGATAAAAGGAAAAAAATCATTTTGTTTTTCAATTAAAAAAAAAAAAAAAAAGAATCGAATGATGGTCGTTAGAGAGAAAAAATGCACAGGAGCTGTGAAGCATCAGATTTCCTGGACCAAATTTACTGACCATGCTCAATACTCCCGTGTCAGAGTATTTCAGACTTGAGCAACGGTTTAAAAACGAACCTGGAATTCGAAGAAAATATGTGAGCAGAGCTATCGCGTGATCCTTTTTTTCGATCATCTTTTAAAATTTTAGAGCTAGAACTAGGTATCTATAATTTTACAAAAAATTAGATGCCTGGGGTGGTGCAAAAAAAAATCGATATTTTTGTTTTTTCGATTGGGTCTGACAGCTGTTAGCACTTGTCAAAAAAGTAGCTCTCCCAAAATTTGAGCTTAAAAATAAATTTCCAGAAGTCACTCAGGTGACTAATAATTTTTTTTCCATTTTGACTAAATATTTCGAATTTTTCGTCTCGCAACGAAAAATATAAATATTTCATGAGGCAGTGGTTTACCGAAAATGAGGATCTTTAAAAAAAAAATTTAATGGCCGCGCAGGCCACTTAAATCTGGAAAATAATTTTTTTTTCATCGAGATTGTCAGCAATATTTTTTTAAGAGCTCAAATTTTGGAAGAGCCACTGTTTCATCAAGCACGAATATTTCTTCATGCAAAACGAAAAAATCGAAATTTTTAAATCCCGTTTGTCAGCCACGATCGAAAAAAAATTTTTTAAGTCGTTTGGGTGACCTCTAAAAAAATTTTTCTCGAGCTCAGATTTTGGAAGAGTTATTTTCCTGCATGCTAGACCATTCCAAACGTAATCAACGCAAAAAAAAGTCGACCAGAAATTAGGGCCTGGACTTGGGCCCACAAAAAAAGCGATTTAACCGAGAACGTCTTGTGTATATTTGTAACACTTTGTATGTCTGAAAATTGGAAGCTGGTCGTTGAGTGTTGCACTAGGCTGATACGACTCGGTGGAGAATTTTGCTGAGTACATATACACGTAGCTGGAGGTAAGCATCGGTGCGCACCTCGACGTCTAATTAAACTCGCGGGGACTAACCTTTAGGTAAAAAGAAAAGAAAAAATGAAAATAATGCTCGAAGTATAAACTGCTTTGAGGTCGTAGGAGGGAACAAGGATTAAAAAACGTTTGGAGCATACGTTGGTGGTGCGCGGAGGTAAAAGATCGACGAAATACGGGAGACTTTGACCGGATATCTGGCACCGGGGGGATGCGTGATGGGAAAGGGCGTATTTTTCACATTTCCCTTCTCCTTTTTATTTTGTTCATGTATACTTCTTCGTGACCGCAAAACGCGCACTGGCAGGAAGTTAGGACGTTTGTGCAAAACGACATGCGCCGGTTACGTATGTGCCAAAGACGAAAAAAAAAAAAGAAAAGAAGAAAAAACACATCCGCGCCAAGCATAAAATGAGAGAATTGGAGGAAATCGACACACGGCGAGTCCATGCGAATTTACGACTCTGCATCTTAAATTTTATTGCCAGCGCAGAGCCTAAATATATTATTGTGAGACAAAGGAAGCCACGAGGAAGAAATACGATCGGACCGCCGGATGAGTAAGTTTTGTAAACACGAAATCAACAACAGTGCTGAGAAAGAAAATTTTGTTAGAGGAGAAGAAAAGGCGAGAAAACGTTTTGCTTCGAGTCCGAAATAGAAATTGAAAAGTGCTAAATTCCCGAGAAGAAAATAAGATATGCGGGGGTTTGAATACGAAATTGGAAAAGGGGCACAGCAGCGAGCAGGGATGCGGTGAAACGGGAGTAACTTTCCTCCGAATCTCGACCTCTGAGGTCGACCAGAAATTGATCTCTTTCCACTCGATATATATGCAGTTTAACTTTTAGCCTTCCTCTCTCTCCTTTCTTGACACGAAAAACACACGCTCGGTGCTCTCTTATTTCGCCACAAAATAATATTCGTATCCCGCAGGTTTGAGGTCTTGAAAAATTTCAAGTTCCCATAGATCCTGCGGTGCACGGAAGCAGGCCTATAATTCACGAGTCTCCCGCGATCCCATCCTTTTAAAAGTTTTTCGGGCTTGCGAAATATATAAAGCGAGGAGATGAAAAGTTTTCAACCGCAAACACCCAGTTTTATGAGAAGTTTTGAGTACACCTAGAGTTTCAAGTTTCCCTCAACCGTCCAAATACACAGGTACAAATTTATATTTACCTATATGTATATATATATATATATAACAGTTCGTTTAGCTGCCTCAGGCTTTTTCGATGCTCGAGCAGTCATACGCGCCGAGTTCGCGCTTGACTTCCGATACCAAGGGATCCGAGCCACATCTCGTGCTCCTGATGCGAGTTCTTGCTAATTGCTCGTGAATATTATCCCTCTTTGGTCAAGGGTCGAACCAGCAACCGGCACAATATCCCTGGGCTATATCAACCTTCGTTTTGCCATCGCGAATCATCAAAAAATATTTCGATCAAAGCGGCAAATTATCTTGACTAAATGAAACCGCTTCCAGTCGAACGATCAATTAGAATTTCTATTGTTCCGAACAGAGAACGCGAACGAAACAGAAAAATCGTTTTTTTTTGTTTGTTTTTTTTTTTTTTGAGTAAAGAAAATTGATCATCTCTTTTGTTAGCTATGGGTGAATCCAACGACGAAAATTTGATCATTGCGAATACTAGCAAATATCGGCGAAACGCGAAACATCGAGTTTCTCGGAGGAATCATGTAGAAATACCAAAAATGTTTTGAAAAAACATAAAAACTCCCGACTGAAAAACTCCTTCACTCAAAGAAAACAGTATATTAAACTTTAAAAAGTCTGAAATAAAAAAAATAGATGTCGGGATTTTCGTCGGGAGATGTCTCTAACCGAATCATTGAATAAGAAGTAAAGATAAAGACATCTCCCGACGAAAATCCCGACATCTATTTTTTTATTTCAGACTTTTTAAAGTTTAATATACTGTTTTCTTTGAGTGAAGGAGTTTTTCAGTCGGGAGTTTTTATGTTTTTTCAAAACATTTTTTTATTTCACACTTTTTAAAGTTCATCATTTTTTATTTACTTTTTTTTTTATTATGACGGTAGGTAAGAATTATAACACAAAAAAATAATATATACATGTATATAGACGAACTGCATGGACAGACGCGCGTCGGTTGGGATTGAAATTAGCAGCGCACAACCGTGTGAAGTTCGCGATAGTCGAGCATGACCTTATATGGTCCCCTTTCGATATGGCAAAATGCGTTTCAATGTGAATATCATATAATGATTCCTAATTATTTCAGCGAGTTTGCAATAGAATTGAAAGAACTATGTCTAAGAACCCTGTCTGTCACACATGGAAAGTATATGCAAAAATTGGTCAAGGCAGTTGTCACTGTTTCGGAGAAAAGTGGTGACAAAGAAATGGCCCCAATCAGCTGATCGCAGTGAAACGCATAACTCCCGTCTTTTTGCCCTGCGGCCAGTCGGGAGTTAAAAAAGTGAGCAATTCGGAGACGGATTAACGCAGTTTTTAGATGGTTCTGTTGCTCAAAAAATTGACCAGTTTGTCGCTTTTTTTAAGTTATGTACTTGAGAGTTAAGTACGTGAGAAAAGCTTGTAGCATGGGGTTGAAAAATATTGTCACGTGCAACAAAATATTTTAATATTTCAACAAAATTTCGGATTCAGTGTTTGGTACGTTTTTGGAGTTGAAAAACGAAAATCATTTTTCCGTAAGATCCATCCTAAAATCGACAATCTTTGATAAAATTTTTGTTTTATAACTATATTCAATGTGATTTCAGCTCAAAATGATGGAAATTCAAGATTGAAAAGTTGAGTATTTCACGTGCATGCCAAAGTCATATTTTGAAGAAAAAAAGAACAGCGGACAATTGCGAATTGAACTGGCGTAGAGAGAGAGAGTTCCGTACGCACAATATTGAGAGATTTTCCATGTTCAGACCATAAACTTCTAATAGGTTTTCATGCAAACCATTTATTTTAAAATTATTTTTAAAAATATATTTGAGATCCTGCTCACAATAAGCCCTTTCATTTGATATATGACACGGTATTATTTGCCAAACTTTTTATTTTTATTTTTCAATTTGCCCCCCACGTCCAAAGTGACCCCCACGTCCAAATTCATTTATTCACGTTACACGTCCGTGCTTGCGGGTAACAAAAATTCATATTTGTGTACCAAATTTCAACTTAATAGGTCCAGAATAGATTCGGAGCAAATTGTCTGTGACAGACGGACAGACAGACAGACAGACAGACACACTATTAGTCATCCCATCAGGATTCCGTTTTTTTTTTCATTCGGATGGACGGAACCCTAAAAATAGTATGGTAAACTTTAAAAAGGAAATAATGAAAAAAAAATAGATGTCGGGATTGTCGTCGGGCGAGATGTCTTTACTTCTTATTCAATGATTCGATTAGAGACATCTCCCGACGAAAATCCCGACATCTATTTTTTTTATTATTTCAGACTTTTTAAAGTTTACTACTATTTTCAGTCGGGAGTTTTTATGTTTTTTCAAAACCATTTTTTTATTTCACACTTTTTAAAGTTCATCATTTTTCAATTGATTATTATAAATATAAATAATAATAAATAAAATTAAATAATTTAAAACAATAATAACACAATCAACCAATCTGTCACAACAACAACCAATCGGTCACGACCAACCGAGTGAAGTATGGCGCAGATGTTGCCAGTGAATATAGTTATGACGGCATCATCTATTTTGTTGTGTCGATATGGTTGAACGGTGATTTTTTGTTTTTCCAATTATTTATTAAATATACAAGCAATCGTATCAAATTACGACTCCAAACCACGCGTCCACTGGTAATAGAACCTGTGTCTCAAATTTGGTCAAGTAATTTTTCGCCGTTTCAACAAACATTCTGCTTGAAAAATTCGTAAAAATCAGCTGATCGCGGTCAAACGCATAACTCCCGGCTTTGGTCCGAGTGGGCAGTCGGGAGTTAAAAACCAAGTAGATTCTGCCGGATGAGTCTAATGATATTGAAAGTAATTGCAAAAAAATTCTGAATGTATGATTTTTTTTTTTTTTTTGAATCAACAAAACTTTTATTCGAAACAAGAAAGATTTTTTCAGAATAACGTTCTACAGTTTTCTTTTTGCAAAAATAAAAATTTGACTATGCTGATTTGGAGTACATTTATTTTGACACTGGAATATTTGTTTTGCGTGTACTAATGGACTCAGAGGAGGGAGATACAAATAAGAGAGGGAGAGAGAGTGAATAAAAAGATTGTAAAAAAGCGAGAAAAAGAATGAGGTGAGCCCGACTGGGTAATTGTCAATTCGTTTTAGCATTTTCGTATTCCAAAGAATACCAAATAAAATCTCACCAACGATGGTAACGGGAACATTTTTTTTTTCCTCAATACGAGCATACTTCGAATGAATTTCGATCGAACGAGAGTCATATCTACGTTGTATCCGATTAATGGTATTTCTATGAGCGATAAATTCAATTTTTTTTTTTTTTTTTTAATATGATGACATACGAAAGTTTATTTCGTTCATTCATTTTTTCTCGGCATAAATCAACAGAAGTCTGTTTCATTCTGCTTCGTTTCCCAATTATGGTTTTATCGGCACGAGAAAAAAAAATGCTATGAATTTGAATTATTCCGGGTTCAATGAAACTATTATTCAGCTCTGAATTCCGACCGAATCATCATTTGAGCACTTGAAATTCCAATGAATTTTCGTTATTTATATATTTTCATTCAGATCCTAATGAATATCGTTTTTAAACGAATTTTTCACGGTCCTTTTTTTTCTTGTAATGTTTCGCGAGGCCCTACGAACCTGTCATTTCCGGATCATGTTTCGCCTTTTGATTTTTTTCATTCGTATAACTATTTTTTTTCGAAAATTCCAACCTATTTACGTCGATGGAGAATCATTTTTTTAATTCTTTTTTCATTAATAAGATAGTGCAACAAAATTTGGATTTTTTTGATAAATAATTCAGAAAAATTTCGAAAATTCAATGTTCTTACATCTACGGAAAAACGAGAAAAAAAAAAGCAAAAATACTGCAATAAAAATGCACACAAATTCTGGTGGCCCACTCGTACGCTTTCAGTCTGTGCGACTCGGTGACTCGTATAGTTTTCAGTGAAATTAAGTCTACATTTGTATTTTCTCAAACGTTTCGCAGCCAGATCGTTAGTCATCGATAAGAGAAAAATAAAAATAAAAAAAAAAATAAAAAGTATTCGAACCGATAAAAAATGTTGACGAGTGTTCTGCAGTATTCGATCTCGTTTTTCCAGGTTCAATTCAGCTGTAATTTATTAGCTTTGAAGAGCCAGATGCGAGAAAAGGTCAGAGAACGATGGAAAATTAGGAACAACAAGAATTTTCGACTGTCAATATTGACGATAACGTAATAAATTTTCTTGACACTTCAATTAATATTTGATGAAACGTTCAGTCGCGTTGAATGACTCAATTCTCTTTGATAGCCCGAGGAACGTGTCTTATTCCAGAGAGTGTGTTTCTCATAGCTGAGAAGGAAACGCGCGTCAATATATATATAAAAAAATTGAATAAATCGAAAACAGCGTCAGAGTCAAATAGAATAGATAGCACGAGTCGTTGACGTTGGATAGATAAAATAAATTATCAAATTGGTCAAAGTATATACGCAATTGTTTAAACAGTTCCTCCGAACCGCGTATTAAACTCTCGTTGGTTCCGCAGTGGCTCCTGTCGAAAGTATTTCGTCGGAGTAGTTTAGCCTCGATTGCACCATAAGAGTGACCCATTTTTATTGCGATTCGGGTTAATTAGCAAGCTCGATGAATAATTAGCGCGATCCGATGAGAGAGGAATCATTTAGGAGGAATGCCATTTCGTGAAATGCTGCTAAATTGTTTTTTTTTTTTTTTTACTCACGCGTCGGTAATACGCGAGGCCAAGGGGAACGATAACAAGTGTACAGTTTAGCAAGAAGTTGTTGAGAGTCGTGGTTGGGAAGAGAAGCGAAGAATATGTTTCGGTGAGAGGGGAATAAAGGGGGGGGGGGAGGGAGGGAGGGAGGGAGGTTATGATGGACGACCGTAAGATGTACGGGGATCGGTCCGAGAGAAGCGTAATGTCTGAATAACATAGCAAAGAGTTTAAAGCCCTCTCTCTCTTTTGCTAGCTCTTTTTTTTTCTCATTTCTCTCTCCTGTGCTGAGAGGAGAACGAATTTCATATATTCTCTGCGGTTGCGTCGTTCAGACTCTTGTGTAAATATCACGAAATGCTATTCGAAAGTCCGACGAAAAAAAATGTACGAGCTGGAACGTAGAAGAAAGAATAAATTCGAAAAGAATTGCAGCTCCGAAATTAGTCCAATTTTTTTTTCCTCTCATATTGTTTCTTCATTTTTGTTGAAATCGGAGCGATTGTACTACAAAATAAATTTACACGCGGGCGACCAACAATATTAACATCGGAATTGCTCCATTTTTATTCGTTTCTAAGATATCGATAGCGATTATGGGAATTTGTAGGAGAGGAGAGTTTAGAAAAAATAAAAAAATAAATTGAAACCTTGAAATCACATCAATATTTCAGTCTTCGTTTGAAAATGTATTTCTTAATCTTCGTTAAAAGTAGAACGTTTGTGATATAAATAAAAATACAAATATATGCGTTGACACGAACGAAGAACAATAAAAAAAAAAAAATTAAAAATAGTTGCAACTTTGAAAAGAATCAATTTTTTGTTTGTCGCTCAACAGTTTATCGCTGAATTTGTATCGATAGTATGGCGAATATAATTTTTTACATTATTCCAGAGGAACGAAGGTCAAGGAAAAAATAAAAAAAAATTTGCGGCGACTTTGAACCAGTTACGACATTTTTTTTTCTCACAACAAAACGAATGTTTCAATTTTTATTAAATTCGCATTAATTGAGAAAAATATAAAAATTACGACTTGAAAATGACTCGAAAATTATTTTCATTTTAAAATTTGTATTTTTCAATTTTTTTTTTTTCAAATCCGGAGCGATTGTCTCATAAATATTAATTTAGTATATATATATGCATATGTATGTAAGTCACGTAAACACGTACAGGAGGAAGGTGGCAAACGTGTCGGTGGCACTCTGTGAGCGACTCTCGTCCAAGGGAATTTGCATTCTTCTCACCGGGACACGACGAGAGAGCTCGTGGTACACGCGCCTCATACTTTCAACGCGAGAGAGAAAGAGAGAGGGAATAAGCCTTTTAACCGAAATGACTTGTATGTATATGCGTATATATGTATATACACTGATATATCTCTAGGTACTTTGGTAGATATATATAAATATATAAATGAAAAACGCCAACGCTTATGCCCCGGAACGATAGAATATTTATTGGCACGAAATTTAATGGGCCGCGAGAGTTTTGCGCCTGTAGTTGAGAGATTTGAGTATTGCTCTCGAGTTTGGAAGGGGAGAGACCCCACATAGCGTTCTCTTTATATTTATTACAAAATTTTGCCTTCGATTGACTCATATATTATATTTATAAATCGTATATATTTGTTGTATATTAAATACCACACCGAAACGAAACAAAAACAAACGAAAAAAAGTAAGAAATCAAAAAAAAAAAAAAAAGATAACACAGCAGAACGAATGAATAAAAGAAAAAGTACGATTTTTTATTTTAAATCGTGCCAGATTGAATTTCGTGTATTTCATTAAAATAAGGTGAAATTAATTTTCATTTGATAATTACCTGATTTTCTTTATCTCTCCGGTATGTGGTACGTACTGATTGTACGAGACGGCGATTCGTTGTATTTTTTTTTTTTTTTTTTTTTTATCGTTCAATCAAGGTTTTCGTATTGTGAAGGATCGTATGATTGAGGATAATTTGTGTATGGTAAATTGGTGCGATTGGCGAGACAAAAAAATCAACAAATCAAATGCAATTAATTAATTTTTATATATTTATATATACATATATATATATATATATATATCATATGATATATATAATAATGTTATATTATATATATATATACATATATGATATATATGTTTATATATTTTTTGTTTTTCATATATATTCGACATTATCCACGACCGCGAGTCGTGACGCGAGCGAGCTAAACATATATTTGTTATATTTACACATCGAGAAGGGCATCGCGCATTTTCTTATTCAAAATGAGAGAAAAAAAAAAAACGAAAAAAATAAAATAAAATGAAAATATTTCGTGGTTTGTTCATGAACCATTTGTACAGAGCGCATTATTTCGGATTAATTAATACAAAGAAATTTTCTTTTTTTTCTTTTTTAGTCATCAATTTCCTTCGATTTATCCTATTCTCATTGCTCAGCCACTCTCACACACTCTCGCTGTCTCCCTCCCTCTTTTTTTTTTTTTTTCTTTTTTTTTCACCCTGTACGTCACTCATTCTTGGGCGAATTTTGCCTAGGATACGATTTAATAATACTTAACGAAGGATCGTGGGAGGGAAGGATAATTTCGTGTTTTCGGCATGTGTTTGTGTGTGTGTGTGTGTGTGTGTGTGCGTGCGTTGCTTCGTTTTTGTTTGCTCATCTTCGTGCGTATTCTCGTACATGTTTGCCCGCATTTGCGTGGGCGCGTGTCCTATCGGTGGGTCGTTCTTGTACCATTTTTTTTTCGCATTCATTGCTATTTTAATTGAGAGACATCTCGCGCGCACGTGCACCAACGCTCTGCTCTTTTTTTTTTTTTTTTTTTTTTCTTTTCCTCCTGTACGAACGGTACATCATTCGTTCGACTATACATGCGTGTGTGTGTGTGTTTGTGTGAGTGTGTGTATTTTACTTTTTTTTTCATCAAGTTTTAAGGGTTGTTTTATATACATATACATACAAAACTTAAAATAAGCGAGCGTACGCGTTCGTATGCACGTCGCGAAAACGATAAAGAAGAAAAAAAAAACAAACAAAGATAAATGAAATCGTTGTGTATACAAAACGATTATAAAGTCGAAAATAATCCTTTTTGACTTTATGAGGCTTGAATATCCATTTTTGTTTTTTTAATCATTTTTCAGCACGGATTGTCATTCCGATTGAGCCGATGTTCTTCACAATCGTTCGAATTATTTTATTAAAATAGTGGAAAATAATGAAGATAATATTAAGTAAAATAAAATATTTCGTCCGTTTCCGCGACAGCGCATAAGAATCATCGTTCCTTTTATTCATTTCTCAATCGTTCTCTGTTTCGCTTTCATTTATCCGTTATTATATCGCTATCACTCGTTTCCCTAAAGTTCGAGGGGATGCAGTCGTCCGCCATTAGTTCGTTCTTGGGTGTACGGGGCGGTTGCTCGATCACAATAATACGAAGAAAACGTTGTCCGATAGGCCCTGTATACGGGATCACAGTCACGAATCAGTATTACATTCGAGAAGAATAATTATTATCATAATCGTAATAAATATACGTTTTAATATTGACTTTTCACAACAATTTATACGACATATTTTTCATTGGGATGCAGGTTAATACTTTTTTTCTCTCTCTCTCTCTTTCTCTTCGAATGCAAAACGATGATGACGATAATCAAAATTTTATTTACTTTATTTTGTTTTATTTTATATAGAGTCAAAAGAAAAAGTGAAAATTAACTTGAAAGAGGAAGAGTGAGAAGTTTGAGAGCAGGGCGGGGGCGGGGAAAGGGAAAATAACGACGAAAATAATGAATACGTTGTTAATATTTGAGGAATATATAATGGCGATGATTAATAATAAAAATATCAATAATTTTAATAATAATAGTATCAATAATAATAATAATAATAATGATAATAATAGTAATTGTAATAATAATGTTTTTAAGAGCACTGCTGTGATATTTTACGACGATATATAATCATACAATAAGAATAATAATGATAAAAATAATAATAGTAATAATATGGACCTCGAAGGACGAGGGACGATTTTTTTACAATCGATCTATACGAGCGTTTGTAGGAAATTTTAACGGAATTGTGGTTCTTTCACATTTATGTTTCTTTAGCGAAGAATGTTTGCAAAAATTTTGTAAAAATCGCGTTCGTATCAATTTCCTTTAATTTACTTTACTCTTTTTTGTTTGTTTTTTATTGTTTTTTCATTTATTTTCTCTACAGCTCGCTTTGTCGTTAATCGGAAAATTTTATGTACATCCGACGCGGAATAAAATCGTTTATCACAGTGGTTACTCGAAAAACGGAACGAAGAATCAACATATCTCGCGCACATACGCTTGACGAATCACACGTTACTCATTTCCTCGCAGGACGCTTTCATCACCGTGTAAGTAATCAAAAAGAAGGAAAAAAAAAAAACAAGGAGAAAAAATTTCTTTCTTTTTGAGATTGTGACGAATCGAACTCTTATGATCGTCGCGATTTCGAGCAATTTTCGAAAATTCGCGTATCCTCGTGGCCCGCGAAAATTCATTTTTTCGCAGGTCATTTTTCGATCCGAGAGGTTCGTTAGCGTTAACTCCTTTAAGTGCTAATTTTCAATCTCCTCTCCTGCCGCGAAGACACCTCCATTTTTTGACCATTCGAAGAAAGTTCTCCTCGTCGCACTGGTTTCGTTTGACCGTTTCGTTATCTCGTCAGTGACTATGTCATCCCTTTGCCCTGTCTCTAGCATCCGATTCCGCGTCATTGCCGATCCGTCGGTCCGATCCATGCCCACAGACTCCCCCGTAAGATCGCTCTCCCTCTCTCTCTCTCTCTCTGTCCCTTTCTCTCTTTCTCTCTCTCTCTCTCTCTCTCTCTCTTGACGGTCCTTCCATCCGCGTCTAAGCTATCCTACGAGGTTAGTCGATTTTTTGTTTATCGTTAGAGTACGTTTTTTTGTTGTCGCTTTTTGTTTATTTGATATATATTTTTTTTTTTTTTCAAATGTTTGTCTGCATGCCTTTTTTGTTATTTTGTTTTTTTAGTTTTGTTTGTTTAGGTCGTTCATTTTGGCGCATATACGAGTCGCGCACGACCGTATCTATATGAGAAAACAGAAGAGGAAAAACACGTTTTTATGTAGGTGTGTGCGTGAAGAGTGTACGAGACATTTGTTTTAACTTTTATTTTCTCTCAAAACAAAACGGATCGTGACTAATGACAAGATAAAGAGTAAGCACAGAAGAATAATGATGGAGAAAGGCACTCTTTGAATAAAACGTTGCAGCAAAAATTCAACAAATTTTTTCATTATCATCATCATCATCATCATCATCGTTGTCATCGTTGCGGTTAATCATTCGAGTAGCATTTTTTAAATTCACGAGAATAATCAAATTCATGCAATAACGAGACTCCCTCTCAGGTCTATTTGTTTATTGACTCTCGAGACTCGGCTCGAGCTCCCGAGGATTCACGATATCGTGTTAGTGAAGAATGAATCCCGAAGGTCAGAGGAAAGGATAAGAAAGAAGTGCGGTTGGCGATGAACCAGATGGAAAGATACTCAAACAAGAGAATGGGGCGCCCAGGAGACGACGAGAATAACAAGCGAAAAAAAAAACGACGAAAATCCTCGTTTACAAATTGATCTTCGAGTCACATTGATGAAAGACAAGTTTCTCGCTGAGATCCTCGATTTTCCCACTAATTTCACGCAGTAGAACAACCACAACCACACTCGTCAAAAAAAAAACCCAGTATCTTATAGAATCAGGAGAGAGGAAAAAATGTCACAAGAGAAGAGCAAACGATTTATAGAAAGAGAGAACATACGAACAACGGGACGTATATACGCTTTCGGAAAATAAAAATGATGTTTACAAACAGTAAAAAAGTGATGCTTACATGTGGGTGAGTTGCGGAATGGCAGAATGATGTTGGGCCAATGAATCGGGTGACGGGCCAGGCGAGTAAACACCAGCCCCGTGTTGAACGACGCCCTGTTCACCTCCCTGAGGCAGGTACATCGAGATCATTTGTCTGAGATCACCCTGTGGTTGTTGGCTCTGTTGTCCCATGTATTCCCTTTTGATATTAGAGACCGGTCCGGCGGAACTTCCGCCGCCACCGCCACTACCACCGGAGGAACCGCCGCTGGGTGTCGGTGTGTGTAATCCGCCGCTCGCCGGACTCGTAGGTTCGGACTTGACGCTGCTACCGCTTGGACTATGACTGGACATTTGAGAGCCGGGTTGGGCCTGATGATAAGGCGAGGGTGAACCTCCGGGTATCGTTGTCGCCCCGTAACCACCGTAACCGTTCATGTAGCTGTTGATGGGACTTGGACTACCGCCGCCCATATGATGGCCCATGTCGTAGCGGGGATATCCAGCAGCGGCGGCTGCAGCCGCAGCGGCACCCATGTGTCCGCCGTAAGCGTGTTGTTGATAAGCCGCGGCCGTCGGGTCGTGCATCATATAGCCGTTGGGCATGTAGCCGTTGGGCATTTGATAAACGTCTCGGGGCAATTGAGACTGTTGGGGTCCACCGGCGGAGCTGACTTGACGCTGATCGACTCCTAGCATACCACCGACCCCGGTGACACTACCGCCCAACGGGAATTTGTCCTTCTTCAAAAGAGTCTTTGTCTTCCTTCGTGGCCGGTACTTGTAATCGGGATGTTCCTTCATGTGGACGGCTCGCAGCCTCTTAGCCTCGTCGATGAAGGGACGTTTCTCCGTTTCGCTGAGTAACTTCCACTCGGCCCCGAGTCTCTTCGATATCTCGGAATTGTGCATCTTTGGATTCTCCTGTGCCATTTTACGGCGTTGGCCTCTCGACCATACCATGAACGCGTTCATCGGCCTCTTGACCCGATCGATGTTGTTGTTCTTGCTCGTGCTGTTGTTGTTGTTTGGCGGTTGATGCTGTTGCTGCTGGGCCTGTTGTTGCTGGGCCTGTTGCTGGGAATGCTGCTGCTGCTGCTGTTGCTGTTGCTGATGGGAATGATGTTGGGCAGCCGCGGCAGCCTGTTGCTGCGAAGCCAACGCGTGCATTGTCTGATGTTGTTGCTGCTGTTGCTGCTGTTGGGCAACTTGCATCGAGGCGTAATGATGCTGCTGGGCCGCCTGATGATGATGCTGCAGGCTGAGACCACCGAGACCACCTGAACTCGGAGGACTTCCGGAGAGAGCCGGACTATGTACTATCGAGCCAAGCGCACCGTAAGGCGATACACCCGCGTGATGACCCATTGGCGCTACACCCTGATGAGGATGTGGAGGCATTTGGCCATGCATGCTGCTGCCTTTCAACTCCGTATCCATCGTTAGCATATCCTCCTCCCTGTGCCCGAACAGCTTGCCGCCCTTTTATTTAAACTCGTCGACAGGGAAAATAACGACGTTATCGGCTATCGAGCTGCTTAAGGCCGAACCACCGTGTGAATGCCGCGCACGCACACACATACACGCACACGGCTACGTTTTCTTTTCCCTTTTCGTAACGAAACGATGAACCCCGATTCACCCGATAATAAGGATTATACTCGTACGAGATGCTTCGTTCGTCAACATGACGCACCCGAATTATTTTCCATTAACCGTTGCTTGTCTCTCTCTCCCTCTCTCTTAGCTTCTTCACCCGGCTCGAGTACGATGAAATCGGAATATAAGCTTATACGTCACTAGCTCCGCATCAAAACTGGAGGCACTGTCACACTTAATATTATTTCTACCTTTCTAGAGCCACTACAAATTTCAAGACTCCATAGTCTCGTTGGTGCAACGTTCTCGATTCACGCGTCACGTCGCCGGACACCCTTAATTAAACTCGAACAACCGTTCGATTAATCGAATCTCAAATGTCTCGAAGGACACAACGGTACATCTACGAAAACACAATAACAGTCGCGGGATTCTGTTACTGATTTTTTTTTCTTTCTTTCTTTTTGTTAACGAACGACGACCAAAAGTATATTATATATATATCCACAGTTCAAACGAGCTACCAAACCCGATGTCGTTGAACGCGAACGCGGAACAAACACAACGATAATCACAACCTACGCAGTGTTTACTGGTTCTGATAATCTGTAATGTTTCATGCTATCGACGATTCACTCGTATATACATGGCTATTCACAAATGTATATATTTATATATTCGTATGATTAGTTATTATTAACACGAAAAACAATGGGTTCACTTGTTTGTTTGTATTATTTAATCACCGATCGGGGAAAAACAATAGGAATTTCCTCGCTACCGAATAACGTTTCGATAGATTTAGAATGACCGTCAGTGAATAACGGGCACGCGCACGTTTTTTCTTTTTGTCGAGCGAGCGAGCCGTGTCAAGGTACCTCCACTCTCTTCAGAAGAACGGAACCGTCTGAGCATTTGTGGGTTTCGCTTTCGGGTCTCCCGACTCTTCGTTAGCCGTGAGAGAGACGAGGGAGCGAGTGCTAAGGAGAGAGAGAGCGAGAGAGAGAGAGATGGAAGGAGCGTGGGTAAGAGAAGGGGGAGTACCCTCAACGGGGTTCACTTCCTGCCGAGGCGGTCGCACAGTTTTCAGCCCCCCCCCCCCCCTCCTCTCTTCTATTCCTCCACTCTCCGGTGCTACGCTCAACGTGAGCCCCCCTCTCACGGTCTTTGCTTCGCCGTTGCTCGATCGCGCCACTCCACGACGTCGTTATCCCTCCACCGGACACCCCACCACGCGGCCCAATCGTTTCACGAGGACTCCCCGCTCTTCCAACGAACGTATGAGCCTCGGAGCGGCTTGGCGGCTTCTCTCCCAGCGAAAAGGGCCGAGTAGCGATTGCCGAGGATTGCCGAAGGCAAACGCGGCGATCGATTGGCGAGAGCGAACCTGCCATCATTTCTCACGACCAATGGTAAGCCTCGATGGATCAGAGGGGGGCGGGGCTTCGTTCGGTGACGTCACCGAGGCGACCTCTCGCGTCACGGATGCCTCTCTCTCTCTCTCTCTCTCGAGCATCAAACGAACCTGCTAGCGAGCGAGTGAGCGACGAAGAGAGGACGATCGAGAAAGAGGAGGAAGGGATTCGTGGGCATCGCGACCCGAGAACCGCTCGACTAGCCGCGCGTAATACGCGCGCTCGCCAAACTACCAATGTTTTTGCGCGTCATCTACACTGCTACATACGAGAAGCAAACGCTTTCGGCTTATGAGAGAAGAATCTCACCTCGGAAAAGCGTTTTCCCTAATTTTCTTCAATCCTTCCCTGTCAGCTTAATGAACCTTGCTCCTCGAGATTACGAGCGAAATAAAGTACTCGCGCATAATAATCTTCCAACTTGACGAAAGCGCGATTGAGAACTCCAAGAACATGGAGCAAACTCCACCACTATCCGGGTCAATCGATCTCGTCCTATTACGGACTTATCAGAGATACCGGTTCTCATATAATAAGGGCACAGGAAATTACAGAGATGAGAAGCAATATATACAAAGCCCCGCGGGCTATAAAGAATTATACGCGAAATAAGAAGGAAGCTTCGATGCGCGATCAGGATTCTCGAAAGTCTCAAATCCTCTGACGCGTGCCCAGAGACCGAGAGAGAGAGAGAGAGAGAGAATGAGTGTGAGTGTATGGCTTCTTAATACTGTTAAATTATATATACATCCAAAGAGCAATTCAATATCGACATATATATTTAGTTCTTTTGAGCTGTTGGGGTACGCGGACGGAAAATCCTCCAAATGGCGTGTAAATAATCTCAATGGCATATCGACGCATCGAGCATTATGCCAGCAGTGCAGGCATTCATACCTTCGCGTGAGACGCGCGAGCAAGAGATTCACTTCTTTGTTATACTTTTAGTGTGGCATACATACACGAGCATTTGTATACGTGCGTACCCTTGAAAAGTGTATATCGATCTCGTAGCGTAACAAGGGCGTCTCGATAACGCCGTTATGAAGTCAAAACGCCTTTTTGGAACGAAGCTATTGCACGCTCGTGTGCAAATGCCTGTACGTGAAAAGGGCACACACGTAGAAAACGTAGAAAGCCGGAAAAATATATATACAAGGTAAAATGGAAGGAAGAGAGAGAGAGAGGGCGAGAGAAATAAGAATATAAGGACCTTCCATTGTGCGAATATATTCATCCCTTGTATATATATACACGTATATAGCACACGCTATAAGGGATGAGTATAGCGAGGAATGAAATGCGTTCGAGGGTGGTACGAGCTATATAGCCAGAATCACCGAATCGAATATATATCCGCAAACGTGCCTTTGTACGAGCCTTCTCTATATAGACCACCGATTGACTTCGATCACCGTCATAATAATGAGGACAATGATCGACGGGGTAATGCAGCGATTCACGCTGCATACGTATACGCACCATTTTTATGAGATCTTGTGTTTTTCCAAGTTTACTATATTCTCTTTCTATCTTCAAACCCTTCGCACCGATGTATATACACCGTTCGCGAAGACCATTCCACTGAACCTTCTCTAGAAATCAAATGACACGTACTTTCGGATTCTTCATCGCGATACGAATAAATATGACGATTTTTGCTATCGAGTTCTGAAAAGACACACGTGGAAATAATAATAAAGATTTGAGAACAATTCTAAAGTTGACTAGTTTGCTTCACTGATTTCTGAATCACTATTTTCAGACACTGAATACGCACATTTGTCAATACATACTTATAGTCCGTAATAATTAATGAAGTAGTACAGGCTTAATGTATTCAAGGGTTTATCCAGAGGTAAAGAAAAATCGTTTACAAAAAACGAGGGTGGTTGCGCAAAGCCTCGTGTTTTTTAAATCGGGGGTGGTTGGAAAGACGCGTGCTGCTGTACGTAACAACCGATACACGCACACAATGACAATTCGACTCTCGCTCGTTTTGTTCGTTGAAATTGAAGGCGCGCGAGCGCGCGGGGTGCCCTTTTTCCTGGTGCATGGGACTCGAGCGTTATACAGAGCCATAGACTTTATACTCGATCCCTTCTCTCTCAATTCATTCATACATAAGTGTATACATTCGTATAGATATCTTTTGGTGTGTATGCGCCTATGTATACACGAAAAGAGTGAGAAGGAGGATCGGTGTACATTGTACCCTGGCGCACGATACTCCTATATATAGTACCCAATGCCCCGTGTTCCTATACACAACGACCGGTGCTATGATTATCTATGACGTATTCTTCCATTATAGTATCTCGGCACCGGCAACAGGTCCTACACTACGTTCGTACTTTTAGGGCCGCCCGGCGTACACACAATTGTACTAGATTTAAATGCACCGGAGGAATTCTCTTTGTCCGAATCCCGATATACCGCCATTGAAAATTTTGCGATGCACCATAATTATTTTAGGATTTAAACGATGGGGTTCTATACATCTAAGACTCGTTTTGCAATAATCGCGCATTGGCGCGCGCGGACATTCGAGACTCGCATGAAATTTAGTTACAATGTTTATTTTTCATTTTGCATCGCAATGAGAGAAATTTATTTTGATGCTGTTTTTTTGTCGAATCTCGAAATAAAGGATCAACGAATTTGTGGCGTATTTTGGTTACGCAATATTTAAAATACCGACGCACTTGACCGGAGCATATAGAAAACTGACGAAGCGAGTAATTAATTAACTGAAATAGAGATAGTGACATACGATTCAATTCTAAAATATTCCGCATCGTTTCGAATTGCTTTTGTTTCGACTTAACAGCCGAGTCCTAATTCATGCCATAACTCGTTTCGAGGTTACCACATTTTTCTATTCCCTAAAGACCTATTTTCATTCGGCCGGAATTAAACGGAATGCCATAATTAATTATTGTACTACTAATTATATTGAACGTAGTACGTTCGTGATACAGGAATACACCCTTTTATCATTACCCAACGTGTTTTAACGTCGACGTAATCGCGCTACCCTCCAATATACGAACAAATACCAACATTTCAACTCGCTCAATTCGAGAGACAATCGTCGGACGTTAAGCAATCCTGTATTTCTTCGTCTCACGTATCGGTTCTCATTCCCTCTTATACGCGTGCATGGAAAATTTTCTGCGAGCCTGCTGTTACGAAATAAGTGAGAAATTGATTATGGCATACTTATATATACACTGAGAAAAGAGTTTAGTTGAATTAACCAAGGCTTCGTAGAATACGTCGAAAGAAATATTTCGTTCATTCAAAAAATCGTTCAGTTGCACGAATTATTAATTTTATTTCACTTAACAAAGATACCAATTGAATCAACCAAATGAGATTTGTTGTTGTGAATTTTGTTGGATCAACGTAAGATATTTTTCATTTAATAAAACTGATATTTAGTATAACAGAATATTACATTGGACGTATTTCACGAAGCTATTTGGTTGATTCAACTATTCTTTTTTCTCAGTGTAGGATTCAAGTGTTTTGTTGAAGTGTCATGAGTAACCGAATCCGTAAATACCGAATAGCCAGCGCGAGCCCTCTCGTACTCTTATATAATCGGATATCGACGACAATTTTTTGCGGGATTATTGTTACGAAAATAAAGGAGAAATCGATTTGGCAGTACTCAAATAATAGAATTCAAATATTATTATGGTCTCTTATGAGGAACGGAGTGCATAAATATCGCGTTAGCCTAAAACCTGTCGCACTTTTATTTACGCGAATAACCCAGTTTTATGGGGACATATAGCGTTTTTCGAATACACACAAGTTTATTGCGTTAAGGGGGGGGGGGGGGGGGGGGGCTTAAGCTTAAGCTTGGTCGGTCAAAAAAGGCCTATTTTCAAGAATTTTTTTATAACATATTGTTATTGGACATTTGACGAATATTTTAAGAATTTTTTCAATTAGTATCAATCTTACAATAACAAATGAGTCGATTTTATTTAAATCGTCGATTTCAAAAATCGACATTGCAACTTTAAAATGATGCAAAAAATTTTTCAATTGATAAAATAAAAAAAAACTCGGTGTCAACTGAGAGAGAAACTAATTAAAATAATTTGTTTTTTCGATTTCAGATAATCCAGTGCTGAGGAATCACGCGGTTACCGCAAAAAAAATATTTTTTCGAGGCACCAGCGAAGAATTGCAATAAATCAGTTATTTCTTTATAACGTTGTACCAAATTATTTATAAATATTCTTCAAATGTTGTATCATAATAGACACATTTTCAAAATAAATCTATAATAACAATATGTTATAAAAAAATTCTTGAAAATAGCCCTTTTTTTGACCGACCAAACTTTACCCCCACCCTTAAATAGAATGGGTGAAATTTATGGAGAAAAAATGTCTCGTTTCTCTGTTAATTTTGATTGAAGACAATGGAGCAGTGAATACGAGAATTGCAGTTTCTAAGAGTTTCCAATGTTTCAAGATATTTGATTGAGCGAAAATTAAAAGACGTATTTTTACTGTATAAAATTTACTAGTTGGGCCTTTTTGCGTTTTGATAATGAAAAATGAAACCGTTGACGACCTTTAGAAGAAGTATCAATACTAGGGTGGTTAAAAAAAATCGATATTTAAAAAAAAACGTTAGAGGTCGCTCGAACGACTTTTAAATGTTTTTCTCCTATTTTAGGAAAAAAACGTAAGGAAAAAAAGGAGAAAAAGAAATTTATTTTAGGGCCGTTCAATGTTATTCGATCGTTCGAGGACAATTCATGATTTTTCATAGCGATTCCTTCACAATAATCTACCTGAAAATGCATGGCATTGTTCAGAAACGTGCGTAAGTAACGCGCAAGTTCGGGGAAAACCGCTACGGTGTACTCCGATTTTCACGGCGTATATCTCGTTGTTCATATTGATTTTTTCATCAAAATCTTTCGAGACTAAAAATTGTAGGAAATTTCATACACCACCGAAAAAAAGATCGATAATAATTTTCAAATATCGAGCCGTTTCATTGATATTCGCAAAATAGTTTGAAATAAAACGTACTTTCACGCCAATTTACGATTCTTATAACAATGGCAAAAAATGATCCTATTTCAGACGAAAAATGGTTTTTAAACTGATTGTTCAAAAAAATGTTATAGTTTTTTGATGCATTTGTTAGGTATCAAGAGACGCGGTAGCGGCTCGACGCCAAGTATTAAGAGGAAAAAAAAGCCAGCGCGAGATACGCGAATATGCCAGTTTTATGACGTCATAGCGTACGAAGATACGGACATTATTCATCGCGCGTTAGTTATTTTATTTCTGCCCGAAATATTTTTCACAACGATTCTTCCTGAAATAGGCAAAAAAAATTCAAGTCGTTTGAGCGATCTTAAAAAGTTTTTTTTTTTTCAATTTTAAATTTTGGCTGATTTACTTTCTTTTGCATATAACCAACATTCTTCTTCGGCGGACGAACAAAAAAAGTGTCGATTATTTTTGAAGCACCCTAATAAGCACATAAAATTTTCTTGTTATTTTTCTTCATTGATCCTTGATTTCCGTGAATTGCGATTGCGGTATTACCGAACGTTTATCAACGATGATTTTCATTCGTTTTATTAAAAATCGTCAAACTCATATTTTTATCGCATCATTATTCATTCCTTGTAAATTCTTCACGCATCCAAGTTCACACGGTTCAGCTCCAATATTCATAATTCGTGGATTTTGTCGAACTAATCGGATTCACCGATCAGAGTGTCGATATAATCATTAAATTCGAAAATGTGTCATTGAATTTTTCAGCTTTCGAAACTTCAGCCAATTGCGCAATTATAGAATAATGTTTCGTTTCGAAAAATCTTATCTCGCTAAGGAAGCTCAAATATTTTTCGATAATACGCTTTTTTTCAGATGATGCAAACAAATTTATTTAGAAATGGACCAAGTTGAAGGATTTAATCGAGAAATGAAACGAAATTGAGTTCTGTTCTACAACGGAATTGTTAATCGAGTGAGTGATATAAAAATGGGTCGTTTCTATTTCACGTAACGAAACGTTTCATGCGATTGAACGTATAGTCTGTTCATACTGTGAACAGAAGATATTTTAATAATAGGATTATGACGCAGGTAGTAAGCGTTCGTAAATAATTAAACCGTTTCGTTTACTATGTATATTTATAGACTGTTTTGGCCCTCATTTGCAGGCTAACGAAGCATGAAAGTGTTTTCCTCAACGATCATTCGAAGACGGTTTCTTTCTACGTCTCTATCGCACACACCTTCGAAAATAGAATCGCTCGCTTACTCTCATACATATATTCCTGACCGGCAGCTTGAGTAAACATCATGATTACAATTTTATTCAAATGTGTATATATTTCAAGTGAATTTTTATGATACCATTTTTTTTGACATCTACATGGAAACTAGATTAAAAAATAAAATTCGATCATAAAATTTTTTCAATTGAAATATTAGCAAATGGGACAAAACGAAAACGATCATTTTTTTTGCCATAAAAACTTGAAAACGATTACTCTTCATTGATGACCTAATCAACGCAACGTTTTCATTCTTGAAGCAACGATTAGCGTTAGTTTCGATGATCGGAAGGAATGATTATTGAAAAAATAGTGAATATTATTAGAAAAAAAAAAAGAGAAGTGATGAATGAATGAATCCATTGGGACGAAAACGTTTTATAAACGAAATTTCATTCATCGATTCGTAAGACCACGCAGTTGTTTTTCAGGAATTAAGATTTCGATCTTGATTCTTGAAACTAATATTTTTCCCCGTCTATCGATCGATCCAATTTTTCAAGTTGAATGAACGAATGATTCTTAATCAAATTCGTGCAGAATTTTGCAGTTTTTTTTTACATTAAGGAGGTTGGCTACACACAACAATGTTGCCATGTTAAAAGCATAGGAAAATTCGAAATGATTAGAATTTAATAAAATTTGGTGAGCATATTCTTTTGGATTAAATATGAATATAGAAATTTTTTAAGATTTTTCTTCTACATAGTTTTCGAGTAATTTAACACTAGAGTTTACATCCGTAAGCATAGGATTCTGATATATATATATATAGGTATATCTTTTGCATATTGTAAACTCCAATTATTCGACAACTATGTAGACGAAAAATTTGAAAAAATTTGTGTCATTGCGTTTGATGCTAAAGAATGTTATCACTAAATTTTATTAAATTCTTATCATATTGTCGTATGTAGCCACCCTCCTTAATCAAAAAATTAATTCACGGACGCGTTTTCATGACGGAATTGTTTTTTTTTCAATCGTCAAATATTTCAAATTTCGATTTCGTTGAGAAAATTTTTTTCGAAGAATAATTAACAAATACCTCGGTCAAAAGTCAAATATATACTTGAGGCGAGAGATATCTTTTCACGCGTAGCTTGAAAATATTGAGCCGAGAAGACGATCGAGGTTCGGGGGAGAGAACGCGGAGCAGCTCTTCGCCCAGCATGTGGTTATGTTTAATTGCACCAGGGGATTTTATGACGACCCAAAAGCGCGCGACGTACCTGTTTGCCACAATCATCGATGAATGTCTCACAGACAAGACAGCTTGGGGTTTTCGAAACTCGATATTTGAAAAAAATGGCCGATTTTATGCCGAAATAAGAAAAACTTTTGTAATTCTTATGCCCTGCTTCGGACCTGGATCTCGAGTTGTAAAAGTTGTAAAAAAAAAAAAAAGAAAATGGAAAAAAGTTAGCAAATTTTCGTGGAAGTATAACAGAGTTTTTGGAGGATTATAGAATGCTCGAGATTCGAACAATTGGGCAGTAAATCATTGTTCCCAAAATGACATCGGTTCGCGGTAATAAACCGACAATAATTAGCTCTTCGCGTGCGAAATAAAACATTAATATGTCTGGCCAATATGTACGTGCACTTTTATGGATTTTGCGGTTCTCCCGGTGGCTTGGAAAATTCTCTTTACAAAACAAACTTCTCCTTTTTTTGGCCTTTTCAATACCAAAAGAGACCGTTCAACGATCATTATTCCTAATGACTTCATTGCTTCGTTGTACGTCTTTCTTCTTCTTTTTTTTTCCTCTCTTTCTCTCTCTCTCATGGATCGTCGATTCGCGTCGTCTCCGTTATTTCGGTCATATTTGCCATATTATTTCACCGTTTATTGCTATTTTCAATGGGGAATTCCATGAGGTATGACCGAACTACTTAAAAAAGAGTTGTAAAATGTAAGAAAAGTAGAATCGAGCATATAACTTATTTTGTTAAACTGGATTATAAAAATTTTTTCTATTTCTCGAAATATCTCGACACGAAGAAATCGAGTGATCGATTAATTTTTCATGCTAACAATGTGCATAAAGTATAATAATAAATAAAAGTTGCCTGGTTGTTATCACGGTTGATCGACTACTTCGAAAATACCCGAAACACCTAACAAAGATAATTTTTTTTTTTTTTTCTTAGTCCGAAAGCATCGAAGTATATCCGTGAAAAATTTTGTCGTTGCTATAAGACGTACGCACTGAGAGAAAAAAAAATTTGTTCATCCAACAAAATGCTATTTAATTGGACGAGAAAATATAGCGGAGTCGCGACTGTTCCTTTGTCGAAAGAACGAACTTATTTGCCGCATGAAAAACAAAAATAGTGGAATCCACTCTATTCTCGTCCAATCGAATGGATTTTGTTCGAAATTTTTTTTCTCAGTGCGCATGAATAAGGAAAATTGCCAATTTTTTTTTTTCAAAATTATTCTCAATTTTTCGATGACGCGATAAAGCCCTCCTCCGTCGAAACTCACTGTTTTTTTTTTCCCATCTTCAATCGTCAAATAATTTTAATTAATAGCGAATTAAAGTTTTACTTCAACAGTTGTTCGAAGAATTTCGTGCTGGTTTTAAATAAATCGAAAATACACCGAGAAAAAAAATTTGAAATTGTGGCGAACAAATTAAATTTGTTGATTCAACAAAACTTTTGTTGATTCAACGATATTTTTGTCGTGGTGAACGAACCAAATTTCGTTTGGGTTAACAAATTTCATTTTGTTCGCTACGATTCGTTGAACCAACAAAAAAATTTGTTGAACCAACAGAAAATTTGTCGAACCAACAAAAAATTTGTTGAATTTACGAATTCATTTTTGGAATATCATTTTTTTAGTAGCACGTGCATCAAAGAGATGCCACAAGTGGTACCAAAAAAAAAGGGAATAAAATGCTACGATTGCGTGCAAAATGCAATATATATGGCTATCGGTATATACATGTATAGAATTGTACATGGTAGAAGTGATGTGGGTATGGGTACACAATAAGTTAGTCGCAACGAGCTGGTGGACCACGGGAGGTCTTTGTCATTCAAATCAATGTTTGTGATACTCGATCGAGCGTTCACTCGCGTTGCATTGTCGTATCTCAAAATTTAACATACTTTAGAGATACTATTTGTAAATATAGACAGATCTCTTAGTCTTGTAAGAATCATGAATCATTTTTTTGACTGCCGAACGATTTTTCAACGCTAAGAAAATTTCACGAGAGTTTATTAAGTATTTTTTCGTTGTTTTTTTTTTTTTTTTTTATTTTTTTTATTTCAGTGTGCATACGCAGGTTGCTGTGCAGTTTATGGGAATTCAAAGTTTCAACGCTCCCGATCTTCCCAATCAAAAAAATGATAATGCAGAGAGCGTAAAAAATTCACTCGTCGAGATACATGGACCGCGGGTTCCTGAACCATTTTTTTTTTTCTACAAAAAGAATGAAAGGGAGAAGGGGATTCGCCTGCTCGTGGGAATTTGAGAGACCTCGAAGAAGCGTCACCGTTCCAAAAGCGTGACCCCGTTTCGATTTTCCGGAGGTTCGTTACACTTCTCAATTCTTTCGTCACTGTAATGTTTCATTTTTTTATTTTTCCTATCCTCTTATTCGTTTTTTTTTTTTTTGGCGGAAACCCTTCTAATGGGTTAGGAATATTTGAGTTTTAGGATCGATCGAAAAATGTCTCGTTTTTATCACACAGGAATAATTATTTGAAGAATTTCATTTAGTTATATTTATGGCTAAAAGAATTTCGAAGGAATCTGCTCGTCTCTATTTTAAAATAAAAGATACCCAACGGATTTTCGATTTTGAATAGGGAAAACGTTCAACAATAGAATGGCGTCGGACGCATCGGCTGGGTACCGATCCGTTAACAGGGAATTGCCGCAATAAAGTTTTATTGGCTCTGCATGTTTTCGCGATTTGGGCCACAAAATTGGACCATAGCGCACAGTAGCGGTACACACCTATGGACAACTACATTTACCTTTCACCCTCAGGAACAAACAGTAGAAACTCTCTTAATCCCCCGATCTAATAGCTTTCGTCCTTTCTACTATCGATATATATATATATACGATGCTGACCTTTTTGGTGCTTTATTTTTCGCTTTTAAATGCTCAGCTGGCCGAAAAAAAAAGAAATTTAATCAACGTTTTTGAACAAGCTTCCCAGAGAATCTCCGAATGATGGCCCGAAATGAGACAAAAAGCCAGTGAAATACGATTATCTTTGGGATTGGAAAAAAAAATAAATAAAAAAAAATCGAGATGGAAGAAACTCGATTTTGGTTTTTTCGTGTTCATATTTGCATGCGTCCACGAATGGAAGGCAGAAAATTCACTAATCGACCGAGGCAGAAAAATTGAAGATGAAAACGAGAGCGAAAAGTGGAATTTGATGTACCGTCATAAAATTTAGTGACGAAAAAGAGAAATTATGAGAAATAATTGAAATACATCGAGACATCAGAACTCGCCAAAAAAAAAAAAAAAAATTTGTAATGGAAATTTTTCTGGCATTTTTGTTAATAGGTTTTCATTCTAAAATTCATTCAACTCAAATTAGTCTTTCCTTCATCCAAACTCTATTTTTATAACCATTGAAATGCAATGTTTCGTTAATTTTGCTCGTGCATTTTTCCCGCCAGTTTTCTTGAAATTTTTACCCGCGCATTTTTCCCGCCACAATTCTCCCAAAATTTTTCCCGCCGCAGTTCTCCCAAAATTTTTCCCGCCAGTTTGCCCGAAATTTTTCCGATACCTGAGAAACCTATAGAAATTGTCTGCGTAAAACCAATTCAAATTTTTCGGAGAATATTTTCAAGAGCAGAAAAGAGGCAAATCGATATTAAATTACAGAATTTCAGAGTTTCTGATCGAAGCTCTCGGACCAGAAATAAAATTAATGCCGATTTTAATGAAATTTCATGACTCGGATTAATTTTTACGTTTAAAATGTCAAAAAAAAAAAAAAAAAGATACCAAACACCGTGCTCAACAACTTGGGGATTAATATGTATTTAAAATGATATTTCGGGGATGAATGAGACAAGTTAGCGTCGGACAGAGACGTCTGAGGACAAAAACAGAGGGTGAAGCGGTCTCGACTGTATTTTCGGCGTTGGTTGCTGCCAAGGGATCAAATTTTACAACCCTACCTGTCGTAAATACGGCGGGCAACCCTTCCGCGAATATATGTCTGTTAATCCCGATTTTCCGGGAATTCGAAACGAAATACGGCCCAAGCGATGTATACATAAAATAAAGGTCTTTAATGGGCAAGCATCGAGGAATAGTCTATACTTGTGTACTCTGCTGGGATCGATTGCTCGCTTTTCACGCTGGTGAATTTGACACTCGCTTCGTGTCGAGTCACAAAAGAGGGATTTTCAAAGATATATATATGAATCGCGATCAGAGAGCCGTCGAGTCATAGCGTGTATTGAATTTTTCTTTCCCTCTCCCAAGAGCAAACAGGTAGCTCCTTTTGTCAATTTTCACCAAAGTATAAGCTCTTGAAAAATCTTTACTCTTGTGGCCCGAGGCACGCGCTACTGGAAAATAAAACAGCTTAATCATTAAGTGGGTATCTCCATTATTGATCCTCATTGAAGTTGGATCGACAACAAAAACAAGATATTAAAGTTAATATCGTTCGGCTTATTTCGAAATTTACGTTTCATCTTTCTTTCAAATAAATTACGAAAAAAAACGATCCATTTATTTCAATTTTCAACTCAAAAACCAATGTATTAGACCCACGTATTCCCATGTCCAAATCGAATCCAAAATCGCTGAAATGACTCATTTTTGCTAGAGAAAATCAAAATCGACCGAAAATTCAGATTTTAAAATCTTTGAGTCCGAGCAGACTGTTTTTGAAACCAACCAGGTGAACATATTGTTTGTAACTTTGAAAATGTCAAAGCTGAACTCGAGGAATAACTCTTTCGCCTAAATTTCGTAGGCGAGAAGAGATTTAAAATTCATATGAAAATAATATTTACACCGCGAAAAGTTTTATACAGAGATATTGTACACCGAGCTGTAAATGTAGTTTTTTCGAACTTTTTTTCGAGATATAGTATTTTTTTCAATTCTTCCTCAAATCAAAATTCATTTCTTACTTGAAGGGTGACACTTGAGAAAAATCGATTTTTTTTATTGCTTTTTTCGACAGTCTATACTTTCAAGATAGGTAGGATACTTTCGAGGCAAGTATAAACTACTCCATCTGCCTGGAGGCGGAGCTCGGAGCTGACGAAACGCCTTTTTCTCGAAATGAGATTTTTCAAATTTGTTGCCATTATGACTCAAAGAGCAATTATTCGATTGACCTGAAATTTGAACTGAGTACTCTTGAATATATTTACTCCACTATGAACTAGGATATTTTCGATTGGATGAAAATTGACGATTTGGCATCGAAAAAACGACTATTTTTATAGGCAAGGAAACAGACTTTTTTTCATAACTACGCCATTTTGTTAGATTTTCATATTTCTCGAAAATCCTACGTCATACTACAGGAAATACCTTCCAGTTTAACAACATTTTTTTGTTTTTCGGTTTCAGCTACTCAATCGACCAAAATCATGGCAACAGTGGAGGAACTTTTTTTTTCGAGCCTCCGAAGGCAGCGCACAAGACGCTTGGATCTCAATATTTTTCTATGAAAAAACTGATGTAATACAGATCAAATATAGCCAAATATATCCTCAATTACCGAAACATTTAATCGAGTACTTTTCTTTAAAAAAATTCCCGAAAATGACCCAAATTTTTCCAAGTTATTAATCCACGTAGTTGGTTTAAAAAATAAACTGCTCAGACTCAGAGATTCGAAAAACATATGAATATGTGGTTGTGTTTTTAGTGCTTTTTAAGGATAAGGACGAAACACAGACCCATCGAAATACATAGAAATATATGGGTCTAGTTATCAGATCAAAAGACTTTTATTTGTGGTGCTGGGTAATCGTTCAAATGATAAAAACGTGAATTGTTCAGTTTTTTGATTATACGAATTTGAGGATTTTTCTCCGAATGCTTTATAAACTTTCAGTTTTATAATAAAACACGTGATCCATTTTCAAGCATAATATTCATAATTTAAATTAAATTTTATTATGAAATAAAACGTTGCACAACGAGTCCAAAAAAAATTTCGAAAAACGATAATTTTGAAATGGTCTTTCACGCTAATTTTTCAATAACAATTATTTCAGTCGTTTATTTCTGGTACAAAGAAAGCACATTCGTCTATAAACCCAAAAATACAATTTACATGAAATAAAATGAAAAAATAAAGAATATCAAAATGTAATTTTGATGCGAAAATTCTCTCTTTTTTAAAAATTATCATTTCAATTTTCCACACAAGATACTTGTAAGCTGAGCATTCCAAAAACCATACCCCAAATAACGCAACTAAAATCAAACGTTTTTCTACTTACTTTTTCTTAATCAGCAAGATTTCTTCCGCAATTTTATAGACTCAACTCAAAACGAATTTCGAACAACGAAGATGAAACAGAAAAATCCTCATTTTATGCCCTTCTTCACGAAGGTCCTCGATACAAATACGTATACGCGAAAAAAAAAAGCATACATATATGTATACATTTGTACGTAGGAAAAGAGCAGAAGCTGCAAAGCCAGAGAAGCGTAAGGCTTCGCGGTTCCGCGCTATTATTTATCGCAGCAAAATGTATTGCCGTTGAGATATTATTATATTTGCACCGCACATAATTCAAGTAGGTCGTTAAAATTATTTTATTACCTGTTCTACATAACGCCTTGCCATATCCGTGCATATATCTATCCAGCAAACCCATATACGCGCATATATATACCCTTGAATTTACATAAATACATATCCGCGCAACCTGCACATATGCACACATTTCGATGCATAAATACCTCGTTGAATACTCGACTAAAACACACGTGCGCATAAATCATTAGAATTAACGGTAAATAGAATATTTTATAAAATTTTCATAAAATAATCAGCTACGAAAAGAGCACCACAGAAGACTAATCTAAAGTTGGAATTGTTGAGAAACATTTTTTAGAATCTTTGATACATTAGTTTCGAAGCATTAGAAATGATCGAATAAAATTAAAAAAAAAAAAAACGTGAGTCGAGGAAGAATCCTGCCAATATGATACTGGAAGAGCGAGTATCTCAAAATCATATCAATCTCATTTATGCCAATTGCGAGGTCGGGATGAATCCCCTTCGAGACCCTTTCTCGCAATCTTCAGACCTTTTTTTCTTCCTTGCCCCAGCACCTATTTACCTGTATCCACGATGCAGCACGTACGTAAAATTTTTCATTAATTCATATATCTATATACATGGTATGGACGAATATATTTAGGTATACATCAATTTGCATAGACACGACGTGCCCTCAATCTCGTTTCGTCTTCGTCAATCCTACAGTTCATGTATCATCTGGTGGAAAAAAAATATTGAAAAAAAAATTCATCGTTCAACTTACACACGTGTACGATACCGAGGTGCCCCAGCATTGTCGGTTCGTCGTCTCTCTCCTTGCCTTCCCCGACACCCCGCTCTCGATTGTCATGAAAATTTTTCGTCTTTACAACTCTGTGTGTGTGTATATATATATTTTTTTTTTCATATATAGATACTAGTAAAAATACGAGCGGTGCACGGACGTAAACGTCATCACTGTCGCGTGAAAGTTCTCTGCGGATATATGCGACAAATTTTATGTTTTAACATAAACGTTTTCATTTTCAAATTAATAATTAATTCTTTCATTTTTATCGATATTTATCGTTTCATAACATTCTTCAATTTATTAATCGTTTCATTGATTGTTCTTGGCATAAAGTTTCGAATCAAAGAATTTTTCATGAAATTCAATATTCTTCGACGCATTTTCATAAGTTTTGTTTAGAGATAAAAAATGCGGTGTTGTTCAATCATTTTGGAAATGTTATGAGCCCTGTATCAGACGTCAAAATTATAATGATGTTTATAACCAATCGATAATTAGCCTCGTTAAACCGGAGAGATAAAATTTCATTGGTAGTTTTTTCGGAATCTTTCGAATTTTCATAAATGAATTTCGATTTTAAATATTGTTTTTGAAATCCGAAGAAATGTGATAGTGAGTTTTTGATTTTTTAAAATGGAAATATTCCCCGTCGGTCAGACAGACTCGTAGCGTCAGATTCATAAAAATTTATTAAATTAAACGACTTTTTTGTCAATAAATTATTCACACAGAATAAAATGAATCGATGATTCTTTCAAATAAATTTATAAAATCGTAGAGGAGACCGAAGTTTTCAAGACATTCGCCGGATGTCTAGTAAATTAATTCCTCGACCCTTAAACCACGCGCGCGTCTTTCTTCAATGTCCAATGAAAATCCTGACTCTGACCCGCGTACCGGTTGGATGAAATTTTCAATACAAAACTCAAGTGTCCTTTTGCCGGTGTCTATTAACATACACGTGTTTTTATTTTATGGAAGCAGAGAACTTTCTTCTTCTCTTTGAGTGTAGAGTAGAGGGGGAGAATGCATACAAATTGTCATGGAAATGGAGTATATGAATTGTGATGTGGCGCGCCTCTCTAAAATGATCTGTTTATATTGAAACAGGAAAGTCTCTCGTTGGCATGCATCTCTCCTATATACACGTTATTATTATATTTTTGTATATCCATAATAACAGCAGCGATGCAAGCAGCTCGAAGATGCTTTTCTGGTTACGAGGAAAAAATGAGAGCAACAAGAGAGGGATGTGACTTTTTGAGTATAGATATTGTAGATATTAATAACCAGGGTGTGTTGTGTCGTGTTGTGTTTTTTTTTTTTTTCTCATTTTTTTTTTTGCTCAAAAGAAACGAGGGGTTTGAGGCTGGGAATAAGGGAGGATCGCCTCAATTTTCAAGTGGCTAGAAACTTGCCCAGAAGTATACGTGGACAGCTTTTGTAATAATGAAATAACGCGCGAAATATTCAGGCTCGTAAAAAATATATCGAGGAGCCTGCTGGGAGATATCCATGTAATATCGTTTTTATATATGTACATTGTATATAAAAGTAGGCTCTCATGTTCGTCGACGCGAGCTCTTTGTCCTCCTCCCTCCTTCGATTTATATACGTGTTCTTATTATTATTATGTATTTATCGTTATTATATACATATATACATCGAGGGAAGCTCTGAGGTAAAAAAGTGGGGGATTTTACCCTCGTCAGAATCGTCATCGGGGTGACAGGTAAACTCGTAGGGGATCTCACTCTCTCTCTCTCTCTCTCTCTCCCTCTTCGCTGTCTATTCGTTTTGCCTCCCCTTCAATCGCGAAACGAGAGCGTTTATGATGTATACGTGGTAAAACTTGCTCCTTAAACCCCTCCTTAAGCATCTTTTTTACTCAAACGTTTTCAGCTAAATATTTTATACGATCGGACTTTCAGAACTTATTCGACAAATATTTGAAATATTTCGCGATCGCATCTTCCTTCCGAATATTTCGACGATTCACCGCGTTGTTTCGTTACAAAGCCGAAAAGTTTTTTTTTTTATTTATCGTTAACGAAAAACCG
This sequence comes from Campoplex capitator, assembly GCA_037576405.1. Lineage (NCBI taxonomy): Eukaryota > Metazoa > Arthropoda > Insecta > Hymenoptera > Ichneumonidae > Campoplex > Campoplex capitator. Next base: position 1,115,176 of record JARBWI010000031.1, on the reverse strand, counting down.
TTTAGCCGATGAATGAAGAATTTCTTTTTGATAATTTTTTTTGTTCTCAAATCTCCATGGAAAATTCATTTTTTTATTTATTCAAATCTTTAATTTTTAAACTTACGAAAAGCTGGATTCAATTTTTTTTTTTTTCAAACGTTTAAACATTTTTTTTGCACTATCGTTCATTAAAAATCAAACAAATTTTCTTTCTGACTGAAATCGTTTTTAAATAATGTGCCTGCGACATTGTTTTTTCATCGCCTCTTCACTATTTTCCTGTCTCGGCCTTATCACTAGCACGACTGAACAATTTTTGGTGGTGACAAGAGACAGAGGAGAACGGAGCTGGAATAGAAATGAAACGGAGACGAACAATCTGTTGGTTATTTCGAGCGAATAGTGTCTCTTCGCTCACTCCATTATTCCTCGAGCAATTATGAATTGTTAAGTCCTACTTTTATACGATTTTCTGATAGCAAAATAAACTTGAAAAAATCACCAGGAATACTAGTCCGGTCAATAAGAGGAATTTCGGAAGACTTTTTTTTTTTAATTGTTTTATTTCGTTTAATATTGAAAATATGTTTTTAAGAGTTTGTTAAATTGAGCCAGCGTGACGACGATCGCATTTATCGTCGTCTCGTCGAACGACCTCGGAGATAATATTTGCGCGTGCACAAAACCGACCGTGTGATTTAACATGCTCCGTGAATTTCAATGCCGTTGACTTTCGACTCTGTGCTCGTGGCTTTTGCTTCCAACAACGGAAAAGTCATATCTTTTCTCTCTCTCTCTTTCTCCTTTTTGTCGGTGTGTCCAAATCCGTAGACTACTTATTCGTAAGATGAGCGAGGCTTTCTCTCTCTCTCTCTCTCTCTCTCTCTCTCTCTCAGCTGTACACCGACCGAGGATCGAGAGCTCACGACAGTTTATAATCGAGTCTTCTGACCGAGTTTCAGGATCCTCGAAATGTTTTTGATGTTCGAATGTCGTGACTGACAGGATTATTTCTATTCGTAGCCTGGCGCTAATTATTTCGTAGCTATTCGAACCAGGAGTTTATGGGGGAGGCAATTTTTTTTCTTAATCGCATTTCAAACAAGATTTTTTCTCCCATGCGTTTCCCGTTGAGTAATTTTGTTCGATTTTTTTTTGTAATAAAACGACGCTTTCCTTCGCTCAAAAAAGTGTTGTGATTGAACTGTTACAACGATTTAAAAATCCATAAAAGCGTGTCGAGTATTCACAACGTTTTTTTTAAAATATTATCGAAATGAAACAAATTTGAAAGTGGAAAAAATATTGTAAAATGATTTTATACAAAAAAATAAGTGTCTGATTATTCGTTCGAGTTTGCTCGAGACGTTTTCAATTTTTTTTTTTCTTTTCAGAATTCTGTCGAATCGTTGAATATTCATTGAAGTGCTCGAATAACATGTTTATCGAGGAAAATGTAAAACACGAAATATCTACAGAGTTGAATTTATTACCGAATAGTTGTTTTATTTTTTTTTTAACTCAAATAATGTTCAACGAATTAATCGCCGTTGATAATAATTCGATTTTCATCGGTCAAATTGAAAAAAATAACATTGGCGAGGAATAAAAAAAAAAAAAAAATGAAAAGAAATAGGATGAGAGATTCGTATGAGGGGATTTCATTGAAATCGGTCGATATATGAAGCAAAATCTGTACGTGTACACGGATACAGACGGAGTAACCGCGAGTGCATCGAATGGAGTTTACACTGGCGCAAATTATAATTCATCACGACTCGTCGACTCGGCCGCCATTTATTCGCTTGGTCGAGTTCTCTACGCTCGCACAGTCAATTATCAAATCCTCGATTCGTTTCCGCCCCATCCTCTCTCTCTCTCTCTCTCTCCTCTCATGCCTCACTCGAATTAATTATCGAAATCTCTCTCTGAAACGAAAGGACCAATGTCCGTGCTACACCCTCTCCGGTCTCTCTTTCCTCTGTCCCCGTTTTTTTCTTTCTCCGCTAGTTGCAATTCGCCCTCCCATCGATATGGCCTTCAATTGCATCGGTCAAACGAAAAAAAAAAAAAAAAAAAAAATGAAAAATGAAAAGAAAACGCACATTGATAGTCGCTATTACGCGGTGAGCGATTTATAAAGTAAAATTTCATCAAAATGTTGATTTGGAATAAAAGAAAAATTTTTGAAGCCTCAAAAATCGCCATGAAATAACGTGTTTTATGAAATTTTTCATCCCAGACGTATAAATCGTGCATCGCGTAGTTATTCGCCCTCATTTGACCGGCGTATCCGCGAATTTCAAGCGTGCGAATGAGAGAGAGGGAGTAAATGATCGGAGGGGGGTAAAGGGGGTGAATCCAGATTTGTAGCACAGGCAGACACACAGCATCGCGCTCTCGAGAGTCTCTCTTGCGAGGGGTGTGGAAACCATCTGCATCGCTGTGAATGCTGCTTTTCCCCTCTGCAGAAAAAAAAAACCCCTTCGCCCCTTTCCATCCCTCTCGACCACCACTGACTCGGCAGCACAGCGAACGCGATTTCAATCCAGGTTCTCAACTCAACGAGAGCAGCGCACCGTTCGAGATCTTTCCTCGGCCTTTTTTCCGTCGATCTTTAATCGCGATTATACTCGATCGAAGCAATTGTCGGAAGTTCAAAATTGTGTGAAAAAACTCGGAGCAAATTTAAAAAGCAATTGTACTTTGATCACATTTTTTCTAGCACGCGTCATCAATTTCAAGGGTATTCAGTTTCGAAAATTAATCGAGCTTAGAATTAGCCTATTTTTTGTGGTAATAAAAGTTTTTAGTTTGACTCAACGCCTGTTTGTTTCGCACACGAATTTTTTAAACCTTTTGTACAAACGTTGGATTTTTTTTTGTCATCTAAATCGTTTTTTTTTATCGTCGATGACTGGAATATAATAATCATCATCTGTGGTCACTGCCAAGATCCTCTTGTCACAGTAGTTGAACGGAGTCGGGTTACCCGGGTGACCATTTATTTTTTCGCTTGGAATCGGAAGAAAATAATTCGTTTTCTGTCCTGGGAAAATTCGAATTCTCGTTACCATGTCATATTTTTCAAGATATTAGATTTTGAAAAGTTGAAAAAAAAAATTAATCAACAATAAGTTAAATTGATTTAAATTTCGATTTAAACTAGAGTCCGGAAGAATGCAAACGATAGCACGGATCAGAACTTCCAGTTCACGAATACCCAAAAATTAAGGAAGTTCTGCTCGAATCTCAAAACGATGGCAGGTCTTTGAAATTTTCATAGCACCTTCTTGAACATATTCCGCGTGTACCAGCAAAATTTGAACAAGATTGACCACCTACTTTCCGAGATAAAAGATCCTAAAGTTAACTTCAAAATGCACAGAGTCTTATGGCTGCTACTGTTTTGACGGAAGAAATGATTCAATATCATGTAGTAAAAAAGATGGTGGCTCATCGCAAATTTGATCAAGTCTTGACTTATACATAACAGTGATATGGGAAAAAAATGGACCTGATTCACCACGTATTTCATGAGATATAACGAAATAACTGATGAAAATTTGTCGAAATCCTCGGCCACACGAGCGGTTGGCGCGGCAACTAAACAGAACAAAAGAAAGAGAGAAGAGAGAGAGGCAGATAGAAAAATTCGGTTGGCAGCATTGCGGCTGGCCTGTGTATCAGCATAGGGACCCCTGCCCCCCGCGCGTCCTTCAAAGTAGGAGCAGAACTTTCTTAACCCTCTCTCTCTTTAATTTTTCTTGGAAGTCAGTAAACAATCATGTTTCTACAGGTTCGAGTGAACGTTTCGAGTGAACAAAGGAACTCGTAATTGATTTGTTAAGCGGCTATATTTTTGGAGTTATATTTATAATCTCACAGATCCATGGATCGACTATTATATGATTGAGGCAAAGCTCTTATTAGATTCTAATTGCATCAAGTTATTCATAACGGTGTACACGTCATTTGAAAACTTACGTTTCCGATCAAACTCATTTTATGTGTCTGAAACAATATCTTTCAACTCCTTCTGTGTCCCGCTCACGAGGATTATTATTATTATTATCGTTCTGCGAGTGACATTCAACCCACTGGAATAATTTGAGAAGCCCGCAGATTCAATTGTATTTATTCGTGTAATTTATATCCGAATTACCGTTTCTCTATTCTCTTCGAGTTATTCAGGATTCATTATCGTAATTGTTATTTTCAAAAACGATTTGCCATTGGTTGGGAAAAAAATTACGTACGTTTGTTATATACCGAAAAAAAAAAGTAGCCGAATATCTTCGGCACCGAGATGACGTTTCACTTGGAAAATAAAAAAAGGATTTCAGAGCATCGAGAGAAATGCTTTGGCATTTCTCTTTTAAGGCATTTCATTTTTACTTCACTGAAAACAATATTTTCTTGAAACCTTGAAATATTTTATCGTTTCAATAAAGTTTCGTTTCGGTATAAAAAAGTTTTGTTGTGATATTCGACATTTTGTTGCCAAGAGAAAACTTTTTTTTTTACTATTTTGATATTTCAACAAAATTTCGTTTTCAGTGTTTTTTCAGTGAACGGATAATAAATAAAAAGTTATAAGATCGAAATAACTGAAAAAGTATAAAATAACTAATTGAAGGGATACAAAGACTGATTTGTAAAAAAAGCGGTGATCATTTTTTGACAAAGGAAAATGAATATTGTTCCCGTCACTGTTGCCACAAAGAAATTTCGAAAACCAGCTTCTTCATATAAAAATGATTTTTTTTAAGAAAAGAGCTCCGATTTAAATCGTCGAAAGAAAAACCATGAGTAGTTGATATAAAAATCGTATTGACTAATGTTATCAGCGTTTGACGTTTAATAAATGTCGATATAATTTCTTTGACACTGTGGAACTTAACCAAAGTACAATTAACCCTTTGTCGCTGCGTCATGCACGGGACTCTTGTTGCCCACACGGCTGGATGACTTTGGATCTTGGAATACCTATAATAATAGAGTATGTGGTAACTATATGCAGGAGAGAGAGAGAGAGAGAGAGAGAGGATGAGTGCGGCGCCCGCGACGTTTATCAAGTGTATGAATTAAATTGCCGTTTTATTACACCCCTCATGGGGGAAAACTTGCGCGTATCCAAAGCATAGATGTATAGACATATATATAATATGCATAAATATATATAAAGTGAAAGAGAATCGTGTGTCACTCGACGTCAAAAATCGTTTTCATCCACGGTTCTATATATAATATCTAAAATGGTGAAAGTTAACCCCTTCGAGTTCGCGTATAAACGAGTGCAACTTTCGAGAGGGTCCAGCGATGTATTCCGTGTCGTCTCATCTCTCCTAAGATCCATTTTTTTTTCTTCTTTTCATTTCAGATATTCCCTTCTCGTCGTCTTGCAGTTTTTTTTTTTTTTTTTTTTTTTTTCAAGTAATACCAGTTGGTGGCGCGAGCTACAGAGGCTTCTATGGTTCGCCACGTTATTGGGGTTGATTCGCAGCGGGGCTTCCTCTCACACCCCTTGAACTTCGTGTCCAAGTTAGCTCAAGATATGAGGTGATGTGCAAGATATAGCTCTCACACCCCTTGTCAATTCAGATTCCCCCTGTCTCGCTTTCATGACGGATATACTACAAAGTATGCATGTAGAATAATACGTGGACGCATACATTTAGCAACAGAAGCGAAGCAGGATACACCACCCGCCAATAAAAATTAATGTTTTTTTTTTTTTTCATTCTAAATCCAAATTATTGATATTCGATCATCGTTAAAACGTCACAAGAACATTCTACCTTTGGGGTACTTGTAAATGTTACTCATTTTTAAAATAATTTTTTCAGAATTTTTTTTATTTTGCCAAATTATGGAACCAATTGAAATACCGTGGACATTATTCTCCATTGAACTATTATTGAATTGTAAAAAAAAAAAAATCTCTGGGATCAATAAAAAAAAAATAGCGTCTTCACAGCTTTTCTCCGTTGACACCTTTTTTTTCACGGCCGGACTCAAATCTCATTCAATTTTTGACCCGGAATTAAAGACCAAGGTTTTGTCGATTCTATGCAGGAATAAGTATAAAAGTACGTAGAATTTTTTCGATTTATTGATTTCTGCCAAAATGGTGCCTTTTCCCTAATTTTTTTTCCTGAATTTTTACCATTTTTGAAAAAAAATAGGCACACCATTTTGGCAAAAATTAATATATCGAAAAAATCCTGCGTATAGTTATTCCTATACAGAATCGAAAAAAAACTTTGGCTTTTATTCTGCTTCTGCTCCTAAATATATGTCAATTATGATGAATTGAGAAATTGGAAAAAATTGTTTTGATCGTTTACAAAATATCGTATACTGAGAGAGAAACGTGGTGTTTCTTGGTATATCAACTATTCGAAATGTTTTTCTGGAATAACGGAAATACTTTATGTGTCCTGTCATATCCCAGAGTTGAGTTTCATTCGCTACTAGCTGAAATGCTAGCTCAAAATGAACGTTTTCAGATCAATCTAACGTAAAATTTCATTGATCAACAAATGGGGATGAAAAAAAGCGTCGATTCGAATGGAAATAATAAAAAAAATCTGACGGATTTCTTCTTCCAGAAAACAAATGAAAAGTGATTTTTTTTTCTGTCGAGAAAGGAGTTGCCATAATATTGATGAATGAAATATTTTCTTAGCGGGTTGTAAAAATCGATGACAAAAACCCGATATCAGACCTTCTACATCCGAGTCACTATCGTCGACTTATCAGTCCGATAAACATATTGAAACCAACGTCACAATCATTCAATAACTTCGTTAACGATTGATAATTTAAAAACAGCTGTTTCTAGCTCAATGGTTTAGGGAAGCTTGGAGGAGGCGTTGGCGCGTTCTGCCGCTTTTCCCCACTTCTCCCCTGCTTAACACGCTGCTCGCATTTATAACGACGATATTTGATAGAATATTCCGACGAAGATTAGAGCAGCAGGAATATATCGTTAGGAATATTTCTCTCCCAAGTGAATATCAATGAGTACAAAATATTCGCATGAGATTTTCTTTTTTTTTTTTTTTTTCATTTTTTTATTTCCTCAACGTATCGCGAAAGCCGCAAAAGATTTTTTTTTTTTTTTTTCACACTTCACCGTTTCAAAAAAATACCCGCACACGTACTCAGCCATTGAAGAAAGTGTGTCGTGGGAGGGTTCGAGAAAAAAACAAAAGCAGCCCGAGATTACGAGAGTGACGAGGCTTATACCCAGCAGCAGCAGCAGCAGCAGCAGCAGCAGCAGCAGCGCCGCGTACACGTACGCGACTCGGGAAAGCGTGTACGCGATATCGCGTTTGAATGAGGCGTCGAGTTGCAAAAATCTGCTCATAACAAACACACCTATACGTGCTATATTTATTTTTTGTATATACGTACACGCGTGTACTCGACCTCCTACCTATGCATTAATAAATGTATGTGGGGGCTAGAAGTGCGTGTCGCGAGCATTCAAAACGTACGTACGTACTTCGAAACTCGCCTCAATTGTACGCTGTAACGCCCCTACGAGAATCCACCGTAATATTATTCCACAATTGTGCAAATACAAGAATATCGTACGAGTGTGTTCCTCATAAATGTATTTATCAGCAAATAGTAGGGTCGAGTTGCCTACGTTGGAATAGGTGCCCCATATGATACGGGCTAACAACCGATGGCGTCGGATTTTCACTTGAGATCTGTTGGGTCATGCAAATTCGGAGAAAACCAGTACTTGGAGGGGTGATCGTTCGGTCAAGCGATGGATTACGGGCAGAAAACAATTTTTATTTTCTGTCTCGTACGAATGGCTTGTTATTCAAAAAATGTAATAAAAAAAGAAATGAATATAGTCTTGCGGGAAGCCTTATGGGAACGAGGAAATTAGTGACACGACACGTAGCGAGGACAAGTGGTCTTGCCACCTGATCGTTTCTATTAATGACTCTAAACTTCTGTCACACTGGGTCGTTATTAATACTGTTTTTTTTTGTTCCAGTAGTACGTTCATTAATTTTTTTTCGTTGTTAGCTTTTGATTCATAAATTTTTCTCGATTCTGCCAACAGTGAGTGTAGCACGTGACTGGAGCTTCGTCATGACTTCGTTTTGTCATACATTTTTTTTTTTTTTTTTTAGCAGTGTTGCCTGCTCGAGACTTGATCAGGTGTAACTTATTTACAGAGCTATATTGGATCAGAAAACTTTTAGTTTTGCTCAAGGCCTTTCGGTGAAGCTTGCGGTTGTTTCGATCTAAATACGAATTTATCGAATACGGTTGAAGAAAAATAATGTTCATTTATTTTTTATCATAAACTGTTTGGGATATCGATCATCGCAAATTAGCCAGTGATTTGAATTTGCTTTTTTTTTATTTTGCCGTTGTCTTTCTCGAAACTTCTAACTCGGATCACATCCATCATAAACTCGAGTTAATGAAAGAAATTCTCTGGAAAATCGAAACGAGCAAATCGATGCAAAAATGCTTGCTTAAAAAGCGGAAAATTCTTAATAATTATTGATCGATTTTACTGACTCGCTTTTGAAAATTTCAAGCACATCGTTATCGCTCTCTTCGACTTGTCCAGATTTTTTTGGAAAGCTCTAAATTCGTTTGGTGAATTTTGAGCCTGGCTTTAACATGAGAAAAACTTTCGGTGTTTTTTTTTTTGTCAAAATTATAATTTAGATTTGATAACGATTGAACATCTACGACTCGATCAAAAGCCGTGCAAACCAAACGAATAAAGAAATCAACATTTCTTTTTTTTTTCAACAGTAAATTCAAACTAATAATTGGATTTTCGGAATAATTATTTCGGATTTTAGAATTTAACTTCGTGTGCATCAAAAGGTTAAAAGTCAAAATCTATGGAAAAAAGTGATCGAAAGAGAGAAAAAAAAAAAAAAAAAAATGAATTCATTTGAAGTGCCACGTGCTCTGATGATTCTCAGAAAGGTGTTCCGCAGTAGACACCTTATCTCCGATATATTTTTCGAGCTAAGCTGAATTCTTCTCGACGCGACACGTTCATATAGTTCTCCAAATAAGAAAATCGCTCAATAAAAACTTTATTAAGAAGTTCAAGATATAAAATTTCTTAGAATTTTCACAGGGTCACATGTGTTCACAAGTTGCAAAAGATTGAATTTTTATCTCTAATTGTTCTTCTGAAAATTCTTGAATTTAATCCACTAACGAGATTGATGTAATCACCTGACGCGATGGGATTTGTTTATCGAGCAAACAACGCATTTTTTTTAAAACTAATTTTTGTGTCACGGTCGGCACGTTAATTTCAATAATATCAATTATAATTTGAAATTTTTTTAATTCAATGACGAAATCTTCTTTCAGCATATTTGTACGTAAAATATGCTTGAAAAATTCTAATTTTCTGAATAAGCGAATGAGTTCAATAATTCCACAAGAAATATGGTTCAACTTTCCTGTTTCACGAAAGCTCAAACGTCTGTGAAAAAAAAGGAGCATCTTTCGAGTTGAATAATTTTTTGAATCAATTTCCACTAGCCAGCTGAACACATTTTATCGAACGTTCCATTCATTTCAGTGTAACTTTTTTCCATTGGAATGACTCTGAAATTGATGAAGACAAATTTTGCAGTTGACTCGTTCCATTTTGTTTGAATAATTTTGTAATCAATAGATTCGCATTCAATATTTTAGAAAATTATTTTTTCAAATATCCAAATTGACTACAAGTATACGTATTACAAGACCATGGAGTTAATTCCTCTTAAATTTCCTCCTTGAATTACGATCATGGACTAGTTAACGCGCGATCAAACTTACCGACGAATTAATTCGAGTTTACGAAATTTCTCAAAGTACCACGCCGTCAATTTGCCAAACTGTAGCTAGAAAAAGAGAGAGAGAGAGAGAGAGAGAGGCACGATTCTATACAAACGTGTAAATCTATTTGGTAGCATGGACTTGGGACACGACTTCCGCATTATCCTGAGAGCGAGCGAACGACGTCTGGATCACCGTAACGAGACTGTTACGAATCGCTCTTCTAGTTCGAGAAAAGCACTTTGCACTAAAATCCTCAATTTCTCTCTCGCTTACAGTCCTGCTCTCTTCTTGAGAAACTACGATCTGCTAACATTTCCCTTCTCTTTCTTTCCCTCAGCATATTCCTGGAACAGAGTACTCGCCCATGTTATTCTCTGCATCGCTGATCCCGAGGAACTAATACCGTTGAATCAACGTCGTCTCCATATGTAAATCGAAAACTTAACGCGCTCGTTTATACCAGTTTCCAGTAAATCTATTTCGGGTTTTCGAGACAAAATCACCGGAAATTTGATGAAAAGATGGTAATAAACACCACGATGATTAATCGTTCAAATTTATATTTTACATCATTTCTCGTGAAGCCAAATGCGAAATGCAACATTCTGGGGCTTGTTTGCAACGAACGATGCAGGATTAAAAATGAGATAGATTGCGGGGCGATGTACATGTACAAGTAAACTTTTTGAAATCGGGGCAGGGAGTAAACGCTGCAAAAGACTCGGGCTTAATTTCAATGGGCTCTGCTCGGCGAGCCACGGCAATCATGACATTTGCATTTTTAATCGAGTATACCCGCCTCACTTCTCTCGTTTACTTTCATCGCCTTTCTATACATATATTCATGTGCAACGGTCCAGGTCCAGGCTTCCAATGACTCAGGGTCAGGCTTGGTAGATGGGCGCTCCGAAAAAATGTTCATTTTTATGCATCAGATCCCGCGGGGTCCCTCGTTTACAGAGCTTAATTCATTGCTGCATCAAATGTCAAATATCGTTTTGGAAATAAACGATTGTTAAGCTCCGATCAATTTATTCGCATTGAAAAATTTTTATTTTCTGTCGAATTGTTGATTGTTTTTTTTTTTTTACATTGAAAGATTTAATTGGCAATCAAAAAAGTCGGATTTTTGAATGAACGTTTTGTTTTAATGGAAATTCATTATTTTGTTTGTATTCAATCACGTCGTTTGCAGTGCATGCGTCGATTCGATGACGAATGGATTTTATGATTTAGACAAGAGTTCAAAAATTGTTGGAGAGTGATTGAATATAAATGTGAAAAGCTCTCTTTCTTCAAGAACGAATTTCATTGTTCTGCCTAAATATGGTCAGGATTGTGAGGCTAAAAATCATTTTTCTTTATTTTTTATATTCAAGGTTCACGAATGAGAGAAAACGTTTGTTACTGAACAAAATTATTTGATTTTGAAATCCTCTTCGATCGACGGAGTCAGATTAATGGGAATAAAACACTTTTTATTCATTACGCTGAACATTATATTTTTTGAAGTGTCGATCTGCGTGTGGCATTTCTGCGTCTTGCCAGCTTTTATACACATCGATCAAGATCCCAAGTTCGTCCGTCCGTACTTGCGATTGATGGATACGAGATTACGTACATTGACACCCAATGATGAATCACCGATTGTAGAGACGACAGCGGAAGCTGCGAGTGGTATTTTTTGAAGAGGAGAGAGAGCTTAGCGTCGGTTGACGTCTTCGCTTTGGCTGTGTAAAAATGCCGGAGCTGTGCGGTTGCGCGTCTTTTTTGCCGACGAGAATGTGGGTCGTAGCCAGAGTTTAGATGTCCGATGAAGACTAATTCTTATTTGTTTCTTAGCCGCGATCGGTATCGAGATTTGTGCAATAAATATATTCCTGGAAATGGATGAATCCGAAGATGGTTGGGTCCGACAGATTTCATCTGTGCCATAATAATGAAAAATGAAACTTTTTTAATTGGCTGTTCACCGCTAGTGACGTCTGCATAACCGGTAGGTAAGTGCTGGTTGCATGAGTTACCGATGACACTTATTTTGAATCGAGAATATTAGCTCGATGTCAGATAAAAAACCGAAGACGAAAAGAGCTTGGTGCGACATAATATCCAGCAGGGATAACGATCAGCTATTCCAAGTACTTTTGACCTTAAAGCCTGATATTCGATATTCCGAAGAAAAGGCTCGAATCGTTGGTGATCTTGGCGGAAGAGGTAGTCGAAAGATAAGTTGAGGCAAGGTGTTGTGTATGTTGGGAAAGTTTTCTTTTTTTTTTGTTGTTGTTCATGGTGGCGGTGTATATGAAGGATTTTTGTACGAGTTGGGCGCGCTATTCCAGGGTGTTTTTCATGAAGCCTCTTTTTTTTCGTATACGACGTCCGGCCATCTTCCAACACCCCTTCGTCGTTTCCTCTTTCGGGGTCGTTGGTTCGAGGATCGCGAGACGGTCCGTTTTGCACACAACACTCGCGGTGTGTATCGTCGAGGGTGTGTGCCGGAGCAAAGGAGGACCCCGGGGAGGGGTCTTGGAATGGAACGCCGGAGGAAGTAAAATAAGGAGGGTGGAGGGGGGTAGGGTCAGGCGGTGGGTCAGAGAGGACAACGAAGCTGAGGAAGGAACGTGGCAACTGGGAGATAAAGAGAGAGAGAGAGGAAAAGTTGGTGAAAAAAGCGAGGATACGAGGTGACGCGAGAGACGCTCCTGCAGTGCTCAACTAGTCTAGGTACGCTAAACGCTCGCTAGAGGGCTACGCTATGAGGGAAAAGGGTTGGAGGTTGCGAAACGTGGGTTTCAGGGCGTCTCACGCTGAATAGAAGATTGGAACTCTTTCTACAGTGACGGGAGTCTTTCCGGCAAGGGAGGCCGATAGTGCTGGCTATTTCCGGTGGCCGCCATGACATCCCTATCGCTTCGTGTCTACTGCAACTACCCCCGAGGCCAGCATCACCCCATACTGTTAAACGTCCTTCCTTCTTTCTCGCCCCCTTCTGCCCTTGCACCCTTCTGCCCTTGCACCCTTTCCCCGATCCTCGATACGTATACTCTTAACGTATGCTTTCCCTCTTCCTCGCGCTTTTACATGTCCCGTCAAGATATAACCCTCGTTTATGCTACTTTTGCCAACTACCATCTCCACTTTTTTTTTTTCTTCGTGCAAATCCGCCAGGGATACGATCTTTCAACCTCGGAAGTCTCGACTGCTCTATACAAGCGGATGTGGAATTGATTTTTAATTTTGTACTTTGTACTAAAAAATGTTTTTTGTTCAGCAATATTTTATACATCCTCCTCCATCCAGGCACTGCATCAACAAAATATGATTAAAAGGGCTTGAAAAAACATTTTTGTTCATTATTCTGTTGAACCTATATACGTTGCATCAAAGGGATGCAATTATTTCATTTGTTTGTATATTTTTTCATATTTTTCAGTCAAGGGTTTCGAGTCGTTCGGTGTAGAGTTGATGATGATTTGTTTGGATGATAGTTTTTTGAAACCTTACAATCTTGGGTAATTAACGCGAAATATGTATCATTTGAATCCAGTGGCATTTACGTTGCTATTGACGAGCGGTACACACGTGGCCTAATCCAGAAGTCGATAAATATGTACGAACGAGAAGGAGCAGGAAAAAAAAATTGTATTTGTGTACAGAGTATGAGGGTAAATGTGAGAGACTTTCGTCGAGAACTCCCTCGGCCGAGCCGCAGTGAGAAAGAGAGTAAAAGACAAATGCACAGATTCCTACGTGTATACATATATATGTGTATATATGAAAATGTGTTTGTCCTTCTTTCAGTTTATATATAGATATTGGTGTTCACATAAATATGGTACAAGGAGCAGAGAACGTACAGTCCCGATGCATTGAGCTGTCAGTCATTCCTACGCGCTCGCCGTGTCCCGGCCTACTCGGCGCGCAGTTCCGCGCTGAAACATCTGTCCCCGGTTGGTGAACGCGATATCTCGCGAGCTAAGCTCACTCCACAGCAGCAGCACACAAGCGCATATAAACACGGTGCGGAGAGGGCGGCGTGGGGTTGTAGGGAGAATCGTCTCCGTTGAGAGGGAAAAAAAAAAAAAAAATCCAACGACCGAGTTGGAAAAAAATAATGCCAGGATATACTCTTTGGATAACGTTTCCAACGTTTTTTTTTTTTTTTTTAACTTTCAGAGCAGGCGAACTTTCCACGTTGCGTGAAAGGAGTATCGGGAAGACTGAAGATTGACTCAGATCACTTGTTTCGAACTTTCGAGAGAGAGAGAGAGAGAGAGAGTCCGCCGAGCACGAGGAGGATAAAAAAATCAATGCATTTTCTTCAATCGAAAAGCGGATTGAGCACTATTTTTCAACAGACTTTTTTTGGCAACGATTCGAAGAAACGGTTGACGCGATTGGTTTTTTTGTTTTTTTTTTTTTTCTCGCTGACAAGAAGTATAATGATACCCATTTTATGATTGGCAAGGCTTGTCCTTTGAGGACGAGTCAACGACTCTTTCCAACGGATATCTTGGAGAATTCACCGGTCGAGAATCGCCTCGAAACTATTCAATTATTCGACGCTGCATTCGATTCATTCAGCAACAAGAATTAAGGTGAAAAAGAAAAAAAAAAAAGATATTGGTGCTCTTCCGCGACGGAGGAAAGACCGAAAAAACGGTTTCCCTCAAATGCTTTTTTGTTAACCTAACAAGAGTGAGATGATTCTCGTTATTCTTCGGCGGCGTGTACTCCCTTTCCTAATTTACAATAGGTGCGTTAACGAGTTGCGTTGAATCTCTTCATCCTCGGAGCATCCTCGATTCTTCGCTTATCCTTCCTATCCCCGCTACTGGCTCGTTTTTTCTTTCTCTACCCTCGTTATTTCGGTTTCGGGCTATCGAATGTCTTTTGCTCGTTGCAACTTAAGCGTGCATTCTTCAACATACGACTGTCTCAAAAACGAACCGAGTTTCTAAAAGACGAACGAAAAACCCGTTGAGAAATATGACACCGGGAATCTGTTATCCCGAAAAATTGACTCTTTTTTTTTTTTTTTTTTTGTAACTCATTCAAGGAATATCCAGTTGCGAAAGATTGCAAGATTCATGGGTATCAAGATATCATTTGATCGTTAAAATGATTGTCAATCATTTACAAAACTTCTAGCGCAGTGCTCGATCGAGCCAAAAGCGTACCGGTAAAATCTCTCTCTCTCTCTCTCTCTCTCTCTCTCGATCAACGAGCTCGGCAACGAGAGAAGAGAACCCGCAAAAAGTCTTTTTCAATTACTAACGAGAGAAGAGAACCCACAAAAGAGGGCACTAAAAAAAGCTCGAAGGTCTGACGAGGAAAAAAAAACTGTAACTGCGAAGGAGGAGTAAGTTGATGAACGAAAAAAAAAGAGACGTCGAAAGCTCGTCTTGAAACTCGACACCGAATCTCTCTTTTGGAACTACCACCGAAACGATCGTTGTTTCGTTTTCTTTTCCTTTTTTTTCCATCTCGCTCGTCCTGCATCCCTACATCTCGCTCATTTAATTCGGTAAGGGCCAAAGCGGGGGCTTACCTTCTCGAGGATCGTCGAGGATCGACGATCATCTCAGTGCTCCCGCGGGCCTGATCTGGTTCCGAGATCATAAAAGAGATCTCATTCGCTCGTCGCTTCTTCCTGCTCGAGCGTCCATCGCGTTCTTGTTTCGAGAGATTCCCCTTTAAGAGACTCAAAAACTACGAGATTCTACTCGCGCGCGGTTCGGTAGCGCGGGAAAAAAATGAAAAAAAAAAAAAAAAAAAAGAAAGAAAAAGAAATATGCGGACCTCGAGGCGCGGGTTACCCGGGACTGAGAGTGATTCGATACCTTGAATCCTGGAGGGAGACTGCCTGGGACCAACCTTTTTCTCTTGACAGGAACCTACGAAAGACGGAGAGAAAACATTTCTTCCTCCCACGATTTTCGCCGCTGATCCTTTATGTTTTCGTTCTCTCTTTCTTCGTCTTCGTCTTCGTCTTCGTCGGTGTGCTCTTCTCAAGTTCCTGTTAAAAGTGCCGCGCGAAGGGATTTACGACATTCCAATGTCTCTCAACGGGGGTGGGTAGAAACATGAATGGAAGTGAAGCTGTGGGCTTCGAACGAATCTCCGGACCACGAAACACACGTCCAACAGACCTTTCCGCCTTCCGTTACCTCAAATATCATCATCCTCCGGACCTCCCCTGGATTCTTAGCAAAGATCCTTCAATTTTTCCAACACCAGTCCGTCATTCGGGACACTGCGATTCTTCAAAAAGCATTTTAGAAACTTAACATTTTTTATTGAAAAAAATATTCCAAAATATACTCAAATATTCTGGACTTGAATCGTGGATTTTTTTAGAGCGATCAATCCTGCAAAGAAGCTGCGTGATCAATTGGCAATAACGTGGCCACGAGAATGGTGACCAGATCCAACATGGCGTGGTAACCGAGCCCGTCCCACCCGCGGCCATTGTGAACACTCTTTTCCATGGCTTGACTACCGGTATTTTTGTTCGCGGTGAAATATTATGGGTTTCTCTACACGATTAAAGTGACAAATAGCAAGGTAGACTCCAGGTATACTTTAAGAACTCGCTACCAGTTTTGACCTGCAAATTCCGTCTCTCGGGGTAGATAAATATTCTGCGGCAGAAAAAAAAAAAAAAACATGACAATCAAAATTGTAGGAACTATTGTACGTTTCATCAAAGGCAGATCTACGAACGACTTGATCGTACAATCGGTCATGAGCAATCAGCGAAATTCCTAACAGAAAGAGGAAGAGAGTACGACGCAAGTGATGGTGCATCACGGGACACAAAAAAAATTGATGGTGTTTACTCCGAAATTGGCACGAGTCGTTTTCTTCAGGGGAGCTTATCTTTCATCTAATGTCCAACAAAAAAAAATCTCACGGTAATCAGAGGAGCCTGTAGCAAAACGGATCCTTTTCTCTTTCCATTCTTCCAGCTCTCGCTCCATATACCTTTTTCCATAGATTTCTTTTTTTTTCTTCTCATCTCTACCTTTCACGCTTTTTCTAAGATCTCGTACGACACGAGGACACCATCTCTCTCTCATTTTCACTCCATATTTCTTTGCTGTAGCCGAAGCCACTTCTTCCTCGTTCTTTTCGATGTGGCGTGTAAAGTTTTTTTTTTTTCTTCCTTCACCTGGGAAAAGAAGTGGAACCGGGGGAGACAGAGTGGAACGCGACGAATAGAATCCCTGCGGGGTGCCGGATCATGGGCACCCGGTCGCAGGTCTTTTTCGAGGAAAAATGAGCTTGTCCGATCTTCGTTCAGGCCTGGTAGATGAGAACTAAAATGCGACGGGGGAGGCTTCTGCAAGCGACGGAATAGAAAAAGAGGAAAAACAAGAGGAACGAGTAGGGGGGGGGGGGGGGGGGGGGGGGGGGGGGGGTGGGAGGATGAGAGAGATGAAGAAATGGAAAGAAAGAAGCGGGAAAAAAAAATTGGTAAAGTGGCGAGAGCCACCGAAGAGCACGACGAACGAGATGGGAAGTGGGTGGCGCGAATATAAATAGCTCGAGTTTATCGACGATCTCGTATCCTCGTGGGTATATGAAAGCGCGCACGCCCGCTCTTTTCTTTGCCCACTTCTTTCTCACTCAGTGGAGGAATAAGCTGAATGAATACCGAGCTCTGGTGCCGCGCTCTCGTCCACCAGAAGAACCGTGGAATTTCATTCATGACACGCTTACACGGAGCGGGCGATGCCTCCGGGCTGCCCGATGATGAAGGTGCACATGCATCTCAAGAGGACATCTCACTTCGGAAACTGCTCCAGCCGAGATATCATTTCACTGATCTACCTCGAAACGAGGAAATAATGGCTTCGTGAAATATTCCGAGAATGGCAAATGCGGATGTTTCGATGCGATTCAATGCGGTTCTAGGAAGACATATATATATTCAAAGCAAAGAGACACGTCATAGACCAATTATCAACTGTATAGCTCCGAGTCTCACAACTTGCTAAGTAACCGGAATTCTCGCGTCTAATTTCCTGCCAAGTGCCCATACAAACGGTCTAGTTACACGAAGAAATTGGTTCCTCAACCGAGTGATGCCCAGCAACGTATTTTCGCAGCGTGGAGTGTCAAACGAGTTCGACTCCACGCTCGTTACCATCGATCCTTTGTTTGCCGGATGTTGGAAACATCCCTTGCTACGTGCGTCCCGTACTTTCCAGCAGAAATTTCTCAAGATATATACCAATTCTCAAAGGACATCGGGAGGATATCCTATGGGCAAAAAAAAAAGTTCCTTGCGCACAGGTGTTGCACTGGTGGCATTCGTGTAAATCTGGACAGGATCTGCGTAGCCTAATCTCACCACTCACAAGCACCATCAGGATTAGGCTCATTAACTCCCGCAGGAGGACACTTCTCTATTCTCCCTCACTGTTCCCACGAGGCTCTCGAAGCCTTCCGTTTTTTTCTCTCTTCTTTCTCATCTCATCGGTCCGGCTCTCGCAAAAAAAAAAAACTCGTTGCTCCGGTCCGAGACTTCCAGGGGTTTCGAGGCCAAGTTGACCCGAATAATTAGAGGGCACGACATGATAACGAAATCGCTGGTTGAATCACGGGGCTTTCGAACAACCCCGCGCTATTTTTCAAGTACAGTCAAAACTCCTCTTCTTCTACTACGGCACCGCGAGAAATATTATCCAAGTCTATATGGGTTCATCTGTCTGGTATTCAAGAACTAGCTCAACAAAAATTATTTACTTTTTTGTTTCACCGCCTTCAATGAGTTTCTCAATTCGGATAGTAGTTGATTGTCATTTTCACCACTTTCGTTGGTAGGTGTTTCCTGATAAACTGATGGTCAATCCGGGTCAAAAAGTAAGATCCAGAATGCGAAATTAGTTCGGAAATATGTTCAGCTTTTATCTCAATGTCGATGGATAAATTGATCTTGACCAAGGGCGAGTTTTTTAGTCCTACAGATGAAGGGTCACGGATGCTCTGTCAAGGAATTGCTAAGCCGAGAATAACGAGCTTCGTGTCTACGAATCTCGAGTTTGACAAAACTTATGATTACAATGAAGAATGGACCTGTGAAACTGAAAGGACTACGTAATCAAAGTCCACATCGCGGATGCTAAGATCAAAAGATTTCTTCGAAGGAATAAAAGAAGAAGAAAAAAAATGGAAGAAAATTCTTTAGTACCAAAATAACACAAAGGTTAGAGAGGATAGGGACAGAGATACAACAAGATCGCTTATAACACGAGACAAGCGGTTAATAATTATTGACAGGCGAGTTTAAGAGGGATCTCTGTCGATCTCTTGGGCTACAATATTATTTCAGTAGCGAGGTTATAGAAGTAGATGGGAAAACGTTCATGCTTGAGGCTCCACAGCTCTGCAAGCTTCGGAATAAAAAGACTCCTAAAATCCTCTATGGCGTATATATACTCCATCTTTCTCACGGTAAACCGTATTAGCTGAGAAGCTGGTCTAGGTCCAAAAATCAACAAGGCTCAACGTTGCGCCAGTGCTTGTACACTTTTTCCCTATTTCACGATGTACCGCATACGGTATAGTTTATAACGAGATTTTCTTTAATAAAGAAGGACAGAAAGGAAGAAAGCAAGAGAGAGGGAGAGAAAAAAGCCTATTAAGCTTGGCCCGTGGCCACGAGCGAAAAACGCGAGAGGAAAATAAGACGAATAAGAAGTTCTCTGGCACTGAAAATATATCCAGAGGATTTTCCAACTTATATTCTCGGTGTGCGTGTTTGTACGCGCGCGAGTATATTTGTCCATGTATTGCCGGTCGAAAAATCTTTGTACGTCCTTTGGTAAGTTGGTATTCGGATATACGGATCCAAGGTTTGGCCGGGTGTCTCAAGTAGGGGGGAGGCCTAGCGAATCGCGAAATCCTTCAACAATGAAAGACCCTGGTGAAAATTTTGAAAACCCGCTGGTTCCTCCCCTCCTATCCACCTGCCGAAGGCATAAATCATCGTGGCCAAGTTTTTCGATGCCTGCCGTTATACCGAATCACCTTCTTCTCAGGTAACGATTTGCAGGTGTTTCCATCCAAGTTTCATACTCTACGTACACGTTTAGGATAGCAAGTTTAGGAAGCACTGACACCACCAGTCTTATTTTTTCAATTTCCAACTTTGCCTCTCCGCGTTTACGAAAAACGATAGATTCTCTGTTGAACCGATTTTCTATGTGTTTACGGATGACTCACGCAGGTGAGCACTTACGATCTTCAGCTATGCGGACTAATAGTTGTCCTGTTGCCACATAATTTGTGATTTTTACGAATCTATCAAACGTCTTATGAATGAATTTCAATGTTTGAGATGTAATTCAGAAAAAACAAAATTTCCTTTTCCACCATGACAGGTGTCTGATCCCAGTATACTGTCTTGCTTCCGACTAAGCTGCACCGCCCATTTTTTCGATAAAATTCGACACTGCATTAGAATGAATCTGATGATTTCAACTGTAGCTGGTGTCCCTAGTTCTATGACATATTTTCAGCAAAAAAACCGACTATACGAGATGGACCTCGTCGATGAATAACTATCTAGAAGTCCAAACCTAACGAGTGGTAAATTAACTGATGATAATATTTAAAGATGAGTCCTAACTTATCGACGTCATCGCCTTGTCTGTTTACGATTGAACAGCATTCCGGTGCTTCCTGCTTTTTCCTTATTACTTACCAGCAGAAACATGATCCACAGGATAAGCTTTATACAAAGCGTGTTATAAAAGTGAATTTCAAGGGACAGTGCAAGGGACCCATGACTGTAGACGCGATTGCTGTGGTATCTTCGGAATTGAACGAACGAGTCTCGTTGTGTGCACAATTGATGTAAAAATCAAATGTACAAAGACAATTGAAGAGCCCTGAAGGGTCATCATGTGGCTTAGATCCTGTGTACACTGCAGAAAACGTGTCAAATGCTCAGACCTTGAGCTAGCATGTGACGAGTATTCAGTTCAGCTCATCCCATTTCTTTGTTAATCAAACAATAATTCAATTGAAACAATGCTTGATACTTGTGAAAATGATTGTTCACAAGACATTCGCGAAAATTGGGTCTCCCGTTTTTCCAGGACGTGGACTTACTCTACCCGTCGATATTACGATTAATTTGGTCATAAATTCTCGGGTCGTTCTCGTACCTGGAAGTGGACGAGGGTAATTTATATCGAGGTTCACAGCTTCTAAGCTTCCCTTGGGTCTCTAACCTGATGAATATATCTGAATATGTGTGTGTGCGTGTATGCGTGAAGTTATAACTGTGGAAGTTTCCTCGGGTCCGTAACACCTGGTGTTCCTGGTCGCGGCTCCCCCTCTCCTCCGCTATTTCGCGTACCTGAAGGGGCCCGCTCGCGTTCGGCTGTGCCAGACAGCGTCGCGCCGTGCGCTCCATGCTTAAGATCCTCTCTCGTTCTTCTCTTGCTCTCCCCCCCTCTCTCCCTTCATTTTTTACTTCTTTCTTTCTTCCCTTCTCTTCGTCTGGACCGTTCTGTGCCTAGTTCTTCTGGATTGTACATCTACGGAGCTCGATTTGAAATAACGGAAAGAAGAGGCTCTGAAATTTTTAACGAAACAAGCGCAGAATCGAAAATATATTGAGCGAGAAGAAAAACACTCGCGAATGTCTTTCCTCTCTTATATAGATGGGAGCTCCGTTTACGAAGAGTGAAAACTTTCTCGAAGACTTTTGGCTCGCTCAAACTTTCACCGCCATAATTCATTCGGCGTTGCGGCGAGGAGAAGGCCTCGATTGAACACGAAATAAGTGCCTGCCACTCGACGCCCGCTGGAGCATTTATACTCTGGTTTATTTTCAAATGCATAAAAAACGCTGAAAAGAGAAATTGCATTTTTAAATTCACAAGTTCGATTTCATCAAAATACAAAAATTTGATCCGTCGTCATCGGAGACGTGCGTGAAATTTTTCAAAATTTACATAATTGCCAATTAATTTTTTAGTAGAAAAAAATATAATTGAGTGCGTCGGTAAAGATCATCGCGCCACAGATGTTGCTGCGGTGCACTTGGTTCGATGAATGGAGAAGATTTTCCCGCAGATCTCGAGAGCCAAACAATGGGGCTCGATCCTTTTCTACTTTTTTTCTATCATTTCTTTCTCTCTTTCTTTATTCCCTTTTGGCGTCTCGGTAAAAACTTGACGAACATGATATAATGAAAGAACGAGCGGATATTATTTCGGGATCATACGTCGAAGAACGCGCGCTAACTCCCGAGATTACCCGACGAGCCACTTCATCATTGTGGTCGAAAAAAAAAATGAGAAAAAAAAGACATCGCGGTTCGAGGCAAAAAGAGGTACTTTTTTCTGTCTTGTTTCGCGAGACATTTTTTACAGTTTTTTTTTTTTTAATCCAAAAATATCAATTACACCACAGCATGAAGCGCGAAGTAATAAATGTTTTATTTTTTAAAACTCCGTTTGATTCCTCGTTAAGATTGTCAAGCGAGAGGAGGGTGCAAAAAAAAAAAAAAACTTTCTTTCATTCGTCGATCCAATTTTACGACTCGATCGTTATTACGCTTTGTTACTCCCTCATTTTTGTTCCTCACGGGGTGGAGATTTTTATCTAATAAGTCCTCGACTTACCCTCCCCAGTGGCTTTTCTCACTTATTTATCCATTCTTCCTTTCTCACTTCCTACATACAATATTTCTATGGTGGCCCAATAGAATTTGCGATCAAAGGATCTCGTGGCTTTTCTCCTCGTTTTTTTTTTTTTTTTTTTTTTTTTTTTTTTCAAAACATACCTAGGGGTCAGGGTTATACCGTAGTGCTACGAATGCTGTCATACACACTGAGGGATACCCACCTTAACATTTCCTATAGGGCACCCATACACATACACACACACACACACACACAAATACTGTCGACTTCAATTGGCCGTTTTGATGCATTCAGCGTGCAAATCGGCTCGGTCTGAGGAGTGCGACAACAAACGCAACAGGTTGAAGAGATCGTCAATGCATCCACCAACTCCGGTAGCGTGTACGCTGAATATAATATATATATGTTTATGTGTATATATATATATATAGGGAAACGCACCACGGGATTCCGTGAGGAGAGACGGGCGAATCAAGATAAACAGGTTGAATCGTGAAATAGACCGCGGTGAAGTATAGAAGAGGGAACACTCCCCGGGTGTGAGAGCGAAAGTGAGAATCTCCAGAATGAGGGAATTGTGATTGAAGCATCGGGAATAAATGAAGCCGCCTTTCGACAAACCGTAACCAGTTGTCGCGATCTTTCCTTTCCTGTGATCGAGAAAATAAGAGAGCAGCCAGCAAGACCTTTTATCGAAATTGTTTCTTTCTGTTCATCGCGATAAATCGAATACAATTTACCTTCTTGTGATAAACACAAGGCCAATTTGTGTCTCTGATAGAGAAGGATAAATTTTCCTGTTGGCTTAATCGAGTGTTTTTGATAATCGACGATTGCAATCAAGACGCGAAAAATTTTGATGACTCGCGAACATTTCAGAGACACACAGAGTAGATTTTTGTTTTTTTAATTTCTGTTTCAAAGAGCCTCGACCTCGTTGCAGACGATGAGAAAGAGCAGAGTGCCTCGTGAGGAGAAGAGAAAAAACATTCTTCCATCTATACAGTCTCGATGAAAAACGATGCCCGGATCTGTGGCACACAGGTGAGAAAAGATCTCGCTCGACGCGAACGAACCAACGAAAGATCACACCTGTGCAGAGCGAGCGAGCGTCCTCTATACGAAGCACACAACTCCCATCCATCCTCGCTTCACTGTCAGCTCTTATTAACGACCCATTAATTACGTGAAATGGACCAATTATACGGAGAAGGGGGTCGGGGTGGCGGGGGGGGGGGGGGGGGAGGGAAGGGGCACGCGGGCTATTAATAAACTGGTCTCTCCTGGCTGAATCCCACTGTAGCGAGGGTCCGGCGAGACCTCCGAGAAGGGAATTCGTGGTTGCTCGGAGAGCGATGGACCCGAGAAGATTCTTGGACAGTGAGATATGATGAACATCCGAAATGTCCAGGAAGGGCTTTCTAAATATTCTCTGGATCAAATTCCTCGCTTTTTTTTTTCTTCTAGCCACCACCAAGGAAACAACAAATTCGTCATTTCTCGTGAATTATTTTATTGATCCTCCGCATTATATCTTTTTGTCTTAAAATACATGCAGAGTTTCCCAGGTAGAAATATAAATGGTTGGAAATGTGAGGCTCTCTCTGTCCTATGTGAATTCAAGCACAGATTCGTTCCTATTAAAGAAAAAGAGAAAGAAAAAAAAAATATTCTCTCTCGGTACAGCCTTGAGAAATCGGAGCAACCGAGATCTCGGCACATACACGAATTCTCACAGGGAAATAGAGAAGCCTGAGTGCGGATAAGGAGCTCAGCAGATAAATCTGTAGCCCCAAAAGGATCGAGTGCTCGTACCCAGAATTCAGTTCACCCACAAGTGCCCCATATACATATCCTGTAACGATTTGTTTGGGTTGAAAGAGGGCGTAAAGCTCGTCAATTTCAAGTTGCCGAGTCACCGCGATTACGCCCTTCTGCGTTTTATCAGGTTTTACCTGGATACCTACATGTATATAATCGTCTACGAGTATATACACAGAGGCCTGCTGAATAGTTTGAACGGTCAAAGATCCGATCTGTCGAAACGATTTACCGCGAAAAACCGGCGGGGGTTGTACGCCCCTAATAATAACGAGGGCGAGAAAGAGAGAAAGAGAATCAAGTGAGAAGGTACGAGAGCCAAGCATCGATGTAGATGGAATAAAAAAAATAAGAGAAAAAAAAAAGAAATGAAAAAACGAAGGAAAACGGACGGGGGTTGGAGAAGATGAAAAAAGGAGTCTATGAAGACCGGAGAAGCCATTGAGCCGTGCAAGTAAGTAGAGATTTCCGGAGGCCTCTGCCAGTAGCTCGACGCAAAATTCGCCGCAGGGGTGTCGTTTTACCTGGTGGTGCATTCCTCTCCCCTCCGTCCCCCACCCCCTCTCTCATTTTCCTTTTCCTTTTTTCTGTTTCTTTTGTCGCATCTCGGTCCGTCCTCCGAGGGAGAGTTTTGTACAAGGGTGAAAAAAAAAAAAAAAAAAAAAAAAAAAAAAAAAAAAAAAAATCTTTGAACGCACGTTGGAAAAATGCGTACGATATTCGAGGAACGTTGAAAACCTTAGGTGAATCCAGTCGAGATGAATGGAAAGCGAGGGTGGGCTACGCTGAGAAAATACAATGTATATAGTATTCCACGTAAATTGGAACGATTTATGGCTAAGGGTAAACTCAGCTTTTGTTCGAATTTTTATATCACTTAATTATTTTTCACATACAAAAATTCCATCATCCAACGAGGAACATAACAATGGTCAACATTTTGGCAGATGTATTTTTTTTTTTAGCTAATTTCATATTCAATCATTTTTTATCAAGCGGGTTGAGGAGAATTATTAAGAGACATATTTTCCTATAAAGTTATCTGCGAATTTCAAACTTCTTTGAGTATGACTACCATTGTGAAAGAGTTATTCGTCGCCTAACCATTCAATGATTGATCATCCAAAAAAAATCGGATCGATTCTGCTTACATTCTATATTTATCGAGAATAATAAATAATCAATAGTTTTCAATTAGAATCATTTTATCTGAATGCTTCAAACGATTGAAAACATTGACATTCTTAGCACTCGACTCCTTTGTACGAATCAACAAAACTTGAACTTGTTTTCTGTATTTCGTTTACATGCCATATTATCTTCTTGATCACTGCAGAAATCATCTGATCAGATCACTGCTTTCGTAATAGTACAAAAAAAAAAATGATTTTTAGAGAATTTCGATTCTATTTTAGTGAGTTCCATCATTTAGTTTTTTTTTTTTTTTGCTAAGATAACAAAATTTCGAATATTACAACAAAACTTCTTTATACCGAAACAAAATTTTGTTGCGGATGCATATATTTTGTTGAACGTAATTGACAAAATATTTTAAGATTTCAACAAAATTTTGTTTCCAGTGACAGCACACTATGATTCACTTTTTCGACACGACATTAGGCAGTGAGAAACAAAATATTTGGGTTTGTATTATTAACGGTGGGAAGTTAATTTACGGATGCTACGGTGTGTATCGTCAGCACATCTCGCATATCTCGACGAGAATATAGATAGGGTGATGTAGGAGAGATGACGAGAGAGAGAGAGAGAGAGTGAGAGGAGAAGCCTGGTTTACGGGACGTCTGGTAAGGCAAAATGTAATTACGGTACGAAGATAGAGTAACATGTCGAGCATTCCAGGAGAAGCCAGAGCATACTATCCCGAGCAAAAGCAGGAGCCGCATGGACCGCGAGGGAGCCTGTGAGAGATAGAGAGGGAAGAAGAGAGATGGATGGATAGATAGATAGTGAGGATCGGCGTGTCGGCGTGCCACCCTCCCGCGATTGGACCGTTGAACTGAATAGAAGGCTAATGAACGCGGAGCTACACGGTCGCGTCCCTGCATCCTCCGTACACCTCCTCGACTGCCACTGCAGAGACTGACCGATCAAGGTACATATTACATCATATCTCTCTCTCTCTCTCTCTCTCTCTGAATCTCTTCCCACATGAAGATATATGTATGTACATTTACGTGTATATCAATTTATTGAGATCGCGCGGCTGCGAGTGATCTTCTCGGAGATGTAATCAATCAGGAATCCTGATCCATTCGAATAACACACTGTATGAACAGGCTCTATTTCCTCATCGAGTTTTTAATCGCGGTCCGATGAAATAGCCAAATTCTATAAAATATTCTGGTTATACATATGTACAGTAAATCAAAGTTTCTTCACGCGAGTTGTCAAATAGTATCGCAACAGCTGGCTGTGTCGTTATCGCGAAAAAGCTTCGGGTGCCCTAAATTTCGACACGAAGAGGTGGAAGCGTGTATAACGACAGAAGGATCGGTGTGTCTCGGGGAAAACGCGATAACGATGACAATGCTCGAGGCCGGACTTCCGGTAAAGTCTCGGACGGCCCTTCCGGTCTATCTATCGCACTGACCACCCACCATCTTGACAGGGAGGCTCTCTCTCTCTCTCTGCGCCACCGGTTCTCGCACCGCAACGTTTAAAACGACATCGAAACACCCGAGAATGTCGCGATAACGCTACACCGGACTGTGTGCTCGGATGAATCAATGCGGCTATTTTATTTTTATCGTGTATCCCTGTTTTCAAACACCTCTAACTTTCAGGACATTGGATAAAAGTTTCGTTTCAACAGGGTCGACAGGATCGTTAATCCAAAAGCGTCCCAATGAGTCCGGTAGACAGTTACGAGAATGCGGACAGGATCAAATTTTTGATTGATTCCGTTGAAATTTTTTTTCGTAATGACGTTGCTTCGTAAACGAATATTAATTTTTGTTGTTGTCCCGAGTAAAAGAAATTCCGGGTCTCGGGCTGCTGGGATGCTTGCGAGGAAAATCAGGAGGATGAAGGAGCAGTGCGTTGTTTACGGTTCAGAAAAAAGTGACGGTCGATCGAAGATTTCCAAGAGAGCTAGACGTTGATGAGTTTTGCATAAAACACCCTATACGTATGTAGAAAGCAAGTTAGACTCGAGGGGTTGAAGAATCACTATAGAGGGAGCAGGTTGAATATGAGGTGAAGGCGAGAAGGGAGATTGATTCTGTCCCTTTTCCCATAAACCCACCCACTTTCTCGTGGCTGTCACTCAAAATACCTTCAGACTACCCTTCGACTCAACCACCCCCGAGATCTCACTCCTTCTCTCTCACTCTCTCCGGGCTACGTCTTGCAGACCCTTTCCCTCTTCACCCTCCGCCTCTTACTCGGGGGTAGACTCGGTAATTGAATTTCACGAGCTGGTTACCCGACCAACCAACCGCCGGCGTCGACGTCGCCCTCTCTCTCTCTCTCTCTCTCTCTCTACGTGTCAAGCCACCCCCAAATCTCTATGATTTTCCCTCTTCGCGCTTCTCCCTTCGCTATATACACTCGGGGAAAATACTCGGGATTCGATTCGTATACACTCGCAGCGAGTGTGTGCTCCGAATGTCGATTAACACTTCTCGCGAGTGTCCCACCATTTTTGCCTTTTATTTCTATTTCAATTCCTCCCTCTCCCCCCCCCTCCCCTCCTTCTCCACTCGCCTCAAACGTTGGCTCTTGTTTTCCTAGTACTTAATCAAATTCTTTACAATCTCCGGTAAATATTTGTTCGCAATGTATCAAATACAGAGTTGAATTAATTTTTAAAAGACTAACGATCTCGAAAATTCATATTTCAAGTACTACATAAATTTACGTCACTCGTACACTTTATTTTTTCTTTCATTTCCACTTTTACGTCCAATAGCATCTGGTGTCTCTTTTTCTCTTATATATATACACACATTCACTCTCACGGGTTCACGCTTTTCCGCGTTCATAAATATTTACCATAAACGACTGCCGCTGCTGCTGCTGTTGCAGCACGCGAAAAAAGGGGGTGCCACGGGCGTACACCGTACGAAAGAGAGACGACCCCCCTGTGGCAGTCTCTGCCATTCTCTCGGATTTAATGAACCGCACTGATTTTTCACGGGCTCGGATGCTGCGAGCAAAAAAATACTACCACGATAGGGGTTGAAAGAGAGTCAGTCGGAGAGAGAAACAAAGAATGGGAGAGCAGGAGAAAGAGCGAGAGCTGTTTGTACAGTATATTCATCTTCCGGATGCTAACTCCTCAACTCTTCTTCCGTTTTTCTACTCGTTTTATATTCTCCGCTCTTAAAGTTACTTCGACTCTCAATTATTTTCATTTTTGTTATTTTTTTTTTTTTTTTTTTCTCTCTTTTATTCGTACAGCCCCGCAACGAATAGTATCAAATTTCACTCTCGTGCTTGGAGCACGTAAGAAATGTGGATAAATCTGGCCGCGAGGCGTCGTCTCATGAGCTGATCAATTGCTCGCGTATATATAACTCTGCTACTCGAGATTTTCTCGAGTAGACGAGTGAGAGAGCACTTATGCGCTCGTTCGGGTTCGGCCGCTAGGCAGCTCGCCAATCCAAATGAATTGGATAATTTGATAAGCTCGTTGCTTGCCCTTTGTTGGCTCCTGGGAACTTTGAATGGACCCTGCGCGATCGACCATCATCTCATGACCCTCCACACGCTTCTTTCCATCTCGTGCTTCTTCTCCCTCTTTCTCACTCTTTCCTTTTTTTTTTCGCTCTACATCTCTTCTCACAATTTTGCTCTTTGCCCCTTGGTCCAGGCAACCTTAGCCGCGCACTGGCTTCTACAACATTTACATTTATATATCCACCTATACAGATGTGTCTATACAATTAGAAGCAAGATCATATAGCTCAGCCTCTCTCGATAAAAGAATCCAACGCACTATTTCCTGTGACATCGTTGGACAACGATAACACCGCGCACGACTTCGTCCGACTGTTACATGATTCAAGTTTTCTTCTTCTTTTTTTTTTTCATCGCGAAAAGAATTGTCCATCTTTTTATTTCAAGGAGCAGATAAATTGCGACGGAAAAATATTTTGATATAGTGAAAAGTATAAGATACTATACCTTGCGACTTCCGGTACGGTGATATTAATTTTTTTTTCTGCCCCCGGAGCTTTCTATCACTTTTCTACTCTCGTTCTCGGAGTGAAGAAAATGCCTACGTTCTCAGGGACACACGCCATATTCCTCACCGCTTTTTTTTCCTTTTCTATTTTTCTTGCTCCTCCATTTCTCTTTTATTTTCGTTCCCTCCTCCCCCAGCAAGCGTGTTAGAGAACGAGGCGGGGGGGGGGGGGGGATGTGTTCACGACTTCTTATCGCCCGAGGGTTGCAAGATTGTCCTCACAGTTGTATCGTGCTATATAATATCTATCGCAGGTAAAAAAAATAAAGGAAGGTCTCGCTGCGTTGCTCTGCTCCCGCGTTCGTTCTGCTCGCGACGTCGTTGACGGATTCATTAAAACGTTTGGACGGGAACACTGCGCCGTGACCGTGATTACGGCAGAACGTCCGCGTACAGATATACTCTCCCGCGAAGGTAGAAATGAGGGAGAGAGCGCGGGAGACTAGGTTTTGCAAATTAAAAAGGAAAGAAGAGCGGAGTCGAGGAAGAAAAAAAAAATTCTCGAGTATGAGGTGAAATGAGAATAAGTAGAGAATTAAAAAAAAAAAAACGTAACGGAAGAAAAGATGGAGGAAAAAACTTATGCTCGTCGTGGAGAAAAATCCCCTTCGGGCTTTACCCGCTCGAATAAAGATGCCGAATATCCTATTCGGTAGAAATTTTCCATTTTTTCGCGGAGTTGAAAAAATGCATAAAGAATCGTACATGTGATTTCTTCGTAACGGCATTTTAATGGGAAACCAAAGTTTTCGTCTCCGGCAAGCAAATTTTGAAGGAAACTGTGAAATTCCGAAAAAAAAAATCAGGTCAATGGCAATTTCTGGAAAAAACAAATGAGAATACAAAGATTTTTTTTTCGATGTTATATACCTCGTGTGGGATTGGCAACATCTCGAGGAGCGGCCATCGCACTCCGGGCGAGAGCCGCGTTGCGGGGGAGTGTATGTAACGCGTCCATTGGACAAAGAGTCTCTCAGCAGTGTGCGTATGTGTGTGTGTGTGTGTGTGTGTCTGCGTGTATATTCCAGTCTGGGTTTCCTGTCAGTTGGGCCGGGCTCTTACCGACTCTGCTCGGATACGCGTGTACGTGCTTACGCATCGCGATGAGTAGCGCATATACACGATCTCGAACGTGGACGCGCCATATGCGCGAAGATCGGGGTTATTAGGGTCGCGCTTCAATTTCGTCGTATCATCTTTTATAACTGCTCGATAACCGGGAATTAAGAAAAAAAAAAAAAAAAAAAAAAAAATTGATAACAAGATGATTGACGAAGTTACATTTCTTCAAAATTCACTCCAATTATCTTCATCGTCGAATCAGAAGCTGCGCAGAAATCATGTCGAAGCCAACGCGATTTTTAAGACCCAGAAAAAACATCCAGTTGGCTCGAAACTATAGGATCTGATGGTTGAATCAAATAAACTTTTTTCTTTGTCCCACGATCTCCCAGGAGCTCTGTTTAACTTTGAGGTAGATATACTGCGCTGGATGCTAGTCAAATAAGTGCTAAATTTTCACAAAGCTTTTAGGCCAAGTTTTACTTACCAATTGAACGTAGTGTTAGTGGATTTGTATCACAGCATTTCTTATCAACGTGGAAATATACTAAAAACGATAGTTTTTCGAAACTATCGACTGATAAATACATATATTTCACGATGACACATTTTCACTGGGATTTTTCAAAGAATAACGTGCATTTTTTGACCGATTTTAATGCATCTCGTCTCATTTCGTTCCTTAACTGATCCTCTACGAACTCACCACGTAGATTTTTTTTAAGTTCGTTTATTCAGAAATTATTTATGAAAAGGTTTTTTTTGTTTAATACACAATTGGCTGGAGCAGTAAAACGATTAAGCTTTGGAAAAAATCTACGTGGTGGATTCGTAGAAGATCAGTTAAGGAGGAAAATGAGACGTGGTGCGTTAAAATCGGTTGAAAAATATAGATGATTCTTTGAAAAATCCCAGTGAAAATGTGTCGTCATGGAAATTTGCATTTATAAGTTGATGGTTTCGCAAAACTATCGTTTTTCAATATTTTTCCATGTTGATATGGCATGCTTCAATACAAATCCACTGACAATCCGTTTAATTGGTACGTTAAACTTGGCCTGACAGCTTAGTGAAAATTTAGCACTCATTTGACTAGCATGCGGTACAGTAGTTACCTGAAAAAATGATTTTCGTGGTTTTACGTGCTTCAATTCCGAAGGGAGCACTTACAGAATTGAATCTGACACAACCTTTCCGTCATTACTTCTCAACTTTGTTCAATGATTGAATTTTCATATTCAATTTGTTTTTTTCGGTTTTGATTTAAAGTTCGTGCACTAAAAATCTGGGTCCATGGTCTGTTAGGAAATAAGAGGATTTTTTATGTTGGGTTGGGCGATTATAAAATACGCTTATGAAATTTTTAGAGAATCGTTTATTACGAAGAAAGTTGACTGACTAGAAAAATCTTCTTGTCAATAATTTTAATACACAAAATATAATTTTCCATGGTAACCATAACTATGAGAATCGCTTTAATTGTCGAAGCGACTTCTCGACAGTTTTCAAAATATCATCTCTTAAGAATATGCGGCCAGAGAAAGCAACGCTTCGAAATGAAATCATTGAAAATAGTCATTGAGCAATTCTGGATGATTCCCACGTCATTGGTCAATTCTTAGGTCATTTTCTTTGTTTACTTGGTCCAATAAAAATCCATGTCAACTTGATACTTATACAACATTCATTGATAGTAACTAAACTTCTCATAACGTGTACGATTTGTTGCAAATAAAATATATTTTTCGTAACAATATTTTATTTAGTCAACAAAAATTCAAACGCAGTTGACTGCAACTGTACGGATGGATTGCCTGATTGCTCGAATCTTGAACCAACATGATGTACAACGAATAATTTGTATTTGTATCTTAATCGTGGCTTTTGGTAAAACAAGTCTAAATTCTTTTTGACATGGAAGTCATTTATAAATCGTCCGTTCTCGAGTAAAGATACGGCGTACGTCTTTGTCTTTGCCGTTTGAAAACTATCTTTCCGATACTTGACGTCAAGATGCTGCTGCGACTCTAGATTTACTTGAGCAAAATCATTCTTATTTGAAGAAATAATCTAAATCCATATAGATTCAATACATTTTTAATGGAATAAACGCACATTCTATGCATTGTGCTAAAGTTCAACTTATCACAATTATTTTTTTTATTCACCAAATAACATCAATCATGGGAATGTGCAATATGGAATATTTGATTGATTTTATACAACAATAATCTTGTAAAAAAATAACATGAAGGGAAGTCATTTTCACGATTGCACACAAGTATTTCATCAATTAAAGTACTACGTGATTGCTGTTTTCAAATTTATATTGATAAAGGAATGGTGTTGATGGAATTTGATGGAATTTAATCAACTAATGAACGGTGGATTGTCGTTCCGGTCATAGTAATACCGGCTTGAGGGGAAATAACAGAGTTATTCCATTATTTTTGCATTTGATCACAGATAAAAATGATTTGAGTTATGCATAGTCACGAATAAGTCAATTTCTAATCACAAAAAAGAAAGTGCGATTGAATTTTTAAGATTTTTTTATTATTTTTTTTTCATGGATTGAAACGTGACAAAAACGTACCACGAGCAATCCCAAATGAAGAAACAGTTGTAAAATGATTATAATTTCTGTACTTGAAGTATACTTCAAAAATATGCACCGGACAACCCAAATGTAAAAACAATTGTTTTTATATTATATTATATTATATTATATTATATTATATTATATTATATTATATTATATTATATTATATTATATTATGTTATGTTATATTATATTATATTATATTATATTATATTATATTATGTTATGTTATGTTATGTTATGTTATGTTATGTTATGTTATATTATATTATATTATATTATATTATATTATATTATATTATATTATATTATATTATATTATATTATATTATATTATATTATATTACATTATATTATATTACATTATATTACATTATATTACATTATATTCTATTATATTATATTATATTATATTATATTTATATTTATATAATGTAAAACAGTTGTTTTTAATTGAGATTGCTCGTTACATGTTTTAAATGGATTATAATTTCTGTACTTCAAGTATATTTTAAGTTTACTGCTCAAAGTACGTAATATAAAAAAAGTTATCTTATAATGATTTAAATTATTAATAGTGATATATAAAGTATATCTGAAGTACAGAAATTATATTTCAAGTATGCTAATAATATCATTTTACAACTGTTTTTATTTTTGTGTCGCCTGTTGTATGTGTTTTATATAAAAAGTACATGAAAAACATTTTTAAAATTATTGTAATTTCTTTGGGAAAGGATTATACACTGAATAAAGAAATCTATTGATCCAATAAAATGTTGGTTGGATGAACAAAAACGTAGCAAAGAAAATGAAATTCGTTAACAAAATATGAGTATTGCTTACTACACCGAAAACGTTGTTGAATCAACAAAAGTTTTGTTGAATTATGTAATCTCATTGTGTTCACCACGAATCGCGTTGATCCAACAAAACTATTATTGAATCAACAAATTTCTTTTCTCGGTGCAAAGAGGTTGGCAATAAAAAGTTGAAAATTGTCGGTGATATCGCTCGGCCTAATAGCCATGTTCTTAGGTGATCCCGATAACCCCGGCACGACTCTCTTATCGCCCATATATGTTTAGAATCTTGAGGTACATATATAGATATAGATTGTGTGGCTCGCGCGCGCGGCCATGCTGCTTCTCATCCTCCTCCACACGCCGTACTTCGTCTCTCGTGTCCGCTCTCTCGGAGGTTGGATGAAACGAAGGTGGTACAGAGCCGAGAATATCCGGAGAAGCGAAAGATGAAGGAAGAAAAGAAAAAGGTGGATGATGGTGGAGGAGAGTGGAAAAGAAAGAGAAAGAGAGAGGTAGAACGTTGGTTCCGAGAGATCTAGAGAGTGAGAGAGTGAGAGAGAGAGAGAGAGATTTTCAGTGAAGGTGGGAGGAGAAGGAGAAGAAGGAGGAAAGAGGGGAGAATGATTAATTACGAGCGAGTGACGAGAGAAGGAGTGGGCCCCTGAATGGCTGAAGCATAAAACGCTTGAGTGGATACGGAGCTGGAGGAAAAAGAGAGAGAGAGAGAGAGAGAGAATGAGAAGGAGAGAGAAGAAACCATGATGGAGAGACGAGCGACGAAAGAGTTGTGTGTGAAAAGGAGCGAGCATTGAGCAATGTGGAATTCACCTTGAGGAACCGCACACTGATGAACCAGCAATGAGTATAACCCGACCATCATAAAATCTTCTATATGGGCCATTCTCATACAGGGATTCAACGTTGTACCTGTTTTTTTTTTAAATCGCAACAAGAACTGACTATATTCTCAGCATTGCCGATGCCAATTTCCAGTGGATTGAGAAAAATAATTCCTCCGCTACTTTTCCTTGCTGGGACTCCATATATGTTGATTTGAAGTTCATTAAATTGTAATAGATTCGTTCACGCTTAATTTAGTCCAAGAACGCTTCTCTCACGTTTCGTTGTCATGCATCGCATTCTCCAATTTTTATTTCACATATTTTGGATTATAGCTCTTTAGTATATTTATCATGACGACGTTTATTAATATTCCTCGCAGCTTTTGATGACTTTTTGACCAGCGATGTAGCTCTCGGTGCGGTTTGACTCTTTTATTCCTGGTCCTCATATCTTACCGACGCTCGTCTTCGTCCCGTACCGGCTGTCTTTTCTTTCACACACACACACACACACGCACGCATACTCTTTATCATAGTTCTACAAGGTTTGAAAACGTACGTGGATGTAGATGGAACGTGTGCACTGTATTCTGGATGCAAGTTTTTTTTTTTTTTATAATTTTTTTTTTTTTTATTCGAGGCTTTTCACCAGCATCTAGGGTTATGGATACTAATCTTTTACCGGAGTATTAAGGAGAGAAAAAAAAATAGTAATAACCCTGATGGATCGTGAAGAACGATGAACGCGTATTCCCAATGCATAATATTCCATGTGGCTCGTCGAAAAATTCTTCAAGATTTCACCAGGCTCATCCTTTCTTCATTATTTTTCTTACTATCTTGCCCTATTTGTTATCAAATCGACAATGGTACTTTTGTACCGAGTTTCGAGAAGCTCGGAGTTTTCAGTATAGAAGCAGCAAAGTCCATAAAAGATTTTTCTTCCCCATTAGAGACTCGTCCCACTCTCATTTTCGATCAACCGTACATAAACCAGTGCATAACGTCTAAAAAAACTGAATAAATCATGAGAACGCGATCGCGTTACTCAAAATTATCAAAATTATTATAAAAAAAGAATGAAACTTTGATTTTAAAATCAATTTAAATAACAGATTTTGGAAGAACCGACATTTATTAGGATTTCAACCACTTTCTTGACAAAACAGTCCGACAATAATGAATGGTTTCGAATCGTCGTAGAATCTAGAGGCCTACAATTGTTCCTGCAATTCCAATATGCTGCTGGTCCATCAAAAATTCACTGATACTAATAAAAATTTTCCTTACTGTTCATTATTTTATCGTCGATTTGTTGGAAGTATTCTGCTCGGTTCCTTTCACGTCAATTCCAAACTAATCGAAAAAACTGCAGTGATAATTTTATCAGAATAATAATCATAATTATAAAAAACCATAATAATATTAGAACAATCGCACTGGATATTAAAAATACTGTTGATGACGATAAAATTCCAGATTCCAGAGCAAAAAAAATAACGATTCCAATGAAAATATCAATATACATAAAAATTATACAATAACCCATTGAAATCGTATGGACAATATCGAGATTTTACAAAGTGTTACAGAGCAGCTCGAAAGGGGAATAAAAAAATTGCCTTCAAACAAATTTCAGCATAATATTTATTACATTGTATAACAAAATATTCAAAATCGAATTCTGTTAGTTATATGGAAAAAAAAAAAAAAATAATTAGTACTAAATAAATTTTCGTGGCTTTTTTCAGGATGAAATCAATTTTGAAATTAATGTCGTACACAGCGTTGAAATAAGTGATCGAAACGAAGCTAACAATAAGATCGATCAACGAGCTTGGCATTCGATCCGCCAATAATTTCTGGTATTTTTTATTTCGATATTATTTTATATATATTTAAATTCACGTAGGATCGAGGATTCTGATGAAGAATATTTCTTCTTAAAGAATTGTTCGATTAGTGAGAGAATCGTCTATAGTGGAAGAGTGGAAGCTTCATCGAGGTCAGAAATGGACGTTGGTAAAGCAGAGCACATTTCCGAACTCAGCGGGACGTAATATCATCCTGTACTGGCCGCACCAGCTTCGTAATGTGTTTCTGATTGTGCGCCGCCGCGACGATATTTCGTTCATTCACGAAGGTTCTCAATCATCAGAGTCAATCAAATCTCTGGTAATAAA
This sequence comes from Campoplex capitator, assembly GCA_037576405.1. Lineage (NCBI taxonomy): Eukaryota > Metazoa > Arthropoda > Insecta > Hymenoptera > Ichneumonidae > Campoplex > Campoplex capitator. Next base: position 1,078,161 of record JARBWI010000031.1, on the reverse strand, counting down.
TTAAAAAAAAATAATCATAATATTACCAGAAAAGCTATTAATTTGCCAAATAATTTCAATAATTTTATCCGAGTGGATTCAACGTAACTCATTATTGCCAAAATTCACACTCTTCTCGGCCATTACAAAGTTATTTTGTGTACTTGGAATGAAATAATAAATGTAATAAAGTTTGTTGTTTCAGATGATCCATTCCCAAAAACTGTGTTTATTCGATTTGAGTGAATTTTTATGTTTCCATAAACAAGTAATAGGAACAATTGAGAACCGCTGAGAACGAACGAATCGGTCATCGGAGATCAGTAAAAGAGTATCATGCCGCGAGGATGATGGATCCTAGCTAATGATCTTACACCTTTCATCTGGAACTCATCTCTCAACGATGAGATATATCGTATGTATAAATAAATATATGACTACTAGTTCGTATAAATAAATATTACTTTCAAGTAGCTTTTTCTCAATTTGTTATTCACGATAATCGACATCAATTATTTAAGATTTTTCGTTCCACGTGGCAATTGACGTTTAATTATATAAACAAAAAAAACCAGATTAATTCACGGGGTTAAAAATAATAATGATGTAACGTTGGTGAAATAAATAAATGCAATCTGTACGATCGCGTTCGGCAACTTTTGACGAGCGACGACAGCGCCACGAGGATCTCCGACGGGATCTCTGAACCCTCTTATAACGAGATAAGTGACACGTGCAAGTTGGCCATTGATAACTCAAGTGTGTATGCATGGCAGGGTGTTCCATTGACAGTTGTTTAAACGAACCGTTTCTTTTTTTTTTCAAAATATACGGATTAAGAGTAAATTTAATCTTAGGTTACCAGCCTTGGGTCATTTTGACCCAGAACAGAACTGTCATTTCTGACTAAATCGGTGCATTTCTTTGTTTATTTTGACAACGCTCAAACTAGTCTGCTGCGTTAATTGAGCTGGATACCGACCGCTCTAGTTTCTTTTATGGTATCAACAAAAAATGTGCCCAAAAATACAAATTGTTTCGTGTTTTATAAACTTGGGAAGGAGCATGAGTCATCAAAGTCAACTTTATGAGAAATCAGGGTTTAAATGAAAAGTGAAAATCCAAGGTTTATAGATGAGAAATAAAGTTTTCTTTCCTAGCAAATAGCTACGGTTCTGGCTCCTGATGACTGCTCGTAAGTTTGTCTTGCCTATTATCACGAATCAAAATGATTGCGGATAAATTTTCATTCACCAACGATGTAACCAGCTGGAAAAGGTTTGTGTCGGGATTGTCGGGATTTCTCTATCTCGCGATCAGTGATTTCGACAGTTATAGGAATAAGGATAAAAAAATACGGTTATAGTCTTGTAGACTATTGAAATATTGAAGAATTTGGTTTTTGCAGAAATCTGATTATTTTCAGTAAACCAATAAACGTCGGGGCCAGCTACACACGAATGTAGCTAATGAAATGTCGATCGATGCCGATGGATATTTAGAAAACATTTTTTAATTTAATGCAACAAAATCGTGGATGAAAGAAGAAGAATGTTAATTTTAGCACTCGGGGGGTGTTTTCATAGGATTGCCTCTATAGACCAATTTCTATTTGACACGTTACAGAGCTTTGGGGTTGCGAGGCGAGTTGGCACGTGATCGTTATCCCCCTGTCTCTGGTTCCCTTTCTTTCAGCTATTTATAACGTGGACCCTTTCTTCACAATAGTCTCGAAATACGTGTTCCAATTTTTAGGAACAATATCAGCGTTGCTCGGAGTGTGTCCCGATCGAAGCTCGTTCAATTTTAATTTTTCAGCAGTATATTTAAACAATAATAAAATAAAATATTACTCACTCGTGTTGACGGGGAAGAAAAATTTGCGAAGGTTTTCCTGAAACACAGAGAAAAATAAAAGCTTCAGTATACGCGTTAATAACCTCATCAATTTTAATAACCTTGTATTTACAAGGAAATCGACTTTTTTGATGAGTTATTTGAATTTTGTATGTATACGAAATGACTGGGATGTTCCTGCGTTGAATATTTTTTTTTTTTTTTTTTACTCCTCGTCTCGTTGCACCCTTCGCCTCGAAAAAGCCCTTCTTACGTAATCCGTCTGTTAAAATATCAATCTCGACATTTTACTCTTTGCACAGCATTTCACCAGTGGGCACAGGGAAACTCTCTTTCTCTCTTTCCGCTCCCTTTTCTCTCTCTCTCTCTCTCTCATAGTTTGCCGTGGTCCTACATGTTTTCAGCCTGGTCTGCCAGCCCACGTTACAACATTTTCCATCGAGCTCTTCGTTCCCCGTATATATTCGCCTCTTTCGTGCGTCTGGGGCGGGCTCATCAAAGATGCAGCAGCAATCAGCGAGAACCCAACGTCGGACAAGGGACGACTGTGAGCTTTGCGAGTTGCCCCTTTTTCAACCCCCCACCACAACCCTTCGTTTTTATAGACGTAAGCTCTGTGTGCATTTCTACGTGTGTATGCGTCTATGTATGAGTGTGTGTCTTGGGGTACTCGGGGGATTTTTTTCTCCCGGTCTATACTACCCCTCAGCGACGAGTTCACGTTTCTTTGAATGTCTAAATCGACGATAGAGGAGCCACAATGAGGTAAAAACATCATCCCAGACTTATGGACCTCTTCTCTCTCAATCTCACGGAGCTCTCTCTCTCTCTCTCTCCGAATGGGAAATCCCGGGAGGACATCAACCAGACGGCTGACTATCGATTAAGAGGTCGCTCTGATCGACTGTCTCGTTAACAAAAGATTTTTCTTTTTCTCCCTTCCTTATGCATTATTCAGCGTGAAAATCTCTCGGGCAAGCTTGTCCATTTAACCGAGAATCATGACTTTCGTCCGTTTCTCTCGTTTCTAAAATGGATTTTCATCAGTTATTAATTATTTGGGGAGACGATTTTGAAGCGGAAAATTCGAATAAAAATATCGAGAGAGTTTTTTCAAATTATTAACGTGCCATGTAATTAAGTAATTCAGGGAAAGCGAGCCTCAGAATCCAATAGAGCAGAGAGCAAGATCGAATCGTTTCGGTCCTGGGGAATAAAAAATAATAATTCGGTGAACAGGGTCACTTTAAGAGAGTCTTTGGGAAATAGCTTCTGAGCGATTACGTCCTCAAATCCTTCTCATTCTTTAATAAAGCCCAAGAGCTTTTCGCGATAAAGTCATATATGTATATAAAAGCGGTTCACTGTATATGAGAGAGTTCCATATGAGACTGCGGGATCCGCCCAGGGAGACAGATCAAAGTATTTTTGATGAAAGGCCAGGATTTTCAGGGTAGCCACATTTTCATTCAAATGTATTAAATCTAGTATGAAAGCTCGATATAAATTGACTCGTTACGCTTAATTTACATTGGTTCGAAGTAATATTGAAATTTGTATCCTCGAAATACGACAGAATTCTTCTCTTTTTATGGCTCCATTTTTTTTTTTTTTAAAGAGCCAAAATATTTTGAAAAATTTGATTGGAACGTTTCTAGCGAGCGATCGATGCACTCTACAAAATTTTAATTCGAACGATGCATTTAGCCAAATAAAAATGAAATAAAATTAGGATAACCGGTGGAATTAAGATGAAAGGATTCGAGTGGACTTTCTGCCACTCGTGAAATCCCTCGAAATTGAACTGATATACATATATACGTGTATCTATCGTCCGAGTGATGAATAGTAATGAAAATTGGTTATCAGTTGAAACGCATCCTGTGGCAAGAGAGAGGACACGAGGCTCGGGCATCCGGCGACGGTGTTACCGGCAGTGAAGCGCGTAATATCCCATTGATGATGGTCCGCATGGCGCGGCTCGAAGGAAGGGGGCATGATGAGAGAACCCACGGGAACTGAAATTCGGGGTGCAAGGGAAGCGGATCACCGTTGACACAAAGCGGCCGTAATCCGTTTATCTTCTCGCCGGGCACTCTCTCCTCTCTCGTCGTCGAGGACGACGACGACGACGACGACGACGACGACGACGATGTCGTCGTCATCGTCCTCGGTGTTGTCCACGTGTTCGAAAATTGGTGCCCTCTATATTCAGCGTCAATTTTCTCGACGCCTTGTCTCAATAAAACACATCGCACTATCATTTTTATCATAAATTTATCATACGAAACTGCATGGCTCTCCTTACCGAAAAGTTTTCATGGCATTCGTTTCAGAATTCAGAACAGAATCATTGCATAAACTACTGGAATGAATCTCAGGATTCTTTGAAATGTTTACCAAATTATACTACCAAAAATGAATTGCGACGAATTGATTAAAGTAGTGTGAATATGCACTTTTTTTTGTGGTTCAAGATCTCCTGATTACAATAAGCCCATTTTCGGGACCTCTTATGGGTCAAAATTTGGAATTATTTCATTTACAATTTTAATATTTTAACACGGTATCTTATGGGAGAACTCACGTTAATGTTAATTGTGAAAAAACTAATCGGTGTTCGAGCTTCGGAAAAAGTGCTACCGTAAAGGAAATTTCTCACAGAATCTGTTTCTTTCAAAAAAACATTACCTTGTGGGGCTTTTAAAAAAGAAAACATAAAAAAAACTCTAGTTTTTGACGTGTCGGAAGCGGATGTCAGCCATTACGTTGCACTGCTGGTAACAGCTGATTGAACTTTGGGCAAATTCGGTAATCGCGGGAATGTCAAATTCATCTCGAGAAATTTTGAAATTGATGAACTTTTTTTTTGTTTCTTTTTTTTTTCACGAATACATTAAGTTTTGCAAATGAATTGTAGTGTATATTCGATTGAAATATTAATTTTTTAACCCCAAAAAATATGTATGTATGTTAGTTTGCACTTATTGGTCGAGTTTTTCAGCTTTGTTTAAATTTATTTTTGAGATTGACTCACGTGCTTTGATCCGTCGAAAAGCTTTGGTTTTTTTTAACGAATTGACCATATTTTTTCCTCGGTGCCATTGCCTCGATATGAACTTGCTGTCGCACAATATACTATTATAGGTTGTGTTTATTTAAACTGTCACCTGTGCCAGCATGGCGGGAGCGAGAGGGGCAGCGACCCGACTTTACCCGAACATTTTCATAATCATGGCGGACTCAATCACTTGACTGGTCAAGTTGAAGTATAAATTTATCTTTTACGATACTTTTGAAGCATTTTATTACATTTACGTGGTAAAAATATTTTCAATGTAAGTGTTTATTAATTTTCATAATGATTTAGACTTGAATTTAATAAATTTTAAATTGGTTGTCAACTTGACTAGTCGTAGGACGGCCGGACTAGTTTAAACGAAATGTTGTGCAACTAATTATCGAAGGAATACCATTTTTGTCCTGGATATAAAGCTGCTCCTTTATGAATCTATTTTGAGAGTTATTTGCAAAAATCTTCGAGCATCCAGTGACCGAACATCCAGCTGGAAGCTTCATTGTTTTATGAATTCGTTGATGAGAACAAATCAAAATTCGTATAATTATTTTTATGATAATTCAGAATGAAAAGGGAATTGAGTACTTTGGAAAAAATACTTTAGGGTATCAAAAACGATGGACTAAAGATTTGGTGAACAATTTCTAAACGAAGCATTGATGAGTCGAAAAAATTATTATTTGCCAATGAGAGTTTCTAGCATCTCGGAGTTGATCAAATTCTCTAAAATCCTTTTAAGAACGACAAAAGAGATAAATTTTTGCAAACTAAAATCACGAAAAATGTCCTCATTCAACGAAATTACTGCTGGAAAATTTCTTCATTTTTCCTTGCTTCTTGCAGATACAACGAGGTTACTTTCTTACGACCTCTGACACTAACACAAACGAATCTCGCGATGACAATGTCCGCGTCTGGAATCATAATCCCTCACGGATTCTTTCGTGATGTCTGTTACATATTCACTCGGTCGTCTCTCTTTATCTGACTTTCTCCGTTCATTGAGAAAACCAAACACGTCCATGGTTGAAGAATAATGAAGAGAGCAGAGAGATGTTGATGGAATGCCTCGACATTCATTCGTATGTTTTTCATACTTCTCTCTGTTTTTCACGTTTTTTCAATTTTTCACTTCTCACTAATGGTCATCGAGAAAAAATAAAACTCAAAATGTGTACGTGTTTCCAGTCGAATTCAGTTCCAGTACAAAGTTCCTTTCTTAAATGCTTTCAGGCTAAATTAGTTTGTCCTGCCAATGGGCCAAATTCTGGAAAAAAAAAAACTAGCTCACCCTAAAGTTAGCTCAACCCTTCAGCTGCACATCTATTTTCACTGCTCATTCTCAAACGCTTGTGTCTCCGACATGAATCATCGAATGGACTTGAACCATTGGCAAACTCTTGTATAAATGATTCATAAAAATATTCGATAACCAGAGTTTTTTGAAGGGGAAATCCCCAGGAATTCCCTGGTATCAGTTTCGAAAACAAAAAAATGATATTTATAAAGTGAAATCACGTCATAATTGAAACGAAAATTTTCAAAAGATGCGACTTCGGTGGTGCGAATTCGCACTAGTGTGGTAACCACGGAATAAATTTATTATGGATGATTTTCATGCATCGGAATGTTTTCAAATGATTTTTCATTATCAAAAAACGAACATTTGATTGCGACACACTGGTCGAGCCTAGGTTTAGTTTAGAAAAAAATTGTTCAACGCAGAACAAGCCAAGCTCAGAGACCACTTCAAATTATTTTCAGTTCTGTCCAAACCAATTCAGCTCAGCTCCAGTAAAAATTACTTTAGCCTAAGAATGTGGCAAGAACTACTAGTTCCAAAATGAAGTTCTAACCATCAGCAAAGTGGCCACTTTTGAGCAAAGAATCATGAGATTCGATGAACAGCAATATTTATCGAAATATTAAGAAAAAATGTGGCAGTTCATCTCGGAGTATCAAGATACTCGACATACCGTATTCGAGACAGTAATAATAATAATAATAATAATAATGTTGGAAGTGCAAAGTCTCGGTGTGACGAGTGGGCCTCGTTGAAAGGAGACCGCGGAGAGCATCTCTCGCGGGTCTCTACAAAGGACTCACTGATATATTACACTTATTAATGCTTCTATTCTGGAACCCCTTGCCCTCCTCCCACCTTTCTCATTCCTCACTCTCCTCAGCCATTCTCTCACTAAACATTCTTCGAATCCTTCATCCTCCATACTTGCCTCTCTTTCTTTCTTGTCACTCGACTACGTGAGATGTTCAAACCCGCTTAGTAGAAACGATGAAATAAATTAGTTATGCGGCGATGCTAAAGAGTCTTTGCCCTGAGGGGCCTGAGGGGAGAGGACCAGAATGAAAAGACACGCGGTAAAGAGGGAGGATCGCTTTGAGGGTGGTCCGGAGAACAAACTATTACGATACTCACGAAACTAAACCGGATCAAAACGACTCGATTTTTGCCAGCGTGTACCTTAAATTAATTTCTCGTTTAACTCGCGATCGCTAAAATTAACGGAACCAACCACGACGAAGAAAAAAGTGTGACAATTGTCTTTTTACTTATTACAACGGTTTTTTTTAGTTTAAGCCACAAAAAAATTCAGTCTATTACTCGATCACTAAAAAAAATCCGAAAAAAATTGTTTGCCATTTTCTCTTGTCACAATAAATTCTTTACGAATATAAAACATTCGAGTGCACCAGAAATTTCACTTGCCAATCGTTTGATCTATGGTTAAAACAGTTTTTCATAAATAGTTACGATTCATTCGTGAGTTCGTGAAGATTTCGGACGATATGAAAACGGTTTTATTAATTCTTTAAAATTATATTTTTGATTCAGTTATATGTTCAGGATTTGCCAAGTTTTTTTTTCTATGATTTTTTTTATCGTTAAGGGGCTATACCAGTGTGATACTTTCATAAAATCGATTTTTCTTTGGCTTTTTCAATAGTTCAAGAATATCTCGAAAGTATAAATGATTGAAAGAAGAGTAGCGTTTTTCTCGAAATGAAATTTTTCAAATTTTCTGACATTATAACTCAAAGGGCAGTTATCCGATTGACTTGAAATTTAAACTGAGTGCTCTCGAATACATTTACTCCACAATGAACTAGGATATTTTTGGTTGGATGAAAATTGACGATTTGGCATTGAAAAAACGACCATTTTTATAGGCAAGAAAACAGACTTTTTTTTCATAACTACGCCATTTTGTTAGATTTTCATATTTTCCGAAAATCCTACGTCATACTACAGGAAATACCTTCCAGTTTAACGACATTTTTTTTTTTTTTGGTTTCAGCTACTCAATCGGCCGAAATCATGGCAACAGTGGAGGAACTTTTTTTTTTGGAGCCTCCGAAAGCAGCGCATGAGTAGCTTGGATCTCGATATTTTTCTATGAAAAAAAATGATGTAATATAAGTCAAACATAGCCAAACATATTCTAAATTTTCCGAAACTTTTGAATTGAGTGATTTTCGAAAATTTTTCGAAAATCACCCAAATTTTCAGCGTTCACACATAGCCCCTTAATTTCCTTCAAACTGCGATTTCAATACGTTTTTTTGCCGTTGATAAATTGGTTCGACTCTCATTTAATTTGGCGATGGATCCAGGCTTAGAATATTTTTTGACGTGCAACGAAAAGCGAGTGAGAGAGAAAGATTCGTGAAAACGCACTTTTGTTGGGTCGTAAGAAAAACGAATTTACATCCTCGATCGTGTATGCACCGATTTCCGTTTCTCTTACTCTCCTCGATTCTTCGAGTTGAGAGTTTAGGGCTTCTCGCCTGCCAATTTATTTGCATTGTTGTGTATGCGAGAGGGCGAAAAGAGCCCTAAAGTACACGAGCCCTTGTACACGCGTATGTACAACGAGGCAAATGCGTGTGTATATTCCAAATTTCACGGATAATATCCGTACGCGTTTGTGTAACGAGGCAGAAAGGATCTTTTCGTGAGGATCCGGCGCGAAATTTCGGGGAAATCGTCTGAATCGCTGAAACAGCATTTCTTTATTCGGCAATAAGTACGTGGTTCAACGCGTATTTTTTTCTTCTTCTTTTTTCGTCCCGAAAGGAAAGAGAACGCTTTACGCGTGATTCGATAAAATTGTTCGCTCGCGTCTCGATGAGTCTCGTTCAATCAACAATTAAATTCGGGGGCGATAACAGATGAGTCCAAAAAATCAAACAAGGACTCCATTTTTTTTTTTCGTCAATTAAACAATTTTGCGTAATTACCAAAGCTTTCAATGGAGCAAAGCCATTTTATTTCGACTTTAAGGAACGAAGAAAATGTGAGAACAAAAGGCCTTTTGAAAAGCCATGACGCCGAAGGGAAAGTGATTTTGTTGTTGTTGTTTTTTTCGCTTGCTTTTTTTTTGTATACCGCGGGTGTAAATAATGTTTGTTCGCTGCACGTTTATTAAGTTTCATCGGAGAATTAAGGTGCGGACAGAACGCGTGTAATAAAGCACGTTCGCCTCGTTAAGGCGGCAAAATCGCCGGAGATTAAACAAACATATTGTGCAGTATAACGCTTTTCACATTTTCCCCGTTTGCCTTGCACACTTTCTCCTCACTGGCTTAAGGTATTTCTCAACTCTTCCGAGCACCTTCGACCGAAAGCTTGCTTCTTTGATTTGTTTTCTTTTTCTTCATTTTATTTTTTCAACTTTATCGCTTTCGCCTTGATTTTGCATGTATTTAGCTCGCTGCACGAACGTGAAAATAACAGAAAGCTAATCTTTGGGCTTCGAGCATTCATTGTTAAACATTCACCTCTCTCTCTTTCTCGCTCTTTTACCGAGTTGGAAAAGGAGCTCTTTCTGCATTCGGTGATAATAGACCACGCTGTAAGCTCAGCCATGATTCGCCGATTCGGTGAAATTAAACCTAGCCAGAACGAACCACGATAATGAACGGAATTTACTCTCCACACTTTTTTTTCTTCGTTATCCAATAACAATAGCTGTCGAACATCGAAAAACAATTTTTTGATAATCCAACGTAAAATTTCGGTTTTTTTTTAAGGCTTGAATTCATCCCATTTCCGTATACATGTAACGAGAGACATTCATAAAACAACGCTCATATTCCCACACGAGGGTCGCTCATTCCTTGGCGAATATCCAGTTTTTTTTTCTCGAATATTTCATAAATAATAATATTCTTAATAAATAATGTATAAATAGTGAAACAATGATGAATAATAATAAATATAAAATCCCAACTTTGGCTCATTCTCTTCTCTCGAGATATAAATATAAATAACAAGATATTTCTTCAATTTCTTCAATATTACCTAGCCAGGCCAACTGAACACTAGCAATTCGGTTTTCTTGTTCTCCTCGATGAAAATAACGCTGGTAGATAACGATACCGATGTCGATGGGACGAAGACGACGCCGGAACGAAAGAGAACTCGCCGTTAATCAACTTTTCGACAACTTTCAAAGATTTGAATTATTAAATACGCCTCTTTTAACTTTTATAATGAATTCATAACAAAGGATATATCTAAAAGTGAGACTTGATGCAGTGCACATCGTTGAATAAATACACCGAAAATTTTCTTTTTTTTTATCTTCGTTCACACTCATCACAGCTACGGTGTTATATTTGACCTAACTTATTTTATGTTTTGTTTTCTCTTACATCAAGACTCTTCGTTGTTAAGATACTCAACAGGAAAAAACATCTGGTTGGTTCAACTAGGATCAATTTAAATCAAATAAATATTTTTCTTTGTCCCACGGCCTAGTAGAGCTCTATTTGAATTCAAAAAATTATTTTCTTTCATTCGGATATTTTTATATTTAAGATTAATGAAAAATCTATTTTTGCGATTTTCAATTTCAAAAAGTTATCACAAACTTAACAAGCATGTTGTTGAGCTGCAACAAATCTTTGTAATATTATTTACACCACATTTAATATTATTATTATTGTTACTCAATATTTCCATCGTTCCGGAACCCTGGGTGAACATAAAAATTCACGACCGTCTGTTTGTTTTGAGACATGGTCCGTTTTGAGTAAATAGACCTTGGGTTTCCGCTATTTATGCATATCCAGAGCGTGATTCGTATATAAGAAATGTTTCGACGCTCTGCGCCACGTAGTGGTCGGAGCGATAAGCTTTGACGTGGGTGCCCAAATGAATGCACTCAAATATAATTATTTATTTGATTCAAATACAGCTTTGTAGTTGAGGCAAATAGATATTTTAAAAATTTTAATTTAATACAATCGAATAAATGATCCTAGTAGATTGAAATAGATCTTTTTTCTGGGTGGAGTTTATACTAATGAAAAAGCCATAAAAATATTTATATACGACTGCATCGAAAAGAAAGGTGAAGCAGAAAATGATAGAACTTCGATATCAGGATCACGCAAACTTCTCCCATTTCCCACTTTACTCACAAAGAAGAATGTCGTGAAAGAGAGTCTTTGATTTCACGAGAGCGTGGATCATGAAGAATGTTCTTTGGGTGTGAAATAAAAAAAAAAAAAAAAAGAAAATATTAAAATGAATCCTAGCAACGCGGAGTCAAACATGCGTTAGACAAAACATCGAAATAAAGGAGAAATACTTGAAGTTAGAAAATGCTTCGAAGAACCAATGAAGTTGAAGATAAAAACGTATAGAGCGAATACAATGAGGAGAGAAGAGAGAAGACTCGTTGAAAGGCTCATTGTGAGAAGTGCGTAATGTCTACCCAGTAAAGGGCACGAAAATCGACGTTAAAACTTCTTCCCGGTTATGATTTTTGTATTAGTGCAAAGAAGTTTTTTTTTTTTTTTTAATTGTTTGTCAAATGTTTTCCCAAGCAAGAGAGAAAAAGAATGCTTACAATGCTCGTCAAGTGCGGTTTTATAGCTAGAAGTTGGAAGACGTGCTTCTGATATGCCCTCGCCGTTTCTCCTCTTTCACTTTCTATTAATCTTTGTTCACTCTTCCCGATTCTATACCGATGCATCGATTGTAAGGGGCACGCAACCTGTGCGTGTTTCTCATTCTTTGGATTTCATCCGGGGATAATCGACTTTTCACACAATGTCTTTTTATTCCATCCAGTATATTTTGAGCGTATATTGTATCATCGAACAAACATAAATCAATCAAATAATTGATATTAGAAAGATTTTGTTACAGTAATATTTCACTATGCATGAAGCGGATAAAAGTATATCGATGTGTGTATTTGCATTTGGTTGATATATCGAGCCAAAATAACTCGAAGACAAAATAATTAAAAAAATATTGCACTGAAAACAAAATATTTCATTGTCTCAACAAAGTTTCGTTTTGGTATAAAGAAGTTTTGTTTTAATATTCGGAATTTTGTTTCGATGAAGAAATAAAATTTTGTTGACAACGTGCAACAAAATATATTGATATTTCAACGAAATTTCGTTTTCAGTGTGGAATCAAATGATATTGATTTGCAAAGTACAAAACAAATTATAAAATTGTCCGCATTACAGTGATTTATTGAATTTTAGTATTGTGAGGCTACCCTTGGTAAACAAAATTAATGTATTCAACATCTGGCTTGTAATCTTTAGCAGTCCTCGATATCAATTCGTATTGAATCAGCCATATTTATAACGAATTGATAACAATATTCACTTAATATTGATTCAAAATCAATTATTTGTACATTCAATTGCAGTTGTCTCAACAATCAATTCGGTTGTTAGTTTCTGTTAATTTTTTTTTGAAGGAAAAATCATGGGTTTTCTCCTTTGATGCAGTAATAGGACGAAAATTATTTTGTCGCTGAGAAAATTCGTCAAATTTTGCGACAAATGTTGACACAAAAGTTGTCGAAATATTGGGCCGTTAATGAGTGAATATTTGTCGAAAATATCTGAGATTTTTCGTATCATTGAAGATCAATGAAGTAGAGAAGATTGATAAAGAATGAGATGAATGTTTGAAAAAATGATTTTCCTGATGCATTGATTCGCCAAAGATTTTTGATTGTTTCCGATGGCACGGGGGTTGGTAGGAGAAGAGAAAAAGTTGTGGGCCAACAATGGCGAAACTGACGGGATCGTTGGGTCCGATCGGCGGTCTTTTCGAAGGCACAGGTGCCCCGTGGGGCGAGAGAACACAGCTTCTTTATCTTTTTCTCTTTCATCAGACGAAATCGCTCATACTCATTTTTCGTCCCCTTCATTCTCTTCTTCTCCTTCAGCTTCTCCATTTTTTTTCGCCCTCTTTTGCGCCAGGGGATTTCGCTAATAAGCGAATTCGCTGCTGGTAGCAGCGAAGGCGAAGCCATTGCGTATAATAGAAGAGCGAGGCTCTGCTGGGAAGCCTTTTTCCTGCGGAGACGCGAAGCCACATGGATTTTTGGCTATAATCCTTGAGCGAGAAACGTCTCCCGTGGGGCAACCGATTATCGATTTATCTGCTTCTTCACAAAATCGATATTTTTTTTCCCTTTCATTCTTCTTCAGCCCCTTACGTTTCGTAAGCTTATTTTCGTTCTTGACTGTACCCTTGGCGGATGGTACGGAAGTGAAACCAGCTGCCGGATTTCGCGCACCAAAGAATTAGACTGACCAATTACAGTTTCGTTTAAGATAACAGAAACGAAGAGCTAGGCGACACAAAACTCCTATTCCCGAATCCTCTACCCTGGACTACGACATTTTTTCATTTTTTTTTTTTTTTAATGAAAAGGATTTTGCTCAAGTGAAAGAAAGCCGTTATCACTTTTCTGCTGAAGATTACCATTTTTCAATTGATCGATAGTATTTTTTCGAAAAAGAATTATTTTTCAAATTCTAGTTTTTTGATTATTTTAATTAACTCCTCAATAGATTTTCACCCCAAATAAAATATTTCAACATCCATAAATTACAAAATTAGATGATGTAAATTCAATTTTACCTCTCTTCATTGTTATGACAAAAATCCCTCCAGGGGTTTTGCACACTCTGATTTTTAACTGCAGCCTCATTCTCTTAACTTCCATCGATTAAAAAATCAGCTTTTCGTTCATCATTCCTAAAAATTACTAAAATGAAGACAACCGCGACACATTCCAATTTCGATTCAATTTTTTCTTGTGGATTATTCGGTCAACGAACTGAACAAATTACTTTTGTAACTCGTAGTTCAATTGAAGAAGATTTTTCGGTTCAAACATATTTTATGAGCGGATCTTCAGTTTTATCGTGTACAAAAAGGTTAAAGTTTAACATTTTTCGAATGAAATGGTTGTTTTTTTTTTTTTTCAGTTGAGTTTTAAAGTTTAATATACGAAGAGACTTGTGCCAATATTAGTTGGAATATTCGTGTAAATTTTTTCGGTACTTTTTAAGGCAAAAATGATGTTACAATCATTTCTGTGCATCCGTTCCTCTCTAAATTGGCCAAAAAAGAGATAAAGAATAGAACGTTATATAGCGAGAGGGAATAATAAGAAAACGAGAAAAGATCGAAAGCCACGAACCCGTAAAATATATACGAAAGATCTACTTTCCTGTGGGCAGTGTGCTATATACGGTCCTCCCACGCATGATTTGGCGCATGCGCCGAGCCTCCCTTAAAACAATACGCCGACCAATCTCGCAAGACAAAGAGTCTCGCAGCTGATTGGTTCGCTCCCGAGAACCAATCTTTTCTTTTCCCTATTACAACGTATCTCTTCTCGTATCGAAACCACGCGGAAATCCTAATTTTTTTTTTTTTTTTTTCTTCCAACGTCCAGGAATCTCTCGTTTTTCATAGCTCGTCGAGTTTCTCCAAATTTTAAAGAGTCGATGATCAAATTCAACGAAATAAAGATTCGAATTTCGAAAATGTGTAAAAAGAATTCAATGGTGACAACTGAGAGAGCATTTTTGAGGTGAAAATAAATTTCAAACAAATTTTAACGTTAATATTCTTTTGACCTACTTTAGGTGCAGCAAGTGAAATCGAATTTTCCGAGGTATACACGTTTGGAAATAAAATGCAACTTACGAAACATCAATGCAGCGAGGAATATGTTTGAAAAAGGCGTAAGATATGCAAGTCGAGTCGTGCGATATTCTCGTGTCTGAGACGCGCGAGAACACAAAATGCCAGAATGAAAAAAAAAAAGAGAGAGAGAGAAAGAGACTGAAGGAAAGCACGAACCAATCGATAGTTGAGAGACTATCTTGCTCTTTCTCTTTTCTCTCTTTTCTCTCTCCGCATTCGACTCGCCGTACAGGATGAATTTCAATTTCTACCCTCCGAACGATCATGCCACAATATATAAATATATACAGTGAGACGAGCACACTTCGATTCGTCATGGGGAATATTATACGAGTAACGTAAACAGACATTGACAGTCATCCTCTTTCTCCTCGTTTCCCTCTCGTTTGTGGTTATGTATGGGTGTTTGTTACTAATGTAAATATTTTTTATATACTCCACTGCACTGTACCTCGGTCAGAGGAAGGGGGGTGAGGGATAATAAAAATAAAAATTTGAAACAATTATAATTCACCATTCAAGCTTCTTTATTTTGAACTTATTCACCATTTTAGTTTATTTTTTTATAAAATTAATAAATTAACAAAACTTTTAACATTATTTTATTATTGTGGAAGCTATTTTTAAAGATAAATATTCCAAAATTGAATGAGTGTTGCAAGAGAAGTTTACAAAAATATAAAAATGGCTTGATGATATTATTTATTGAATAATAAAACGAAAAGAATTTTTCCAACTTAGGGAAATGAACTAAAAAAATTGTTGTAACAAGAGTTTATTAAACTTTACAGAGTGTGACGAAACTTCTATCACGCTGCCCCATTCGAAATCTTTCACAGTTGTTTCGGATATCTTATATGATGCTTCAATTTTTACAGAGGTCTTTAACCAATAGAAATCTTCTGATTAAATTGAAGGTCGTTGTCTGCATGTTCAAACCGTTTATTTATCATTTTTTTAAAGATTGAGAGGACACATTCGTGTAATTGAGCTTGCTAAATTTGAAAATGATCCACCGTTTTGCTTTTTGAATATTTTTTATAAACATTTCCGCAGTTTTATGTATATACGTTTTAGCGAGGAGTAAATAAAAATTTTACACTTTTCGCAGTGACGATGAGAAACATGTAAAACAGCTTATAAAAAAAATATATAGGTCTTTGACTGTTAAGGAAGTTTTGCTTCTATTTTGAGGGACGCGCGGGACCCCAGGGGTCACTATACTTCTTGTACATAGACTAGCCACAATGCTGCCAACCTGATTTTTCTATCTTCCTCCCTCTCTTCGCTCGTTCTGTCTCTCTTTTTTTTTGCTCTGTTCAGTTGCCGCGCCAAAGGCTCGTGCGGCCATACCCCAAGGAATTCGACGAATTTTCGAAATACGCGGTGAATCTGGTCCATTTTTTTTTCCATATCACTGTAATGTATATGTCAATACTTGATCGAATTTGCGATGAGCCACCACCTTTTTTACTACATGATATTGAATCATTTCTTCCGTCAAAACAGTAACAGCCATAAGACTCTGTGCAATTTGAAGCTAACTTTACGATTTTTTATCTCAGAAAGTAGGCGGTCAATCTTGTTCAAATTTTGCTGGTGCACGCGGAATTTCTTCAAGAAGGTGCTATTAAAGATTCAAAGACCTGCCGTCGTTTTGAGATTCGAGCAGGACTACCTCAGGATGAGAAAATGTAGCGATAGAAAGTAGGTTAAAAATTGGACTCAAATTGACTGGAATTACTTAACGACATTTCTCGTGGAGCAAATTAACGCCATTTTTATGATATATTTCTACGTAAACTGAGAAAAGAAATTCGTTGATTGAACAAAAATTTTGTTGGATCAATAAATTTTGTGGTGAACAAAATGAAATTCGTTAACCAGACAAAAATTTGGTCGTTTCAAGCACTTAATTTTTCGATTAAAATCCAACGAATGATTTTGTTGAATCAACAAATTTAATTTCTCAGTGCAAATTATACTTTCTGATATTACATGCTATCGAAATGAATAATCAATATGATCAGCTGTTCGTCACCAAGAAAAGTTAACATGGACCCTGATTGGTTCTCTGCTTGTTTTTTTTTTTTTTACAATTTTCGATTTTTCTACTTCTTTTTCTACTGTAAAAAAATATGGTTGAATGGATATATGGGCAGAATCGAGTCTCGGGAAATCGCCCCTTCGCACGTTCGATCCAGCTTTCCCTCTGGTTCCATCACCGATTCTATCCTCCTCACTCTTTACTACTCTCGTTCTCTTGATTTCTCCTTCTCTCTCCATCCCTCTCTCTCTCTCTCTTTCAGTCTGTGCGTCGCCCCAATCCAAGTTCCCTTGGTAATGGCCGTACCGGAAGCGAGATGACGCGTGACCCCCAGACGGATGCATTAGACGCACTTCCGGCGGTGCGACGCCCGGCGGGATCATCTCTCGTTCGTCCGTGAAACTCAGCCGGCCATCCCCTTGCGCCCATTACGAATCATCGAGTGTAATCCACTGCTGCGATTGTGAAAGAAAAAAAGTTTGCCATTTTTGCCATTGCTTCAAAAATAAATAACCAAATGGATTCGTCGGTTTTGTCTTTATTTTAAATTAAGAAAAGGGAATTTCCGGATGAATCATACTTCGTTGATTCCAGAGGGAGAGAGGGAGAGAGAGAGAGAGTTGAAAACATGCAACGACGATTATAATTTCCTGTTTGTCGCCAAGTCCAGAAAGTCGGTGTCTCCCGCTAAACAGATTTTCAAACGTGTGTCATTGGAACGGTGTGTACGAGTCGAAGGATGAATGGAGAAAAGAACTCCCCCCTTTCCCTGTGTCGCCCTCGCGGTCCTGCTGGCTTTCGAGAGTGCGAGGGTGAAACGCGAAAGGACTGGACGCGAGAACGAAGGGATCGATTCTCTGAGCTTTGCTCTTCTCTTCTTCTAGGAGAAATGAGCGGAGAGTACAGGCGCGCCGAAAGGAAATGAAAATCCCTTCACGAGAACGACTCAGACTTCGAGAGACTCTCATTCCCTGGCGGTAACGTCCCTCCATTTCTCATTATTCTACCGGCGTTGATTTCCACTAGAATATCTCTTTTGATTTTCACTTCTCGAGATCGTGTCTCCATGCCAATAACCCATAGATCCTGTCAAACATTTTGCCATTAACCCGCTATTCGATTAATTCTACTCAACATGAAAAACTCGTTACATCGTTGTCAAAATAAATTTCACTTCGAGTATCTTTAACGAAAAAAAAAACAATAAATTGATTTCTAAACAATGTTTTAGTCCCTTTTGTAACAAATTTCCATATTTGGCTCATAAAAACACCAATTTCGTTGTGAATCGTTTCTAAAGATTTATGCTGCTCCTAGGACCGAATTACTGAAGAAAAAAAAGTGTTTTCGACCTTTTTTTTAGAAAATTGCATGTTCTACAAAATTGGACAAATGAAATTTTGTTCTATGACCCACCGTTTTGATAATCTGCACGATCGAACGATACGTAATCTTCAACGATACTAATTGAGAGGAGAAAACCTTCTAACAGATAAAAGTAAGTCATGATTTCTACAAAAAAGAAGAAATCCTTGAATATTTTTGACGCTTCAAAAAAGCTGTTCGTTTCGGACCTCAAGTTTGCAAGAATCAATATTTATTTGCAGAACAAACTGTACAGTTGGAAGCAAGGTTCGCAGAGGCTGCCATGCTGCCTGAGCGCACTGGGAATGCAATTCGAATGATTCTCTATTAAATAGTTCCCCGGACATGTTAAACTTGTCAAATTTGAACATTTTTTTTGAACAATCGATAGTTCGTGGTTCATCGAACATTCCGAAGCTTCAACAGCTCACGAACGTATTTTCGAATATTTTCGCGAAGCAGCTCACACCCAGAAAAAATATCTAATTCAATCTACTAGGATCATTTATTCGATTTTTTTTTATATTTAAATCAAAAAAATTTCTATTTGGTTCAACTAAAAAGCTGTATTCGAATCAAATAAATAATTCTATTTGAGTGCATTTATTTGGGTACCCACGTCAAAGCTTATCGCTCCGACCACTACGTGGCGCAGAGCGTCGAAATATTTCTTATATACAAATTACGCTCTGGATGTGCATAAATAGCGGAAACCCAAATTATACTTACTCAAAACGGACCATGTCTCAAAACAAACAGACGGTCGTGAATTTTTATGTTCACCCAGGGTTCCGGAACGATGGAAATATTGAGTAACAATAATAATAATATTAAATGTGGTGTAAATAATATTACAAAGATTTTTTTGCAGCTCAACAACATGCTTGTTAAGTTTGTGAAAACTTTTTGAAATTCAAAATCGCAAAAATAGATTTTTCATTAATCTTAAATATAAAAATATTCGAATGAAAGAAAAAATCATTTCTCAAAGTTAAATAGAGCTCTATTAGGCCGTGGGACTAGGAAAAATATTTATTTGATTCAAATAGATCCTAGTTGAACTAACTAGATGTTTTTTCTGGGCGCAGCTTCAAGAAAATCGGATAATTTGCATGGAACCACATTTGACTCGTTGCCGAGGTGAAGATTTCAAAGGAAAGGTTATGTTGTTTCTCAAAAAGAAAAAAAAAAGAAAAAACGATTATCCAGGACACACGTAGCATGGACTAACATTGTTATTATCCTGTTGGAGCTCGCCTCGGCAGACACACGACTTGTACGATATTCCTGGCTGCACCCTTGTGATGGAAATACTGAAAAGTCGCGAGAGCCAGGAAAACAGAGAGAGAGAGAGAGAGAGAGAGAGAGAGAGGGAGGGGGAGAGAACAAGGGGTAGGAAAAGTTGGGTGAGTACATCCGTACATATCCGCGAAACAAAGCCCGTCTCCGGAGCTGTGTTTCTCTTGGTTCTCTCGAAGCCGCGGTTTCGATGTACACAGTGGAGAAACGAGACCGATGCATCGATACCGGAAACGCCTCTCCGGTACAGCGAAAGAGCCCGGGGTAGCGAGATAGGAAAGAAAAAGAAAAAAAAAGGAGGAAAAAAAAATAGCGACTCGGTTTTATGAAGGGACGAGAGACGGCCGCACGCGTGGGGGTGACAATGCCAGGGATGCGGATGCAGATATTTCTAGTGTGGTTCATATCGCATCGTGTGCGTTGCCTATGGGTTATACTCGCGTATGGTTTATCTATATGCATATACATAGACACGTGTATATCCATCCATTGATATTTTTCATATACACATACGTTTAGCTATATCTGTACTGTATGAATATAAACATATGTTTATTTACATGCAATGTGTTTGCTTCGCTGGAGAATTTTGTGAGCGACGAAGCCAGCCTTTTGGAAAGAAGCTCTATCAACGTTTTACACCTTTTCGTAAGCGTAAAAATCTCATGCTCTTTTGTTTGGTACAGTCGTGATCTCGGAAAAAGTTAGAAACAAAATATTATTTGAGAGGTTTTAGTGCACACGTTCAATCGAGATAAAAAGCTACAATTTGAATCTCGTGATTGAGCTGATATTTTTGTCTCCCGTTAGAGAAAAGATTCAGGCGAATATTTTAATTTTTGATAAATTCTGAGGCCGTGAACGAACATCTTCTCAAATAACGCCTCCAGTAAAATCGATAAGGGAAATCAAAGAGGAGAAAAAAATGCCGGAAAAATTCAAGTTTACATGGCGAAGGAAGAACATTTTAAATTTAATAATATTCGAAGTTGTCCAGAAATTTTCATTGTTCTCCTGAATAAATTTGATTCGATGGTTGCTCGAAATAGTACGCAGAATTATAAGAATATTGCAAATATGTTTTACGAACTATGACATCTGTGAGGAAAACACTAAACACATTTCGTACTGATTTTATTTAAAAGATGATTCCAAGCAGAATACTTTTATAGTTTAAAAATAAGATTCTTCCAAAAAACGCTGACCCACTGTACGAGCTTGTAAAGTTATATGAAAATTGAAAGGCTGGTATAACGCTACTCGATATTCTCTTGCGAATACGAAATGAGATATCTTTTCAAAATTATTTTATTTTTCAAATTCATTATAAATCCTCAACAACAAATCGCATCGCAACGGTGTAATTTCATGTTGCAGATTTTAAACTTCAGTCCGAAAAAAAATTGATTGCAGACCAAAACTTCCCGGGTAATTTGAGAGTTTGATGAATGGATTCATAAAATTTTATTGGATCTATTTGATGTTGATCGCGAAAGTTTTAAATATCGTATTATTTCTCGGTTTTCGATTCTCCGCACGATAATATTCGACGCATGATTCGTTCGGTATTATATGTTACAATTTGTGATAAAATAGAAAAATATAAGAGTAAAATTATTGGATGTTAGATTTCCGAAGTATTACGTGAGTATGGGGATGTCAGAGGCTGCGAGGAAGAGGAAGAAAGCGTGTGTTTGAGAGTAAGAAAATGGAAGAAAATTCCTATAAAGGGGATACAGCGTATTGGCCTTCGTCAAAGCATTACAAGGGCTGCTCTCTTTCTATCTCGGTCTCGCTTCGTCAATGTGACGTAGCCAGAACGTAGGAAGAATGGAGAAATGATCAATATTCATGCTGGCTTGTCGATGGGTTCTCGGGGGTCTTTCATGACGGGGTGTTGAGGGTGGATTTATGCGTGAGTCCTTCCTCGCATCTTCTACACCCTTCGAGCACGAGGGAGTTCTTTGTCAGACTTAAACAATATGAAGAGAAAAAAAAAATTCGCGAAGACGCGCAAGATCAAATGTTTTTAATTTTTATTTTATCATCTAATTATTAATTTAATTTTTTTTTAGAATCCGCTTCCGTCAGGACTATTATTTTTTATTGGCTCATATACTCGCACCTGTTTTCCAACCTTCGAAGACGGATTGCAAAAAAAAAATGAAGTGTTCCTCATCGTGTCCGTAAAAAGCTCACACCATGGTCGTCGTTCGGGATGAGTTGAGTCTCGTCAACGACGATGGATCAACTTGTCACGAGGACAGAAACGGTATTTGCGACGTATTAAGCTCTGTCGGAGCATCGCCTCTTTTTTTTCTCAACTTGCGCACCCCTAGACAGGAATGCTGGCAGGGATCGAGGGATTTATCAATTGACTTGGATGCGTACGATTTTTCTTCTTTTTTTTTAAATTTCAATTAAGAGTCATCGAGCGATGGCATACGCAGCGCCAGGTGCCAAAAAAGCAAACTAAAATTCTATTCTACCAGATTTCGTCGCGAATTTTATGATTACGCGAATATAAAAAATAAAAAAAATTCGGTTTTGTTACTCGGTTCCGGCTGTGCTCCCTTTTCGGAGATCAGATATCTCTTATCAACACAATAAATTAACAAAAATACAAGGCGCTTTGCTCGCGCCATGACAGCTTTTTCGCCAGTCACAATAATTATTTTATTACAAATTGTACACACATTTGCCACAACTGAAGAGACCAGAGACTATATTTATACTAATATAGATATATTTTACTGTGAGAGGCGTCACCGTCGATTTTGAATTGGTCACGTGAGCTCGATGACTCTCAACTCCATTTTATTGATCTGTTATTTCGAATAGATTCACGATTGATTCAATATCTCTACAATTCGAAGGTGTAGAGCACGCGAGAAAGTCTCACTTGGAGGACCTTCGGGCTTTTAAACGAGCATCGATTGGAAACGTCAAAGTTGGACAGCCACGGGCAAGGCCGATACTTGGTTGGGTGGCCACTTAGCCATGTGCCAGCTTCCTGCTGGTATCGACGGGGTTCATCACTGCGTTTCGACATATCACCGAGAGAATGACAGAGAGAGACCAGAGAGAATTGGAGAGTCTCACAGGACCAGGAAATTTTGGAAATTAGAAATT
Source organism: Campoplex capitator (assembly GCA_037576405.1). NCBI lineage: Eukaryota > Metazoa > Arthropoda > Insecta > Hymenoptera > Ichneumonidae > Campoplex > Campoplex capitator. The sequence goes on along the minus strand of JARBWI010000031.1, from coordinate 1,055,397 downwards.
AGTAAAGTGGGAAAAAGTGGCCTTGAAAAGTCTAATGGAATGGACTCGAAAAAGGTGCAAAGGTGAACGACTGTCACGAAAGCCAATGATAGTGTTCCAAGTGCTGAAAGGTCAGCTCGTGATGATCCATCGGAATGACTGAACATGAACTCAATAAAAGTTTTACATTTTTCGAATTCGCAAAAACCCCCACTATAAGCCTATAAGTTTTTAAATATTGCTCAATATCGTGTGTTGATAACAGCCATGAACATTTTTATCGTTGTTACAGTTTTGATAAAAGAAAAGAACTTTCTTTTTCCTACATTTAGCTCCATTGAATTTTTACTGCTAAGTTCGATTGCTAGTGGTATAAAAATTGCATGACGCTGGACTCGTAAAAGGTTTTTCGGAATCGGGTCAGTTGATCTGGATTTAACAGCGATGAAATTATTCCATAAATCTGTATTTCTTTGAAGTTTTCACCAATTTCATTAGAATTTAGTTGTCCAAGTGAAGAAACGTATTGAAATCAATGCTCACTGTTTATTGTTCAATTTTATTTACAATCAATGTTTTACGATCAAGTGCAAAACACTCAGATCAATGGACTTTTAAATAAAATCATTTATTTGCTTATTCCGACCATTTTCCCCACATTTTTACCTCTACGTGATTTTTTTCTAATACATTTTGAAAAAAAAAAACAAAACAAAAAAAAACAATGTATGCAACGATTCGTTAAAGAATGAAAGAGAAATGACAAACACAAATAACTCCAATTAAACATAATCGTCGGAGATTTCACTTCACTCAGTGAAATACACACGTGCCTAAATACTGTGAGCCATTTCGCGAACTGTGTATGAAAAAAAAAAAAAAAAAAAAAAAAACAACGAGATGCATTGTCGATGTGAATAAACGAGCACACGAGTGTTCCGGAGATGTGACAAGAGGAGAAAAAGAGAGCTTCGAGATAAAAGAGCCGGTTTGTCGGATTCCAAAGGAGAGATGGAGCAACTGAAAGAAAGGTGAATTCGTTGTTGGACAGAACTTGGAACATTAGGCTGCGTATAATGAAACGTAACGCGGTATATCGTGAAAGCTGGCTGGGGCAATTGCCTGATATGTGAATGTATAATCACTTGTATAAAATTAAAAAATGGAGATATTAAGAATTTATTTATTTTCTTTACAAACCATCCAAAAATTTTCTGCATTTTTTTTTTTTTTTTTAAATCAACATTGACAGAAATATTTTTTATCTGAAAAAGTACTCTCTTCTTTGTGGCTCATTCGAAATCAAATTCAATGATAATTATAAGATGAACATTGTAAAATTATATTCAAAGCCTAATATTTTTCAATTGTATATGAATGAATGAAGCATCGATGAAGAAGTTTGATTATATTTTTATTGAAATTTAGTTCTGTGAAGATCATAAATCACATCAAGAAGGATTATATAAAAAATCAAATGATCCCCGACGAGTCGCTTGCTTTCGTTTCGCAGGCGCCATAATATTCGAGGTAATTGTTCAATTGCACTTTGTGCAGTGTGTATGAAAAAGGATAACAATTTATTAGCCGTATTGAATACATCGAAGAAAGTGATTTTTTATTTCTCAATGGTACTTGGAAAAAATTTGTACTAAAAGGGTAGAAACGAAGTATAGGTTGAACGCAGGCATCATTTTCAACCTCAACCATGCAGCCTCGTACAGTTTGATTCGCGGAGGCGGTATAGTTTGGTTCCTGCTGCGGGCCATTAGTTGATGAGCCCATCCTCTCTCTCTCTCTCTCTCTCTCTCTCTCTCGCTCTCTATCTATCTCTTTACCTCTCTTCCCGACAACCTTCGCGAGACTCTACTGACGTTGCCGTTTTGACGTCGATTTTACCAGTTGCCTCTCGTGAATCCTCTCCCCTTTGCCTCTTTCCTCTTCTCTCTTCGCCAACTGTCTACCGGCCTCTGATGCCCCTAGGATGTGTATACACCCTGAAAAGCTTCAAGCTCTCACTCTATCACTCTCTCACTCTCTCTCTCTCTCTCTCTCTCTCTCCATTGTGGAGTCTATTATTGCCATGCTCTTCTACGGACTTACGGATCTCGATGCACCGGAAGCTAAAGGGGAAACGCCTCGCCGACAGCCTACATATACAGACGAGAATATCAGATCCACTGACTCTAACTGACTGACTGTTGAGATTTTCGAAACATACACACAGCATCTCGAAAGAGAGAGAGAGAATGAGCTTCGCTAAAGTGACTATTTGTAGTTGTACAGATTTCTCGAAGAGGTCGACCTCAAGATGGGATCAATCGTTCCAATTACTTGCGCATATGCTTTTTTTTTTTGGACAATTTTACCTTCCGAATGGAGAGTGCAAGAATCAACTATCAAAATTATCGGGATAGCAAAATACTCGCAAATTTACAAAAGTCAAATTTCATGGGGGTAGAACGCTTCTCCAGTTCGAATGAAGAAAATGAATTTCAACCAAACCAGAGGAGGATTTAAAATTGAAGCAAATTGAAGTATTGAGTGGTAAGATCGCACCGTTCGACTCATTTTAAATCTATGATTGAATACTGAAAACGAAATTTTGTTGAAACCTTAAAACATTTCGTTGAATACGTTCAACAAAATATTTCAATTCGTTCCAGTATAAAGAGGTTTTGTGATAATATTCGCAATTTTATAGCCTGAAGAAATAAATTTTGTTTTAATACGTGCAAAAAAATATTCTAATATTTCAACAAAATTTCGTTTTCAATGATAAACATTTTTGGACTGAATTACCATATTTTTATCGATAATAGAAACATGATTTTTCGAAGACTCTGTATAGATGTGCAATGGACCTACTTTGTGCGCACGCAAGGCCAAAATCATCGCAAACATTATTATTGTACTCCAGGCATAAACTATAAAAAAGTGTGATGGAAAAAATTTTTTTTAAATAAAACTCCAAAAAATGTAGAAAATAATATTATAAATGTTCCATTTAAGAAAAGAATTTCGATTCAAAATCGTTTGCTGCAGTAACGACTAGGGGAAGAAAAAAATCGGAATTTATAACGAAATGAAAACAAGCGGAGGAGAGAATGATTGGAGTGAAAAAAAAAAATAAAGAAAACTTGGAAAATAATGATTCGTCGGTACGGAATTCTAGTTTCGTTGCGAAATTATTCGCGCGAAGATCCGATACACGCGAAAAATGGTTGATATATAGTGAACCAAGAAGATTTTAGCACGGTATACGTCAGCGTCGAGGATGTTCCAAGTAGGTTTATATATACATGTAAGTGTACGAGAGGAGGAAAGAGGGAAAAGTGAACAGAGAAATGCATTCAGGGCATTCACGAGGAAGAACTCACGAACGAGCGAGCGACTGAATGAGCGAAGTCTCGACCCCCGACGTTAGCCTTTCCATCCACGCTTTTTCCAACCCCGCTTCTCTCCACACCTACCCCTTTTGCCCTTCGTACCAACCTCCGTCGATCCCCCACCCATTCACGTCGGGGATCCACCCTATCTCGGGCATTATCTTTATTAAACACCTCGAAAAGGGAGGCCACTGTGCTCTCTTTGCTCTCTCGCTCCTGTTTCCATACGAGCGCACAGGTACAATTATTGGCAGCTCGTTCCAACAAAATCTTTTTCGTAAGCAACATTTCGAGCTATTCGTATCCAAGATTTTTAATTGCCCGGTAAATTCACGATTCCTGTCTAGTCAGAGGATTAAAAAAGCTTTTTTTTTTACTGGTATTTGTTTTAAAAAATAAAAATGTATTAATAAATATTGTTTATCCAATCATAATGTGTTTGAAAATGTATATTTTAATAAAAGGATTTCCAGTCCAGATCTCCGATTTTTATTGATGGAACAAAGTACGAATTGAAAAAAATCCTTCGTGCAAGGGCTATTCGAAGATGGTGATTTTACAAAATAAAAATAAAATCGATGTCATGCTGTTGAGAGAATGTTGGGGATGCCAAATTTGAAATTAAAGCTCTTTAAAAAAGAGCGTTTCCGATTGAAATGAATATACGATACTTGTTTCAGGATCCAGAGTTCGACTTGGTTAACTCTTGTCAAATGTTATTAGAATTTTTTTTTTTTTTTTAATATATTGAAGAAAAGTATCGATATATTTTGGAGTCGTTCCACTAGATACTATTTCTCAAGGACTACGTCGCTAAACATTTCATCATTTCTTCAGGATCTGGCCAATAGCTGTGTTGCTTTTTATATCCTGTCACTTTTTTCGACATTCCCTAATATATGTTTTTATACTTTCTTCCTGTCACTGCCTCAGTCGATTCATTTTTTACAGAATTTCTCGTCTCACTCTTTTGTTTTCCTTTGGGCACTCGAACAAGATTTTCTGTCGTGCTTGTTCCTGGTATGAATATCGTGGGTAAGGTGGAAGGGAGAGAGAAAGAGAGTACAAAGAACAAAAAGAAATAACTTTTCCTAACCTTTCAAACATTGAAATGAAAATATTTATGAATGTATGCATATGGACGAGCCGTTGCTGTGGCTCTTGATGTTATGTCTATGTGTATATATGCGCGTATGAAGTCGCGAGAGGGGTTGATCAACCCTCTCGCGACTTCCATCATTTTTTCCGCCTCGATGGCTTCTCGTCTTCCTCTCCGTCCCATGGATATAGAATTCTCAGTGTATTTTGTATTTCGTAAGAAAAATATTTTGTCAAAAATAAGATTTACGAAATTCGTCAATATATTATTCAACGAGATTTAAATTTTTGTAAAAATCGAATAAATTCTTTTTTTTATTATGAAACGTATTTTCAGTGGAATTATAGATTCGAGCTGAGAACATAAATTTGACAATAACGTGACAGAAAAGAAAAAGCGTGTCATGGAATCCTTATTTTTCTATTTCCAATGTCATAAAAACCATAAGATTTTTCATACATGAAAACGAAATTTTGTTGAAACCTTAAAATATTTTATTGAATACGTTCAACAAAATATTTCAACTAAGCAACAAAACATTCAACAAATTTTCGTCAGTGTAAAGAAGTTTTGTTGTAATATATTCGAAATTTTGTTGCCTGGAGAAAAAGTTTTTGTTCAATACGTCCAACAAAAAATTTGAATATTTCAACAAAATTTTTTCTCCAGCGATTCACAATTTCTTTGCTGTTCCACTTAGTTTTCTAATGTCTTGAACAAATATGAATAGAATTTATTGCGTATGAAATATTATACATATAAGAGAAAAATGAACATTTGTAATTTATTAGTCGCCGATGATTAGGGAGTAATAAAGATTCAAATTTTCGAGTTAGGCAGACCGGCGAGAGAAAGAGAGGAAGAGCGACGTAATAAGAGGTCTCGCGCAGAGAGATTCGACAACAATGAAGGAACGAGGGATAGTTTACACGCCATCTTCCTTGCTCGGCTTTGCGTATAAACACACATTGGCAGACACACACACACACACACACATACACACGTGTAGAAACACACAGGAAAATGGTTGAATACAATCGCCGAGTCCGCCATTGTTTCAAAGGAAACGTTGAATCTAAGAGAGAGGATGGGGGCGGAGGACGAAGAATTCGCGGGTTCTCGGAAGCGGGCCTCTCGCTCTTGGATGATGTACCGAGACCTCCTCCTCCCTCTCTTTCTTCCTCGCTTTCAACCAGCACCCCTGTACCCGACCCCTCTCTTAATTACTGCCGCGTGCAAATTGGAAGGAAAAATTAATCGCAGAAATGACTTAGGAGAGAGAGAAAATGCCAACTAGGGGTTGAGAATTCTCGGCTGGGGGTGAAAAAAGAGAGGAAGCAGGACGCCTCCTCCCAGCCCCTCTCGCTTCCAACGTAAAGGAGGGCTAGTTTCTCACAAAGGGGATGAAAGGAAGTCCGGGGCAATTAGAATGATGCCCCTTGCACTTTCTTCGTTTTATTCCCACTCTCCTCTCTTCCTCTCTCTTTCTCGTTCTCTTTCTTCAGCAGGTCACCGTTTCTCTTCATCCCGTTTTCTCATATCGTCACCTAGCTCTAAAATTTCTATGTACGAGGAAGACTTTAGAAGTATCCGTACGAAAATATACAAAGGGTTATCAACTAAGGGTTGCACGAACTTTATAAAACTTTGAAAGACCTCAAGGTATTTCTTTCACGAATCCAAACACTCTACAAATAAGTGATTTTTATTTACAGTTAAGTAAAAGCACATGCGAGTAGACTGAAAAAATTTCAAGCCACGTTACCGAACATTTATTAAAGAATTTCGAATTTAATAAGCATACAAATTATATGGGAGCTTACAGAGATTCCATGATCACCGCATTTCTATTCAATAATTTATAGACTTAAGGGGGAAGTATAGTTAGAATTTTCAAAAAACCATTTTTTATTTTCTAAAAGTATAATATCTTACGAGTATTTTCCGACCAATTGAATGTAAATCGGACCTTTATTTGCCGCACTACATGTATTCGAGTCGAGAACGCTAATCGGCGATCCCTGGAAAACACTCGAAAGGCGAGGGTAACTCGGCGACAGCTGAAAATGGCTTCAGATGCAGCTAATAAAGCGCAGGAAGGCGGACTATATGGCCCAGAAATAAACGACTCTATGTAAGTTACAAAAAAAAATTTTTATCTGCATGCAAATCGTACTCAAAACTTTAAACTCGTTTTTCTCGAAACCATGTTTTCGAAGTCGGTGATCACTGTGACTCGAGAACGGCTTTACCGATCGGGTTGAAATTTTACACACTTCTTCTATACATAGTTGTCCTCCGGATGAACGAAGGATTTTTTTTTTCGGAGAATCATTTTTTTTTTTTATAGTCAAAAATGTAAGTGAAATTTTGGTCAAAACAACACTTATGACTTTCAATGTCCGCCATTTTGTGAAAAATGTAAATTTTTTCAAACCCTTCGTTCAACCGGAGCATTATATCATCAACTGAAGATCCCCCCCTGATTTTTTAGTTTCAGATAATCCGTTGCAGCGCGAGACTGATCACCGAAAAATCTGTTTTTTTTTTGCAGCGTCCTCGGCCATCGATGATTATCGGCTTATTTTGAAATATATTTCTTTAAAAAAATTGCAACCTTTACATTAAATATATATCTTTTTAACGAAAGATCTTTTATTGTAAATTATATAATCGTTCGACCAAAAAATCGGAAAAAGGCCTTTTTTTAACCTTTCTATAACTATACCTCCCTCTTATTATCTCTAAATGTCTAATTCAAACTGTCTTACTCGTGGAAATCCTTCACGACGATAAAAATAAGGGGTAACCGGAAGTTTCAAGAAAGTACATTAACGATAGAAATTGGAAAAATGTCACTAGCTAGACGTTTTTCGTAAGCGCGACATCCCATGAAATTAGGTCCAGCAACACCGCAAACTGGTTGATTTTAGTGGAATATTTTTTATTCCTGGTTGCTGTAAGGTGTGATAATGGGTTAAGTTTCGCATGATCAACGAGTGCTCTACTTATGCACCCACAAATCCGGCCTCTAGCAAAAGTAAGTCCTTAAGGAACACACGGACTTTTTCTCATATCGAATCATCATCAAGAGACGTTAAATTACTTCCATGATTTTTCTCGCTACACCCTCTGTCTCTCAAAGTCTCTCACTGTCTACTTCGTTCTCAGCATTCTTGGGGCATTTAATCTCGATTTTGTCTCGGGTTTCTGGCTCGAGAGAACTAAGCAAGAGGAAAAAAGCCCCTTGGCCAGACGCTACGCGAGAGAGCCTGCGAAATCCGACTGTCATATCTCGCGGAAGAACGGGGGAGGGGGATGATTCGATGTGACAGTGACCGGGAGGGTTACAACGATCTTTTCCCCCTTGTATACACACATACACATACGATGAGCATAGCCGACGCGTTATTTAACTCGCAGACGCCAATATACGTCGTGACGTTCGCGAATTCCTCGCGTGCCACAATCCCCCTCCCCCCCCACCCCTTCGAGGTTTAATGACGTATAAACTATATGCGCTGGATTAGCAACGCGACAAAGAGAATACCGAAACGAGAGAGACGAAGATAGCACCCTCCCTCCTGCCCGTCGTCACGAGGCTTCTCACTCTCGTAGAGGATCATATCAACCCCCCAAAATCATCCCCTGGCGATCCCCGACGATGAATATATAGTGCAGGCATGTGTGCATAGGGTAGAACGCGGCAAAACTGGGATTATGGGGCTAAATGAAGCACTCCAACAGCTTCCATCAGTGTCAAAATGAATAAAATAAAAATACACCACAAAATATCGAGAAACGTTCTTCTTCCATTTTTTTCACGTTATACTGTGCCAATATACGTTTTTATCTAACAAATTCATTCGATCGAAGTCCTTAATTCCTCGAAGATTAAGATACTACTCCTATGTAAAGCACGTTTTTTCAAAATAATTTTTATGAATTTTTTGAAATGAGAAATGTCAATAGAATCTTTTTAATCTTCTCATAGGTTGTCATTGACATCTTGTACCATACAGATAAAAAGAATTTCAGGTCAATTTCACGATAATTAGTCATTGATTTATGCAGTCAAAGTGGAGCCTTAGAGGCTGTTATATAGTGATCTGAAACAAAAAATAAAAAATGATTATTGTTAAGTAGACTTACCGCTATTACCTGAACTAGGATCTTTTACTTTTAGGCATAATCAATAAAATGGCGGCCTTGGAAAAAATAGTGGTTTTCTTGCTTTTTATTTATATGCATAATTAACAAAATGGTGGCCTTAAAGAAAATGGTGATTTTTTTCTTTAAGTTTGTCATTTTGTTAATTATGCATAAAAATGAAATATCCTGGTTCAGGTGATAGCGGCAAGCCTACTTAACAATAACCATTCTTTATTTTTCATCACTAAAACAGCCTCTAGACATACCCTGCCACCGTTGCTTTTTTTTTCTAAGGCTCTACTTTGATCGTATAAATCAATGACTAATTATTGTAAAACTGACTTGAAATTTTTTTTTATGTGTAATACAATGTGTCAATAATAACCTATGAAAAGATTAAAAAGATTGTATTGCATTTTCTGATAAAAAAAAATTTACAAAAATTCTTTTAAACAATCGTGCTTTACAAACCTTAACAAAAAAATTCAACTATTTTCAAAATCTTGTGGACTTTGATTTCCTGTATTAAAATATTCAACGTTGGAACGTATAAAGAAAACTTTTGTATTCCTTGGATTTTTAAATTTAAAGAGTACAATTTTTGTCCAATATGGTTCCTGGATTTCTGAAAAAGTGGAATCATATTTGAGGAACCCAAACTTTTAATCTTCGGAAACTATTGCAAAAAAAAATCGTGACATTGGAGCGACGCTCCAAAATTCATAAAAAATATCAGATAATATCGTTATCGGTTCGAATAAATTCGTTGATTCCTCTGTGATAATGGAATCAAATGACAATGTATTATTTATCATTTTATTTTTCTTGTTCTCGCGTTATAACCTTTCGAATGTTCAAATCATACTTTTTCCTTCACGTCACTCCCCCAGAGTGTTGCCCAGAGCCACTCTTTTCTAATGGACTCCTGCATCGCATTTGCACGAAGGCCAAGGGAAACTGTGGAAAACCCGGCCGATACGGGTGACTATATTTTCACCGACTTTCAGCTGGTTAGGGCCGTCAAAAGGACAATAAAACTGGCTGCCGCTCAGTGATTTATGCGCGAACCAGCGCATGGCTAAGCGGTCACCCATCCGAGTATTGGTCTCAGTCGATATTTTGGATATTTTTAATTTTGGAGACCGCCGAAGCCACACACCGTCGCTGTCGGTAAATAAAAATGTATTTTTAATCAATGTTCATTTTCTCAAACGAAACTGATTTTTTTCCGACAGTAACCATGATAGAATACATTTTTTTTCAGGTTTCTACATATCTGTAGAAAACATTTGAAGATTCATAATGAAATATGTTTTTTTGTGAAATCGCCGTAAATAGCATTGTTACTATAATCGGTTTGGATCCCCCATACGTTAAAGAAACATCCAAATTTCATCATACGTTTATTCCAATGTAGGCTTGCATCGTTTGCTTGCTTGGTTTCCTCTCGATTCGCTTTGTTAACTCGTGATCGAGTTATCGGGACTCCTACAGAAGGGGCTCCATCGATGTACCACTCCATTATACACGTATATACAAAAACACATTTATACAGGAAGTTTCGTGCGAGGTTGAAGAGATAAGTTTTAAACTGAAATGAACAAACTTTGTTGCGATTTCCATCTTCTGAAATAAATAAAAATAATGTTAAGAAATAATTATTCTTTCCAATAAAAATAACTTTGAAATGAAAAAATACTTATAAATTTTTTCTTGTCCTTCCAAGTCATCAATGTCGCTTGCACCCTTAGAATTCACAAATCTTTTTCAATGCTCGAGTGAATGATAAATCGATGTTCATAAAATCTCAAAAAATAAAGATCGAGATCGACAACAATATTTATTGTCTTACGATTTACATAGAGCATTGGACAAGTTTTCAATCAACCATTTAGGTTTTGAGTTGTGAATAAAAATGAAATTGGAATTTTCCGCCAACGTAATGACATGTATACTTTTAATTCTTTGGAAAAAAAAACATTATAATCATAATGAAGCACTTGACTGAACGATAACATTTCATTCCTAATTTTCAGGTCAATCTTTCTCTATACAAAAAATCTATGATTGCGTCAATGAAAGAAAATCCGGATAATAAAAATGGTTAATTTTTTCGAATCACTGTTCCACCTCAAAACAGCTCGGATGTTTTTTGTATCATTCTTCATCACTGGAAAGTAACAACATTAAAAAGAGTTACAGAAAAGTATCAAAAGTGGAAAAAAAAATTAAAGCTATTTTGAGGTCGATCCGTGATTCGAAACGATTATCAAAAAAAGAATTTTATTGTAATTGAAATAACGATTCACTTCAATGATAAACAGAAACATTTGCTACCAATTGTTCCAATCTTCATGGTCATACTTTCGAAATATAATTTTTTTTCAGCATTATCCAAGAGTATGTAAAGACCTGTTGGAAAATACGAATTTTGCCTCGACGTGAAAGAGCCCATGGGTATTGATGTCGAATCTCAAAGGTATAACTAAATTATACAAGAAATGAAAGGCTGAGTAAAATACCTATAGAGTTTCGATCGCAACCTACCCCAATGATATTAAATCGCTCAAAGAGAGGAAACAAAACGAGATACAATCGTCGCGAGAGAGAGAGAGAGAGAGAGAGAGAGAGAGAGAGGGCAAAAGGCAATCGTTTCTCTTTTCCTTTTCTATTCCCCTTCCTCTTGTTCTCTCTTTCTCTTTTTCTCTTTATATCGCTACTGTTCGTGATCTCGCGACACCCTGGGGTGTCGAGAAACCCCCCCACGATGTCGTGGCACAAAAACCCACAGAAAGAGAGCACCCGTTTGAGAAATCTCGCGCCTGTTAAACGACAAAACGAATAATTAACCGAACAAAGAGTGTTTGGTGAAAAAAAGACGATAAAAAAAGGACAATAGACGCTTCTTCTTTTGGTTTTTTTTTTTTTTTTTTTTTTTTTTTTTTTCAAACGCCTCTTTCATTCTCATCGTTATCCTGCCCAACCTTCGCTTCCTCCCTCCCTCCCTCCTCTTCGCTTATATTCTTCATCGTATACATCCGAGACGCCGAATAAGAGAGTCAAATGGGTCACAATGAAGCGTGAGTGTTTTATTGAATGCCGCTGCTTGCTCGATGCGAGACCAAAACTTTTCGGCTACGTTCATCGCCTTCTGGCCAACGACTCCCATTTTTTTTTTTTTTTTATATCAGATCATCTGAAATAATCTTTTATCAGTAAAATATAATCATTTTTCTCACCACTATTTCTTGAAATTTGGGCAAATTCATCACTATATTTATCGAATAACGTGGAAATTGTGGAATGCAATAAAAACTTTTTTTTTTCTTTGTCGGTATTATTTCGTAACACCGATCGATCAAGCACGATTTCGATTCTTCCGAGAATTCACAATAAACAATGAAAAAAGTCCTGCAATTTTTTTCTTCATTTCGATATAACAATCGAAATTTAAATGAAACAATTTTGATGTAAGAAAAAAAAAAATTGATTTCTTTTGGTCGTGTTTTGAAGAATCCACTAACAATATCTCGTTGATTGAAAAATGCTGTCAAATTCAGAAATTGAAAAAAGGTTTGAAGTAGTTTTCAGCAGAATTGAAAATAATGAATTATTTTATCGTAACGATAAAGCGTTGCGGCGATGAACGAAATTGTTGCGATTCGCTGAGCTGCAGAGAATGAAAAATTAGTGGAAATATGGAGGTTTCCTCATGATTTTTTTTTTTTGTTTTTCAACATCTTTATGAGCGATGTCGAAATAAAAAATTTGAAATATTTAAAAAACTGTAAAAATAACCGAGAAAATTTAGATTGGATATAAATTTTGTCAATTTATCGAGACACGAGTAGATTGGAATTTGACGTGACTGCGTGAACGTTCTCGTGCCCTTTAATAGCGTTCAGATCGAAAGACATAACTGTTACGGCCAGGACGGAGGAAACGATACAGAATGGCGATAACGATTATTGTTACGATCGATCAAGTACGATAATGAGACGAGATAACGATGATGATGGTGATTACGACGATGACGTGACGATTTGAGAGACACGTGGTAGGCTATTGTCAGTGATTGACGATTGGCAGCGTCACGGAGTTCCTTTTTGTATAGAAATATTCGTATACAGGTCATTTAAGACCACGCTTAGCCTTGAAATTCGATTATTTTTTTTAGTTCTCTTTCATTCCCAACGGAGAAATTATCATTGAATAAACATTGAAAAATCCAGAGTTTTTAACATTTCGATTGAATAACCGAAAAAAAATTAAATCAAAAGAAAGTTTTAGTTGATTGTTGAAAACAAATTGTGTGATTTGGAAAAAGTAAGCTGAAAGAAAATCTACGAAAATATATTGAGTTTGTTGAAACAAAATTTATTCTTGATCATTTATTATTCTTGATCATAGTTGCACACAACATTTCCATCATCAAAAGATTTACCGAAACGTGAATCGAAGGCAAGAAATTATACGCGAAAAATGAAAGTTTTATTTTCCATCAAGTTTTCCCATACTTTTTTTATAACTAAAAAAAATTAATGTGCAAGAGAAGAAAATTTTTATTTGAAAACTGACTCATCTTTGTAACAAGCTTTGAAAAAATGGAGTCATCGATCCAGTGGTTTTTAAAATATATTCGAATTAATGCCGTGCAATTCCATCGAATATCCTCACAATCAAAACAAATTATTTGACAGATATTATGCTTATGAAGATCTTCATACTGGAAGTTTATTAAAAAATGAAAAAAAAAAAAATTGTTTCGATAAGAAAGTGGAAATGATAACGATTCATTGTAGTTTTTCACTTTTTCTGATGTAGCCAAGTCAACATCGCGGTAAGCTCAACTGTGAGATTATTCGTGAAAATTTCTTTTGAAATGATTCGCACGCGTGATAAGGTGATTCCACTATTTCATCATTATTTCGTATTTCATTGGAATGACAGCTGCTCGCACGATATAGAAGATCGATGAAAAGTATTTTTCCCGTAGGGTATGAAAATTCGTGTTATACGGAGGGAAAAAGGCCGAGCGAAATATAAAACAGCGAGAAATGTTTAACGACGGATTAAGGTAAATCCGTTAACCGGGAAATGGGCTTCAACGATGAGAGAAATCGAAAAAAAAATCGAATAAAAATAAACAAAAAAAAGGAGTGTATGTAAAAAAATACTTGGTCCATCGGTCAAGCTCGGAAAATCCTGATAAATGGAAGTTCAACGGTATACGAAGAGTAGCATCGAGATATGCGCGGAGAGAGTAAAGGGCGGCAACGAACGTCAAAGGGTGAATCGAACCCTTGTGGTGCGCAACCAATTTTTTTTTTTTTTCTTCTCTTTTCCGAGGAATAAATAAAAACGATATAAAGCTTCCTATAACGAATGAAAAAAATATGGAAAAATGTATTGCGCACATTTTTCGCCCTCGAAGCTCCATTACTCGACGTTTTTGTATTTCCATTTCTGCCACGAGGAATTCTAGAAAGCTCGAAATCCAGCAGCAGCTTTAATATTAGTTCCAACGAAACGAAAAAAAAAAAAAAAAAAAATTAAAAAATGAAATAAGCCAAGAGATTTTCTGATAATTAATCATGATTATTGTCCAGAGTCGTAACGCTTTGCATTGAAAAATCTTTCTGAACTTCCGGTCTTCGAAGTTCACAGGGTTACGAGGATTAGAAGGGAAGAAAAAAGAAATATGAAAAAAAAAAAAAAAAGATGTTGGTTCTTGCAAAGAGGGTTGCCAAAGATCGCCATCGTTACTCCCTCGACATTGGCCATCATCGCCACGTAGCGTTGGCTTATGTATATGGGGTGAGGGTGTGCAATCAATAAGACATTCGTGACGCGACGGTTATGGTTTGATGGGGACTAGGAGAAAAAACTCGGGTGCCAGCGAGAGAGAGAAAGAGAGAGAGAGAGGGTGGGAGAAGAGAAGAGAAGAGAAAGATGGGCATTGACGTTTGGGGGCCAACACGAGTCGTCCGGCAAAAGCGGCGCAGCTTCAACCCCATGAATATCTTTCGATAGATTGCACACACATCGAGCCAGCGAGGAGAGTAAATGATTCGAGCCGGTACGGTTTATTGGCCGTCCCAGACATTTATTGGCTCACCCATAAATCGCGTCTCGATCGAAAGGGTCACGTATGAACAAACCATTCTATTTCAAGGACATATTCCACTGACAAACCTCGAATTAACCTTTGTGCAATCGTTTTTGCGCCAAAATTCATCAATGCTACTAAAACCTTAATAAAGTTTCGTATAATTTATTGGGATTCAGGCAAACGAGAGAGTATCGAATGCAAGGGAATACTTTGATGGATGTGAGAAACGCAACCTGAAAAATCGTCGGAAAACGTCATTTCGGATGTCCTCGATCGTTGCAACTTTTCCATTCGTACAATAAGAAATTCCATTTTTTTTTAAAAGAACGGAACAAAAGTTTCTTTCACACAATTAGAAAGCATCTGATTCTGAACAGCTTTCAGATTCTTTTAGCCAATTTGATTTATAATTTTCAAAAAAAAAAAACTCATTAATTTCCCTAGCAAATAAATTTTGGGTACTTGCTTACGGCGACGATGCAAACTTGAATATTATCATCTGCTGAATTAAAACATTATCGAAGTAATAAATCGCGAATCGTAAGAGAAATAAAAATGGAAACAAACCAGATTCCAGTATCCCAGAGCCATTTTTATAGAAATTTTCAAGTTCATTGGATCGACACCAAAAGATTCATTTGTCGGCTCGAAATATCCGGCAAACACACTTGAATTATTTACGCAATTTCTGTGCAAACTTATAGAAAGAAATGGTAAAGATTTTGAGGTGGCATATTTGTGAAATTTTATCAACATAGACTTTTTATGAATCTGCTAAAATGGCCAATGACCAGGTTATGGGTTATCGGATGAACGGGCGTCGCGAAGCGACGCAACCCCTGTGTCTGCATGTTACATGCCAACGTCCGTCGGTTCTTTCTCTCTTTATCTCTCTTCCTCCCTCGTTCAGGAGGGTCGACGATGCGCGAGGATGTGGCGAGAGCATCGGGGATGCGTGTATGTTCAGCCACGCGTCACTCTCAGCGCGCCACTGCGGTTATGGAGTCTGTTCGTTGTATGGGATATGATCTCTCATGAACACGAGAGAGAGAGAGAGGGAGAAACAGGAAGATGAATCAAGAAAAATATGAGAGGGAAGGAGGGGACAGGGGCGAAGCAAAAAATGATGCAAAGACCGAGAGACAATATATGTAATAAGAAGAATCTGCTTCGATATTTTTATCTCCTTATCGGCCACGTCCTTCAGGCCAGGTAAAAACAAATTTTTCGATAATCGGATCGATCGATAATACGGAAAGAAAAAGCCAGAGAGTCGTTTCGACAGAATTGTATTTCGAATATGAAGAAAAAAAAAACGTATCGATTCCCAGAATCGATGGTTCATAAATAGGGAAATATCATCATTCTTTTTCGTCCGAGCATTTGTATTTTCCAACGTCAAGAAATTTGTCATCGTTCAACAAAAGATGAGAAAAAAAAGTTTTATTTTTTATTATTTTTATTCCTCTCTATTTTATTTTCTACATACATATTTTCTTTCACCTCGGTCCTTTTTTTTCCGTGTGATGTGTGTCACGGAGTGTCTGCACCCAAATTATCGTCTGCTCGTCGCGTTTTATTTATTTCGGAATTCGTCGCATCGTCGAGACTCCCTCGTCTCGGAGGACTGATTAGCATTTTTTTTTTTTTTTTTTCTTCTTCAAGCATCGTGCGTACGCGTGACGACGATGGGAAGCATCAAAAATACACGCGTCTGCAAGAGAAAAAAAAGTAAGAGAGAGAGAGCTTCCGCGAGCTTGTTGGCCCTCGCGAGACGCGAGAACTCTCTCGCGATGTTGCAAGGAGCGTGCGCGCGCGGGGGAGGAAGCCCGCGAGGGACAATGCGCGCCACTTATTTATTTAAATACGGGGCATCCTGTTCCTTTCACACGAAGATTTATGCACGCCACACCGTTAATTGCCGTACCATTATCCGGCTAATGGTATTCCGAGGCTGGAACCACAACTACCACAGAAATACATGAATTTCTATCTATAACTATATAACACACCAATGTGTACGAATGAATATCTATATAAACGTTAATATACATGAACATATATATATACATATACGAGTTTATTTACGTGTCAGCGACGTCTGGCGACGCCTGCAACACCTCGTCACCAAAATATTATCTAAAAACTCTTTTTTTTTTTCCCCGACACATTTACAGAGACGAGGAGAGACTCACGGACACAGTTGTAAATTAAAAATGATGCCAGAAGCGTCTTGAGATATGTACGTTCGTGGATACTTGCGTAACGTCCTCGCGCAACTTTGTAACAAAACCTCCGCACAAATCGTCGTCACAACGATTCGGCGAAGGCTTGTCGTCTGGTATAATGACGTCGACGTGGTTACTACCGTTTTGTTCTACAAGGCTTTAAATTGGAATATGTGAACTTTTCATTGAAGCACTTTTATTTTTTTTTTACTTTTTTTTTTTCCATTCTTTTTTAAATGAAATTTTTAATCATGCTACTCTCGCTAACGAATTTTTCTTCCCTCCGATCCGTTGGGATATTAGATTGTTTTTTTTTTTTTTTGGCTTCGAGCTAGAAAATTGAATTTTGGGATATATCCGGCACAATTATTGTAGATTGGTACGAGCGCTCACGCACTCCAATCTATCCAACTTCTTTACCAATATATATATATATATATATATATATATAATATACATGTACATGTGTGTATATGGTCCATCAACGATTGACGTATTTCTCTCGTCTCTAGTTTCGCTCTGGCGGGCTGCAGGGGGCGCTCTCTATATACGCCAGGGGGATCAAGCAGCACAGGACCGAATGCGAGGGAATCCGGTAGAAATTCGGTACCGGGAACCGAATTTCAATCAAATTGAAATTCGCTGAGGCGCCCTGTGCAATCCGCTCTCCCTCTACCCCCTCCCCCCCCCTCCCCTCTACCTTTCGATATACACGTGTGTGTGCGTATATATATATATATATATATAAGTGCTTCTTCTGTGCTTTTCCCTCTCGTGCTCCTCATATACATATGTATTATATGTATTTCGCTTCCATCGGTTCCCAACAAATTTTCCTGCGAGCGGTAACATCGATTTCCTCGACTCTCTCTCTCTCTCTCTCAGCTCTTGCACTGTGCACCACACGTCCACCATGGAAAGACTCGGGTAAAGGTGTTTTCCATATAGACAAATTTCTATCCACTAATGCATCGGGAACTCGATTATGGTTAAGCGAGTTGACGATTTTTTTATGTGGAACTATTTTTGAAATAATGATGGACAGCTATAAAATCTTTTTGGGAAGTTTGTCGGGAAAAAAAATGTGAAGTTTTAGTGCTCGATGCACGGTCTCTGTTATTGAAAAGTGACTCGGTTCATACATGGTTATAAATATTGTTATTTTTTGTCACATTATGGCGATCCATGGGATTATGGCCATGGGGACAATGTTCTGAAAACGAAATTTTGTTGAAATATTTTAATATTTTGTTGCACGTATTCAACAATTTTATTTTTGTTCAGGCAACGACGACAAGATTTTGAAAGCTTTTTTATATTGAAAATAAGAAACTTTGTTGAAATGATAAAAAAAATTCGTTGCGTGGAGAAAATATTTTGGTGAACGTGTCGAATCTTTATTGATTTGAAGGTTTCAACAAAATTTACGCTCGAAAATAGTGTTTTTCGAAATAATGTGATTCGCCGAACGAAGAAATGAATGATAAAAATAATACAGACAAATTTTATTATCCATCATACACGAGAATTAATTTGGTGAAGGTAGGAATTTTTTTTAAATGTTTATACGCAATTTTAATTGTAACATAAACGTGTGAAGAAAACTCTCATATAGCGCGATCACTGACGAGTCAAGTTCTCGGTGACAGAATGTTTTTTTCTCAATAAAGACTTTCAATTTTCCTCGCTCTTCTCTTCTCTGCTTATAATGTCAAGTGTTGAGAATATGTTACGAAAATCATTTTTTCTAAAATATCTACTGTAGCTTTAGTTTGAAACTCGTTTTCTCCAAACGCTAAAATAGCTCTTCCGGAAACATCTATGATCGAAGTGATAAATTACAAAAATTTCGGTATCGACAAATTACGTCATCGGACGAACGATTGATTATCGTGCAGACACAATTTTTTTTGTATTATTTATTTTATATGTAGCAGAGCGTTGAGGTATCTTCCTAACTGAAAAAAGTGCAAATTCATTATATTTTTTTGCTTCGAACTCAATTTAATCATCGTTCCAGTACGGGATCGAAATGGAGAAGGAATTACCGAAGCTTTAAGGTTAGACAGACCCATGCTCGAAGCGTACAAAATTGAATGACGAGCAAATTATACCATGACCGTGTGTACGTGTACGTTCTCTCGCTCTCTTTCCTCCTTCTTGATTGTCACATACACGCACAATTCGAGAGTTTATTATTCATACGACGAATTAACGAGCCCGTGGGACAACCCCTGGATTTCTTCCTTTCCACCCCATCACTTTACCACTCTACAAATGTCACGCAAAACTGTAACTAAATGTGCGTTTGCTTCAACGAGTCAGAAATTGATTCATTCGTCATGTTTTTACTTGAGTACTACATCACTGATTTGTACTATATATTTTAACACAGTTTTCGCCGTTATATTAACGGCAACCCGGAATTTATTGAATTTCCTCTTTTAACATTTTATGATGAATAAGAAAATTGCTCATGTTGATATAATTTCGTATGAAAACCATTTTTTATCAGCCTTCTTGAACTATACGATGAGGTATTACTCCTTCTAGTATCTCAAAAATAAATATTCTTATCACCTCAACAATCATGGTTGAGAGTGATTATTAAGTTACGATTCAACTTCGCAGTCTTATAGGCTCACGGGAGATGCAACGCTTACGCGAGAGCGCTCCGCTCGTAGCCCTCTAGCGGATTTCTGGCGCACCAGAAATTCAGCTGGGATATAAGACTGTCTCGCTACAATGTATATAAATCGTTTCAAACAAAACTTATTGTTTGCGCAAACCTCGATGCGATTATTCCAAATCCAATCAATTCTGTGTCTCAAGTTTTGTTATTTTTTCAATGAAACCATTTTGTGCGGTTGCATCATATGAATTAAGCTCAACTTGAATAAATAAAAATTTAGTGGCAAATTCGTTCCGCGTAGGGCGCGTAGTTGTCTCAACGATATGACTTTTCATGGATCAACTACCGGGTGATTAATTAAACGTAATATGACTGTTCATAGAACGAAAATCGCTCAACCTCATCGCGTAGTTGGCAACACTTTTTTTTTCAGTGGGATATCATGTTTACGAAAAGCGTACTGCTTGTAACATTTTTTCCAATTCTCAATCGTTAATATTTTTTTGAAAAGTCCGGTTACCCCTTATTTTTATCGTCGCTATGGATTCCTTATTATTGTTTTCACGAGTGTGACAGCTTGAATCAGACTTTTAGGGATATTAAGTCTATAAATTATTGACTAGAAATGCGGTGATCATGAAATCTCTGTAAGCTCCCATATAAATTTTACGCTTTTTCAGGTTGAAATTCTTTAATAAATGTTCGGTAAAGTGGCTTGAAATTTTTCCAGTCTATTCGCATGCACTTTTACTTGATTGTACATAAAAATCAGTTATTTGTAGAGAGTTTAGGTTTGTGATAGGAATAAATACTTAGCGTCTAAACACGTGGTCATTTTTGACTATATACTTCAGAATTCTTGTCCTTACAAATCATCGAATGATAATTCAATTTGTTGTAAAACTTCAAACTTAATAAGACTTTATGTATTCGTAAACTTTTTGTGAAAGAGTTTCAATCAAAATTGGTATATGGGACCTAAATAATCATGTTTTTGTGGGATTTCATCACTTTTTGTAATTTATTTGTTTTAGGAGGGGACCCTGCTCATAATTTTTCGTGGAGGCTTGAATTTGGCAGCATTTATGCTGTAAACTCAATGCGTCGCAGAACATTTTTTCGAAATGAACGGCAAACATATTGTGGATAAATTGAAACAAAAAATCATTGGAATTTGCATAAATTCGGATGATTCATTAAAAATGTTAAATATCAAAATTTCTGCACACAGAACAAGGAATCGAGGGTGATAAATAAAAATTGATGTGAATTGCTGTTGATTGAGCGATTGAGTGGAAAATATTGAATCCTACTATTGTTCTTTCGTATCGCTCCATTGAATTCTCTTCCGAAGATAAGTCGTCCATGCATTTTTATCGTCCGTAAAATATTGAGACGATTATGAATGCGAATTAATTACAGAACGGGAGAAATGACAGAAAAATAAAAAGAGGGAGGGAGAGAGACAAATTAAAAAAGAGATAAAATCAGAAAAGTTGCTGTTCCTGGACAGTTTAAATGGTTTTTCTTCCCTCTTACGGCTGGATAAGGTACTAATATCAGTCAATTAGCACTTAACATATAAAGAAATCCTGAATCGAGAAGTTCACTATTGGCATTTTCCTGCTTTTCCCACTTTTTTTTTCTTTCTACACCTATTCTCATCCACTTCCGACGAGCCCTCAAAGACCATCGAGCTGTAACCTTGCCCCTTTCCTGCCCCCTTCGGGTCCTACGAAATGCTCGAGAAAAACCCATTTAAAAGTTTGATTAAGAAAGCTGCGGCGCCTATTATTCTCATGCTAATTATACGATTCTCGTTCATCTCTACGGGTCTCAATATTACGTCGAGGTAGAATCCATCTTACCACGCAGCAGCAGCAGCAGCAGCATCAGCAGCTTGAACGAAAAATATCGGGATGTGATTTTTCAATTATTTTCTTTGGTAAATTTTCCATTTTTCCTTTCATTTTTTTTTTTCGGGCGCCTCGAAACAAACTTTTGCCAATTCAAGGTACCTGCGATCTCGAGTACATATTCACGGAACGGGAGAAAATTTATTTATTAAAAAACTGTACGTCGATTTTTCATTCGTGAAAATTATTTCTACGAACAGCGATGAATCGAGATAGCATTCAGCAAACAGAGAATCAGAGTGTTACACTGAGAAAAGAAATTTGTTGGATCAACAAATCATGGCGAACAAATTAAATTTGTTGATTTAACAAAATTTTTGTTGATTCAACGATATTTTTGTCGTGATGAGAAATATTTATTTGAGCCAACAAATTAAGTATTTGAATGAAGCTAACTTTCGTTTGGGTCAACGAATTTCACTTTGTTGAACCAACAAAAAATTTGTTGAGTTAACGAATTTCTTTCTCTCGGTGTAGAAAACTGAAGTCATTGAAATGATAATTTTTTCTTTGTTAATGCCTCGTTGAAAATAAAGAAAAGGAAAAATTCAAAACGGTCATAATGTTTCTCCGTTTCCGGTTGTCGCTCCCGTGTATATCGTACAAACGTTCTCTTCAGCTCTCCTCTGGTAACGTACACTTTTTCAAATCGGATAAAAACTTTTCCTCGCGACAGCAGTCGTTTTATCGTAAAATACACCCCCTTTCTCGGTGTCCCATCCCCTCCCCCCTCCACAACCCTCAATCCTGTTGAGCAAGCGAAAAATCATATGCACCACTTCGCAACTGAGATCCACATTTCCTGTTCTACGCTTTGGGGTGCACATACGCCAAGCGTGCTCCGGAAACTGCTCTCGCCCTCGTATTTTTAAGGGATTTTCTCTATCTTTCTTTCATTTTTTGTGTGTATTTCTTCGAATCTTGTTGCGGCATGAAAATCGATGAGAACAAAAAAGTGGATAGAAACTGCACTGAGAGTATTTTGTTGTAAAAATTCTCATGAAAATCGTAGCCGACGAAGACGAATCAGAACTACAAGAATTTTGATGGTAATGGAAACGAAAATGTATTTATCTCGTTTTTTTTTCACGCAACTCCCTGGAGGATATCCGGTGGAAAAATGTAAAATAAAGTATTGAAATTGGGAAGTTTAAGGGAATGACGACAGTACTAATTATCATCCGAAATCAACAGAAGTTGCAGCAACCGACAAACACATTTTTGCTCGAATCTAAAAGTGTTGAATTTTTTTTTTTCTCAGATATACTTTCGTACAAATTGCGATGACTTTACGCATCGGACTCGAATAATAGCGTATAAATAATCCTTACATTGAAGAATAAAATTGGAGGATCTACAGCTATCGATGAGTGCACGATCCCTGACGAATCAGCGAGTCGCAAAAAAATTCGAAAAAAGTTCCAATTGGGACTCGGGACTTAAGTGGACAAGTAATACCCAAAATAAGTCCCTAATAGGACTTTTTTCTGTGACGTCATAAATCCCAAATCAGGAGTCAGAGTCCCAAACAGGGTCTTTTTTGCGACTGACCTTAGACAAAATTCCCGTCTCGCAGTCCGAGTGATGGGAAAAAGTCCCATTTGGGACTCACAAGTGAGTCTTACTTGTCCACAAAAGTTCCAAATCCCGAGTCCCAATTGGGATTTTTTTCGGGAATTTTTCCAGAGACTTGCTGATCCGCCAGGGATGCAATACTGAAAACATCATTTTGCCTGATAATCTTGTAACTCTTGTTGCGATCGCTTCAACGTAACGCACTGATCTAAGGTTTAGGACTTGTGTAACGAAACACACCGACAGCGATGAGTGGGTGGTCGGTCTGTAGCTTCGGTGATTTCCAAGTTACCTGGATGGGTGAGAGCGCGACCAAGTACCGGCTGGCACATCAATGCACTGAGCGAAAAGCAGTTTTTCCGCGTTTCTGATGGCTGCAACCAGCTGAAACTCAGTGGAAATATAGCTTCCTGTATGGGCTAGATTTTCCACAGTTTCAGAGAGTGTGGTGCACCTAGGAAAGAGTGAATGTGGGCGCACAATACTCAGAGGGGAGAAGGGGAGGCACGCAGGAACAGGGACAGCGAAGGGGAAAAATTCTAAAGGTTATACGCAGGAACAATAAAAAAATAAAAATAACAAACATTTTTCAAAGTACGAAATTTTCTATGGGAAATACCTCAAATCTCGAATAGTGGATCCGACAAAAAATTTGTCAAAATCAATTACTTTGTTAAGTCCCAAATACGGATACTCAATTCCAAAAAAAAAAATGATAGGAAAATACTTCAGGAAGACAGCTACATTGAACAAAAATATTTCACATTCGGTACACTTTTCAAACCTGATAAGAAAATTTGAAGTTATAACAAAAACATGACGATTGAGCGACAGTGATCATTTAGCGGAAGGCAGTTTTTCTGAGTTTCCGATTACCCCAACCAGCTAAAACTCAGTAAAAAATGTAGCTACCTGTATCAGCCCGGTTTTCTACAGTTTCCCTTGGCCCTCATGCAAAAGCGATACCCAATTGCAACAGGAAAGAATGGCTCAGTCCAACACTCTGAGAGGGTCCCATAGAGGAACAGAAATAGGAACAGTGAAGTGAGAGGAAGAGCGGAGTTTAAGTGATGAAAGGAAAACCCTAAAGGTTTTTCCTTTCTACATACGCTGGAACGAAAAAAAAAAAAAAAAAATTCATTCATGACGAATGAATACACTTTTGTACTTCATCATCTGTAGCCTCTGACCACTCAATCAAGATAAGCTTGATGTGATGAAATATCGTTGTCTTTTTGTCTGAAATACTCGACATCCCTTCGATTAATTATCGCATTATACATTACGGTCTCCTCCTATCTCTTATTCACGGATCGTTTACGTAACGATCCCAGCTAATAAGCTTGTCGCGTAGGAAACGAGTATATGATTCGAGGGGCGGTGAAAGTCATTGTGGGGAAAATAAAGAACCGTAAACTAGCAAGAATATGCGGGAGGTTTGTTTATTCGTAGTAGAGACGCGTGTCCAGAATTGTGAGAAGAAATATAGGTGATGTAACTCTTTCAAGTTGAAAGATTCTTGCTATATTGTGAAAGTGGAAAATTGGAACAAGAAATCAGGTGTCAAAAGTGGAAATTGATATCGATCGATTCGAGGATCTTTCGATAAAAGTCAGAATATACGTTGTTCTCAAACAAAAGTCCTTTGTAATGTTTATGGAGGGTGGAAGAGACTGCGGAGGTAGAGGCTGTGGAAAATCCTAGGAGTGTAAATTGATCCCAGTTAGAGTGTTTCACATCACACTCTTCATAGAACTTATATCAAAGGGATCATTGTACGATGTCACAAATGAAGGGAGACAGAGAAAGAGAGGGGGAGGGGGGAGTGAAAGAGAGAGAGAGAGAGAGAGGGAGAGAGGAAGTAAGAGCGAGAAGGGATCTATGATCTGCGAATAAATGTGGCATTGTTTGGCTTTGGAGGAATGCGGGAAGATTGTGACTCTTGATGTACAAAGACGTGCCAGCAGAGTTTATTAATCGGAAAACAATGCTTGAAAAAGAAAAACCGTAGTCTTTACGATGCTTGAATGCATGGATTGAGAAGGTCCGTTTTTGTTCCACTGTGTATGGAATAAAGAGATCGCGGAATATATCGAAGTTTATTGTTCCTCGTATTCATCGTTGATTGGTTAACCAAAAGCGACGGGATCATGAGCCACCCAGATTGGAAAGTACCACGGGAATTTACTGTTGACTCGATGTCTCTTTCTCTTCTTATTTTTCCAGTACGTTTTAGTGTTATCCTTTTGAATCTGGTATTTGATTTTTCTACTCGTTAGACCTGTACGACGATTAAGCGACCTAATAATTCGGGGACCCTCTTGTATAGACACAATCTCCTACCTCGTGCCTATTGTTAAAAAAGATTTCATTCCCTCAATTGGATTACTTTCCCTTTCAGGGACAATATATACGGGGACTGATTCTCGAATCTCGATGAACGACGTGAAAAATGGTTTTACCAATTCTGTTCTATACACACCCATATTTTTCTCTCTTTCCATGTGCCTGGACGTTTTTTTTTTTTT
Source organism: Campoplex capitator (assembly GCA_037576405.1). Lineage (NCBI taxonomy): Eukaryota > Metazoa > Arthropoda > Insecta > Hymenoptera > Ichneumonidae > Campoplex > Campoplex capitator. The sequence continues at coordinate 1,029,787 of JARBWI010000031.1, read as the reverse complement.
TCATTTAAGAGGCAACTTGACAAACAGCGACGTCTAAAAAAATGGCAAAATCATGTGATATTTCGTCTTTGGATGGGGAAAATGAGACAGAAACTACGAGGAAGAGAGAGAGAGAGAGAGAGAGAGAGGAAGGGAAAGGAAGCGGGCTTGGGCAGCGTGCGTATCGATCTGGCAGCGTTACGTGCGTGCTCGGAGGTTGGGGTCCCGTGGCGTGTGGACCAATAGGAGGGCAACTCCTCTCTACCACCTATTCCTCTCACTGCTCCCCCGCAACCTCTCGCTAACCGACATCCTTTTCTCTCTCGTTCCCTCTCTCTTTCTCTCCAGCTTTCCTCTTCTCCGATCGCCATCACCCACGCTCCCCAGTTTCCGTTTTCTATCGTTTACTCTCTCTATCTCTCTCTCTCTCTCTCTCTCGTTTTAGTCAATTTCGCAGTTTTGGATAAAAGCGTCACCAGCAGACTACAACTTACCGCGTGATAATAACCCAGTTTCGGGCTATTTTTCTTCTCAAATCTCCAACAATCGATGTCTTCACGTCCGATGGTCGCCCTGGCATACGGTAGAAAAGATAATGATCGTGAAAAAAACTAACGCGTGCCAGATTTATCAATACACCGGGAGACTAACAAAGTCAATTTTATGCTGAATTTCATGGCAAGAAGTAGTATAACACACTGGAACCTTAAAGTAACTGTTTAAATTCCGTTCATTCCAACTTTTCTGCAATTCAGACGGTTTAAAGATCGACCAAAATCACTTTCACGGAAGCAGCTCGGTGATATTTTGTTATCGTGCAGCACATAAAAATTTATGTGCTGTAAATGCATGTAAATGCATACATTGTAATCAAAATTTTACTTCATTTATTTCAATTTTTTTAAAAGTATGAATGAATTAACGAGCAGTAGAAATTTCACTGGCTCAACATGATTTCGAATGACTTAATTTTATTATAATGATCAAACGGTTTGACGTGGTTGATATTTTGGAAAAATTCTAATTTAGCTCACAGCTGATTTTCATTTTTTTTTTCAAGATTTCCATGCTCGTCTATCCGGTTTTACAATTTTTGAGTAATATTTAAAAAAAAAAATATTAGTGAATTACGAACATGACCAACAATGAATGATTCAATTCCAAAAATTAATACCCAATCATTACTAATTCTCGACGAATTCTTCGGGTACAAACAAGTGTTGAATGGATCGACAAAATTGGCTCGAACAGCTTGGAAAATCGTTAGCGAACTATTTGCCAGGCTAAAATATACCTGCATCCATCTCTCATTCTCTCGCGATGATTCAGAGTCTGGCCCGAATCACATCAGCACACACACATGGGCGAGAGGGACACCGGGAGAGAGCGCCTCCTCCCCCGCCCCCCTTTTCGCCATTCCGAACGGCGTACTAAAATTCGTTAAACGATGTAAATAATGGATGAGAGAGCAGAGTTTGGACAGTTTACAGTTATTTTGAGCACTGTCGGGACCGCTCTCTTTTACCAGAGCTTGCGATATATTTCCCGTGGGAATAACACGGCATGATGATTCGAGCAAAATTTATTGCTCGTTGCTCAATTAAGCAAAAAATATTGTCAAAAACGCACCGGTCAGAGAGGCTATTCGAGACTATTCGCTCTCAGCAGGCGTTTTATATTCCCACATTCATTTTCATCCACAATCGCCATCACATTTCTTTTTTTATCGTATACCCATCATTTCCATTTTACTCACTTAAAATTTAATCATTTTACATCCGGTATCATCCCATTTAATTACATTTTTTGAAAGCGATTTCATGAACATAAAAAAAAGCAAAACTCCAATTTTGCTCAAACAAATCTGATTATCATTTCGAACCGGTCTCCTCGAAGGTAAATGGACTGAACAAAGATTTTGTCCGCTCACGAGACGGGTCTTTGAGTCAAAAGAAAAATTTTAATAGCTCAGAATTCCGGAAACGTTGTAATTCGGAAGTTTTCATCATATTTCATTAACGCATTAAGTAGACAGGAAAAAACGTGTCAATTCTATACTACCGATTGAGTTGGTTCCAATCCTTAGATTTATTCGATTCTAATGATTCGATTTTAATTATTTATTTCGTTTTTGTACAGAGAATTTTAGTTGTTTGCCTCATGTTTATTTTTGAAATCATTGGGGATAGGCATATGCCAAATTTAATCTCTAAATCTACAAACCTATGAAGGGTTGTCTCTAGAGGTTCGAGCGGAATGTCGTATATAGCAATATTCGGTAAAGCTTTACCGTACAACTTCACTGATTAATTAAAGATAAAAATTAAAGTTTGTCAACGAGAATTTCGATAAACGATACAATGATATTGAGAGTCCAATCGAGTTGTGAGATTCGCCAGTGAACAACTGTTGCAAATGCTCTACCTTCCTCCATCTCTCTCTCTCTCTCTTTCTCTCTTTTACCCTCCCTCTCTCGATAGTTTTCCAACTTTCACCGATAGCAAGAGCACTCGTGTACCTGGCTCTTTCGAGTCGGACACATTTTACCCATTTTAACCTCCATCATTGTTTCAAGGTGCTTGCTGCTCAGAGTCTTTTTTTTCATACATATATAGCATGTATCTAGACGCTGAAATATATACATATCGGCGAATACACGGAAAAGCGAAACACAGCGAAGTAGAATACGCTTAAAGGCCGAGATAGCGAGTGACACGTATATATGAAGGCAATACATGGGGATGTGGAAAGAAGGAGAGCTAGGTTAAAAGAGAAACGGGCGGGAGTAAGTCCCAAGTGGAAATCTCTGAGAGTTCGGTAGCAGCGAGTCAAGTCCAGAGTGAGAAAGAAAGAGCTGTTTGTGAGGGTGGAGAAAAGTGAGGAAGAGTTGAGAGAAGCTTCGAACGAGAAGAAGAAAAGGGAGACGAAAAGGGGTTGGGAGAGAGAGAGAGAGAGAGAGAGAGAGAGAGAGAGAGAGAGAGAGAGAGAGAGAGAGAAAGAGAGGGATAAAGAGAAAGAGAAAGAAGGAGAGCGAGAATGCAGAGAGAGAGAGAGAGAGAGAGAGGGAAAGGCGAATGTGGGTGGGATCAGTTGCCCCGTTCTAATCTGGTCTCCTTGGTTTCGCCCTCGGGTATTTTCGCCTAGTCGGGTTGCCCTGAGGAGAAAGAAAGTGGTAGGGGTTAACTCGAACGAAGGGGGTGAAAGTGTGGTGGAGGACGGACCGTGTAGAGGAGGGTGGTTGCGCAAGCGGAGCTTCCGCCGAGGAACGAAAGAGACGCTGGATCAGTGAAATATACGAATCTGTTGAGGTCGAATAAAGATAGAGATTGGCAGAAGCAGCAGCAGGTCACACACATATAGCAATAGCCTGAAAGAGGAAAAAAAAGTGAGCGAGAAAAAGAGAGACGTTTTAGAGAGTACCCGTCGAACACGTCTCGACAAAAGCAACCCTCTTAAAGTTCCTCGCGTATGTGCTGGGACTACGAAAATTTTTCAAAAACGTAGTACCCTTCTTTAAATCAATTCAACAGGACTACACGTCCCTTTGAATCTTTTCAAGATTTCATGTAACGAACATATTTCAGCTGGTTCCTCATTGACGATTATCTAATTTCGCAGTGAATTGTAAACTGACAGAGCAATAAAAAAATTAAAAGAAAAAAAAACACCCCCGTGCACGTGCTCTTCATGGCACATGGACCCGAATGTGATCAAGCGGATGAATCAATTGTTGCTAATAATTGGAGTGAAAATATTAAATAAATTTTTGCAACGTTCAATAAGCTTGCTTGAAACTTCCCTCGGCCTTCGTACAAATGCAAAGTATAGGAAAGAATTTCTTCAAGACCAACGATTGAAATCTGTCTTTGAACTTGACTTGGGGTATTTATTGCAGCCGAAGTGTCCTCGCCTAGGTCGAAGCCTAAGAGTCAGAAATGGATGAAAGTATGTGTCGATTGCTTGAAACGTAATTAGAGTATTTTTATGATAGAATGTACATTTTCTTCTTAGTTTTGAATCCATTTATGCCAAAAGTTTAATAACATCATGCGTATAATGATAAATAAATCCGTTTTTCATGAGTTTGCCTCGAAATACGACTGTTTAGAAGATATTTGAATTATAGAATCATTTTGTCATCCCCTTCACTATTTATGTATCGTAGCAGATGGTTAACCTGTACTCCATCGAGTATGTGGGTTGTGTACTTGAGGGTAATGTATCAAGGAGTAGAAGCGAGTGTCACCGCGGGTTCTAATCTGGGGAACAGCAACGAGGAGAGCGAGCCTAATCCAGCTTATCCGGAAAGTAATTTTAAGTCTTTTGAAAAGAAGGCCTGCCCGGTGGGCGCTGGGCCACCCACCCTTGTCAGAGTCCTGTAGACCTTACTGGCGTACTTTTCTGTCTCTTCTTTCTATCCGAAAAAATGAAGGAGCAAAAAAAAATGGTGAAATAAAACTGAACGACAGGAGAGAGTTTGGAACGGCGTTGATGGAAAATCGAGGCTCGCGGAGTTCGTTCCTCCATCGCGCTATCCCCCAACTTTCATAAGCAGTGAGGGAGGGTTGAAAATCTTGCGAACAAAGTAGCGAGTAGAGGAAGAAAATCGAGGGTCTCTCCAGTTAGGGGTGGATTCCCGGGACACTCGGAGCTTTTCGAAAAGACCATGATCGTCGTTCCCGAGAGTCCTCGATCAATCCCCTTCCTCCTATCAACGCTTCCTCCTCTGGCCCTTTGGATCGTGGACTCGAAGAGCGCTATCTGCATCGAGCAGTTGTTTTTCTCGATTTCGGTCGCGTAAATTAGCACCAGGGGAGAGAAGCAAGCCTTGGAATCGTCAACGAAGAATCCGCTGTCACCACTTGGCTTCTTCCTTCTTTCTTCTGGGATAAGATTCCTCATGAAACGGGCCTCTACCATCGAGCGCTCTTTTCGCACAATGCTTTTCAAGCAAAGAGGGAGAAACAGAAAGAGATAAAGCTATATGACAGAAGCAGGGAGGACCAATGATCACGTGTCTCCTTGACAACGAGAAAGGGCTTTTCAGTGGCAAAGAATAATCGATTGAACAATTAAACACACAAAGTGAACGCGCTCCCTGCAAGTGATAACGAAGAGATAATTCAAGAATCCTTCTCTCTTACTTGAATCGCATTAACCCGAAAACTATGAAGGCAGCAGCAGCAGCAGCAGCAAGGGATGAGGCGTCGTTCTACTTTTGCAAGTACTTGCTTCTTGGCCAAAAGTTACACAATTAATTATCATGTATACTCGAGGCTTGGAAAGTGTACAAGTTTAGCCGTGTTCCTACACGTGTACCAACATCTCTTCCTCTCTCCCTCTATATAAAGCACACACCCCTTGTGTGGCCCCGGTTTCGTACAGTTAGAAATTCTCTTCCAAGCGAACGTTTCATAGCCAAGTCACCCACCACCGAATGTGTATGTGTCCGTACGACGTGCATGCATTGCACAAGGGTACAGCTCGAGTTCTCAAACGGCAACCAGAGTGCCGAGAGAAGTAGACGTAGATTTTCGAGGAAAGTAAAGGGCGCAAGGTGTGCTGATGTGATCGAGTGGTTTGAGGCGTTTTGCTCGTTAGAAATCAACATGGATACCTGTCTTATCGAGTGTGTGCGCGACCGTGTTCTCCTATGTATATATCTACATATATGCATAATGTGTTGTATGTCAATGTACAGTGCGGGAACTGGAGGGTCCTCAGAGCCGCAACATTACGCTGATTGCCTGAATTATCCGCAACCAGCCTCGGCAGAGCCCGAGAGGTCTGCTATTTCGAGTACATATGTACCTTTCGTTATATACATATGGATATATATGTACATGTATATAGATATTAAATAGACACATTTATTTATATACGTATATGTATATAAGCGTACGGACATTCGAGGGTCCTGGTTTCCGTGCACATTGGTCCATATATATGTTCTAGCTGTTCTGTGCAATCCTACTCCACTCTTGTATTTCGATACATGAGAGCTCATGTATACATTACGCTCACAGAGTCATGGAAAGGCCAGATACACCATGCCGGATGCCCTCTCTCTCTCTCTCTCTCTCTCTGATTCTCTCTGCAGACTTCCTCGGAAACACACAGTGGACGATACATAGTAGCAAAACACATGAAACATACGCTCATATACACTCGCTTCTGCGCACACCGAGGCCCAATGGTGTTTCAGGATATATGTAAAACGCGTATGTCAGCCAGCCACGGAGATGCCGTAGCCTAGAGTCGAGTACGTATCGTCGTTACGGTGAAGCAGGACCAGTCAGAAATAGAAAACACACTGCTGCTGCTGCTGCTGCTGCGTATTCGTATTTTGTACGTGTGCATATGCGGGGGAGAAAATTGAAAACAGAGAGGAAACCGGTGATGTGACATCTCGCGTGCATGTTGCATGGACAAAACATGAGGAACGTATATGTGCGCTGAGGATAATGCATCGACATCTTGAAGATCTTAAAATTTAGGCATGCGATCGAGTGGAATTTTGTTCTTTTAATAGAAAACATCAAACAGAGCTGGGCAGAGTCTCGATTTTTGATAGCTCTCAACCTAGAAAATGGTTTTGAAAAATTGTCTCGATCGATGTTTCATTGTTTAGACACTTCTGTGTCTGCATAGCTGATGACGTGTGTCACATGAATCCTAAGGAAAAGCACCTACAAAATAATAGCTCTTCTCGGGGAAAATATGGAGGGCTCTTCTCGAAAATGATGATATCCCAACAAATGGCACCCACAATAACACACTCTATTTCGTATTTAAATAATATGCATGTATGCGAACCGCAGAGAGTACAGGAGAGAGAGAGAGAGAGAGAGAGGAGAGAGCGAGGGAGTCAGACTTGAAAGTGTGGTGCTTCCGAAAATTCGAAACGCTTATTCTCTCTCCCTCTCTCTCTGTCTCTCGTTTGTTTATACGGGAAAGCGTGTATAAATGTGGTATGTATATCGGCCTACATGAAATTCATGATCGTTAGGGATGTCGACGTCGAAAGCTTTCTGCATAGGCGGTTGACACGAGATGCGGTGGGCCGCACGTAACAAATGATACGCGTGTCCGAGCAACCCTCGAATTCCGTGGGCTTTTCAAGGGCGGGGAGGGGCGGGGGGAGGGGGATCGCCTCTATGCGGAGGGTGCTTTTTCGACGTCGTATATCCAACCACGTCTTTTCATATTTGCTTTCATACCCCCGTACTATGTATATATGTATAAATATACGATAATATATGTAGAAGTCAAGAATATACATTAATCAAGCGATATGATAGGTCGAATGTGATAGGCGCATTTAACCCGTTCCTTTCTCAGCCTCTTGAGTCAACAAAAATTCAAATAACCATAAAAAAAAAAGCTCAAAATTTTATAAATGAAAAATAATCAACGATGACAATGCTGATTGCATAACGATAATCTGTCAGCATTTGATCAAGTCACCCCTCGACGATACGCCCAGAGAACGAATCTATGGGGACCATTTTCGTTTGCCCTTATAACTGCGAGATTATGAATCCACCTCGATGACATACGCTCGCCTTGAACTCTGGGGCTATACAATAAATAGGAAATTTATGAATGCGGTCGTGATACTCAATTTATTTCGGGGAAGCTGCGCCGATTTTTTGTTGTCGTGATTTTCACCACAATCGAAGGCATTTGGTCAATAATCATGCATCCGCTACCTACACGGATGAGATGAGAACACGGAAAGCATTGAGAACTTGATTTTTATCTAAAGTTTATCATGAAAATCAGAGTAATACACCGAAGCCCATCCTGTTTCAATAAATTTTTTGAACTATTCGATTTCGTCAAACTAATAGCAATTTCGTGATCAGCGATCCAATAAATCTTGGTACGTCATGTAACATATCAAATTATTAGTTATTGTGCTAACCTAAGCCTAAGAAAAAAAAACCAAGTAAACATTTCGAAAGTACAGCTATCGAGGACACGATTCATCCATTTTACTCTTGAGAAATAGTGCGATGAGTCTTCTGACTCACTTTGGAAATTGTTACTTTTTTAACTATATTCTGCAACAATATAATAAATAAATAAATAAAAATTTGAAGGAAATGTAAATTGCACCATCGAAAAGAGCGACCTTAAAAATGGTCGACAAGATATTTTACGAATTTTTTCATCGACGTTTTCATGGTGAATAATCCCGTAGAAAAAGGTACGTAAGAAACGTGTTTTTGTGAGGGTTAATTTCAATGTTTTTTTTTTTTTCATTTTTCAATTCGTTGCTTGATGTATACAGTCGACCAGGGCGAATTCGTCATAATTAATGAGTAAATTGAGTTCTTTGATGACTATTCTAAAAATACAATCCTTCTAGTGAAATAACTTGAGAACATGGATGCACGAGGCTTTTTTCTCATTTGGCGATGACACAGTGACACGGAGGAGCTTATCGAAGGCTTTGGACGTAACGGACAATATCGATCTACCGGTTGGCGATTGGTTGTCCGATAAATACGAACAAGACATCCACGTCGTTTCTCCCTAGTAGAGAATCGGGGGCGTCGCATCCTCATAATACTCTCGGAGTTGTGTTCAGGGCGCGCCCTCTCTAGGTATATCGATGACAATGTCGGAGGGTACCGGAAGATCGGGGGCAGCTTTAATTTCCCCCCGAGTTCCTGGCAATTACTATGTACCCCTCACTCCCTGCCTCCTTCCATCCAGCCTCTCTCAACGGACTCGAGTCATCTCTATCTGACGCGGACACAATACTCGGTACGATTCAAGCATCAACGCACCATTTTCTTTCGATTACCAACCTCCGTGTATACTCACCGCAAATGTATATCTCATGTCTTCCTCCATCATTTCATCGGTGACTTTTTCCAGCTGAAAGAAATAAAAGAGTAACAGAAAAATCGCCTGATTTCAGCCTCATCTCAAAACAGATGAGAGAAAACTATGTAGATGTCTCGGATGTAATCCTAACGTCATTCCCTCGCACGATGGAGTTCCTTCAAATGTATACAACGAATTTCTGACCTTCCAAGTTGGGGATATTGGAGTTACCTAAGAATATCTCTCATGCAAACAAATATTCCGCAATATGGGAGAACATATATTTCTCGTGGAGCAGTCTAAAAAAATGCTCAATACAAAATTTTGTCACATATGTTCTTCCGTGTTTGAGAAATTTCTAATAAAATCTGTACAAAGTTGCAAAGTTGCTATGAGAAATGAGAAATGCTTTCAATGATTTTGCACAAGAGAATCCCATAGAATGTGGCGAAAACTTTGAAAATGAAAATCTTAAATTGGAAACGGTAAATTCTCTCAAGTTTGCGAAGAAATCGACATATAGGAGCGCATGTGAGGAACTGATATTTTTAAGTAAAAAACAAAGTACAGGGAAACGCTTTGTTATGTACATTGAATAACGAGAATATTTTTACTATTTTGTCGTGGCGTATTGACAGGACTGAGTTTGCAACAGTTTTGGGGTTCATTAAAACAGAATCAAGAGTTTCGCGAGCGTAAAGTCGAAGAATGGTTAAGGTTAGGGGACGGAGGTAGGAAGGTGAAGAACGATGATGGTATATATATATATATATGTATAGGTCTGCATGTACATAAGGAGTTTCCGAGGCTACAAGTACCGAAGCCATTGAAAAGCGACTTACGAATCTTCTCTTCGCTTCGGCAGCAATGTCATTATCTCAAACAACGCGGAACACTCGAGGGCGCGAGAGCAATACATCGGAGGGATCTTTCTCACTCTCCCTTAAACCTCTTCCTCCTGTTTTCAGCAGTGTTTCTCCCCTCCACTCTTCTATACCAATATCCTAGTCCTCATTCCTCTCGGTGTGCTCTGTTTCTACGTATCCCTTCGCCCTGCTTCCGCAGCCGCGCGCTCCCGTTGACGTGTATAATCTGAAATCTTCTCGAAACAGCATCGCGACGCCGTCGCATATATACGACATGCACAGGGACTGCTGAGCGAAGAGGATTTCGAAGTAAATCGAGATGAGAGAAATAGAAAAATCGAGGGTAGAGATAAAATGAGAAGTGGCGGAAAGAGTTGGTACGAGAAAACCTCCGAAACCGTCAGATTTGAAGAAGGATGAGAACTCGTGGAGGCCAACGGGGTGGCAGGAGGGAAAACGAAGAAACGTGCAACTGGCGCGCATTGTAGGCCACCGGCCAATTATTTCGCTTCGCAGAGAGCAGCGCGATCCTGCCCTCGCGAGCTTATATACGATCTTGCGAAATGTGTAAGGTAAAGAGAAGCGAGAGACTCGAATATACAAGTTTATGTACCTATATATACATGTTTGTAATATATCTATATATAAACTGTATGGATATACAATAGTTGTATATAAATGCGATTGTAGATATGTATATGTTTGACGAGAATGAAGTAAAGAGATGGGAAAGAGAACGGTGAGCTCTCTCTGCTCCTTATACTTTGACTACGTCAAGAAACGTCTCATTCAGCCAAAGTCTAATTAAAGTGCAGCTCCCAAGTTAAATTAAAACACGATAATGTTGCCGAGTTCTTCGCCGCTATATATATCTTCATCTCTCACTCTCGCACATCCCTATACATATATACATATATACGTATGAATATATAAATAAGTGTAAAGTTTTCTGGCAGTGAATTCGAAAGGAAGTATAACGTCGCCATTTGCCATCTCGAAAAGGACTGATCCCACGGGGAACTTCAATCTCAGCATCGTCGTCGTCGTCGTCGTCGTCGTCGTCGTCTTTTCAATACCCTCATTCTCTTTCTACGAACAAGTGTTTCTTTTGGAGGTCGTTATACGCCAGGACGTGGAGAACGATGAACCTTAAGAGACACAATATTGCCATTTTATTTTCTCTCAATTTTTAAATACACCAACCATGGCTGTTGGAGGATGTTTTATTTTTATTTTTTTCTTTTTCAATGTTTCATGAGAACCGCTGTGACCCGAGAGCACTTAGCCGGGCCATAACTCCCGCACGCGATATTCTCTACGTTTCCGCCCTCCCGCCCTCGTAAATACGAAACAGACGACGACAACGACGACGACGACTACGACGACGCTGGAGACGAGGAGAAACTGTAGGATGAGGAGAGGCGGAGACAACCGAAGGATTTGAGCTTCCCAGCCCTGCATCGAGAAAACTCACCCTCTTGCGAAGGGGTGTGGAAAATAATAGAACGAGAAGGAGCAAGAAAATCCGGACCACTTTAAAACAAATATATCGCTCGGTAAATCCAACATAACGTCGCGCGAAATGATTCACGTGCGAGTTTAAGTCACGCTTTTTTATACTTATTCTTCTACTCGTGTATCGGTTAGAAACATGACGAGGGAAACATTAAGGGAGGGCGAGAGGAACAAATCGCAGCTGCTTCACTTTGAATATTTCTTATTCCCGTTTTTTATTGCACTCGCGGAGTCAGGATATCGCGCCCTTGTGTCACTGTATATTTAGGGTCATGAAATCGTCAAATTTTCAGCTATAATTGAACATCTAGAGTCTCTTTGATTCCGAAACGATCGCGACCACGTTTTTCTCTATCTGTAGCTGGATTTTTTCATGCACAAATCCCAAATCTCTAAGGAGATTTTGATTTTTTTTGCAATCGTTCCATCTTGACTGTTTTCTACTCTGCAACACACAGAAGAAGTGCTTGTTTTCAAAATTCTCATCCCTTTGCCGAATCACATAACATACTGAGCTCGCGGCTCCAAGATGTAACTGAATACTTTAGAAAGCAGATATCGAGATTGCATTACCTCGACCATTTTCAATTTTCTCGAAATTTTTAAATGAAATAGTACTCAACGAAAGGAACACCCAAGCCGATTGCTAGATTTTTATCTCACGTCGTTTAAGAGTTACATTTTTTTCAAAAAACCCATACTTTTCGAAGTTCGTAAACGTTTGACACGTCGAAAAATGTCACTGCATGAAAATTGAAAATGGAGTGAATAAATAAACGGTCACCTGACAAATGCTAGCAATTAATATATCAATTGCTTCAAATGTTTCGATGTCGGTGTTTCACACCGGAATGCTGCACATATTCATCCAAGTTTTGAATGAGATCCTATCATACACGTTCTTTTTCGTTATCAAAAAAAAGTAGAACGGTATATCATTGAACCCTTTCATCGCATGGGAAAAATGTTTGATGAAAAGGAAGCGATCAGGATCTCATTATTTTTTAAATATCCCAGCAGTCTAGGATTCGAGGAGAAAGAAATTAGTACAAAGTTCCTCGGATCTGAATTTGAAGGAATTATGGTAAATGTGAAGCCCTGAAAAACGATGTCTTATAAAAGCTTAAAACTGAAAACTAGACAATTTAAGGCCACGTTTATTTCTATGAAGTATTTCGAAACGACATTTGTTTCTTTTTTCAGGCTCCGTATTTTAGGAGCTTGCGACAATGAACATTGTTTCGCATAGAATTTTTAAGCTTGCATGGCACTGATACGTCACAACTTTCCCTTATCTAAACATCGTCTAACGAGTCAATGCTGCATGTAGAATAGGATATCCATACATAAAAATCACCAGAACAAAAAGTGCTGTTAATAAACAAAAGGAAATTAGAAAATAATAGAAAAAAATATAGTGGTTGCATTCCAATAACGATGAAAACTTCAACCCCATGGGTTTTTTGGATCCATGTCTCTAACGATTCTGGCAGTCATGCATGTATGGGAATTTGCCACGTTATTTACAAACACACACTCGTACATGTACAAACACACACACACACACACAGCGACGTAAAATACGGTATTAAAAGAACCTCCTATAGCAGTGAGTACGAAACGAGAGGCACATACGTATGCATCGAGAGAGGTAGCAAAGTCCCTGGGGGCTTAATACGGTATGCACGTCCGTCGTTCGAGAGGCGAGGGTACAGAGGAAGAGAGAGAGAGAGAGGTCTATGTGGCCTCGAACCATCCACTATACTGGCTAATATTCCGCGAGAGGGCCCCAGGGCTACGTGCCCGGATTTCAAATCCGGTAGACAGTCGTGTGTGTATCTGTGTGTTCTCTTACGTATACGCGAAAATACCGAACGAATGACTGGCCAAAAAAGAAGAAAAAACAAGCGTTACAACACTGTGATTTTGGTGCAGATACTCGAGTGAATTTTTTTAATTATCTGCTCCTTAATTCATTGTTACCATTTCGAAGTTTTCATCGCGTTGCAATGAAGCTGAACAAATTTTTATCTGTATTTTTCTACATTTTTCTCACTTCAAGATTTTTTGATTGACCACTTTTCGGGCTTCTGCAAAAAATTCCGGGGAGAACGAGAGTGGAAACGATTGGAAGCCGTTCGAAATCATGAAATATCTTTTTACACACTTACGTGGCAAAAATCCGCCAGAGGGCCACGGTCGCTGCGCTCTCGCGCTAGCGATGTATCGTCCGTGCACTCATAAGTCATCTTCCCTATTTAACTTTCCAAGCTCGCATTTTGCGTTCCAAACTCTGTTTCCATGTATACACCTCTCTTAAGTAGAGAAAAATATTTTTACATCTCATATCTAATATCGCATTCACGACCATATATACCCAAGGAGTTTCGGTACAAAAGGCAAAATGTTAAGAAATTATTCAAATTTGGTGATAATGTTCTTCAACATCAAGTACGAAAAGACAAATTTTTAAAAAATTTTCTTCTACTTAGTTATCGAGTAATTATGCATTAAAGCAGATTTCTTATGCCCGAAGTGTATACCTATATATATGGAAACGCTATGCTTATACACGTGAACTTCAGTCTTCAATTACTCGATAACTGTGTAGAAGAAAAATCTGAAAAAATTTGTATTGTCAAATTTGGCACTAAGAAATGTGTTCACCAAATTTTGTAAAATTCTTAACTTTTTGAAATTTTTTGTGTTTTTAGCATGGTTTAGCATGGCAACATTGTATCGCCTGTACCGAAACTCTTTAAACATGATCATACATCATTATATATTCATCATTACAAAATTCCATTCATGTACAATCATATCTGTTCATATATCAATAGATATATGACCATATATGATACAGATCAAATTAGATATGATTATACAATAAAAAAATTTCTCGGGAGACGAATTATGGTAGCATTCAGCAAAATTTAAAACATTGGGAAGAAAAATTCCCAAAGGAATAGCGGTTGAATACAAAGTTCCTCGAGGGATTCATCATTATGGTATTGAAATTTTGAAAACATGTAATAAATCGAAGAATTATATCGAAGCCATTTTTTTTCTCATCGCACACTCTGAACGCTGTTTTTCTACTCTTTTGTAGTTGATTTATAAGGGTTATCGGAAAACATCGATATCCATCGAACAGAAGTACATTTTCCTGATCAAATTTTACATCGCCGAATCCAACGAGTGCACACTCCTATAGATTGTGGCTATATATATATATATATATATATGTGCATTCGTACATTTACATGTATGAATCGATGTAGTAAATGAATATGGAGAGAGATTCACGCACAAACGCCGGACAGCGTCCGATCATCAAAATCCCATAACTCTCGAATCTCGAGTTGAGTGAAAATGAGCGATGGCTCGAGTGCCACAACGTACGATCTCGTTGACGGACGTTTTCGCATTTAATCTGTCTGTTTTTCATATGTTAATATAGACGAAATAGTGAACATTCGTTTCACGACTTTTATTTTATCATATTTTTTCAGAAAAAAAAAAAAGCATTTTTGTTGAACTCTCAAAATTTATTTTGGAAGAATGCACCTGCCAAGAAAGAATTACTTATGTTTACGTTATTAATTAATTAAATGAAATAATTTCATGGAACAATTAATCATCGTTTATTCGTAAATCGTGTCGGGCAATATATATATTTATACTTTTTTTTTCTTTCTTATTCTTTGATACAAGAAGAACTTGAGAAAGATTTTTTGGATGCGGGTCAAGAGACACCGTCGAATTTCTCGTATTACCTGGCAGCATCTTTTTTTTTATTCTTTTTTTTTTATTCCACTCCCATTGTGCGCTAAAGAGGCAAGAAAAAAAAGTTCACTATACGCGTAGCCCAAAACCGTGTGAATTGGGTCGAATAATTTTCATGATCGTCGCTCATTGTTCGAGCTTTTCTCGAGTTTCTTTTTTTTTTCTTGTTTTTTTTCTACGTCCGAGATTTATGGTGCAAGCCGCTGAGGTGTTTGTCGACTATCTCCGAGGTCAAATCTTACCCTCCATAGAAATAAAACCCGAAAACTGCACCTCCATAATCAAAAAAAAATAAATAAAAAATTTGATCCAATGCATGTACTCGCATTACATACCGGTATCTTCATCGTGAGAATTAGATCGGATCGTGTCGCTCTTACATTTTCACCAACACACATTTTTACTTGCCAGGAGGATTGATATTAATTCGTTGAGAGTAGCGGAAAAATTTTTTAAAAAGTCTCAAAGGACATTTAACATTTCATTTCCGAGAGCAAGTCTTATTCCATCAGCATTTCAAAATTTCTACCTAGCGATTTGACAACATTATAAACGACTCGGATATCTTTGTTTGGATACCTATACATTCAAATTCAAAATATTTTAATTCGATTAATGTGTATTGTGAATGGACTAAAAGGTCATACGCTTTCAGAAAAATTTATTTCGCCATTATTGTCACCGCTGTCATTACAGTAAAATAATTTCCAATTGTTTTGTACTAATTTTGAAATGGAAAGCTTAAAAATTTTCTGATCCCCGTCATGGGTGTGTGCTGAAACTTGAAATTTTATTTGAGAATATTGCAAGTAGGTAATTGGGAGAGCAGAGTTTATCGAATAGTCATTTCTTTATCAATCAACAGGAGCAGAATCAGGGAAACAGAAATTGTTCGAAAGATACTGGCTAATTCTGAACATTATTCTGAAAAACTCGTCTAGACCTTAAAAAAAATGAACGAAAAACGTAACGATGAGAAAAATTGTTTTGTTCGTATTTGTTGTTATTTCGAAATGTTGATAAATAAAAACAAAAAACTAAGGTTCTAAAGACTTTTCATACTCTCCGATAACCGGAATTTTCAGCTAGGATTATACGTGTAAGCCATCTTCAAGGAACGACCGTATTCGGAAAATGAAAATGACTCAATTTATCGGGAGGCTAATAGATTGAAAAAAGGATCGGTGGACAAATTGGTCTCCTCTGACGACGGTTGAATAAGGCGATGCGTCGAGATGGTACGTACTTTGACTATTCCCAAAGCGAGAGTAGCCGATTGTGAGTCAAATTCTCGTCTGTATCCGCGGGAGAGGAGCGTTCGGGGAGAAGAAACAGCGGGTGGTAGGAGAGAACGAGGGATGATAATATACACGCGCGTTCCTCGGGCAAGGGATGAAGAAGAGCGGATCAGGAGGCAGAGCACCAGACTCTCTCGTTGAAAGAGAATCCGTCTCGGGCGACAAAGAGCCTCATAGAGGCGAGTTAATGCAGCCACGCTTGAGATACCATGAAACACACAGCTCCGAAACGCAATTCTCAAGAGATTTTTATGATCCCGCAGAAATATATCTTTGTATGTCGGTATCCTTGAGAGTGGATTTTGCTGAACATTCTTAGAACAATATTGCGAAAAAAGCATTCAAAACAACGAAAAAATATTCCAAGTTGCTCTGGTTTATGTTCTAAAAATGAAGAAACAAAATGATGGAGTATATTTCACATCAAACATGAAATATCATTTTCGATTTTCAAAGTTATATAGCAATTTGGATTATAAATTTGTCTTTTTTTCTGCATAAAATTCTTCTAAAAGTAAATTTTTTTTTTAATTTTAAATTTAAATTTATAAGAAGACGTAAGGAGACGTACGTTTGCTTTCTAACAACGTATGAATCAATATCATAACAAAGTTTATAGATAGTTGCTAAGAAAAACCCAAAATAAATTACCATTTTTTGTACACTTGTACACTTATGTCAAAAGTTTCCGGACAAAATTGCGAAAAAGTGTCGGAGCCATTTTTCATGTCATTTTTTGAGCAGTATAGATAAACAAATTTTGTAAAAATAAATCAAATAATGATAATAAAAAAAATTTTCGAAATTATTTTTTTAACTTGCGAAAAAAAGTTGAAAAAAAAATGTCGAAAAAAAATTTGAAAAAATTCTAATGGCTTCAGAATTGAAAAACAAAACTTTTTTCCATCTTGAAATTTTATCAAAAACCTCATAGTTAACAAGTAACCGCGATCAATTTTTTAGAATTTTGACTAAAATCAGTCGGAAAAAAAAAAATTTTGAGAAAAAATTCGGGAAAAATTCTGATGAATTCAGCCAAAACGAACTCATTTTTGTACCCTCTTGAGGTTTGTTGAAAAACTCACTAGTTTTCGTGTTATGTGGCATATTCTAAATTTTGCCTTTTTTCGCTAAAAATAAGATAACTACGAGAAAAAAAATCGTACAGAACTTTTTAAAAAACAAAATTAAAGTTTTCGCTGTCCCCGTTAAGGTCCCGGTCGAAAAGAACACGAATTTTTTTTTTTTCTCAAAACGTGGTCCAACTGTCAATCTAAAAAAAAAGGTGAAAAACGGTCGTGTTCAAAACAATGTAGCGGACGTAAAAAAAATCGTAGAACATTTTCAAAAAAAGCAAATTGAAGAGGAATTCCTTCCCTTTAAAATGCCGTTTATTAAATTTGTTTATCTATACTGCTCAAAAAATGACATAAAAAATGGCTCCGATACTTTTTCGCAATTTTGTCCGGAAACTTTTGACGGGTAGTGTGTAAGAATCTAGGAAAATATCAATGAATTAGAAATACCTTGGTAGTTTTCAATGTCGAGAGATCTTCTGACCATGTCGATGAACATCAAAGTTTCGGAGGATCATGTCAAATTATGCAGCGATTAATAATCCTTGCATTAACCACGCGCGATCAGATCTTAATCCCGTCGGCAGAGGGAAAGGGATAGAGAGTGAGAGGATCGTTGATCCTTTCTTCTAATCTGCATACGTGAGCTAACGTCGACAATCTCGCCACGTGCGAGTCATACACAGGCACGAGAAAGCCGTCGTGAGCTTTTGAGATAGATAGTCTGCTAGGCAACCTGAATTCTCGTTCCTGATCGCCCGTGTGACGTGTCTGTATGACGTCGATCGAGCGTATATTCACGAGTGCTAAAAACACGTGCGACGCTCTCATCTCGCGCTCCACTACGCGATTGATCAGTGGCTCGTGTATCGATTAAACTTGGTTAATGGAATCTTCCTTGCATTACGAGTAAAATCGCTTTCTTTCCCTCGTTTGCTACTGGACCAACGTGATCTCGCTCACAGCGGGTGCTTGTCGGGATTAATTTCCAGAACGATTCCCTCGTAGGAAAAAAATCGCCTAAATGCCTAATTGCCATCTTTCAAAAGGTTCATCGTTGTAAGAAAAAACAATCGAAAAGGTAATTAAAACATTCCGGGTGCCAAAACCATTCCTGACAGTGTTCCATCACTGCCGCGAAACGTTGAATACATTCCACCCGGTCAAGCCTAACTTTATGATGATGAAACATAATCGTCGAGAAAAATGTGTGAGACCTTTTAGATCCACCACACGAAGAAAAAAATATTACAAAAATTGCCGAGCTCTGCACAAAAAAGTGGGCGCGAAACACTGTTTTGAGCTAATTCTTCAGAAGCACATGGAACACTGAAGAGGGCACAATCAAAATTCATTGTTTTCTCTCCAATTTTCTGATTTGGACTGGCATTTTCATAAGTGTTTACTTCAACGTTAATCTTCGCAGTTGGGAAATTTAAAACGTGCACTGTCAAGTGAGTCATGTATTGCGTTCAGTTTCAGAATGGTTTCGAATTAAACCGATTGGTTATCGTGGGTTGTTGGAGAGCCGGCAACTTTTCTGCATTTTTGGGAAGCGGGTGTGTTGCTGACAAGAAATGAAATATTTCTTTCAATTTTCGTGCAATCTCCATCGTGTGCCTTTGAAGTACAAGTTTTCAAGAGTGTTCAGGAATTTTACCAGATTTTTCCATTGCAAATCAAGTGTTCTCACATGCCTCGAGTTTCAGCGACTCACGATAATGTGAAAAAGAGCCGAAAAAATCAATAATCCGATCGGGTTAACGTTCTGTGTAAAATCCCTCATGTACACTTGTGGATGTGTGACACATCGTAAGTTTATTGAATATTTTGATCATTGTTACAATTTTTTTTTGTATCCGCAATTACATGGGATCCATATTTTAAGTTTCGTTATCAACATCTGGTTGCTATGACTGACAAAATTGTTATCATTAATTAGAAAATGTTAGATTTTAGATGCCCTACGCGAAAATTCACTTCATTGTTTTTAACATGAACCGTTGATAGGGAAGGTATCGGGTGAGACCGTGATTCCAAAAGGCAAGTAGCCCGAGTCGACTCTACCCTGTCTTCGATAATTTATAATTAAATAAATAGAGTTGTATCAGTTCTTTCTTTTTATGAAACTTTGATCTTAGAATATTTGTAATAAATCTCACGGACTAATAAACAAAATATACGTTACGTATTCAAGATTAAATCAAAATTGTATACTAACCGTTGGAAAAATATTGCTCCAACGATTTTTTTTCTTAGATAATGATAAATTGTATGATACTTCAAAGAAAGCATTTTCAGGAAATATTTTCCGAAAACTGTATATTGAGTTGAGCCGACCTTAAAGTTGAGTCCTGGACGTATACGAGCGTTACGACTTCGTAAACCGATTGTTATTCAATTGCATACTTTTCGGATAGTTCAGACCGATATTTGAATATTGATAGGAGGAATGTGAAGAGTGTGAATCAATTGCTATTCGATGCACATACTTTCAGGATGTTTAAGAATTATTAAGCCACTCGATCGAATGCAATAGAGAAAAAAATTCGCTTTGACAGAAAGTGTGAAAGAAGAGCGCACCGAGAGGAGTACTTGGTGAGTGAGAAAAGATAGGATCCACGTGATGGAATGCAGGCGCGATGATCCGGGAGCAATATAACGACTCGTGTATGCCCCGATGCATTTTGATCGAGTGAAAACGTCAGATTGAAAGAAAAAAAAGAAAAAATTGCGACGGGAAAGTAACCCAACCCTCTTTCGCCTCAGGATACCACGATATTGCTTGTTTTATTGGCGCGTGACACTCATTTTTTTTTTTTTTTTTCATTTTCATTTCAGGCTCTTGACATCAAGAGATTCCAAATAGCAGGGAAGTTGTGAGACGAAAAAATTGTCCCGCCGGATATTTAACCTCCCGTCTCTCGGAGCACCCCTCGGAGATGAAAACGCATGAAGGGCGGAGGTCCGAAAACATGCGAATCTTATTTCTAATAAATTCTGCCAATGAAGAAAGGCTCAGGGGTCGCATAAAAAATCTTCCATTTACTTATAAATTTACATTATTTCATACGAAACTTATTAACTCGAGTGTATAGCATCCGACGAACCATCATTTTTTTATTACCTACATGAGAATTCCGGAACTCAAAAACCCTGTAAAATTTCCGAAAGATGGAAGCGGATATAAGGAAAAGCAAAAAGCGGAATAAGAGCAGTTGAAGCGGGATGGTAAAAAAAAAAACAAATAAAAAATAATGAGAAATGAGACTGAAGAATTGGAAAAGGAGAGGCCAGGGGAAGCGGGCAAGAGATACGGTCTCTTGGCTATCCCGTTGGGATAGGAAAACTCCAGTAAATTTATCAGCGGTCATACGAGAGAGGGCGGGACCGGGAACCAGGGACAAATTCCTCGGGTTTGGAATATCCAGCGATTTCTGGACGGGGTTATGCGTTGGCTGCTGCAGCAAGCATCCCTCGCAGTAGGATCGCCAGAGCTATGTGCGCCCTCTCCATGCTCCCACAAGGGAAGAAAGTGCCTCGGCGTAGTTATGTCCGTAGTATGTGTGCAATCTGTATACAGGGTGAGACATTTCATACCTAACAGAGATGAACATCTTAGAATAAGAAAGTATTTCACTAAGAAAAAAAAAGTATCAATTAATAAACACTGAACAGATAAGCATTGAACTGAAACTATTAATTGTTCAGTTATTCAAATGACTGTTGAAGTGTTCACGACTCATCTGAGAAAAGAGGAGACTCCTGTTAAAAAACAAACAGTTGAATGATCGCATAAGCGTCCATGGAGGAATCCGAGCAACTTGTGTCTAAAAAACTATTTTGTAGAACAAGCGATTGCTTCAATTTTAAGAAACTCACCCTGTATGTCGGTAGATAAAATTTAGCTCGCCCCCCCACGTACCGAGATATAGAATTTGGATGTTTGGGGACGAAAATCCCGACCGGGGTGTAAGTCATTGCGGCTAACCGGAAGTCACGGGATCACCGGAAGCCAGGATATTTATGCGAGAGCCGTAGTCGCGAACCGGCCAGCAGTCTAGTCCCCGCGAGTTCTCCTTGTGCTGACCTCCAGCCGATAGAAGTTGTGCAGCCCCCAGACTTCGGTTCCTTCACTCCTCGCATCCCTTAATGTCAAAGGCTCGAGTCCGTACCACTAACGCCAACATTCCTAATATCAGCATCAATCGCCACCATTCGGGAGACAATCGAAAGGGTGACTTTGGCTAATGATCCGTGAACGATTGAAGAATTATTGCTCAATTGTTCGGTCAAATTT
The DNA here is from genome assembly GCA_037576405.1 of Campoplex capitator. NCBI lineage: Eukaryota > Metazoa > Arthropoda > Insecta > Hymenoptera > Ichneumonidae > Campoplex > Campoplex capitator. The sequence continues at coordinate 1,008,129 of JARBWI010000031.1, read as the reverse complement.
TTAAGTGCTTGCTGGAATAATTACTATTTAATTGATCGATCGATCACATCAAGATCTCACGCTTCCTTCCTCGAATATTAAACAGATCTCGGTTTGTAATAAAGCTGAGTCATGCGGAATCCAAAGTGCAATAGCAGCATCAATACGACTGGTATATATAAAAACTTAGACATGGCTTGTATGTGGCGATCCGGGGCAATGAATATTCCGGAAAACAGAGGGGTTTCGTGGGGGATCGTGCACTTCCGCCTCTATGATGGTCAACTTGGACCGGAGCATTACCCGTAATAAGGAAATTGCGAATTTATTACCGGGCACGATATTGTCCAGCTTGGTCCGACGAAAGGAGGGAAGGTTGTACGAAAAAAGGGCTGAGCCGGGGTGAAGGCGAGAGAGGGGGTGGTCGAGGAAAAAGGAAGTTGCGATCCAACGGAGATTCCGGGCAGCCCCTGGTCAACGTGACTACCGGCAGTCGCTAGAGGGCGTCTATATAGTCAGGACCAAGAGTTATTTCGGGTTTTATGGGTCGCGAAGGGACGGGAGAGTGAGCGAGAACGAACTCCGGCGTCGTTGTCCCCGTGTGGTATCCGCACGTCCGGCAACGATCCCGATAAAATAAAAAGAGCTATGGGGTTGGAGCCTCGTAGGAGCTACGTGTATTACATGTTACGAAAAATCGCAAGGGCCAAAGAAGAATGATGAGAACTCGCGTATTACACTGCGGCTGATCTATTGAAAATTCTTTTTCTTCTATATTTACTTATCGGTTGGTCGTTCGAGTGCAATTTCTTCGGTTAATAGATTACAGTTTTTTTTTTTTCTATCGATGGAAATAACGTGCCTGAAATATTTATTCTCGTCTCCACTGCGAAAGAAACATGTTCACGGTTTGAAAAAAAAAAAAAAAACAATCGAAAATCTGAGACTGGGAAATGGTGACGCGTTTATGGCGCTCATCCTTTAACGCACGAAATCTCACATCGTGCGTGTAGATCGAGCCATAAATCGCCCCAGTGGCTTTCGCGCGTCGCCCAAAGGGGATTTGTTTTATTGGCCGAGGTTATGATCCCAAATCGTCGACTTCGAAACGGATGAAAAAAAAAAAAAACTTTTGCTTTTCACCCCCTCGATGTCTCCTTGGTGATTTCTTACGGATTATTGTTTCAAGTTTTGTGTGCCACGCACAAAAATGGGTCCAAGAAATCTCGAGATATTGTGAATAGTCACGCGCGGATAATATCGGACCGGATGTTTCGAGAATTAATATGCGTCTCACATATGTACTATATACATCGAAATAAGAGGAAAACATTATTTCTTACCTTATATGCTGCCTCCTGTTATGTGGGTTCAAGTTTTTTCATTTCTGTAATAAAAAAAAAGAAATTAAGAATTATTGGGATGCACATAACAGACATGAAAACCATAAAAATTTGCACTCAAGTTCCGAACGCAGCCAAAAAAATTAATCAAGGTGTGATCAGTGTTTCATAGGAATTTGAAAATAATACGCATCAGCTTTGAAAAGTCAGGAACATCCCTATCACTAAGAATTTAAGAAAGTAGTGGTTGAACATGGAATTTCTCTAACGGTCAATTGGACATTTTCGTTTTGAGTCCGTTGACAGTTGTTTGGTAACTTTCATGGATGCTTATTTTTTTTTTTTAGAACCATACTTTTTCGAACACTTTGCTCCCTGGACCCGTTCGGCAGACTAAAGTTTTAGAACCCAAATCGCGGTCTTTATTCCGGTTGAAAAATTTGGTCGTCATTTTTTAAAATATAATAATAATAAAAAATGAAATTTGTGGCATCACAAAAATAATTTTCAATGTTTTCGAACGTTCAGCAAATGGCTCATCACTGTTATTAAGGGATAAGATTTGTGGGTCGTAAACACATTTCTGAAAAATTCTTAACTTGACGCATTGTACTTCTACGAAACCCGCGCTATTATAGCGTCAATCTATGTCGGAGAGACCACCCCTTGAGCTCGGGGGTGGTGTCCGCTATTAGGGCACATCATCGACAGTCGGTTGTGCGGCGAGTGCTACTGATGCACGGTGTTCAGCATTATCGAACGTGCCCGAGAGAGGTCACCGCTACGTGGCGAGAGGGCGTGGTAGCCACAGTCACCCGATAATTCATTCTTGATTGCGTGTCTGATACATCCGAGGAGTAATTATTGTGTAGTTCATATATATATATATATATATAAATATATATAATATAAATACACGGACATATTTCATTTACCACATGCATCGTACGGACAAATTGGAGAATTTCATATTGCAATAAAACTTTGCGCTGTCAAACACCACGTTCAACGGATTATGAATCAAATAAAAAACAACAAATCCAGACTGTGTGTGGCCGGGTAAATGGAGTTTACAGTTGAGTTGAAGGATAAAAAAATAAATTCTTTGTGCGATAAGGCTTGATGTGACCGACCCCGATCCTGAGGATATGCGGATCAAAGAATGAAGGTTTCGAACGCTGTACTTGGAATGAGCCTACAAAGTCCCGGTGGCTTATTAGCATTGTTGGATGAATAAGAATAAAGTCACAATGTCTCCACTGAGGTCAATAGGAACACCGCATATCTGTGTGCGACACTGAGGATTGAATCAGTAGAGTCAGAAGTAAAAAAAAAAGAAAGAGGACGAGTGAAGATAGAAACCGAAACTCGAGGGAGGGACTTGAGAGGCGAGAAGTAGAGGCAACAGAGAGAGAGAGAGAGAGGAAGACGGGGTCGAATGTTACGAGAGTAGGATCTCGCGAGCTAGTCTCTAAGAGTTATTGATGATGCGCGAGGAAACATGAGGATCGAGCGCAACGCGGATAGCGGAGGCCGTCATCTTGCTTCATCCATCAACTCTAGGCATTCCGTCACTCCCGAGAATCTTCTCGCGCTGGCTTTTCTTCGTGCGTTCTCCTTCAACGCCGAAAACACCTCCCCCTCCCCTGTCCCCTGCCTCATGCTCTCTGCTCAGAAAAATCAAAAGAAGAGACAGTAAAGAGAAGCGGAAAAAAATGATGCCGGCTTGGATCTCATACTCGGAACGCAAAATGTCACGACGGAAGTGGCGCACATCTACGTGGGAAGGAAAAAAAGATTCAGAGTCCAAGTGCACGCTTTGGGAAGGATGTGAAAACTGGTGTTTTTACGCTCTACTGATATATTTATAGCTGCGAACTTTTCATCGAATCCCTACGACGAGATGACCCGAAGGGGGGTTGCCCGACACGCATTAAGAGCGAGCCTGATGTTCCCTCGGTTCAGCTTCCGCCCTATAAACTTCAAATTCAATCTGCTCCACCGCGCATCGATCCTCCCTTGTACACTGTATTATACGTATACACCATCAATGCCTCCATCCGCATCAGCGGGTCTCGTCGCTCCAGCGAGTAGGAGAGCTTGAGAAAATATTGGCACACGGTTCCCTCGCGAACAGCTCTCGCGCGTCAATCGAGACTCTCTGCCAACGTATGTATACAAGGCGCAGTCGACTAATCTGTGTATGCACTTACCCCAAGAGCCTATATCACACCTGATAATCAAATGAAAATTGGGACTCGGATCGTACATAGTGTAACCTATTGGCTAACCTCCAATTTGTTACTGGATCTCTTTTTCTCAGATCAGAATCATCCATCATCTTGATGTCCCATTCACCTGACGGATCTAGGGATTCCAGGTTGGCGGTCAATAATATTATACCAAGTTGGCCAACTTCAAGCCTGGAACTTTGAACCATTCGCTGATTTAGTTTGCTCCGGAGAGTCATTATATAATAGCTAACCAAAAATGGATCGAAACCATCGATTTCCTCATAAAAGTAATGGCTTTGGTTCCCAACTTATCTGTCACTTGATACTAGAGGAGTGATTCACGAAACAACTTAGTTGCCAAGAACTTTCATAACAACATCGTTTTCAAGATCTCCTTCAGACTCTCTTAATTATCAAACTATCAAAACTGCAATAATGGCATCGATGACTTCATTTGTGGGGAAATGAATGCTGTACAGAATTGATCTCACGCATTATTTTTCTATCTTTAATAGTTTTAACCCGAATAACATCAGGAGAGAGTCCCATCATAAAATAGTATAGAACTTTTAGGGTCCTAATGAAACGCTAAACCTGAGCTCACATTATTAGCTATTTAGTCTGAGATATCCTGTTTATTGATTGATCAATATGCGCACAGAGAGAGGAAGCAATACAGAGAAAGAGAGAGAGAGAGAGAGAGAGAAAGGGGTCTCAAGTCGTTGTATGCATTATTAGTGCAGGTCAGAGTGATACACCCCGTATAGCCAAGAAGGAGCAGCGTATTGCACGCGTGCATGTCGATATATACCGCGGTACAAAACACAGCACGCGCACACAAGATGGTGTACTCTCACTCTACGGCTATCGAACTGTACACACATGGTGCATATGGTGCGACGAGCGGGAGAATCCCCGTGGGCTGTTTGCCCCTGTTCGCCGGCATTATGTGAGCTTGATTAGCGAGGGCAAACGTTTGCCTCGTCTACGCACTGTGCACACATCTGCACATAAATACAGAAACATGGACACACACATCGGTCTATCTACAGCATGTATACGTATTTATGCATATGTAGGGCGTGGGTGTGAGGGCAAACTCAGCAAGAGTGTGCGATCTCGTCCACCTATCGCTGTGTAACAGCCTCTCAGAAATTCGTCTCATCGAGATTTAACAATGGCGGCCACGGGCTTGCGTTTCAGATCCGAATACACTACGCGCAAAACTGTAACCTCTGTCATTGTTCGATCTCCATTTCGTCAGTTCTATCACGAGTTTCAAGCATTTCCTGATGGGAGAATATACGCATCGTGGATTGCGCAAAAATATTTTCCATTCCTGTTTTCTTCTTATCAGGGGTGTTGATGCCAAAACGATTACTCACTCTACATTTGAGTGAAAACGAGAAGAAGCAAACGCTCGATTTATCCGAAGAAGTAAAAAAGTTGCAGATCCTCAACGGGAGGCCGTCTCGGAGGGAGAGGGAGAGTTTCGAACCAAGTCGGAGTAACCGAAATTACTCGCGGCTAGCCCGGATTTTTCGGTCTTTGAGAGGCAAACGAGGAAGAAAGGGAGGGAGGAGGACTTGTTGCGCGAAGTAAAAGCCGCAATGCCGCGGTTAAAATATCGGAAATTTAAGCATTTCACGCAGTCTTTATACCCTTGCGACTACTCGCCAAAATTTACATACCTCCGGAATACATCTTCCATTCTTAGGCCAGAAGGGGCTGTACAGCCGATGACTCGACTGAGAAAAAAAATCCGTTTGCTTTGTAACGATGCAGAATACAACGTTAAACAATTTCCTCGAGTTCTTCGGGGCTCTTCAGAAATAAGTTTATGGGGAAACGAAATTCAAGTCAATTTTACCCGGAAATTCGCCATATGAATAATCGTGACACACTCGAACATCGATCAAGTAAACAAATATTCATTACTAATAAGCAAAACTAAAAACTGTGCTATACAGGCGCTCTAAAATTGACTAAACCTGCAGTAAAATCTCATGACCACGGGAGTTGTGCGTGGAAAAAGGGTTAGAAAATGATCATTTTCATGTATTCATTGAAGTGATGCGATTGATGCAAAAAATCATCGTTCAGAAACTAAATATTTTTGTACTTTCCATTACAATTTGATAATATTGCAAATAATAATTTCTGTATAGAATGTCCCACGGTAATTTTGAAAGTATCATTTTTTTTCACGGAATAAAGAAAATCCGATATAAATGATTATAAAAAGAGCGTATTAACACGCGGGATGAAACAATGAAAAAATAAGGCAAAATAAAAGCACAAAACGTAGTAAATTTTGAACTCCCACGGGTTGACAAGTGTGCCAATAAATAGATGCCCCGGAGATTGGATTGAATTCGAATAACGGGAGAATCTCAATGAAAACGTATCTCATCTGTTCATACGCGCAATAGCAACGATCCACGCTTAATGAGGGTGGATCGGCTGCTTCCAAGGGATCCCCTGAGAAAGTCTTGTATCACGGATCCTCGAGAATTTGCTTAAACCTTCGAAACTAGCAGTCGTCGAAGCGTGGCATTCGAACGAATATGTATAAGGCTCGCGGGACATTAAGAATGTCATCGAGTTATTTCGCAACAACGGAAAGGCAGCTTGGGAATCGCGTAACGTTAGCAACGAGAGGAACGTGAAACAGAGGATTACGATTATTATCATCATTATTACCATAGTCGACGATGTCTTCCTGTCCCCCCGCAGCTGTTTAATCGACTTATATCCAGAAATAATAATCATATTCCTTCAATTCACTTTGCGGTATTCCCCTGATTGGAGTGTTTTGAATATGACAACCCACGTCGTCTGACGTCACCGCATCCGCTGTTATAATAAAAATGATCTGAAATATCGTAAATGCTGAAAATTCATTCGCAAACGCCGTCATTTTATTTTACTGTGTTTTCAATGATAATTTAATCGCTTGTAAAATCGTCATGGTAAGATAAAAAATTATCATGTGAGAGTAAGAGAGACGGGACAGAGTCCCGGTTCTACCGGCCTCGTCTCTATACCACCTATAAGTTTGGAGGCTCGTTTGCGGTGCTCCAGTTGGCAGAAATGTTCCCACGATATGTTATATACCAATAAATATATATACACACTACACCAAAGAATATAAGGTAGAAACGCAGGCTCTCGAGGATCTCGTGCCTCCATCTTGGCAGGTCGAGGGACCTCCCTCTGGTTCAACGAAGGGACGAACCTTTGAGACCCTCGTGTGTCCCTTTGCCTGTATGTTTCGCGGTTCGTGGCTGCAGAAAAACTTGTATGAACCAAATACCGATTATGTACATGTATACATACGAATTTTCTACAACACTCAAAGTACGGCCAAGGAGAGACTGCTCTTCTCGAGGGTGCATAATATATTATTATACTTTTGATAGTGCAAAGAAGAACTAACGCGATTGAAAACATTCAATGGTGTCAATGGTTTTTTTTTTTTTTTTTTATTCCTCCACACCTGATGGACTTTCTGACATCAGTCTATATCACGTTGTCGACTGTACAACCTGTCGAGCATTGTGATGAACGAATTCTCTTTTCCACTGACTTTTAAACTGCTTATGCCGAAAACTAAGAATGAGGTCAAAGTGTGGAACGCACTACTAGGAAAAGGATAGCAATTGCTGGAAGGTAGAATACTTTTCCGTCAGACAATTTCCGAGTCCGGATCAACAGATTTCTCAGAGAGTTCAGCGTGTACGGCAGTGACATGCAGTTTTGAGAGAGTCATCACAATTGATCGAGGATTACCCCTGTTCAAATTGGTTTGGGAAAACTTTTGTGTGCAATCATACTGATATGGGCAAGGACCGAATGACATGCGTTGGAAAATAAAATGTTGGCAATATAAACGCGATATCCCGTCGAGTTGTTTGATCCAGGTGCGTTACTTAATAATAAGCGTCTTAGATAAGAATCTTGGACGTAAGATCAGTCCACCGCACGTTTTACTGTCCACCATGAGAGCTATCTTGAAATCAGGCTGACCATGGAAGAGCCTACACAGCGTAGTTGCGCCACGAGGCAAACCTCTGTTCAATCCCCTCTTCCCTAAGCATACCTCCCCGTTTGCACTCATTGTGAACGGTGAGCGCGGGTATATCGTTAATCAAGTGAGAGTCACTGGTCGCCCGTTCATTGTGGATCCCTGGGTTATTAATCAAGTGAGAACTACTGCTGAGAGAGCCATTGTACCTCTGGAGACCTTCGGCTGGGGTTTCACAGAGCAAGAGAGAGAGAGACATAGAAACGGAGAATTCCGCCATGGCAGGGTACTCGCACCGATAGAGCGAGAGAGGCAGAGAGAAAAGCTACACGGGGGAATGGTGGAGGAAAGGGGGTAAAACGCAAGAGAGAGAGAGAGAGAGAGAGAGAGAGAGAGAGGTGTCGGTTCCAGTGGGAGACTTTGGGGGATGAGACGGTTTCTCCGTCTCTCGTATCGACCCAGAGAGTCCATAGAGAGCTACGTGGAAGGTTTGAAACTTGGGGTTTAGATCGACGAGTCACGACTTCCGCGTAGACTCGAGATTCACAGTTCGCAGAGGTGCGCATTGTGTGAACGGTATACAGGTTTGAAATTTCGCCTTATCTGCGGAATAGACGTGAAGAAAGGATGAAAGACGACGTGAGTGAAAATGTTACCGATTTCCAGGCAAGATTACGACCGGCATCCAACGGTTGTCGCAGCGAGAGGCAGAAGAAGCTTGGTGGGGAGGAAGCTTGCATCTTCCTCCTTTTCTCTTTAGGTGTCCGCACTTTCGCCCGATTATTCCGTGTAATTAAGTCACCCGGAACTTTTCTCAGTGCTTTCACGGGCTCGCAGCCATCTCTCTGTTGCTCTCAAAGCTTCCGGATCCCTCTCTTGCTCTTTTTATCCATTCCTCTGATGACCGCGTAGCAAAAGCAGCGTCGAGGCCAAAGACCAGGAAGACTGTGAATGCCGCGGAAAAAGGATAGGGATAAAGTGGAGAGCTGAGGTGGACCCGGGAGCAAGAAAGAGAGAGAGTAAAAGAACACAGAGAGAAATTTTCACTCCACTCCAGAGTCTTCCGAGTAGGTGGTCGGAGACGACGATGAAGACGACGCGAGGAACGCGCTATGGGACCCCCGTTGGAGGTCGTGCCAGAGGCGAGAAAGGAACCGGAGGTAGATGAAGACTGCTGCTGCTGTGCTGCTGTTCCGGGGGGTAGGGGGTGGCTTGCCTCTGGCTTCCACCTCGCTGCCAGGGAGAAACGCTCCTAGCGTCTGGAAAGGCAACGGAGGCGGTAATTAAGAGAGTTAGTTGCCGGTCTCCCAATTAGGAGCCAGTAGAATCTCAACCCTGCCCCCTTCCCCTTCACTCCCGTCATGGCTGGGAAGTATTGCTTGGCCCGTTTCACTTCTCTTCTGCCCCGAAGCTCCTCGCCTAAAGACCCTCATCAACACACCACTACAGTCGTCTCTCTGACAGCAGCAGAAGCAGCGCAGTGCACTCTCTTATTCACTATCCACCACCCCCAACCCTCTTTGACCCTTCGCGGCCTTTTCTGAGTATGAAATGCAGAAAGAAAGTGAAATACACGCAGAGGGAAAAAAAATTAAGACCTCATTCGAACAGAATGGAAAGAGCTTCGTTGTCGAATATCAAAAACAAACAAAAAGGCCTTCTCCGTGGACAACCTGACACGTTGACTCGTGCGAGTTACGTCGGTGTGTTTCTCCAACACCAATTCCACCTTACCGCTACAAGCGCAGTCATGCTTTTTACTCCTTTCGTTTTTTGTTATGTACCTATCAAACTATACAACATTTAAGGTTTATGCAATTGACAAACGAGAAGTCGCTGCTGCTGCAGCTTTCAAGACTCGTGCCATAGCCGCTTTGTTTGAGAAACTGCACCGTGATTTTAGCCATTTTACATTTTTTTTCTTCGCTTTTCTTCTCGAATCTTAATTAACGTCGAAACTTCCGAGGAGAAATCTCGACTGAATGGTACACCTATATATGCTTGTGGGTATGTTAAAGTGTTTTGACGGCGTACGAAGAGTGTTCTCCATTTTGGGCTTAAAGCAAAGTTTTACAACAACTCTTTACCACTTATAGGAAAGTCTCCATTCCTATTTTTGTTATCACGATTAGTAGTGAGATGTGGCTTCCAATTGATTCGCAAGAAGAAAAAAGTAACTGAAGAAAGTAACAGTACAGCGCAGCAAAGTACATCATGAGAAAAGCCACGCTCAAATTCTCTTCATTCGGTTTCTTTCCACGATGGTTAACGACGAGCACGGCGCATCGTCAGCGAAAGTAGTATCTCGCGGTTTCTTTGCCCTCATCGTGTGTGTTCCATTAGACGTTACGACCACTGCTTTTATTGTGACAAATTGAGCGAAAAGAGAACCCCCGATAGGAGATTCAAACATCTTCGCTGCTTGTCTGCTGACTCGAAATAGTAAATAATCATTGGTATCGGATAAGCAAAAAATTTAATGGGGACATTATCCGGACTAATTCCTTCATGGCGTTTATAAGTTAACTCTGTTCATTCATAATCATGCCAGCTATGATAAGGTTTTTTCAACATGAATTTTGTACTGCTCCTTTACGTTGGCAGATGTCCACGACCTCATCCCTTTACTCCAGCCTCACATTTTCTCCATTTCACTAATTTCCTTCTTACTGTTAGACCTTCAAGGATGCTCTCACAGCCACTCTTTCCTAATGTACAATTGTATCGCATTCGCAAAAGGGCTAAAGGAAACTGTGGAAAACCTAGCCGATACAGATGGCCACATTTTTACTGATTATTCCATCTGGATGGGACTATCAGAAACTCAATGAAATTTTCCTCATTCAAGGGTTGACGCAAAAGCCGGTGCATGGCTAAACGATTACCTGAACAAGCATTGGCCTCGTCAGGTGCTGCTTAACTTAAAAAGCTGTCATCTATTGTCAAGTTTGTTTGAATTTACAGTCTACTTTTCCACCAAAATGAGATTGCATATACGTTAAAATTCATTTGCCTAAGTGAACACATTTTGGTGATTGCATCTCAAACTGAAGAGGGTAGGACGAAGTAGCGTTGAGAAAAACTTCGATAGCCATTAAATCGCAATTCTATACGTGCATACACCGTGGTTCAAAACTAGTTGCTCATGGTAACAACGTGTCGTAAAATTCTTTAGCAGCATCGACGTAAAACAATCGCTTCAAATAAGCACTGTATTCTCGTGTGTCTTATCACTACTACTCCGTGACAGTTTCGTTATAAAAATTCAGAATTTGAATTTCTATTTTCATATCGGCTCCATAATTTCATCATTTTGAATCAAGTATTTATCCATTTTAAGTAATAGTGATCACATTTCTATCATTCAAATTCATGAACAACAAAGTCTCTGACCAATAACTATCGTAATTTGTGTTTTGTTTTCAGTTCATTCTATTGTGTATTTCAACTAATTATTGAAATGTGAGCCGTGGTTAAGATGAGCTTAAGAGTTACAATATCAATAAGCCAAGCACGACGAGGGTAAATACTTTTGAGCACTGGTGTATATTCTACAATGTAGTCCCAATGAATGGACGAATCTCAAAGAGTCAGGCAGTCGGAGCGACGTGCCGGAAACTGGCGGAGCATCCACCATATACGATTCACATTTATGACTATACATCTAGACGTCGAACTATTTGTACACGCACACACCGACATACCTACACACTTAGCCACGCGCAACAAATATTTGTGAGGACATCGAATAGAGGTCTCATCTCTCAACAGGTTGCGCGTTTCTCGAACTGATAACCTCTCGCCCCCCCCCCCCCCCTTCAACCGAAAAAGCACGGAGAATAAAAATACCAGTCGCAATCCGTCACTTCCACATTTTCTATATACCAACGTCTCGTAGGTGGCCAATTTTCAGCGTATCGGCATTGGCCTAGTTTTTTGTTGTGGGAAGTGTTATTGTTAAATATCGTGGACGTTTTTCCATTCGACGATAAGGGATGACGTGACAGAGCGAGTATGGAAACAAAAGCCCCCCCCCCCCCCCTCGGAGTTCACTGGACTCTCGTGTACGCAGGGGGCATCGAGCGTGGTCCATGGAACACCTGGTCGACCATTGCGGGAACTCGACTCGGTTCCCTTTCTCCCGCTATTCTTCCTGAGTATATACACACCTATATGCGTCAACACATACATTCACTTGTGTATGTATAAGACCGCGCGGGTCCATTACCATAACAAAGGGGACCCCGAGTGAGGCCCGGCGAGAACCCAGGTGCGTGGGACCGAGAGCTGCCTTTTTCGAGTCTTCCAGAATATCCCCGGTAGCAATCACGAATGGGCGTTTCGACACCCCCGCAGCGCTGTGTACTCTTATATGCATATATGCGTATACAACTGATGGATCTCTAAGTACATTTGGTGAAATAGCTATATCTGATTTTTTGTTGATTTGCGTTCGATAACAAATCATTTTCAATCGTGATTGAAAACACGTTTGTATTTATTTAAATGCTCCATTCGAAACGGGTAAACGGGTCCTGCACAAATATGTTAAAAGAGATTTCTTGACCACTCGACTCACAAAAAGTTCTCAATAAGCACCTCTGACAAATCTATTTCCAATGTTCAGAATCAGAGGCTCGCATGTTGAAAAAAAAAACGCTTAAGAGAGATTCTCTCATGTAAAAGCGAGTGATTAATTTTCCAGACACCGTCACGGTTTCGTTGTCGCTCGTGGATATGTTTAGTGTTTTTTTTTTTTTTTTTTTTTTTTTCTTTGTCTTCCTTATACCTCAGTCTTCTCTGGGACGTGAATAAACCGCGACGCCGTCTCGCTTTCAGTACTGTAAAGAGTGTGCATTCACATACGTCTCCGGAGAACCGTCTTGGGGACACACGAGAAAGTTGAGATTAACGTGCGGAAACACTCGAGTCCTAATTCTCCCCTCCCCCTTCATCTCTCCCTCTCGCCGTCTTTTTCCTTCTTCCTTCTCTCATATTTTCTTTTCTCGCTCAAGCCCAAGCGCGAAGGCAATACCACGCAACACCGATGATTTTTTTTATTCGTTTCGTAAGCTTCGCTCTTGGCGTGCACTCGCATACTTCGTTCGTCTCTATGGGGCTAATGTAGTAAGAAAAAAAAAAAAAAAAAAGTCTCCGACACTCCTAGAGATCGAGTCACCGGACGAGTGCAGAAAGAGCGAGAGAAAAAGACCTATTTTTCGCGGCGTCTCGTTCGAATAACTAATACATCTTTTTCTTTTTCTCCTTGAGTACAACTTCTCGTGGGGGGCGGTGAAGAGAGAACGTCTTCGTACCGGCACGAACGGTTTTGCGTACATAAGCAGGTGTGACGATGCATGGACACGCGTCGTCGTACCGGGAAAAACCTCCGACAGCCTCACACGACGACTACTTCCTCTCTCGCTCTATAATCACCGATTTCTGCGTTTTAACTCAAATTTTTTTCCTATTTCACGGCCTCACGCATATTGCGCGGTCAATTTAAGCCCAGAGACGGAAAGTCCGCACCTTCAACAAAAACCGCGACTACTTTTATCACGCCAAGAGAAAGGTTTTGTTGCGTTAATTAAACTTTGCTTGATCAAGGTCAACGACAATAGTTGATCAGATAACAGTCTATAGACGAGACAGTAGTTGACAGCAGTCAATGGTTAATGGTCATAACAAGATCAAATATAGTCGCTTCAACCCCTTGAGCGGCAATGACGCCATTCGGCCATTATGGCCATATAGCCCAATGACATCAACGATTAACTCAAGGAGTTAATAGTAGTCGATAGTATTCTAATGGAACATTAAATGTGCTTAATAATTAATTCAATTAGATGAAACTTTGGATAAATTTTCGTTAAATCAAATGATTCAACTTCCTAAACTGAAACATGATGCAATTGGAGTAACACTGAACTGTAAAATGCCTGACTCCCCCAACTAGTCATTAATGGTATTTTAATTTTTCATCGTCATGAAATTTGATTTCTAGGTATGAAATTCGGATTTTTGTATGAAACTTGACTTTTCTGTGATCCATTAAAATAAACGTTTCTTCTTTTACACCCGCATATGCACAAATGTTTATTTGATTTGAATATCGGTATTTAATTTAAGAACGACTTCAGAATGTTGAACATATAAAAAAATGATGCATTTACTTTGTCTACCGTATGGGAGATCTAGCGAATAATTTAAGGTTGGGTAACTTTATAGATTTGAATACATCGGATATAACAATGATAAACTGTGATAAGCGATCGAAGTTTTGTCTCCAAACTTTTTCCCTTGCTCGATGTATGTATCCTTGGCAAAAAAAAAAAAATTTGGCCAACTCGTCTTCCATGTGCTAAAACTAGTTTTATTTTTTATTTTTTATTCTTTATTTTTTCATCTTTTCGTTCAGTCCTTTCTTTTGGTATCTTTCTTTCGGGACGGGTTCGCGAGTCTCACTCGACGCACGCTTGAAAAGATTTAGCCTGTGACGAATCTGCAAAATCCGGTCTGAGACACAATTCGAGAGCACGGACAATGGCAGAAAGATAAAAGAATGAACAAATAAACGGTTTTTCAATTATTAGACAGCCAAATATTTTGACTACGGCTTATTTTTTTCTAGGCAATTGTTATTAATTTTCGTCACATTGTGATTCATATTTCTGAAGGGATTACAACAAAATTATAACAAATGCTGTCGGACCTGTCTTTCCGCTACTCTTGTAATGGAAAAAAAAAATCTGAAAGGTGCCACATCTTCGATTTATCACCCCAAGCATAATGATAAGTTATCAAAACGATTTTTTTTCGTTCTTAAAATTTTTCAGCCCGCTTCGTAGATCGATGGGAGAAATGAAGGCACGAATACAAGGAGGACGATACCGACAACGTTCGACCCTCGTCCTCTTCTGCGTGACGGCATCTTATCGTCTTTGCTTCTCGCTATCGGATGCTTTGACGCTGCTCGTCACACGAAGAACGACATTGTTGGCTCGCATTTACGCTTTCTCTCTCATCCTCTCTCTCTCTCTGTTTCCCGCGTGACATATTCTTTCTCATGCCTGACCCGAGCTGTGCGAAACGATTAATCTTGAGTAGACATATATATATATATATACATAGAAGAAGGACATCCTGGCACGTCGGAGCAGGGTAATGATCCGTAGCACGTACGATAACCCGCGACATCCTTCCCCGTGACCATTCCCCCTTTCGGTGTCTTTACGAGGGCAGCCCATATAGATTTTACTACTACTACGTGCAACAAAACCAAACTTTCTGATCCCACGTGACCTCGAAGGTCCCGTGCTCTCAAGAAGATCTTTCATCGAGCCTGGATGAAAAACTTCCAACAGAATCCGTACAGAATGTCGAAAATTCCAACAGTGGGATAAACCATAGAAAAAACCATAATGAAGATGAGAGACTAAAAAAAATCGCATCATAGACTCCTGACTGGATTATTTTCCCCGTAATATCTGATCACGAGACTCGGATTTGGTAGAGCGCAATGGATACTGAAAAAAAAAAAAAAAAAAAAAAAAATTAGTAGTTGCGATGAGAAACTGAAGAGACTGCACAAGATGCATGGCAGGGAGAATACCAGGGTCCGGTTTTGCGCAGTGCGTGAAATCAATGTTTCGTAAGCAAGAGAGACACACGGGGATAAACAGCATAACTCGAGCGGTCGAGGGCATCTGTACCGGCAGACCGAAGCGTGACCAACGTACGTCTTGATTTAGTACAGGGAGAAGGCATATGAGAAACGAAGCGAGCGTCTGGCTACTCCAGACTCTATCCCCTATCCCGTTAGACCGTACGACACACGGGCACACATGGACGGAACCAAGTGTATAGGACGTATGGCTGTTCCTGTAAACTGGTCCTGGTCACGAGATACTAGCCGAGCTGTCTCGTTAGCGACGGCGACAGCCTCAAAACAGCCTACCATGTACATTCTCTGTTCCACTAACGCGCTCCTAAATCCAATCCAAGTGGACAAGCCAACGTGCATACATGCTATATTATATATAAATACATAAATATATACGGAGACCCTATGTACGGGAGTGTTGCGTCCTAATAAAGCGATTGCAGTTATTCCGCTTGAAAAGGGCGTAACATGAGAAGCCGTCCGCCCTCGGTGGCTTGCGCGCGACAACGACGACAATGCCGTCATTTTTACGCGGTTAACCGTCGATGAGTGTCCGAACCCCCTATTTTTATTTTCAACGCCCAGAATGACCCTAAAAATTGTAGTTCGCTGTACCTGAGAGCCCTGAGTACGTGAATATTCAAAAAAATACAAAAAATGTAACGGAATAATGGTAATTAAATATTGTAGACTATTGTGAATTTTGCATTGTTCACACATGCGATGATCGGCTGCATTGTTTTCCAATTTGCTCAATTAAAAAATCATCAGTGTATTATGTAGCTGCTTTTGTTTTGAGTTTTCAAAAAAACAGCAAAAATAGTAGGGAATTGGGGGATCAACAACGAGGCTGTAGAATACCGCATGCACACATTTTTCATCATATCCTTCTGAGAAATAGGGTTGAAAATTATGTCAAAAATGACTTGTTTGTGCTTGGATCACCATAGCAGGGGGGTCATCAGAGCTCTTTTGTTTTTCGATCGTGATTCGCCAAAGGGGGCCCCGTTCTCACAGTTGCATGCACATAATAATACACGACCCCTGAACTTTTAACCCCCGCCCTTATATTTCCTGGCCCATGGCTACCGGAAGCTACCCGAGTGTGACTAGAGTCGCCGAACTTTCGACTCGATCGCAATCCCACGGTGGAATCTCCGCGGGAGGTCGCTACAGGATAGTCCAAACTACAACCACCTACCCTCTGACCCTAAGTTAAGGAGGAAAAAAAATAATTTGGTCTTCTCCCTTGCACTCTCTGATCTGCACGTTCCATTCATATGATTCTCTCTCGCTCTCTTCCTGACATTTATAGCTCTCGCATGCTTCTTGGGAATAAATCATCGAGTGAAGAAACGAGGAGGGAGAGAGAGGGGGGGAGGGGCGAGAGAGAGAGAGAGGTCGGAACGATTAGCCGAGGGTACCCAATGATTATTGCTCGCTCGAGCACCCCCTGCAAATTATTTCCTAAATACTGTTCTCTACAGACAATATCCATCCATAGATATATATTTTTGGTCAGATTTTCTCGCTTTCTATGTATACTTCTCGTAGATAGACTAGACAAGTATACCAAATGAGAGTGAATATAACTCACCCTTATCCGAGTAATAAAGATTTATGGTTATGGGGAGGGGGAGTTAGCCGCGTTAAAGAGGATTTGGTGATACACGTATGTCGTTTATTCTCTCAACGAGGATATACTCGGATATGAATACAGAAAACAGTAAACGCGTGATTTACTTCAATTCCGGAAAAAAAAATTAGTAGCAGTCTCGTTAGAAGATTCGATCCAGCTAATCCCCATAGACGAGACCCCTATTGCCGAGAACGTCAACATACTTAGTATACCGGTGTTAACAATTGAAATTGTGAGCAAGCATTCAGTAGAGATAAGGGTACGTGTTTGTGTGACATTTGTAAGTGTCCATCAATCTCCGAACAAAAAAAAACCCTTCTTGCTTCAATTTTTACTAAAAATCAGGGCAATGATCGAAAGCACCGTTGACGAGTACAATGTCAAAGAATTTTCCAGAAAACATCCATCGTAATTATTTTTAAAATCTAGTGCGCATTGAAACAGACTGATGACGTACCAAGTACCCCACAGAGTCCCTTTTATGTGTTACAACCAGCCCCAGAGGGCTTCCAATTTCTGAATCCCTTTCTCCTCGTGGTCACGAATATATGAAGAGTTCTATATGCAATAAATGTACATAAGGGTTGTGTTACGTTGCATCCAAAAGCTTGAGCGACCGAATATCGTTTTCTTTCCCGCTTTCTCTTTCAATATGCTACCCTCTCTTCCCAAGCATATGCCAATTTCACTCATCGTCGATTTCCACGTCACATCCCTTACTCGCTAATCCGATTTATTATATTTAACTCCCGCGCATGTCTACCCTGTACTAGTGTATTGAGATTTTATCTTCGATATCGATACCCAACGGCGGTCAGGGGGTGAATCCAATGCTGGGGAGAGTAGCCAGAATTATGATATGTATCTAGCTCTATGTAGCTACTATATCCATATATATCAACATGAGTATATGTATATTATAATATAGATGATATAGTTGAGGGTTGCGCGGCGAATTAACGGACTTGTTTTACCCGATATACTCGCGGCTGTGTGGAGATAAGCTTTGAATATAAGCACCCTTCCTCGCGATCCTGTTTTCCGTATGGAAAGATTCATGTATACATATACACGTAGAATATATAAGCGCAATCAAATATGAACGTCCGCGACCCTCGTCAAAATTATCCCTCTTTCTACCGCGGAGAACCGTAATTATACAACCAAAAAGAGACAGAGAGTGAGACAAAGAGAGAAATATTAATAGTACCATCCCGCAACGATGATTAATGCGCTTGTTGGACTCGGAGGGAAAAAAGGTGAGTACAAAAGTGGTAAATTTTTGAATTTTCATATACGAATATATGCGTGTAGAGAGAGGGATGTTTCTCGGACGTATTTAGGTGCCTTGAAGGTTGGGGGTGGTTTTTGTAAAAGCACGTACAATTCACGGACAGCTCTACAGTGTTTTTCAACCCTGTTCCATTCTCCATGTATACACGGAGGTGTTTTTTGTCTGGATGTTTTACGTGCCAGCGTCCCTGAAGCACACAGCCGCAAAAATTCACTTACTGACACTTAACACGAGAGCACAACTCCCTCTCTTTTATCGCATTCGAACGACCATCTTATTCTCTCTTTGTCTCAATCGCTCTCTTCTCAACTGCTAAAATATTTTTTCACCCCTGCCCGCTCCCCGCGTATACCCGTTAACCACGGTCCACGTGTCCGTAACACCCCCAAATGCAACCGCCTAGAAAGTGTACAGTTCCCCCTTTGATTTAAACTTTCCTCGTGTGTGGACATGCGCTTCACGCCTTCCTCGTCAATTCTCTATTCACATAGCAAAATTTACGGAAACGCCCCTGCACTTTGAATTTTGAATCTATTTACTACAGTCTATTGAATAGAATAGATTATTTCACGCCACTTTGAGTTTTCTAAACAAATACATATTCGACAGTGTTATAAATTCAAAGCTTTCATCATAGTCAGGAGTATATTTTTCAACAAGCAGGGATTTATAGTACCGTGAATGGTGAAATTGAATTCCAATCAAGTTAGCCACGTTTTTTTCGAAAACAAAAATATTCCTAAACCTGAAAAAGTTCAATGACATATCGAGTTACGGGAGTTGATAAAATGAGTTCAACTCTTGTGTTACTACCCGGGTACCCGAATACCCATTTCGAACTTTGTGTTGAAATTTATCAATTCCTTCAAAAAACGACATTTTACCCTCTTATATTATAATTATTTTCATCCATTTTAGAAGACATTGATTCAAACGACGCTAACCCAAAATCCTCCTTCAGATACTAACGGGGAATCCGGATATATAAAATTTTTCTACAAGACAAGATAAAATGAACAGATGAAAAGGAATAAGCAGTAATATTTCGAGTTCAACACTTATGTTTACATAGTTAATGAGCTAAAATATTCAAAAGCAAGTCATTTTTCAGGATGGAATATGAACCGATAGTCCACACTCAATACTCATATGGATGTTTATTACCAGTAGTTTCCTAGGACCTTTCTATATTCCTATTTGGGAACTGAATCGCTGGTCGATGGTATGCTATTAATAAAAAAAAAAAAATACAATGATGACCAAAATGATGACTACAGCCAGATTTGCATACGCTCTGGTATCAATGAAGCAATCGTTATTTTGTCAAAATTGCCAGATTGTATCTTGGATATCGATATATGGCGGAAAAAATTAGATGAACATTGAGACATTGAAATTCCTGTAAACTACATCTAAGGGAATCTTTTCCGTCAACATTTCGAGTTACCCTGGTTATTTTGATCTAACATTGATTTCGGAAAACCTGCAGAAACTCTAATGTATAGAACACGAAATGGCATTTCCCTGCCGTACCAAAATTATGCTAGAATCGGTCAAAACAATAAACAAAAATGGTGCCAACCAGAGGCCGAGTATTGCATCGAGCCCTATTCCACTTACGAACGAAAATCGTCGATTTTTTGCGTTTGCAGAGAGAGAAAGAGAAAGGAAGGAGTGGGGGGAGGCCGGGGGAGAATAAGAGAATGAAAAAAGTGCCATACTGAGACGATATAGAGGCGGATGGGGTGCTAAAATCGGTGGCGTGTGCCGTTCGTGTAAGGCGTCAATCACACGCCAGCAACGCATATATTTACGAGAGAGAGAGAGAGAGAGAGAGGAAGAGACGGAGAAGGAGAGCGGGAGAAACTGACGGCGACGTTGCCGCGAAACACACCCCCTGGCTGTAACGCTCACTACGGCAGAGACCACGGTGTTGGCTAAATAATGGTCCTAGGGGGGTTGGTACGACGTGTCAACTGCCTTGACAGTACGACGTTCCGTGGGTGTCCCGCATTCGTACTTCACGAGCACAGGGCACCGGAGCCAGCAGCCGAATCGCTTTATTCGCTGCTTGGCACACACCCACATTCACATACAGAAAAGCGTATATACGCACCGACGACATATTTGATTTACATACATACAACAAGAGAAATTCAGAAATAATACGAAAAGATCGAGAAAATGAGTCAAATGCGTTATTCATTTTGGCTGATTTGAAAAAAAAAAAACTACCACCAGTGTCCTTGTTTGAGGATAAAACTCCAAGTATCTTTCACCCTCAACATTACATAAGGTTTCGTACCCCATCACGAGTTAAAAATATCTCATGGATTTTCGTGGACGAATTTAGAGCTGTACGTAATAAAAAAACAGAGATATACGGGACTATCGTCGTACGTTGGATCTTATCACATTCGCTCGAATATAAAGAGGGGGCGAGAATGGCACCGCCATTTTAAAGCTTTACCGGGCTTCAAAAGTCTCCGGTGGGAATAATGCTTCAGGCTTAGTTTAAAGTATTTTCTCTGCGAGGAAATTTTCGTTATCGTTCAACCCGTGAAGGGAGATTGACCGTCTCAATTTCTTCACTGCCCTACTTCAAAGTGATTCACCATAAAAACTCCATGGCTTCTTTCATCCGGAAAAGTTTCAAATCAACGCATCGACTTTATTTATTACCCTGATTAATCTTTTGATCGCAAAAATAAACACGCACAGCAATAGGTTCGAGTGAAAACATAATTTGGCATTTCAGAAAATTTCAACGTAACCGTGAAAGGCTTAATCTAGAGTATGGCTGCTTGCATAAATTTGAAACAGTTTAAAAATGCTATCCCGTGAAATATTGTATCATTGGCTCAAGCATCGCCCAGAACTGCGCCAACCAAATCGGCCGAATGCCCGACCGTTGGCGTCATTACTAGGCCAACCGTTGAACCAAGGTTGGGGTGATCCTACGGTAAATGACTAACATTGGCCCAATGTCACTCCCAGCGTCTACCCAACGCTGAGCCAATGTTCGCCCAGTCATCCAGCATCGCTCCGCCTTGGATGGCTATTATTAATCATTTTATTTAATAATATTTCCAATTATTTTAATTTTATGACCATCAATTCGGTTTATTCTCCGGAAAGTGAAAGAGGATAATGAATAAAAATATTCACAATAAAACAGATAATACGAATAATATGCATAAATAGCAGAAGTCCGAAAGTGAGCGAGTCAGTTACATGTAAAAGTTAACACCGGTGAAGAATCGGCGCTACATTCTACACCCATGCAATCCCCAATGTGTAGCTAGATGTTGATCACCAACAGTCGGCTGCCGTTCATAAAACGTTATTGGCTGAGACTAGATTGATCTCTGGATACCAATCTTGCTTATAAGTACAGGTTCAAAAGCGGCAAGCAGTATCAGCCCGATCTTTGGGCAACCGCTGGACTAGCTGATGGCTGCCAGTTATACGCCAACACTGGCCAAGACTTGGCAGGTTTTTGGGTCCCGGTGCTCGATTTAGGCATTGGCTAAACATCGGGGAGTATATTGGCCTATGTCCAGGCCCGACGCTGAGTCTCAACGAGCGTTTACCGGTACCGGGCCAAGCATCGGCCGTATATTGAGCATCGGCAATATTTCCACGGGATGACGTCATAAAACCGGCATATTCGCGTATATCAGAATGCGGCAAGGATCGCTTTTTCTGTTTTTATTTTAATACTTGACGTCGAGCCGCTACCGAGTTTCTTGGTAGTGAGGAAAAGTTCAATATCTTGCGAAAAACTTGAGGAATGGCTTTAATACGGCACAGTATTGCCCGAACTGCAATTGTCGGATGCCCGACCACTGGCGATGATACTGGACCAATCAAGGAAGGTTGAACTCAAGGCTGGAGGATACAGCCTTACGATGAATAGCTGGCATTAGCCCAATATCCGAAGCAAACATTGGCCCAAATTTATCGCCAGTGTTGGCCTAACGTTTGCCCTGCGCAAGCTCCAGAGATCACCTGGCATTGCCTTATATTTTAGTCCATGTCCAGGCCCAATATTGGGTTCTGACGATCGTTTGGCTAGTAGCTGGTTGGCCATCGGCAGTTTCTCAAGGCAACATTTTCACGACATGAAATTCAAGCAACTCATTACTATATTTTGGCATATGACAATGCCAACTGCTACTGATAAAAAAATCATTGAATTCATTGGCTCCTCTTTATGAATGCCAAATGGAAAGATAACCATAGAATCCCCATCTCGAATGCATCGGCTCACTGATCAACAAAAATCGATAATTCAGCAACGTATCCTTTGACATGATTCCGGAATGAAAAATGACTGGAAATTGTTTCGAAAACAGAAAACAGCATCATTCTTTTAGAAAAAAAAAAAAAAAAAAAAAAAAAAAAAATGAAAAACAATGTTGTTGGGTTCGAGCGATGCGAATTTCAATACTACAGTAATTTCAATTTATTGTGACACTGAAACAGCGTGGGTGTGACGAAATTTTACGATCGTCATTCACGTATCATCGCGAGAGGACACGTAGCAAAGTTACAGACCCGAAATAATGATGAGCCCGTGGACGCAACATTGGAATAGAGAAATCCGAAATACACCCACCGGGCGTGTGTACAAAAGAGATAGACGGAGGTACACAGTTTGGATCGGAATGGCAGAGGAGGGTGGAGAGGAGAGAGGAGGGAGGGGCTAGATCGCAAACGAGAAAATCAGAAATTCCGCTCGCGTTCTCTCCCACAGTATGGTCGAGGCGCCAATCATGTGAACATTCAGACACAGAAGCAGTGAAGGGAAACAGGGGACGAGAGGGAGCGAGAGAAGAATGAGAGAGGAAACGAGTTAAAGGGAGAGAAAACGATATGGTGGCATTGGAATGAGAGTACTGGGAGTGCGACAAAGGCGGTTGTATAAAAGAGACACCTATAGTCATCTCGTTCATCCTTTATGTGCAACTTGTACACGTATATAAACTGAAGTGCAAATGGGGAAAGGGGAGGGTGGACAAGTGAAAGAGAAGGTCACCGAAAACGACGAGGTGCGGGGGCAGGGGGGGGGGTTTGAGAGCGATGGACGAAAGAAGACCCCGGCAAATCCGATTCGCCAAACTCACCAATTATTTGGCCATTCGCGTGTCTGTGTGTTGGCAACGTGCGCTAAATCTACAAGTGTTTACCATTGGCTCGAGTACTGACAAACCAGGAGTTACCGACAAGAGGACGAACATTCAAACTTATGTGTGAAATAATACTGCTTCGAGAATTAGTACCAATGATAAGTGATATTGCTTATCTTAGCTCTACCAAGAACAGTAATTATTGGCAAGGAATTTTTTTTCGAAAAATCACCATAAGAATTTCTGTGCTTCACCGGATTTGAGGGTCAAATGGACTCAATGTTATTATTATTACGTATAATTGTAAATTGAATTAGCTAGACTATATCAAATGTAAACAGCTTGCCACGCGTAAAATTGCACTATCATAGGAGCCATGCCTGAAACGAGTGTAGGAAATTTCTCACCATCCGGCACAGTAAATTTTCTGTAACGTTGGGTCTCTCGAAACAAGTATGGAAAATTTTGTTAAAACTCTGCGATTTTCTACTTATTATTATTCGAAGACTCAATATGTTCGATTGAACTGTAAAATTTCTCTAGTATCACAAAGATTTCCATCCAATTTTAGCGTATTTTATTCGACAATCGTTATATCAAACAATTAACTAAATGCCTGAGGCAATGTTTCTTGATAAAATTTCACAAACCGGTGAATTGGACACTCATGAGAAGCAGTGAGAATACGTTGAGACGGAATTTCTTCAAATTTTGATAGCATATGAAAAAATGAATTTGTTTCTGAAATACTCAAGATTGTTGCGGTATGTTAAGTAACATGATTTTTAACAACTGATTTTAGTCGATTCGTTTTGTAACGAAAGTTTTTTTTTTGACAGCACCCTCCCAAAAATCAAAACAAAATTCCAAAAAGAATGTTCCGACTCTATTGTTGCTGAGATGTTGACAGTAATTTTGTTTAACGAAATTGTTTCTGCATGAGTGAAAAGAAATATGGAAGGTGAGTGGGTCTAAACGCACTGCGGAAGAATTCAAACGATTATCTATTGGCCGAGAAATACTGACGAAGGCGTGAGAATCGATTCACCGAGTTTTCAGCGAGAAATTTTCCCTCATCAATTATAACGCGTCGTCATAATAAAACACTAATAAGGCGAGGTGCGCACTAATTAGTGATCGCGAGTATTTACTGATCCCGCATCTGTCTATTTCTCTCTCTTACACATACACGCAGACACGTAATATCAACAGCTCACAGAGATGAGGAGGGAAAATAAAAGAGGGTAAGAGTGAACATGAGCTCAACGCTTCCGTGCTCAGGTTGGCTCTAGGTGTTAATTAATTAGAGCCACTCGCAGAGTCGCTCCACATACTTGGATATGGAACGCGAGCCCTTTTAGCAATAAGTGAGAAAGTCGCTCTGAGTGGAGAACGAAACGAGGACAACCAATAACGAGCAAGTGCAAGCAGAATGCTACAAGAAATGAAAAAGTCAAAATTTCTAAAGTAAGATAACTCATTGTTTAAAAAACATTTAATTCTGTCATTGTGAGTCCATACATAGCATCGTAACATACAATGGAACACTTATAAACGTGTAATGTGTTGTTTGGGTTACGAAAATTATGGAAAAAATCACTTTATAATACCCGTTCGTAAATTCATTTGAGGCTGCAAAAAGGGACCCTGCAAGGACTGTTACGCTGTTTAAACAAGGCTCTTTTAAGGCAAATAAGTCAGGGCCTTCATTGCTAGCCCTATCGGAGCCTTGTCAAAAAAAAATCATTTTTTTCAAATAATTATTGTGCAATTGCAATTTAATTTCCGATCATGTTATAACATTTACCATTGTTCCTTGAATTAATATTTATGGAAAAAACTTCTTATCTAACTGGAATTCAATCCGACTAACCCCCGTATTATTGGACCCACCGCACCGCATACGCATTCTACCACTACGCTATCAAGTCATTGACAAATTTTGGTTAAACAATGTAAAAGAGGTTGTATCAAGAGACTCGGTAGAGTCTCGGGACAAGTACATTGACAGCTCTGTCGTCTGCTGGCCCGAGGCTCGCCGAGACTATACTTTCTCTGAATAAAACGATTCGCGGTGGTGGGGGTAAATTTGGCATGTCATTTCGTTCAATTACGAAGCTCAGGAGTCATTTGATGGCTTGCAAATTGAACTGGAGATCAATTAGGAAATTCCCTTTCGATTGAGCCCGGAATCAGCATGATTCGTGGCGTATTTGCTGAGAAAAAACTTTGCACAGGGTCAACATTATGCAAAAACTACTAACACATTCAAGTTTTTGACGTGTTTCTAGAATCTCTTCACAAACAATATATAAGCTCGACATCGAAGCAAAATATTTCAGTATAAACACATTAACGAAAACATTGAAATAAAGAAAATTCAATGTAAATTGTATAATTATCATTTATTTCAAAATATTGATATTTAAAAAAAAACCATCCAAATTTTTTATAGACCTCACGAAATGTTGTTGCTAATTTTTCAATTTTCGGTTCAAATGAGGCTCCCATTTTTTTTGTGACAATATTGGGACCGATCTTAATTTCGATTCGAAATAATATTTTTACAAAATTTCACACATTCTCATAGAGGCTGACTGGGTCATTAACAAGTGACCAAAAGGCTGTCATGTTTAAAAGCGTCAAGGCTCTGATACTTTCGCCTCATCGGGCCCCGACTTGGTTTCTGACCCCGAAATTTCCATTGAATCGGTTCCATTGATCAGGTTGGGGCCTAATCTGGTAGTGTTATGGCAATGTTGCCAAAGGACATCCATGTTGAAGCCTTTAAAAGCCCCGTTTCAAGATAGAGCTGCTCTAACAATTTGACTGCCCTAACATTTTTATTAAAAATAAAATTTTCAACCGGCCCTGGCAAAACGTGTAATGTATCTATATTTCAATTTCAAAAATTGGTGATTCAATTCTATAATACAATGTATGACAAATAATTTTGGAATGTGCATATGTCACAATTTATATTTGAGCTCATGTGTCAATACAATTGATTATATCCGATCAGAATCGACTAGTATGACCTCCCATCTAAACAGATACAAACGTGTATGACTCATTCTCATCACTTTTTTGTCGCGTGGTAAACACCCTATTCAACTTCATCAGCCTTATTTACAATAAGCGATCACGGCTCAAACCCCGATGTAAATGGCTTTATGCGATGAAAACGATGTACCAGGATGCGACCGTTTGGTGGCATTTTGGCATTGTATGGTGATATACATACGTAAACATGATGATCCATTATCCTCCGTTAACATTACAAAATTAAATTCGTCTATAACGATATCTGTTGATATATTAAAAGATGTAACCATACGGATAAAGATATCTAATTACACATGATCAACCCAGGCTGATCTGCCGATAAATTATACTGGCAACCTTTCCAGACAGTTCTCAGTCTACCTTATTGCAGTATGCATTATCAGGTAACTTTACAAGGTTATCTGATGGTGTACTGATAATAAATGTAACGGTGTGACACATAAAGCCCTGTCCAGGCTGTCTAGCTGGGCCCTGATCAGCCTGTGCGACCAGACCTTCATCAGAGTGCAATAAACAGACTCGACTGATCGAGTTACCGGACGGTGCCATTATAATAGAGTAGCTAGTAGCTAATAGTAGTTTTTAGGCTGAATTTATTTCAGTGCCTCGTATACATTAATGAGAACTGTTTTTTTTTTTTCCAAAAAAATAGGCACCATTCCTGCTAGAGCATTGAGGGAAAGTTGCGAAAAGGTATTTGGGACCTAATCACGACCGGGTTAGGGGTCAAATGAGATTTCCCTACTCGTGACCTAACGCTATAGTCTGATCTCGAGCAGCCAAATTCCAGTTTTCCAATTTTTAGATTGCCGTTTACGGATAGCTTTTCTTTTAATATTTGGTGTCGAGCCACTACCGCACTTCTTGGATATAGTGATATTGATTATAAATAATTTTTTTTTCTTGGGTTTGGTGATTTATACACTGGAATAAAACTGGAATAATACTTTGGAACCGAATGGCAATTCTCATTAAAACTGCAACATTCATTGCACAAAGAATTCTACAAATATGAAGCAGTGACACGAAAGAATTCCACCAGTATCACAGTTTCTGGAACATGCGCAACTTCCAACAGACTCAAGAGGTGGCCACTAAATTGGGAGAAAATTCTTATATGAACAAGAAATTGTCATTTTATTTAAAATATTTTCAACTAGTTACACGGGTACCTAGAAAATATTATTACTCATCACTTTCAAAGAAAATTTGCAGACATAATCTCCTTCCTACACACGAATAATAATTCATTAACAAATTATCAGAATTATGGATAAAGTGAACTATGTCGAGAGTTTAAAATGTAAAAGTCTGTCTATACGTTCGTCTGTTTGCATACAGCACGTACATATATATATATATATATAAAGCTCACATCATCTCGTATATCTGGAACGAGCATATTCCTCTTTGGCTGGTGATTAGCAATCTGTAAGCCGATCATAAGGCCGAGTGAATGTGGAAGAGCGTTCCAGCAAAACCGTCTCGTGCTCTTCCGTGCACAAGGATCTGCCACAAGCCCGATCTCTTGCTGCTGCACATTGCGTTCGCATCACACCCTCTTTTCCACCATATTCCACATAAATATATATATGTATACAAATATATAGCTCAACCATAAGCGCCGCAGGGTTCGAATAATATACACGTATACGTGAACACAGAAACACGTACGAACCCACATAGTCTACGAAATCCTTCACCCCTTTATTCCGGACTTGCAGAGACGAGAAAATCAACCCCTACGATCTTGGCCGTGTTCGGGGCCAACCCTACGGCCACCATTTCTCATTCACCTCCGTCTCACCTTTCCGCATGAGTATATGGAAATGGGGATTGGCAATACGCATCGAGAGAGAAAGACGGGGATGCAGTTTGAACGCTGATTCAGGGGGGAGGCTGGGTAGGAGCTGGGGATCTCCTTATTAACCGCAGCCGGTAATTGCACGACGTGCACGATTATCTTGCGGTTCACTGATCGTCCGACAATTCTCATCCCTCTCCTTTCCCTCCCCAAACAACCGCCCTTAGGCTCTATAAACCCCGCCAACAGCTACCCGATTAGGCAGATTAGTCGCTGCTTTAGGAACACGGATAATTGATCGAGAGCATCCGCGGTATCGACGCTGGATTCATCCGACATTTCCCTCTCTCTCTCTCTCTCTTTCCCTTCGTATCTATCTTCTGGACCGTGCACTGCATTGTGGTACTTGAGTTTCAGGGAATTAATATGATTCTCCATTGCCTGTAACGATAATTTTAGTTCAACTTTCTGTGTCTATTTTTTTACATCTTTCACAACTTTTGGAAGAAGTTTGGAAATATTTTTCAATCGGGAGAGACTCGATTCGTGTCAGGAAAAAGAGATTCGGTAACCTGAAACAACTTGTGTTTGATCGACTAAAAGGATTTTTTCGAGAAATTAATAAACTCCGCGATAACGTTTCAACGATCAATTTTTCTGTTTCATGTCTCATGAGAGAGCATCAATTTACGAAACCAGAGATGAGATTCTTGTACTTTTCTCAGAGCGCGGACTGGATGTGGTGGGGAGGGTGGGGGGAGGGGGATGAAAAGTGTGTTGTAAGGTTGTCGAAAGGGATCGTTCGGAGAGAGTTTGAACAAGATAAACTCGGCTACGTCCAAATGTTACTTTCACACGACATTATATTCCACGTACTTCTACTTTCTTTTATCTCCCTCCGACGCTCTTTTTCTCTCTGTCCCCGTCTCTTCCTTTCGTGGAGAAAAACTTTTTCTGAAACTAGCTACCCCTATCCGAGCAGGAATGGTTTCAAAATTTGTTTGGTTATCTAAAAGAGCGAAAAAACAACAATCTCTTCCGTTGCACCCTTCTTTGAGTCGTCCCATTATACCCACCCCCTCGAAAGTGTCGTTTTAACGACTTTCGACATTCGATGCGAAAAGTGATTTTAAAAATTACACGGGAAACGCATTTTCCGGTTGTTTTATTTTTAAGATTCATACAACGGTATAAGTGATTGGAAAATATACATTTGTTTATTTTTTTAATAAACAAAAGAAACAATAACGATGAAGAAAAAGCATCGATGAAATTACAGGATTTTTGAAAATACAACAAAAAAACTAATCATAAATATTTGAAATTATTTGCGATCCACCCGGTACGTGAATTCCTCATCCCGTTTGTCCTCTTCTCTCCTTAAGTATATATATATATGTCTATACGTACCTATATGGGAGTCTCGTAAATACAGTTTATCCGGTGGCGCACCCATCCACGCTCATTATTCCGAAATATCTCATTCTAGCGCCGTTCCACCGAGCTACCATTATTATCAACGTACCGCAATCCTCATCTCGCGTTAGTGTGGTTAAAAAAAAAAAAAAGGAAAAAAAAGAAGAGCAGGGCTCGATGTATCTTCACGTATATATGTCTGTTACAAGGAAAGACGAGGAAGATGTAAAATCGGCCTTATCCAGAGGCGAACGTGAAACGCCACGAAAAAAAAAGGATGTAATAAGGAGAAAAAAAGCGATGAAAAAATATAACATTATATATAGATATAATTCTGAGCATGCCGAGAAACGTTAATTGCCCGATAAAAAGTAAGTTACGATCGTGCAAGAAGTTCTCGTAACGAGACTAACGCCATCAGGAAATGACGCTCTAAGACGGAGTTTCGCTTTTGAAACGATTTTTCCCCTTCAACAACGAGAGAAATTTCAACATGGAGCTGAGCCTCCTTGACGTTCGTAAAAAAGAAAAAAGAAAAAAAAAACAACTGAGACCTCGCGATTACGCTGTTGATATTAAAGAGTGAGGGGCTGAAAAATGTTCGAAATTACACAGAAAAATGTCTCAATACATAAAAAAAAAAAGACGTGGTGCACGGTCGTCTGAACATCCAGGAATTTGTGTTGAATAATATTTAGCGAAAAAGACGTGAGAAAATGAAACAATGATCGATAAACATTCTAAACGTGATTATTGTTAATATACGTTACGCAAGAGAAAATGCCACGCTCGAAACAGGATATTCGGTCGGATTATCATTATCCCAAGGAGCAACTTCTGATTTATCACGTCGCCGTTACTCTGATTAACACGACGAGTCTGGTGTTTGCCGTTTTGCTCTTTCTGGACATTGTCGCGAGACAGGACCGTCGTGCCACACCTCTTCTCTGGTCCAGAGAAGAAGCGGGCCAACAGTAGCGATGATGCTTCGCTACAAAGCGTTACGAAGGAGAGGAGGCTTTATGTTTATAGCCTCGAATACAACTGTACATTGTTTTATTTTGAACACACAATTATGCAGCTTCGTACTCATCAGAATTTGACATTTTATTCACCGAAAAGAGATGAAAATAATTTTGAGAGCTTTTATGTACGTCGGTTTCGAATTTCAATGCTTCAATGGACGAACGTTTAAAAAAAATATGCACATTATCATTGTTATTATTCATTTCAATATTTCTATTGAACATGAAACGAACTCAGGTTCTTCAAGTCTTCAAGGTTCAAACTGTTCTGGTTCAATAACTTTTTTTTCATCAAGATTACACAAAATGTGTGGAACTTGATGAATCTCTTCCTTAGAGTAGTAGGAGTTCCATCGAAAAATGAGAAATTTTAAGGAATTTAAGGATGCTATAAATTGTAAAAAAAAGTCTTCTATTGTCTTTCTTTCGAGTATTTTTTTAAATGAACATTTTCTTGGGGCAAAAGGCTTTCGTATGAATCTATGAAATTGAACGTAAAATACATTTTATAAAATTGAAAATCAAGTAAAGTAAAGTAAAGTAAAATAGGGTTAAATTTGATTCGCTTATTTTTAGATTATTTGAAAAAATTCTCCCATCGGGACAAAAATATACTAACCTTCGAATCTGTCGGAGAAAAATTGAAAGAATGGGACAATCTTGTAATTTGACCTGAGAGAACACCAAATTTCAAAAACACTCAAATTGGAAGTGCCAAGCGTAATTTTTTTTCAAGTCGACGGTTATGCAAGCGATCCATGGGACTGCAAATATACATACCCTCAGATAATCAAATCCGAACAGAAATTATAAGAGCGACCCCCTCTTTATTATATTTCCAAACATATCCAACATACGAAAAAAACTTCCAGGAAACAAAAAAAAAAATCCAAAAAGTATGATTCCAAACGCGAGCAAACCAACAATGATGAGTGGTTCTCGTGGGAAGCTATAGTTAGATTTCACAAGCTATTGGATAATCCTGACTCCGTCAAAATATGCATTTTCAAATACGTACTTTGAAGATTAAAGTTCGCAAATAAATTCTAGTCTCCGAGGAAGTTATCACTCATTAATTAAATTTGTTATGCTGTTGGTTGAATTAAATTTTTTCAGATGACGTCAAGGGGCACTTGAGGAGCTCCGGAAAGCGGAACAACTTAAAAAATGTCAGTTTATGTTGGTATCTGTATTTTTATCAACGACGAGGTAAAATCATTCAAATTTCTCAGTAGGAATACACATTCAGAATGAAAAACTTCAAACTAATATATTGAACACTGCAGACAAACTTTGCATAGAGATAATAATTAATATTAAGGAATTTAGTTGTATCCAATCCACGGAAATTTCGGTGTGGTCAGACAGAAGCGAACAAATAGATCAAAAAAATTGAAACAACTTTTCAAAATCATGATGCTACCATCAAAGCGAAAGTGACCGTGATCAGCAGTGTTGGCTACCGATGAGAAAAAAAAGGAATCGAAGAGCAAAACTGAAACGGTCAAGGCAATCAAAACATGTTTTTCAATGACGTTAGAATCAAAGTGAATAAGTGGAAATCCCTGAAGATGAACACTCGAAAAAATGACAAAACTCGGTATGTCCGCTAGCTGCAGATTTAAAAGAGTTAAAAATTATCCAATGGATGCGTTTCAGCTATCCGAATTTCAATATCTCAAGAAGAACTGAGCAACCAGAAGATCATGAAAGGAACTCTCTACTTGAAAAACAACTTCCAACAACCATCCGTTCAAAACAAACGTCATCGGCACAATTTTGAAAATAATACTACATTTTTTATGAACACAATTCTAACAAAGTGCATCTTTAAATATAACGCATTTCTCCAAAAGAAAGTTTAAGAGTCATCGAGCGATGGCATACGCAGCGCTAAGTGCCAAAAAAGCAAACTAAAATTCTATTCTACCGGATTGCGTAGCGAATTTTATGATTACGCGAATATAAAAAATATCAAAAAATTCGGTTAAATAACCCGGTTCCGGCTGTGCTCCCTTTTCGGAGATCAGATATCTCTTATCAACACAATAAATCAACAAAAATTCAAGGCGCTTTACTTGCGCCATGACAGCTTTTTCACCAGTCACGATAATTGTTTTATTACAAATTGTACACAAATTTGCCACAACTGAAGAGACTACGCCACTTCCCTGCACATTACGAAATTTATTTATTGTGATTTCAATAAAACCTCTCGGAAAAATCCGGTAGAATACACACGGGGCGTCTGACGTATGTCAGCGACTATATTTATACTATATATAGATATATTTTACTATGAGAGGCGCCACCGTCGATTTTGAGTTGGTCACGTGAGCTCGATGACTCTCTTAACACTATTTTCATATTCCATCTATAGAGAGTAACTGTAAGGATATGAATTTTTGTAGTATCGAATTTCAAGTTTGCAACTTTAAATATAATGAAATTCATTATTTATTTATTTTTTCACAAAGCACAACGTTTACCTCGAGTGTAAGTCTACCAAATTGAACAATATTTTTTAGAAAGTCTCCAATACTGAAACAGCGTCAGATGAATTTTGATAACAACGAGAAGTTCGTTGCGTTAAGTTCTCTATAGAACAATGTAAACTTGAAAATTACTAGTTATGGCACAATTATTGATCAACTCAATTCGATCATTTTAAGTGATTTTCAGACCGCATGATACCGAACTTTATGAGGCTATGACTTTTTTATTTCTCAGCACTTGTTCCGGTCAGACGAATTGGCAATTTTAATTTAATTGGCAATTCAGGTGGACACAGTTTTTCGCATGAAGTCAATCAAACACGTTTCATTTATTTACTGAATTTACAATTAGCATTTTTTTTTTATCCATGTCATTTCATATTTTCTGTTTTTGTCTACACTCGGATACAAATTTGTGACTCTTCTAGCTGACGCATCAGTGATATGGATACCGATAATTACTAACCGATAACTGTCGCTTTGGCGCCATCATGGAAATAGGCTATGATCAGTCATCGAATTTTTGCGTGTTAGACTCGAGTACATCCGTGTTGAAAAATATTTTCTAAGTAATTACGGAATCGGTCGAGTTAATTTTTGGTCCCATCGCAAGAACATCGCTAAACTGAGCCTCAAGTTCACTTGGAAAGCCGCTAAATACTCCTTGGGCTGGAACACAGCTTCGAATGTACTTGTCTCGGGATCTACCGAGTCTCTCGATGCACCATGTTGGAATAACGGATTTATTTTGGTCAACTTTTTCGGAGTTTCATAAATCCGTCAATAAATGGCGGCTCATTTTCGTTTTTTTTTTTTTCGTTTTTAATAAATGAAAAATAAGATCTGAATTTTGAAAAACTTCAAAGTAAGACTTTTTTTTTATTATTCTGGAAATTTGAAAAATGAGTCATTTTGGAACCTGAAATAGAAGTAAAAGGACGTAGTACGTAAGTCATGGATTGGTCGAGGATTAATATTTGGTTGAGGGATTAACAAACAAACAATTCAACCGTAGTAGGGCTAAAAAAGAAAAGTTCTTTCGTTGGTGTATTGAAATGGAAGGATTGATTCATAGACTTGCGGAAGCTCGGGACGAGAAATAAATTCGCGTATGGGGTTGAAATCGGAAGAGATATATACGGGGGCAAAGAGAAAGAGAAAGAGGTCTCTGTATGGAAGGTTTTGGTGTCAACATTTCTGGTACGGACAGCACGAGAGTACCGAGAGAAAGAGAACGAGTAGTGAGTTAAAAAAGAGACGTAGAAAAGAGATGAGAGCGTTGTGCAGCATCAGAGATTTCTCTCTCGCTTCCTCTCTCTCGGCGTCGTCGTCGTTTGGGTGTAGGCGAGAGAGGTTGCTACGGATAGACGTCCGTTGCCCGACGCTTTTTACCGGAGGAGAACATAAATATAGGGGTATTATTCTCTCGGACCTCGGAGGGGCTTCTCGCGCGCGCGCCCGCCCGCCCGCCCGCTCGACCAAGCTTCTCTGATTTATAGACGTTGCTTGTGAACACGGCTGCCGGTATTTTTATTTAAATTTAATACACTCTCTCGCCCATGCTCCGCTTTTCCTCTATGCGGATTCAACGCAAGAATGACGAGGTTCTCTCGCTCTCTCACTCCCTCTCTCTCGTTCTATCTTAATTTGTACTGAATTTCGTAACGAGTGAGTATACGGTGTTTTATCCCGAAATTCATTTCAACCACGCTTTTACATCCGACAAAAATCAACTGCATTCGTTATTGACTCGTATAAATTTTTTTTTTTTTAATTTCGAATTCTCGCATTACGAAATCATTTAGGGTTTGTACTGAATGACATTGGATATCTTTCCGGTAAATTCCTGAGGCCGTTTTCGGTTCTTTATTAGTTGGAATAATCACAAGTATTTTTCTTATTATAAAAAAAATTGTTTTCATTTAAAAATTTTGTTTTTTTTTTTAATTCAATTTAATTATATCGACAATGTCGGGATTGTCAATTTAATTGATTTTATGTTTTTTCAATTTGATGGAACAAATAATTTGAATAATTGAAAATGTTCAAATCTATATTTTATTATTCACGTTAGGGTGAACCTTGATTGGGGTGTTCTTGAATTTGTATACACGTAATGCTCGCCAGAATTTTTCGCACAATCAGTGTCATAATTACCTGTGCCCTGAGGAGTATCTGTTGCTGTATTCGAGTAACACTTGTTCCTGAGGTATTCGCATTTTTTAATTTCTCTGTGCATATTTTCTATTCCAAGTATATTTCGTGCTCACATATGTATTGTACAGCACCTACAAAATGACGCAACAACGCAGGCGAATGTTAAAAAAACATGAATAAACTATCATGACAGTAAATTGATATGCAGATTATGAGCAAAAATTGCTGTTCGCTGAAATCGTGCTTGGAGTAATTCGTTATCACGTGATTATTATATTTTGTCAATTAATCCGCTAAGCTTCATAGCGGTCGTAACCGAGATTCATAAACTTTCGAGTGACAACATTTAAAGGATACTGTGTCGGGATCGACATTCTCAAAAGTTAATGCCCCTTGGAGACGGAAGCATCATATGGTTTTCTATGATTCCGATGGTTGTCTTTTGTCGAACTTTTGTGACGCACACGCACACGCACACGCACACGCACACGCACACGTAAACGCACACGCACACGGACACGCGCACGTGCACGCACACGCACACGTAAACGCACACGCACACGTAAACGCACACGCATACGGACACGCACATGGACACGCGCACGTACACGCACACGCACACGCGCACGTGCACGCACGCGCACACGTAAACGCACACGCACACGGACACGCGCACGTGCACGCACACGCACACGCACACACGCATACGCACGCACGCACACGACGACACACGCGCGCGTGCGCACTCACATATACGATTATTCATGTACACATAGAGGTTCAACATCTTCGCCAAGCAAAACATAAACGTATATCGTTTCGTTATCTTAGCACGAAATGAACATTGTTCCCTGCTTAGTTGAATATTTGTTGCTATCATTTTGTCTTCTAATCTTCTCGTCATGTCCAATCTGAAACTTGGCACATGACGTGTTCAATACTTCAAGAAGTAATTTGTAAATTTTTATCCGATTGTCTCTGTTACTTCGATGCAAAATTAATTTATTGGAGCCATGATGTCGTGACATTTGGAACAATTGCATAAGAGACCATGCTAATTTATTGATTTGTAACTTTTCAATGATCCTCCTAAAGGTCGTCAAATTTTGCAACCATTTAGTTTTCTGTAATATTACGTTGCTTGCAAAGTTTGTTTTAAATCTTTCTGTTTACAAATTGGAGTTCATATCATTCGGTGGCAATAAAAAATATTTTCATTGTGATTGCATGCATGTACTAGCAAGTATGTTTGACAAATATTTTTATTTGTAGATCATCGATAGTTTCGTATTATTTTCAGTCTCAATGTGTATCGGTTATTGTCGAAAAAAAAAAAAATTGTAAAAAATTTGTTGCCCACCAACGATGGAAATGTCAGTATTACTTCTTTGCTCGTAAAATAAAAAAGCGACCACGTTTTATGATACGCGTTGAAAGATGATGTTTCGAGATGCTGAGGGGGACGCAAACAGATATATAGAGTAAATGCATGCATTCCGCAAATTCGACAACAATATGTTTTCTCTTGTAGCGACAAGGGGTCGCTGCTCTCTTTCGCCCGGGGGAAACACTTTGTTGCCGGTACGAGGGATGCGGAAGAAGAGAGATGATTTCGAGTCTGCTCTTTCGTAATTCGTTTAGAGAGGGGTACAGATATTTCATTAGCTGCACCCCCGACCGAGACGAAAGAAACGGTGCACGTAACCCCGTTTGAACCCAGCATGTGGATATGTTTGTTTTCTCATCACATATTTGAGGCGGTGAATTTGTCACTTTTTCGTCGAAATTTTTTATCAATGTTTATCAGTGTTTTTTATCGAAAGCAACGACGATTTTATCGAACTCGTAAAAAAAAAAAAATTGATTGCATTGTACCATCATTTTTGCATGCATAATTATAAAAATTTGTAAAGAGAACAATTAAGGTCATGTTGACGTGCAAGGCTTCCTGACAAATTCCCAGCTAATACAGCTCAATAACATCAGAGTCTATGATCCATTGAAGCCTTTGCAAAGTAAGTTCCGGCGAAATGCGGGGAGAGTTTGAGAGTGAAAATAAGAGAGTTGTATCGGCTCGTTCGGGATAAACGCAAAGGCGATTGAAAAAGAGGCGCCGGACTGAGAGAAACGTGAGGGAGACAGAAGTGGCCCTGTTATCGGACGAGCATTAGCTTTCAGCATGGGCCTCGCAGGATATAAAAGTAGCCGGGGGCAACCATTACGTCCGAACATTGTCCGGTTGCTCGGCTCGACGGTTCACAACACACCCACACGTACGACCCGTGAAAACCTACCCCCGTCGGTCTTTGACGACCGCCACCGTACTTTTACTCCTTTTTATTTATTTTATTTTTCTCTCGTGAATCCAGAGCACCTATGCTTTTCTTTCCTTATTTCGTTTCTTCGTTTCTTTTCATACTCTATTACATTTTTTTCAGGCACTACCGTTAGTCCTACATGCACACACATACACGCTCGCGTTAGATCACACAAATACACGTTTCCAACCCTTTTTCAAAGTCTCCAGAAAACCCCTGAGAAATTCCGCCCTCGTTCAAGCATTTCGTCTACTTTCATTGAGAAACGAGAAAAATAAAGAAAGATAAAGAATTTGGAAAAAAAGGTGGGAATCTCAAGAAGAAGAAGAAGAAGAAGAAGAGGATGAAAAATAAGGAAGAGAAACAGGTGGTGACTGGTCCAGGGTGCGGGAGTAGTCCCTTATCGTAAATTCCTATGGCGGATCTAGCGACATCTTGTTGCAAATCCATTTGGCAGTTGCCGAATTTCCTGCTGGTACTCTGTACGCTCTCGACACACACACACACACACACACACAAATAAATATACGAGAAGCCTGGAAAATGGAGAACGAGAGTTGAGTACTAATCGCGACGGAGTTTCGAAAAAAACTCTCAAGGAAAAACATTCAAACATATATATATATATATATTATTTTGCTCGCTCTCTCACTTTATTCTCACTTTTTACCTTTCGGGCTACTTTACCGGGGAATTTGATTTACGTGTTATCAATTTTTTACTCCTAATGAAGGACTCCCTTCTAGGACCCGTAGTAGTGTTCTTTGTAACGTGTTTTTTCAATGTATTCAACTATTTTTCTAAAGAGAACGAAGTCTGTTTGAAGACGTCACAGGTGTGCGTTGGCACCGAGGCGAATATGAGAAATGAACTGGAAAAAAAGTAGCTCTTCCCAGTGGTTTCTCGTAACGCATGAGGGTAGAGCAGAGTGCAAGTAGCTAGCAAATCGTTGTACGGTCATAAATCAACTCGAGCTTGCAAAGAGAGAGAAAGAGAGAGAGAGTAGGAGAGAGGGAGAAAGCAAGGAGGGTGCGGAAGCGTGCACGAGTTGGCGAGGCAATTATCCGCATCGGGATCGCGAGAGGCAGAAAAGCATCGAGTACGAGGAGCAAAAAAAATAAAAAAGGAAGAAGAGCAGAGTTTGAGAGAGGAGGAGGAGGAGGAGGAGGAAAAAGAGTAGGAGCATAGCCATCCTTTTTCTTCCTCCCTCGTTGCTATTTACGCGATCCAATGGGGTAAAGAAAACTGTAATATTGGCAAGCGGTATCTCAACAAATTAGCTCGATGAAATGCAGATGAAGAGAAAGAGAAAGCGAGGGAGGGAGGGAGGGAGAGAGTCAGAGGGAGCGAGAGGCTGACGACCTCAAAGAGGGAGGATGAAGAGAGGGAGGGAGGGAGGGTTGAAAAGGATGGCTAAGGGTGGAAAAAAAAATATAAGTTGGGAGGAAACGAGGAGGAGGAGGCGAACGATAGAAAAGAAAAAGAGGATGGTAAAACAGAGAGAAAAAAATGGCGACGATCGAGAGGAATAAGAGGCTAAGAGAAAGAGAAAAAAGAGAGAGGGAGAGGAGTCGAATCAAAGTAAAGTCTCGTTGAGGCTCATTGGGCTGGAAGTAACCGACAGAGTGCCTGCGCTTCCACGCCCGGGCGCTACTAATCTTATGCAATTACTTTACAATTCACTTTGCCCCGCTAGGCACTCAATACCGATATATATAGAACAATCTGGTGGAATCGAATTACCCGCCTTTCCCTCACTCGCGGAATGTTGCGAAAGATTTTTTTTATTTTTTTTTATTTTGCTGCGCCTTTTGCCGCTCCTCTTCTCTTATCCCTCTGTTTTTCGTTCGTTGTATGAAATTTTGGCTCATCTCGAATTCATAATATCGAATCAATCGATAAAAAATATCTTCGAAAGACAGGGGTTAACAGGGACATCGGATTTCACTCTTTAAATATATATCTTGCTCGTTCGCTCGCGGTTGTTCTGCCTGAATAAGCGATTGTTCATCGAAGACAAAGTGCCATTATGTAATGGACGGTTCCAATAAACGATTCTCTCTACCCCTTCCATTCTCTTTCTCTACATCTCTCTCTCCCTCTCTTCCTGCCGGAAACCCAACGGGGATTCGATGACGAATTGAACCTCTAAGTACCAGCGCGATTGCCTGCTACCCGCTCCTAAACCCTTTCTTCCGCAACCCTGCACACTACTCTTGATATACTATCATTCTGAGAAATATGTAATGTTTCATGTAATACACGTAGCATACAAATGAAATGTTCTGCGTAAAAAGTTACAATAAAATTTATTAAAAAGTGTGGACTCAACGTACGTTTTAGTTTCCAACTGTTCGATCGTCTATCAGAAATCTTTTTCTCACTCACACCCCGATGTCACGAAATAAAAATCCCCGATATGTTTCATGCAAAAGGAAATTCGGTAATTTGAAATGGACCGCGATGATTTGGCACCGTGCGATACACCACTAACTGTATGAAAAGCACACAACATAGTGGAATCGTCCATGAAAAGTTTGATTGTAAATTGATTTCGATTTGATTACTACTCAATCGCTGTTGTTGTAGAAATCAAAGATGGTCTGTCTGTACTCTTTTCTGCAGAACGTCATGAAAAATTCAGTATCTCATTGATGAAATTACGAACTAACATAAAATCAAAATTATTGCTTAAGAATCATCGAGCTCACGTGATCAACTCAAAATCGATGGTGGCGCCTCTCATAGTAAAATATATCTATATATAGTATAAATATAGTCGCTGACACACGTCAGACGCCTCGTGTATATTCTACCGGATTTTTCCGTGAGTTTTTATTGAAATCGCGATAAATAAATTTCGTAATGTGCAGGGAAGTGGCCTGAATCCGGTTCTGGTCTCTTCAGTTGTGGCAAATGTGTGTACAATTTTTAATAAAATAATTATTGTGACTGGTGAAAAAGCTGTCATGGCGCGAGTAAAGCACCTTCAATTTTTGTTAATTTGTTGTGTTGATAAGTGATATTTGATCTCCGAAAAGGGAGCACAGCCGGAACCGGGTAATTAAATCGAATTTTTCGATATTTTTTATATTTGCGTAATCATAAAATTCGCTACGAAATCCGTTAGACTAGAATTTTAGTTTGCTTTTTTGGCACCTGGCTCTGCGTATGTCATCGCTCGATGACTCTTAAGTTCGGAGAAAATGTAAGCTAAAATACGTACAGACAGACGGGCGAAAAACTATGAACGTGAAGACTCCACCGCAGTATTTGGACAATTTCAACTCTCTAATCTCCAATGAAGTAAACATTGTTAGCATGCGTTCAGGTTGTTGGAATTCAATGTTGAATAGAAACGAATCGCATAAGCTTTCAATTATTTGCATTTCACGTAAACGAATAAAATTTTAGAGGATTTTTCATCAGGATTATTGGTCACCTGTACGTGTTTGTAAAATAGATAAGAAAAATAAGAGTCCAAGTTACTACCTTACTCTACATAACATATATCATCGGGTATGTAATGTATAAAAAATAATACATGAAAATGGTATTTCATGTGTATTTACATGTATACATTCATTCGTAGATATCTATACATCAATATAGGTTTGCCGCCCTATCCAATCTTAGTTATTGAAGAAGAAAAAACCCCCATACAGGAAAGTCCTAAACAATTGACGCCCTAGGGGACCGGAAGCCGTTCCGCCATTTCATTAAGGCGCGCCTTCCTTCTTTCATAAAAAAAATTGTTCTGTTCTTTCTTTTTTGCATGCTAAAAACTCACGAGAAATAGATACGACCCCGGATGGGATGCGGAGAAGAGCAAAAGTGGAGAAGGAACGCAGCGAAAAAGGCATGGTAAAGCTCGGAAGCTGAGCTGAGCAGCCCCCACAGGACTCTCCAGATCGAGCCAAGATTTTTTTTCTTCTTTTTCTTCAACGCAAAGAGCAGAGAAACATAAGGAAAAGTGAGGACGTCGGGAAATCTTGGCAAAGGATATTTCCTCTGAGTCTGTCTTGACGAGAAGTTCCAAAGTGCCAAAGAGGGCGCGAAGGAGGAGTGAAAAAAGTCTCTTATTACTCCGGTGGGCGTTATGCTGCTCGAGTATGAGTTTCGATAAAAGTAACCGCGTCATTTTCATATATACAGAAAATAAAAACGTACAAATAACATGTGCAATGATTGAGAGAAGTAATCAATGTGTAGAGGAACAGTCAATGACTATGCACAACAAAGAATAAGAACAGAAAAATGGAGGAGAGGACCCCCTATCGTTCGAGTCCAATTTAATCCTCGAGCTCTTAGTACCACCGTAAAATATCAATGCCGAAAGATCAGACACGAGTACAAGTGCTTTTTGGGGCCAACTGGACTCAACCTTTAAGAGCACTTGGCAAACTTTTCGTACATTGGAAAAAGTGTTTTATTACAATTTTGTTTTTTTTGCTAAGCACCATTTCAGAATGAAACACCATCAACGAGTTCTCGTAATTATCATACTTTCTATATGAATAATTGATTCGGTACATATATGACTTTGGAATAAATAAATATAACGTGACATTCTGCTAGCAAATAAATGTTTTATGCTGATAAGTCCAAATAAGTAAAATACTAAAATAAAAGCGAATCATCGCCCATGAAACAATCAACTCCGGGGTGCAACAAACGGATCTACAGTTACGTGAAAAAGTCTCATCAGAAGGGGTAGTAAAACTCTCCAGTGATGCACATCAAATTGGCGAATTGCCAAGAAACACTAGAGGACACGAAAAGAAAGAAGAGAGGGATGAGGGAGAGAGTGAGAGAGAGACAGGATGTTTTGTGTATAGACAGAGGGGTTTGCACTCGGCATTTTATTATTATCATAATCGTTCCGTAACAGGCCGGCAATACAAACAGTGCCATATGGCGTTGGACGACAAGTAAAGGTCTCTCACTCTGTTTCTGCTATTATTCTCTATCCCTCTCTCTCTCTCTCTCTCTCCTTGCTTTTATTTTCGTTTACCTCCTCACCATCGCACTCTGGTGAAAACAGAACAGATTCGACGATACGCCCACGAGGAAAGAGCCGAAGGAAATCTGTATGAGAACATGTTGGTGTGTCTCCATTTTGTGTTGTCTCTTTCCAGCATTGGGCCCGTTTAGTGTTCTTTTTTATTTATTTTTATTTCGTTTTTTTTTTCTTTCTCTCTTTGTACAATCTATAGATGCACCCTCGTTACACTCTAGGATTTTTTCCATTTCTCTCTCGCTCTTTTGCTCTCCACGCGTCATCTAGTATCGAGAGGATCGACGCACGCCCACGTAATCAAGAAAAGCCTCGAGTATATAACCCCGACTGATGCTTGCAAACGTCCCCTGCACAGTGCAGAGTCCACCGGCAACCTCCCCAATTCCACCCCCCCCCCCCCTTCGCCTCAACATGGCAAACCGTGATTAACTTTTCGCCCATACCACATCCACACGCACATGGAAACAAACAGACACACACACAGGCATGTGTTATATATAGGGCTTCGAACGAACCGCTACTACACACTATCGACTACCCCCTTGCTCCTCAACGCGAATCACCCTTCTCTCTTTTTTTGCAACCCTCACGGACCAGCCCCTAGTCCAACCATTCATTTGCCATTCATTCGCGTCCGCACAGATTACGCGTACAGTTCATGATATGTATGAGAATATATATATATATATATATGCGCACGTATGCCGCGTAGAAAGATTTACATGTGCGTGTTAGTGACTCACTAACACTTCTACGTTTAATTGGAATGGACGATGAACGTTGCATGCTTTTAACACTAATTTTTCTACATCTCTCGTATTTATTTAAAGATGTCTCTGGTAAATCTTCTTACCAATACATGTAATATTTTTTCATTATTTCAATTGAACAAAATGCTGAGAAACGAAGAATCGGTTTATCAATGAATCTCTAGCAATTCCAATATCCAAAAAGGCCGGCGACGAGAGGAACGGTGAAGGTTGTGCGTCTCTGGATTACGATATTCCCAAATCTCGGATCTGGAATCTGGTGAACTCGCCCTCTCTCTCTCACTCGTCGTAAGAGATTCGAGGGGTTGATATTCCTCGAGTGTATTGTTCGTAAACACGAACGAGGGATCTCTTCGGGGCGAAAGCGAGCGAAAGCTCAGAGTTTGAGTAAAAGAAGGAGCGAGAGAAGAAGAGGGGCAGAAATTGGATGATGATCGCACGAGCTGTGTCTCGTGACGCGTCCCTGGGCTCACTATCGGACATATTAGACTACCAAATAAGTAGGTAGTAGGTTGGATATGGGATCGAGGAAGGATCCTGGGTGTCCACAACCCTCCCACTTTGCGGGGGGTGGAAGAGGAGACTAGGGTGTGCAATAGTACACTATGAACCCTTGTGGCATATACCCGCATGCCAACGTCGCTTTAACTATGCCGGAAACCTCCCCTTGCCCTGGCCAGGGGGGATGCAATCAGAACGTTTCAATCAACAGTCGCCTGTGTGTGTGAGAGAGAGCGAGGAGTGTGAGCGTGTGGAGTGAAATCACAACGAGAACATGTACAGCACAACGTTGACTATGGTAGAGCGATGTTGCTCAATCCCGTAGTCGAGTAAAGACAGGGGGTTTGTTGGAGAAATCTGCCCCATGCACAGCAGCGGAGCTTTGACACAGACGTCATTATACAATTATAATCATAGCGATCATTTGAATAATAACAACGAATGATGTTCTCTACAAAAGCATTTAATAAAAATGCTCAAAATGTAGGCAAGATAAAGGGGAAACATGCAAGAATGTTTCTGCAGCGCAACGCAAAAGCACTAGTGGCTCATACGCGTGAGTAAGAGGATCAAGAAAAAG
Organism: Campoplex capitator; assembly: GCA_037576405.1. Classification (NCBI taxonomy): domain Eukaryota; kingdom Metazoa; phylum Arthropoda; class Insecta; order Hymenoptera; family Ichneumonidae; genus Campoplex; species Campoplex capitator. The sequence continues at coordinate 963,666 of JARBWI010000031.1, read as the reverse complement.
ATGCTGCGACGAAGATGATGCTTACGACGAGGAATAGTGATATGAGGTAAAAGGGGAAAGAGGAGTTTTCTGGGGAAGGATGGGGTCTATCAGCATATTTCAAAGATAAGCCCACAGTTACATTTTCTTCGGAGGAGAAGGGGTGGTTTCCCTCCCTTTCGCCCTCTGACTCTCTCTCTCTCTCTCTCTCTCTCTGTCTCTCTTTCCTCCTGGTGACGATGCTGAGATAGCGTTTTCGTTGCTTCGCGCGTGAGTGTGAGAGCTCACCTTTTCCCACGCGGTTACAGGAGGCATCGCCGGATACGAAGAGGGCCAAGGGCCCATCAGCTCGTAATAACAATCCGATATGATTACGCCATAATCGTAACGCAGCTTTCCAGGAAGGGGCTGTGGCACGTCACGGCGAAGCAAAGAATACCTCAGAGCGAGGAAGATGAGGAAGAAAGTGCCTCGATGTAGGTTAGAGTATATGCACAGAGAAGGATGTTGCGAGAGCAAACGGGAGGGTAAAAGCGGAAGAGCCTGAGCGAGGACACAAGAGCGGAGGAGAGTTAGATGGAAAATTACGCCAGGGGAATTGAGATACCGTGTTTACGTCTTCCAAAGTGCTCGCATAAACAACATCTCAAACGACACCCCTGAGAAGAGGATGAATATTATAACGACGTCATTTTTTTTTTTGCTTTTTTTTTTCAAGTAGATGCTGCTGCGCCAGGATGAAAATTCATGTCGTTTTCTTTTCAAGCTCGTTCGTATATTCATCAATTTCGAAATGTTCTACGAGATCGAAGCGATCGATGAACTCGAGGATTTATTATCGATATTTTTTTTTCATTTTTTTTCAAAATCTCTTTGTTGCATGGATAGTCACGAGGTTCTCCCAATTCAATCGAGATGCGACGTGAAAATATCTGGTACAACTCGGAACAGCGTAAAAATTCCACCAACGATCAAATATAATTATCGAACTCTCGCGTACACTCGACGACGGGACTATCTCTCGAGCGTAGAATTATTCGTAATAGTATAATCGAATCACGTGAGCGTTGATGCCACTACATCCAAGCCAGTTCTCTCTCGTTCTCTAAAAGCCGAGTATATGCCGTGGCTATATGTTTGTGTGCGGTTATATCGCTAGTTAACGAGCTTCCTGACAATGGAACGCGATCGGGCAGGCTTCCGGAAAAACCGATCGCTGTGATGGCTACGAACAAGCGATTCCTGCATCCTCTCATCCCTTCCCGTCCCTTCTCATTCCTCCCTCTCACCCGGGATCTCCGATGCCAAGCGGGGTAACTCTCGGAAATTCTCCGGGGAACAATGACGATTCCGCAGTGGGCCGCAAAACCGGGCTTCTCTATATGTTTCTCGATGCTCCAAATCGGGAGAACTCGAGTCACGCACAGTGTCGCGTAATTGGCAATCATTATTACTTCACTAATTTGTATTCGTTGGAGGAGAATTATTTCGCAACGTGAAAAGACACTTGGGCATCAGTGCTGAATTTGAAAAATAATAATAATTTCAAGAATTATTCTACGTGGATGGAATTTTCATTCGGTGCCAACTATCATTAGCAACGAGAAACATAAATAATATTTCATTTGATTTAGAACAGCAGACGAAACAACGGGTTTGAACGGTGTGCATTTACGGCAGATTGTCGAGATCAGTCGGTATGTCAATTTTTTTTAACGATCTGTACATATTAATGTTTTAGAATACAAAAAAGAAAGGAAGAATATGTGCTCTTGAAGGGAGAAGACCAAGACGTTGTGCGATGTCTTGAATTATATCCATGTGAAGGGTTGAGATTGTTGGGTAACTCGATGATGCAAACGGCCAAGAAAGACGAGGGTGGAAGTGATATCCCTCGATTCGGAAGCCGAACAATCCAAGAGAGAGAGAGAGGAGCGAAATCCTCGACGTCACTCTCAATGCTCCGTGACTGGGCTAGAGAGGAAGAGATAGCATGCACGAAGACTGTGTGCTAAAGCATCGAGTAGACCACGCGACTTGGAATCCGGATATGACGAGGGCAGATCTCAAGATGGAGTATAGATGATTAAATGTTATGTAATACAGACTGAATCAAAAGATGGATTTGATATTCGCATCATTGCGATTTAGCGAAAATTTTTCTTTGTGACCACGTACAGAATTTGTAAATTCTGTATCAAAATGTTGAGCAGCATCGCCAGCTCCAGATATACCCATATGTGTTTTCTTTTCCAATTTATTGAACAGTTTTTTTTTTATTTCTCGAAAACCATGTAAGGCTATATGGAGTTCTACAATCTTAGTGGCTGGAATGTAAACAAAAGTGATCGATATGTTTTTCCTTTAACTTTCAGCCCTCTAAGTTCGTGGTTCGCCTTGAGTATCAAAATGAACGTTTAGCAGAATCACTATATTATTTTGCAGCCGCTGAAATTTCTACACAGAACAAAATGAAATTATAATTCAGAACAATTGATCTGTGTCGTGAAATAATATCAATTTGAATAATTCGGTACAAGAGGCAAAAAAAAGTCGATGGCGATAGAGAATTTGCAACAGCGGAAGAAAAAAAGAAGAGGAAAGGGAACAAAGAAAAATGGTGAGGAGAGATCGACAGTCAGTTGACGAGCGAGCGAATGTGACGGGAGCACGAGAAGAGACTCTCACTTTCCCTAAAGGCGACGAAACTACGGATTACCGATAGAATGCTAAGCGACCCAGAATCGCTGAATCGCTATTGAGCTTAAATCCTGCTTATAGATGTATGGACCGTATGGGGAGAGGCGTCGTGATCTCGCAACCTCTTCTTTGAAGATTTTCAGATGCATTACTGCTCTCCGTCTCAACTTGTCAATGATACGATTGCAATTGCAACAATGCTTTTTTACACTTACAGTTCAGTTTATACGATATGATGGAAACACGCCGAATTTCGAATAGTGACCTGATGTGGGAGAAGTTTGACGACGTAATTTTAATTTGATCATTGAAATAGTGTAAGGTAGCAGCTCTTCAAAAATTCCATCGAACCATTGTTAACAATGGCTGAGCAAAATCAGAGAGATGGATTCGGTTCGTCACGATTTATTTTAATTTAACAAAACTTGTATTTTTGAGAAATCATTGCCAAGTTTTTTTTTTTGGTATAAAATAACTAAAAACTAATGTAAAACAGAAGTCCAATGCGAAATGGACTAATGATTTTGTGCCCCGTTTCCCATATGGTATGTGAAGAAAAAAAATTGATTCCCTTAGTTTCGAGAAATTCGATAAAGTTATCTTTGAATACGTCGAAACTATTGCCGGTATCCCCGATACATGTTGAAGTGATTTTTGTTCATTTTCGGTTTTCCTTGACTTCACTTTGATTATTCAAACACTTCTACGTTTCAGCAGTTCAAATGTGTTTTTATCATCACGTTTATATCGTCAGTATCTCTAGAGACGTGGCAGCGTCTTGAGGCCAAGTATTAAGGAGCAAGTTTTCAAACGGCAAAGGCAAAACATGCACTATACTCGCGATTTATTCATAAACTTTTAAACTCATAAGACTTTTAGCAATTTTTTAAGAGAACAATGTGGAATTTATTTTAATTGAGGTCAAAATTATTATTTTTTTCAGCTCCATGGACAGCATCTACTAATTCGAGGTGATGATTGAATTTCCAAGATATTCAATATCACAATATCAATCCGTAAAAAAAAAAGCATGAAAACACATGAAAGAAAAGGGCATGGATGCCATGGATCTTTTCCTCTGTATTAGGATTGGCGCTTCAGTGTGAAGGAAATGTAGTCCTCGACTCGACGACGTCGGCTACCGGTATTATCCGGCCCGAGTGTACTATCTGATGACCCGCCCAGCTTCTGCGTCTGACAGTCCACGAGAAATGGGGACTCCTGGTGGAGAAGAGACTGAGATAGTGGCTGCTTACTGATTGGTACGTGTCTATATATTAGGTGTGCACAGAGAGCTTCGTTCTCAGATGTTCTGGATCCTGGAAATGGTAAGGACATTCAGAATCCCAGTAGAAAAGGGGAAGGTAGCAACTAAGAATCACGCAAGTGAGTCTGGAATGTGACGCACTTAAATACGTCCACCAAAAGATAATATCAAAAATAAAGAAACGTAGCAAAAGATTCGAGAGAGTTGAAGAAACTTATTTTCAAAGTTCTTTCCTTCTTCGTTTCTCATGACTCGTGCAAAAGCGCTTTGTTTCTTCATTTTTTCACCCTTCTCGAATGTCTCAGACAGTCCGCTTGCTACTGGTTTTCGAGAAAGCGTCAACTTTACATGGACACTTTTTTCATTATATTCACACTAAAAGTATTATATTTGATGAACTACAATGGAAATAACCAAAAAAAACTGAATTCAAATGCCGATGACAATAAAATCGAATTCCTTGTTAATTACAAGGAAATCTAGCGAAATGCTGGCTTCTATATCACTACGAACTTGGGAATTATGATTTTTGTTTGCATTATATTCATTATTCTTGGTATATTATGACAGGAAAATTGTTTCATATAATTCATCTATATCAAAATGAAAATTCATTCGATTATATTTTTCGTGAGGTTTATTGATCAGAGGAACGAATTATTGAGCGTAATAGCCAACAAAATCTACCAGAGAGGGCTTATGATCCTTCGACAAAGACAGCCGATAGTATCGAGGGTTGGCACGCATGCGGCATATTATCGATTTTCTATAACTGGTAATCCCACGATTGTAGAGCGGGGAAAAAAATGGATCACCACTTAATTCAGGCTCGAGTATCTTGAAAAAAAATCGAAATAATTATCAACCCCCTATAAGTAAAACAAAATATTATCTACCAGCTTCTCCTTTTGACTACCCATGCGTGAAAAGTGTTTTCAAGATATGATTTGTACTTAAAATTTGCCATTCATAATATTCGAAGGATATTACGAAGAACATTAAACGTCAATTTCCAAACTACAACACGAAGCCTGACTACACCTCCAAGCCTCGGAGACTACTTCAACTAAATCACGGTAACAAAATCATAGCGCGATCTAAATCGATGCCAACGCTATCTAGTGGAGAAATCTGAATTAAAATCTCAATGTACCAAAATAAACACCGATAAATCAACACGTAACTCCAAGATCAGGCGTACTGGCGCCTGAAACAGTGTAAGGACAAGGTGAAGTTTGCTAAACACAACCTTCTTGAGCAGCGCCATCTATTGACCTAAAGCGTTGTTAAAACAACATTGAAATTCAACTATTGTCCCACGAGAACCCATCAGCGGAAGAAAAAAGTATCCTATGAGTTATCCAGGGCATGGTCTATACGTGTGCCAAGTTTCATCCAAAACTGTTCAACGGCTTACGCGTCATTGAATGACAAACATTCAAACATCTTCACAAACTTTTAAATTTATTATATTACAGTAGGATTGTCAGTGGTCCTGTGAACTATCCGTCAATAGTCACGTCAAAATATCAACCAAGGCTAGGAATAGGAAGGCTAGTAGGTCGACTACTTGCTCGTGTCGTCGAATAACCGTAAGTTTTGAATAAAATTATATTTTCATCAGAGGCTTAGACTGCTTTTAATTCGTTCACTCACTTTGTTGACTTGGTCATTGATGTATCCTGAGTTCCCAAGTGATTGGACAACATTACCAACGTTATGAAATTTTATGGAAACGTTTGTTGGCCAAACGACTTGTTGATACCCAACTAAAACTTATTTTTATCAAATGAAATCACTATAAATCACTATAAAAACCAAAGAGCCCTGGCAAGTCGTAAGGATCCTGGTCGCGCCAGGTAACAAAAAGTATTCCACTTCAATTTTTTTTCCATTCGCAAATATGTTCAGGCGTTAATGTTGATTTCGCCATTAACTCATCGAGCCTGAATGTAAAGGCAGTCCGCTTCGTAGGTACGCGGTGGTTATACAAGCTTGGGTGGGGAGGAATCATATGCTAATGCAAGAATAAGCGCTTTTATTAGATGCCCCAACAAACGCTTCACTCGATGAGCCTGGGGATTTGAATGCATAAATATACTCATCGAGATTCGCTATACCGGGGTGAAAATGTGTGTTCATGTATGCGTATAGACTTTTACTCGAGGTTCGAACTCTAAATGCGCGAAAGCGTGTGCATATATGTGTAGACGCAAGAGAAACGAGGGGTCGTGCGAGGGTGTGACATTTTAATCCACTATGGGGTTAAATCAAATTCCTTGCCTCTGTATGCTCACGGGTGATCCGAAAAACTCGTAACCCATTCATCAATTCAGCCGCACTTGATTAGATAGAGATTACGAAGTCAAATCTATGGAGGAGCCTTGATTTTTCTATAGATCGAAACATATACGTTTTTTTTCTTTCTATACACAAGGAAAATGTGTGCAATCGAGGGCGTACAAAGTTGCTCAATTCCATTAACGTAAACTGTCGCGGGTTTTCTTGTTTTGTTACGAAAGAGATCTGGTGGCTTGAGACAACTCTGGCAGTTCAGTGGGGTGATTCAGAACCACGAATCCGAAGATGGGAGAGAAAGAGGGAGGAAGAGAGAGAGAGAGAGAGAGGAGAGAGTTTTAAGAAGAAAGAGCATCACACAGTCTCACAGTAGAATCTCCGGTTTCCTACGGCGGCCAAAAGAGGAGTCGACGGTTCCCTGGGTAACCATTGCACTCGGCTAATGGATGCTAGTCCAGCAGTAGGACAGAGAAAATAAGAGAGAAAGAGAGAGTGAGTGAGAGAGAGAGAGAGAGAGAGGCAGTAGTCTTATGGCAGCGTAGAGAGCGGCGACGTCGACGCCAAACTTCAACTCGTTAATTACCGGCGCGCGGGTGGGCAGGCGGGCGGGTGGGCCAACTCTCTCTCTGTACGAAAGCAGAGAGGGTGAGCCCGCGCGAAGACTCCGGCGATGTGGAGGGCAACTTCTTGCGCCGTCGCTCGAATATTTCAAACTATTGTGTTCCATAAACCCCCTCGGGGCTTGGATAGCGGACGAGAAAGTCTTACGTAGAAAGAGAAGGGATGAGAGCAAGACGCCGAGAAAGCGACAGAAGGAGAGGCACGAGGCGAGCAAGTTGAAGCCAAAGACGACAGAGAGCGAGGGGCTCGCAGACTCCATCTTTCTTCTTGCTTCCCTCGGCATCTGTCTTCCTGTTCCTATCCAGTTTCCACTTTCCTAACGGAGCTTTCGCTTTCCTCATCTTGGTTTGACTCTCCCGCGCGACCTATTCTCTCTCTCTTGCTCTCGAGTGCACACAGACACTCTCTTGGATTTGCCATCCAACTCGCTAGTTCGCGATATTCTAAATGGTATAAAACATTTTATACATATATACATCGATCCACACCCTCTTCGAGGCAATTTCTTTGGGTCTTGCTTCCTATGATTCTCTTACCATACACTCACTCTCTCTCTCTCTTTCTCTCTCGCTCGAAATAGCGTTCCGCTCATTTCGGTGCCTCGTTTGCTCTACCAGCTAAAAGAGCTCGGGCCACCCGAATGTCCCAGAAATCTCGCTGGGTTTCGCTCGACTCGAGTGTCGTTGGGCTAAAAACGCAGTGGAGGAGTGAGAAGAACATGAACAAGAAGCAGAAGAAGCGGGCAACGAAAATTGACGGGAATAGGAGTGAGACCGATTTGGCCAGGAGGCGACTCGAGAAAATACGAAACGAAAATCATGGAAGGGGGAAAAAACGTAGGAAAAAGGCCAAATTAGCTGCAGAGTTTGTAAGCAACATTTACCGGAAATCATTATCGACAGAACCTTCGTAAGAGTTATCACCGTGTGTACCAAAATTTCCCAAATCAAACCACGTTCGTCAAAGCGTTACTTCACAGTGTAGACAAATAATGTTAAGTATTTCGTAAAACTATCAAATATTTGAGGAAAGAAGTAATTAAGAGGGGTAGGGTAGGGGGTTGGAACGAAAATATGACAGATGTAGAAACCTCTCCAGTAACGAGTGAAGCGAACTCTTCTGTCGAGGTGGTCCTTCAGAATGTCTCCATCCGGAAAACCGAAAGAGGGCGCCGCCACCGTTGTCTCTTGTACCCCATTCACCCGACAAACAAATAAAAGAAGAAGACAAACGCCCCATGCCAGCTCGACGAAATCAGACGACGGAGGCAACACACGATGGAATGAGGATAGAGGATTTTCCTTTGCTTCTTGAAACATGGGGTATTGTAAAGAGCGAGCCAAAATCACTAGATATAAATACGATGTATATATAAATGTCCAAATATAGACACGTTTGTGTATATAAATATATAACATACGTGAATCCACGTACAATAGCTAATTGTGGCAATTAGAACGACATTTAAAATTGGCCTATAATTGCCCGGTACGAGAGACACTGCCAATCGTCAGGGACGAGTCGAGTGGTTAATTAGCTTTGCAACTTTTCTTTATCCAGCGAGTAGAAAAAAAAAACGTTTTTGCAGCGTAAAATTTATCGAGGGTACATTTTGAGTTTTCCGGTTGGAAAATTTTATTTTTTAAATTTTGTAGAGTCATAAGTCATATAAGATTTCAGTGAAGATGAATTTAGTCAAAACTAGCGAGGTCAAATGCTGAACAATTATAGAGTTCACATGTATATTCATTATTCACTTTTTTCTCTGTTTATGATTTCTCTTCTCTTGCGTAGTTTTCCAGTTGAAAAAGTTTTTGGGGTACCAAGAGTCGGAAAAAGAAGGGAATTCAAAGCTGAAAACAGAAAGCGTGAGAAGAACGAGTTGGGGTATCCAACGTTTCCTTCTTGGCTTTAACTCAAAAGAAAATAATTATGGGCAATATAGCCCGAGAGTTAAAAAAAAATCGATTTTTCTACAATATTTTTATTCCATAATATTTCCTTCAATACGTAAACTATGTAAAAAAAAAAAAATCTGCGTACCGTTTGAAAATCTTATAAAAATAAAATAGAAATCTTTAGCAGTGATCAGCATTGACTGCCAATAGCTATTTGCTTTCAATGTGGATGTGTGTAATTTTCAAAATATGGTTTTTTACATCTTATTCGCGACCATAAGAGAACAACTTTTCCTTTAACTATGCTCAAAAATTTATCGTGCAATCCACCACAAAGAAGTGAGTCAGTCAATCAGTACTCCAATCTACGATACGTAAAGCATCTTCTAGGAAAAATATCGTGTTCAGTTTTCTTCGATTTTTTTTTTAATTTACGACGTGTAATGCATGATTCTGCCTAATGAATCTCCCGCCACGACCATTACGATATTCTCGAAATTTTTTTTTCAAATATGATCAGCTATCAAAATTCGTTAAATCATTTGTCAGGTTGTTAGCAACCTGACAAATAGAATCAACAAGCATATTGATTAAGCTTTATCATTTTTCGTTCGACGAAATCGATAAAAAGAAAGCGAAGTTTTACTATGCAAAGAAGTAGGTTTTAGTACCTCAGATATGACAATCATTTATACTGTTGTTCCCAACTGTGAGTTCTTCAGCACCTACTCCATTTATAATTTTTTTTTACATGTAAAAGGAAACATGTCTTTTCATTGGCTTTTGAGGGTTTTGTAGGGGTAGAATGGACTCTTAAAGTTCCACATGTTTAACAGCTGATAAATTATTATTGCGTATACAAGTTGTAAATGACGCCTCGTGTGTGTTCTACCGGATTTTTCCGTGAGTTTTTATTGAAATCGCGATAAATAAATTTGATAATGTGCAGAGAAGTGGCGTGAATCCGGCTCTGGTCTCTTCAGTTGTGGCAAATGTGTGTACAATTTGTGATAAAATAATTATCGTTACTGGCGAAAAATTTGTCATGGCCCGAGTAAAGCGCCTCGTATTTTTGTTGATTTATTGTGTTAATAAGAGATATCTGATCTCCGAAAAGGGAGCACAACCGGAACCGGGTGATTAAACAGAATTTCTTGATATTTTTTATATTCGCGTAATCATAAAATTGGCTACGAAATCCGGTAGAATAGAATTTTAGTTTGCTTTTTTGGCACGTGGCGCTGCGTATGCCATCGCTCGATGCGAGAAATACTTTGCTCTTACATTTGTTGTTTTTTTTTTTTTTTTTTTATTGCTCTTGAAAATTGAATTGCTCTTGAAGAAAGAAAAAAAACTCTTGAGAGGGAATTAAAAAAAAAAAAATAAGTTTCTTTCATTTTCAATGGGCATAGATATTAAAAAATTATAAAAATCAGAGCAGGACACTAAAATACTTTGCCTTGTAAGTAGAATCCCAAAATAAAAATTGTCACTCATTGATTTCCTGATTATTGGATAATAATATAACCAGAAGAAAAGCAAGTGGAATGATTCTTGAAACAAAGGCAGTTTGTCGAATGCTATCGAGGTTTTCAGCAACAAAATAAGACGGTAGATAGAAAACGGTTTATACAAGCGCAAAAGTACAAGAATATACCTGTGCGAAGTCTCCATTGTTCTTGAGGATGATGATGGTCGCCACTTTAGCCTCCCACGCCTTTTGTTTCTTACTTATTCTTGGTGCGGAAATACGGAAGATTGTAATACGCCGTAACGCGAGATAGCGGCTTACATTGGCCTCGTTGAGGCGATAGTATCGTAGAATACATACGTACGCATGAAAAGAAAGTACGATTCGGCGGAGAGAGTACACGGCACGACGAGCCTTCTGAATAGATAATAAAAATGGACCAGCGACGAAGCGTCGAAACATAAATGAGAGAAAAAAGTATGCGCGCAAAGTGGAAGATAGACTCGGAATAAGAGGCAACGAAAAAAACGCGGGTTCAAGCTTACGTATGTGCGAGGGCTGGTCCGGCGTGCAAGGGTGGAAAGGAGTCATTCGGATGCAACAAGAACTCCGAAGGGACTCGTCATGTAAAGCTCTCGCGAAGAATTTACTCCACGAATTCATAGTCCTCGCTATTTCGAGCGATGAATTTACGAGGATCATGATGAAGAAGTAGAAAAAGAAATGATTATGAAAGACAGAGAGAGAGAGAGAGAGAGAGAGAGAGAGAGAGAGAAAGAAAAGACGAAGAGGAATTCAAGATTTTTTTTCCGTGGCGAGAATCGACACACATCGTTGACGCTGTTCTTCGGATTCATCCTCAAGATCAACGCCAGGTCACCGATGTTGGAGAACTGCTGGATGCTGCTTCTTGTCACGCTGGTAAGAATGTTGGGTGATTCGAATCTTGGTAAACAAAAGGATTGGGCCGAGGGAAAAAAGACTTTTGAAGGAGGCAGCAAATGTGGCATAAGCGTGAAAAAAAAATTACAAGGATAATGAACAAGAAATAAAAAGTAGAAGAAGAAGGGGAAGAAGGAGGAGAGAAAAAAAGCAAAAGACCGGAAAGTATCATGTTCAAATTAACAGAGATATAAAGTCGTCTTTCCTCGTTCCGGCTCGTGAAAGGATGCAGCCATCAAATAATAACGAGAGATATAATTACACCAGAGATAACAAAAGTTTTGTCTCGATTATATTTATTAATTTATAAAATCTTTCACCTACGTTCCCATTTTCTTTTCTTTTTTGTCACGGTATGACACAGAAATCAGAAAAATGTCCAGAAAAAATCAGTATCATTCTAAAACTTTGCCAACATTATTTTCCAGTAATAATAAAGATGAAAATTTATCAACACATCTTTTTGACAGATTCACTGATAAAAAAATTTAGAACGCAATGTCTTGTAGACGCTCCACTAGTGAGGGTGATAAATGAAACACTTTTTCTCTGTCTGATCTCACGCGATCTCTGAAGACATCATCAGACATATGACAGTGTCCGAATCTTCACGCTTGGCTAATCTAAAGAAACAAAAAATATAATTTTCATCAAAATTCCACTCAAAGGGACTTTTGCTACGAAAACTAGGGCTACTGTGTGCTATATTTTATGATCAGACTCACGAAGCCTTCTTTGAAGTTTCCATTCTACAAATTTTCAGTCTAAGAGTTGTAACCTTCACTTAGCTCAGAATTTTGCTCATCCTAACCGTGGTTCGTGGATAGCGAACCATTCCATGTGTGAAGTCTTACCATTGTGCTTGAAGAGAGATCACATAAACTGGTCTTTGAATGGTGGCGAGTTAAGAGTAGGCGCAATTACGAACATTGTCGCGACGATGAAATCAGAAGCCACTGCAGCAGCTCGTAGCCTGGATTAAAAGTAGAGGCTCGAGCGCTGGCGCACTCTTGTACAGATATACATTCGTGTAGGTTGTCTCCTTAATTTTTATTTTTAAACAATTTTCATGGTAAATTGACTTAAACAGTTAAAGTTTGGTAGAAACTTTGGGAATCGAATGGATTTTTTTTCTTTTCCATTGTACCTTGTTAGGAGCGAATCGATACAAGCAATCTCGAGATGTTGCAATAACAATTATTGAAAACGTTGCTAATAGAAGAAGCTTTTTATAAGAAGAACTTTTCAATTTCGTTGTTAAATTATTGCTTTTTTTTTAATTCTAATTCTCAATGTTTTTTGGAAGCGATATTTACTTCAGGATTCGATGCTTTAGAGAATAAATTATTATGAGGTTAGAATGTTATGAAAATGTGCAACAAAAATAAATTTAGACGTGTTGAAAACAGTGCCAATGGTCGAGATTATTGCGTTTGAAAAATATGTAAATAATTTCTTTAAATGATTATTAAGAAATTAATGCTCTTGCATAGACGTTTTTTTGCTATAAATACTTTTTCACGTGCACCAGAATTTTTTAATTCCAACTTCTGTCCCTTGTGTCTCATATACCCTGTCCTACGTGCCTTGTGTCATATATATGTGAATCCATATCGAAATTCGATTGAATTAACACTTAAATCGTTTCATTGTGTTTTGATTATTATCAATATTTAATAATTATGTTTATGGTATTCAATATATTCAAATTATTTTTAAAAAATATCATGCTCATAACCACCACCAAAACGGACGAATTTTATCTCTAGAATCCCACGATCAAATTTTCAAACGTAATCTCCACAGCCGCTTAATAATTCTCCAATCTTTTTTCGTAGCATGGAATGTTCCCTATATGTGATGATACGATTTAGAAAAACATCGTTCTCTCTGTTTTTTGTTATAACAAATAATTTTGTTATAACGAAAACGAGAAAATGTTCCGAAAAAAGTGTAAAAATAACGTGTTTCACTGGGAAAATTCCGATTTTTTTTAAATCAATTGAATCACAAAAAGATTGAAAGTTTCTTAAGGGGGGAAGCTGGTCTAGAGCGTAAAAAAATGGGCATAATTTATGAATTTTTTATGACTCAACAAAAAGATCAATCGAAAATCTGTGAAAGAGGTTTTATAATTTAGGTTTTAATATACAAATACAAATTTTTTCGTGTCAATTAAATTCAAAATGGCGGTGTCCGGCATTTCTTCGGAGGCGCCTCGATTTTTAGACGGGTCCATGGCCGAAGATGTAACCTCCTTAATTTTGGTCCGGGAATAAAATCCCGAAAATTTTTAGTTTCTATATAACAACAGCAAGAGACGTACGTAGCATTTTTTCGATATTTTGTTTTTTCGCGAAATGGTGCACGTTTGAACAAAACATTAAAATTTTCACTATAAAAAAACGACAAAATTGTTGACTAAAAAAAAAACTATGCAATATAAAAAAAAAATCCTACGTACGTCTCCGGAGAAAGGTATTTCGAATGTACTGTCAAAATTTCGTATAGATCGGTGAAGATTTGCTCGAGTTATGTCTTCGGCCAGTTCAAAAAAAGTCATTTCGAGAAAAACGCGTTTAAAGTTTTACGTACTATAAAATCATATTAAATGCGTATATACTTTTAATCTGCGATGCCTGCGCCGTACAATTGCCCTTCTGTATCAATCTCTTCGGCTTCTTTTTCCTTTCGGAAAATGATCTTTATCCCCCCGGAAAGGGAATCGTTATGATCCCGGCGCACGCTGTAATGCGTGCGCCAGGGATAAAGGGCGCTCGGGGCATACCTGAGAGGCGCTGCCGCAGAATGGAAAGTTTGGGCATTTAGACATTTTTGCCGACATCCATCCTTTGGTATGTTATTTTTAAGACCCTAAAGTACCTTTTAAGACAAAAAAAAAAATTTCGGTTTCTTCAAAATTCTAGACCAGCTTCCCCCCTTAAGAGAATATCTGGAATAATCAGAAAAAGATAAGAACCTGGCATTCCCTCAAAAAAGTGTAATAATTTTAACATGTGAATATAGCTGCAGATGCAGAACAGGGCAAAATCAATGAACAACCTACATGAACGTCTTTCTTATCAATTTATTTTTGCCAAAACGTGTTCAAGTACAACTACAAGCTCATAAAAATAATTATGTAATTTCAGCTATTCCCTCAGTGTAGTAGTCTCCACAAACTGTAGTCTTGCTTAAATTACTCAAGCTCACGTGGCTTTTATGATCATTCGATCTTGGGCAACATGCCAAGCCAATTTTTCCGGGTTAGCAATGTAATTTAACAATCGGATTCATTTTCAAAACTCGTCTTATTCCTCTGTTTCCGAATTCGTCATAGTATCAATATGATCTTCACTCTGTCCTTCAATTGTTCTGCTTGAAAAATGTATTACAATAGAGATATAACCCCACTTTCTCTTGTACTCTACTGTTCCTGTTTCTGAGAGATCCCCCCCCCCCCCCCCACCCACAGCCACTCTTTTCTTATGCACTACCGTATCGCATTTGTACGAGGGCCAAGGGAAAGGGTTTCAGCTGTTTGGGGCCTCCATAAACTCAGAAAGACTGTCTCCCGCTCAGTCATTGGTGCGCAAACCTGTGCATGGCTACACGATCACCCATCCAAGTACTGGCCACACTTGAGGCTGTTTGATGACTTTAATTTGCGGGGGGGGGGGGGGCTGTATTTTGTGAGCGCGTAAATAGGGCACTCGTTTATCATTCAAAGTTTGAACTGACTCTGATTAAAAAAGCAGTAAGGAAATTCTGCTCCTACTTTAAGGGGTGCGTGGGACGCCAGGGGTCTTACACAGGCTAGCCGCAATACTGCCAATCTGATTTTTCCATCTTCGTCTCTCTCTCTCTTTTCTTGTTCTGTCTCTCTGTTTTGCTCTGTTGAGTTGCCACGCCAAAGGCCCGTGCGGCCATGTCCCAAGGAATTCGACGAATTTTCACAAGTTAATTCGTTATATCTCACGAAATATGTGCGGTGAATCAGGTTCATTTTTTTTTCCATGTCACTGTAATGTATAGGTCAATACTTGATCGAATTTGGGGCGAGCCACCACCTTTTTTACTAAATGATATTGAATCATTTCTCCCATCAAAATCATAATAGCCATAAGACTCTGTGCAATTTGAAGGTAACTTTACGATTTTTTATCTCAGAAAGTAGGTGGTCAATCTTGTTCAAATTTCGCTGGTACACGCGGAATATGTTCAAAAAGCAGCTATTGAAGTTTCAAAGACCTGGAATATTTTTGAGATTCGATCAAAACTTCCTCAACTCATTACTACGCCTTACAGCAACCTGGAATTAAAAACTGTTTACAAATTGATCAGTTGTTGCCAATCTAACCAAGTGCTGCCAATCTAACCTCCGGGAAGTTACGGGTACGAACAACGTTCTGCTTATGACATTTCGCCAATGTATATCGTTAATATTTTCTTCAAACATCCGCGCGGTTAGTCTTCATTTTATGAGAGCCGCAAGTGGTTGTAAAACTATTGCCATACGGTTTGTTGTACTTTCCCTGCCGATAATTAATAAATAATAAATAAATAAAATAAGAAATAAGCGACTGCTATAGTCTGGAAGAGAAATTGAAAATTCTTGCGGGGTAACTAATTACTCCGTTGCAGGGTTCCAGGCTTCCATCACAGCCAGTACCGGACTTGATGATCGATAGTTATTACGACTTTCTACGTTTTTTGTTTAAAGGGAAGGGGACTCCGGAGGCTTTCAAAAAGGCTGTGAAACGGCCCACGTGGTTCCGTGACATCGCACATCATTGGCTCTTACGTCATCCCTTCGATATCACTCATCCTTCGATGAAAAAAGCTTCTCATGAGTTGTCGATTCATTTTTTTCTGTGTATCTACTACACCGATAAATCGTTGCACGCTAGTTATAGAGTTTGAAACTATCATAGGAACCATCAGATCCGTAAAAAATCGAAATATATACGCCCACTTTTGTCAAAAAAGAAAAAACCACGGAAAAACGTACGAAAAATTCTGAAAATTCTCTACTACTTTCCACATTTGACGCAAGTCAACGGAATACATGTTTCTAGAAGAAAAAATAATAAAATAAATAAAAATGAAAAATTAGAAAAAAAAAAATTGGAACCCCGCTGCGGAGAGCGCGTGAAAACTCAAAGGGTGAGTTATCTTTTGCTTTGAAGCTGTGGAAACACGAAGCGAGAAAGATGAAGGAGTGCGAGGCAGCGTTGAAAAAAAAAAGAAGAAAAAAGCCTGATGCAAAGTCAAACGCGCAAAAGCGCAAAAAATCTCGGTACGAAAAGCAAGGTGGACGTATATGTGAAAAAGAAAGAGAGGTAGAAGCGTAAGGGTATTCACCCATCCGTCGCAGCGCTGGTTTCTTTCGCAACGCCATGTATACCCCCCTGAAAGGATTCGCGCGACCCCCCCTCGCACCTCTCCGGGCCTCGGGTGTGCGCGTACGAAAAGGAGCTTTCTTCCTTTATTTTGGTCCTGGGCGGCCTATCGCAGTGGTTACGTGATCCAGGCAAAAGTAGCAACGTAAAACAGCAGCAACAGCACCGCTTGACGTTCCTTTTTGCTGCAACCACTTCGTTTTTTCCCTTTTTTTTTTTTTTTTTAATTTCTCTCCGCGGTTTTTATTTCTTCACCCCTGCATAAAACGTGCACATTCATATGCATATTTGTACGTACGGCTATAAAGGAAATTCCGTTTGATCCGCGCAAAGGCCTCGATTTGCGCTCGCAACTTCAAAGCTCAGACCGACGAAAGGCTACTTTTTTTTTTTCTTTCTTTCTTTTACCGGCCATTTTGCTCTCACACGCGGTGTGCAACTTTTTTTTCCCTCGTATAAAAACAGGGAGACGGAGAGTCTTTCGATACCTATTGCTCTGCCAGTCTTTTATAGAAGATCTGTCTCGTCACCCCCCGTTAGGAGGCCTGAGGGTTTTTCCCTATTTTTTTTCTTCCTTTTTTGGGTTAATTAGCTCGCGAGCTAATTTACGGTTGATTATTGCCACCCCGAGGCAAAACGAGTCGAGGATCTAGGGATATATGCATATCTCTTTTGTATTTTTATTTTTTCGAAAGTTACGGAGAAGACGGAGAGAAAGCATGGCGCTCGTGTCATAACGGGGTTCGATAGAGCGCAGACTTACGCCCCAGAAAACTAACGCGTGCGTTATATAATAATTCAAGATGATACTCCATTTAAAATCCGTAGATTTATATAAATTTTAGTATAATAGAGAAGAATAGAAGATAAGAGCTGCTGAAATTTTGAAACTTTTCTATGGATCTATTTCGAAAAATTCTCAACAGCAAAGAACATGGTGTCAAAAAAATTTATGACCGTTCAGAGTCATAGTTGTATAGAAATAGGCGGTTAACGTAAATATGAAAGAATAGAGAAACTTTTTTGTTGGAAATCCAAACCCTGATAAATACTTTTTTGATTGCGTGCGTTTCTACATTTCGATTAAAGAGATAACAACGAAAATGATTAGGATGTCCACGAGCTATATCCAAGATTCTCTGATTCGACCGTAGAGCTATATGTGCTTATACGGTTCCATGCAATGATAAAAAATAATGCAAACATAACTGATCAAAATACTTGACATCAAAATAACTAGAAGCTCGAACCCAATTTCGTAATGAACTGCATATTAAGAGTCATCGAGCTCACGTGACCAACTCAAAATTGACGGTGGCGCCTCTCACAGTAAAATATATCTATATATAGTATAAATATAGTCGCTGACACACGTCAGACGCCTCGTGTGTATTCTACCGGATTTTTCAGTGAGTTTTTATTGAAATCGTGATAAATAAATTTCGTAATGTGCAGGGAAGTGACGTGAATCCGGCTCTGGTCTCTTCAGTTGTGGCAAATGTGTGTACAATTTTTAATAAAATAATTATCGTGACTGGTGAAAAAGCTGTCATGGCGCGAGTTAAGCGCCTTGAATTTTTGTTAATTTATTGTGTTGATAAGTGATATTTGATCTCCGAAAAGGGAGCACAGCCGGAACCGGGTAATTAAATCGAATTCTCTGATATTTTTTATATTCGCGTAATCATAAAATTCGCGACAAAATCCGGTAGAATAGAATTTTAGTTTGCTTTTTTGGCACCTGGCGCTGCGTATGCCATCGCTCGATGACTCTGAAACAATGCGTTAGCGGCTCGATGCCAAGCATTAAAAGGAACGATTCTATGGTGCAGATTGACCGATTCGAAAACAGTGAGCTCGTGAAGTGTTGCAATAAATTCTATCAGTTTTCTAACGAGCCGGCCTTCTTATTCAAATCAAATGCTTACTGACTGATTGGCAATGTTTCGCGAAACAGGCAAAGTGATACGGGGAAAATCCGTCATGAAAAAATCACTCCTGTTAATATCTGTGTGACAATTTTGGGCCGAATTGTACTCATGATTAGTGAAAATCATTTCTCGACGATGATTCAGAAATTAATCGATCAATTTCTATCAGATTTCGCGAGGCATCATTTTGCATAATCTCCCTTAACATCGATGAGCTCGCCTTTATCCGGGATATGTTTCCGAGACGAAATCTAGAAAAGATCATGAATACGATACAGGATAGGAACATTGCTCAACTAACCGGTTGAGCTAATTATATTTGGCTAACTATATTTGGAATTTCCTGTTAACATAACATGGGAAATACGTGTTTGCGTGTTCTGGATTTCATACCTTTTCAATAAAAACTGTGATCACTAAATTCATACAATGCTGCCATGAAAAATTTCACTTTCTGCAAAATAAATGGTTTGCAAAAAATCCTGAACCTAATTATAGTCATCAGGATTATTATTGTTCAAAGGTATATTTATAAAAACATTAAAATAGAAAATTACAAACAGCGTGAGCCATTCTACAATATTTTCATTCAGAGCAGTCCTTTGGAGGATTTACCTCCCTCATACCAAAGGTAACTTCTCAACTGGTAAGTTGAGCAAATAAAAAATGACGTTTTTTTTTTAAATTCTGAATTAAAAGAAAAATTCTGTTACAGAATTGTTCAGCCACGCTGTTCTGGAAATATTGAAAATTCCGTAAAGTACCTCTGAGTTGCCTTTGATCCTCGTGTATATTTTCGTATTTTCATCGTGGCAAATTCCCTGCAGACTTTTCTTAAAAAGTATACAGAAGCATTAATTTTTCTCATTCACCTTGACACAGTTTCGCGAAAGTTTATGCTAAAAAAACGCGAAACTCACTGCATCAACGATGTAACCAGAAAAAATCGTCTCCGAAAGAGCGCAAATTTTTTTAGGAGTAATTAGGATAATATTCGAGGAGGGGACTCGGATCTCTGGCAATCATTGGGAGTAGAGAGGAAGAAAAGAGGGAAAGGGAGAAAGAGAGATTCAAAATTAATAATTATCCAATCTAAAATAAAGCCGCGTACCTAAAGACGGCGAGTTAGAAAGGCGTGAATAAAAATATAAGACGAGCGGTGCGTAAACGATTCCGAGACCTCGTGATAGGCGCAATAATAAGCAAGCGTGTGAGGACGAGCTGGAGGTGTAAAAAATGTAAAAAAAAAAGAGCGCAAAAGGGGAGGCTGGGAGGGCAAACGCACATTATTCGAGCTGGGAGTCATTATTAAACAAGCTCCAGTGGCCAAGTTCATCGCGGCGTTAAAAAAAAAAAATATAAAAAAAGAAAAAGAAGGAAGAGAAAAACTAAGGTAGCAGCAGTTGCACCCGATGAAACTCCTTCGAGGCGTGTTTCGCGAGGGTTGCTTGAAACGCGAAAACGAGCGCCTCTCACGTCCCTCTTCTCGTACGTGTAAAACACCCCAAGCTTCGCGACATCTTCTCAAACTTTTTATTTCTCTCTTTCTCTCGTTTCACCCTGTACTAATGTGTGTTCCCGTATTGAGCGAGTGCGAACCTCGACACTCACGCTTCGCAAGCAATTCCATCCCCATCCTGTAGCCAGCAGAGTCTACGTCAAATAAATAATCTCTTTTTCACTCGAATTTGACTCGACAGGAGTGGGACCAGTCGATCGAATCGCTCAATAGCTCCTCAAAGTTGAATCAATCACGAAATCGAAGTATTCAACTGCCAACTGAAAAAAAAAACTTATTTCCAAAACACCGCCAAGTTTTATTTTCGATCCATTCCCAAATCCCAATTTGTTTTCGCATGTTGATGCTCCGGATGTCAATTTCCACCGAATGCGAATCCAATCATAATGAGATTTTGGGTTAAGTTGGAAAAATCATCGTGCCCAAAGAGAGTCCTCCGCGAAGCCCAGAGGGGAGGTTGAGAGGAGAACAGGGGTGAGAGAAAAAGCGCAAAATGGGAAAGAGATCGGGTGGGGAGGGGGGAGGAGTGAATGACGATGAACACGTGCATGCCTGGTTGGCCAAGCGTACGTTTCACGTATACGCATGAGACGTTACAACGCTCGTTGCACTGTTCAGACGCCTCTTAAGGCCTCGCATATACTCCCACGTAAAAGTACACCCATATATTTGTTTGTATACACGTATATGCAGCGGATGCATATAAATGTGGACTTTGCCGGTTTGGCTTTTTGCACTTGGCGAACATAAGTGCGAATTGTGACACTCCCGTACCTCAAGCAAACAGCGGAGCACAGTAAGAGAAAGGGAGGAGGATAGAGGCTGGTGCAGTAAGCAGCAACAGCGAGAGCAGGGATTACGAGGAGACATTGGGGTTGGGCACACACGAAGCGAGTGTGCGAGTCTCGCGTCGCGTGTTGAGCGTATAACGTCCGGACGCGCATACTAATTACGAAGGCTTCCATTTTGTGCGATCCACCCTCTCTCAGGCTCACCTCTTCTGTTTCACCAAATCTCTCTGTCTCTCCATTTCTCTTCGTCTCTTGATACGAACCCTTCGTCGTCTCTCTCTTTCTATCTTTTCTACTTCGAAGGTGAAAAAGCTACCCAAATAGAAGAGGAGAGAAGGTAGAGAGAGAGGGTGGGGGTGGAGAAACGTGAGGGAAATGGTAGATATAGAATATTCAGCTACTGTAACGATGCTCAGCAAACGCCCATATGAACCCTTGACACTATCGGTATTCGTATAATTGGTACTCTTCGAAAAAAAAAAAAAAAACTCGATTGAAATTCGGCCATATACAGCGTGAACGAGGACCATACAAAGGAAATATTCCACGATAAATTCATGTGGTAACTGCGAATGTTGTTGAACCGTGTTAAACGAAAAATCAAAAAATGGGATGTCGCTTTTTTTTAAGGTACTTCACTGTAAATTTTATTTACAACTACATATAGAAATATAATGGAAATGCAGGAATTAGAGTCCAGTGACAGTCGTGGAGTGATGTTCTGCAATTTTTGAGATTATCTTTCACCAATTGGAATGAAATGACTTTTTTTAAACTGGAAAATTTTACTGGAGTTTCCAGTATATTTTTCATGTCCAGTACAGTTTCATTCAGAATTTTATTTCCTAATTCTTCAGGCTTTTATATTAACTGCTCTTTCTTAGTGATTAATGAAATTCTTAGTGAAATTATTTATGTTTAATTATAGCATATGTTTTTGAATATTTTGAATTTTATTCGTGCAGTAAATTTTACTGTTTATGACATTTTTAGTGCAACGAGAAAAAATATTTTATATATGCAAATATTATATATATATTTCATTGGCATTTGACCGAAAAATAAGAATGTCAGTAATATGATACCTGTTATTTTTTTATCACGAAAAAGTTTCTTAAAATTAATATACAAGCATGGGAATTTGTTAAGCTTCTATCAGAGCTTCCCACTCGAAATTCGCTAACGAAATTCTTTTCAAATTCTGATTATAGATTAACTGTTCTCGAGTTACCATGACCACCGCAACTGATGCCCAAGATGAGGGGCTCTTGGAATACAGCTAGAGTTTCGCCATTTTTATTTAAATATATTTCTAAATAAAAAAAATTGTACAAGTACATGAAAATATATACTAATCGATGTTGTTAACAGTTTTTCAATAAACATTTATTGTCCCATCACAAAAAAATCACATCCCTTCGCTCGCTACAAGTGTATATTTAAAATACTAATAGAGTGGGAGAAAAACCACCGAATCTATAAAATTACCGACTACCCGAAAATCAGCAGTCTTTGACGAGAATTCAAACGATTGGTCTCGAGGCAATTAAACCTTGAATTTGTAACTTCTTAAATAAACTTATTGTTAACTAGTCTTAAAAGTATTGAGTTGGAGTTTCAACTCTTATTGGCCTTATTCCCTTAAGGGAGTTCATCTGGTAATCGAATTAACAAACAGATATTGATTAAAAAATTTGAATACAGTTATATCAATATGAACTAGATCACCTGTCAAAATTTCAGGTCCTTAGAATACTTTGTTTGAGAGAAATTAATAAAAACAGATTTCCCAATTTAACACGGTTCCTTATGCGTTTCTGTGGTTTTCCCGTCTGTAAACATGAAATTCGCAAGCATTGACAAACAGTTTCGTAAGAAACTTTTATAAATGCTCAAAAAATATCTAAAAAATCTTTTTACCACTTCACAAAATCCATTTGATACTTATGAGATTCGGAATAAATTAATTTGTCTCGAAGAAGGAGGTTAAACACACTAAACATACTGAGCCGACTACGCTAGTCGTGACAGTTTTGGATTTTGACTTGCTCGGTACCCGATGAACTCCCTTAACTACTCGTCCTTGATTACTCGTCCCTTCGAGACGGTTTTCGCGGACACAACATGAGTCCTTAAATAAATTCATGAATTTTTGTAATGCAGTAAGGTTTCGTAAAATTTGTGAAAAATTTAGAAAAGTTATTTTGCTGCATTACAAACAGTCATCGTTCTATGTCAAATATTGTCATACCGATTTCGATCTTGCTCAGTAGACTCTTTGGCAACCGATCGGTGAGAGACGCACTGTAATTTGTGTACTAATTTTTTTGTCTCCGTCCAGAGAGTCATCGGAATCATCACTGTGTAAAACTAAGTCTATGCATTGGGTGAACAAATTTGTTGCACATTTGCTATTATATAATATGGTTATCTAAAAATATGAGCATGAAATTGATCGTAAAGTAATATTTTTTCTCACATTTCTAGTGAATACCAATTAAATATTTTCATCGTATGAGCCAAGTGGGTGGATGAGAAGATTTGAATGAAAATTGCAAGGAGGAAATGGTTGTGAACGTAAATAAACACGCGTCGATAAGTAATCGTTGCAGAATCCACGAAGCTTTTTGATTTTTTTTTCTTCTTTTTATTTTCGTGAATAAAGCCGCGATTTTGTCCCTTAGTACTTAAAAAAAAATTACTCCTCCGCACCCTCGTTATTCGGGACAGTCGTTAATTAGCATTTCGATTCTTCGTCGCGCGCGTTCTCTTCCATGCGTGTACACACAGAGACACGAGTCGAAGAGACTCTGCCATCGGAGGCTAAAGGTTACCATCGCGGTACGACGAGCGCCTCTCTGCACCGGAAAATGCAAGAGAGCAGCAACACGAGTTGGTGGATACGAGATTAAATTGAAAGGAGAAAAAAGAGTAGCAAAGAGCAAGAGCGTAGCACTGTGCTCGCTCGGTGCATATGTTCGTCAAGTTTATCACCTACGTGTCTGCATGTGAGCCAACTAGCGTGTCAAAAATTACCAGATGCTCGAACTGACGAAAGAGGAGGCTGGAGGTTGGGAGAGGGTGGCGGTAGGAGGGTCGATGCATGAAAACCTCTCCCTCCATTCGCCCTTTGTCAGTCTACACTTGGTAGTTCGTCATTCTGGTAATTAGTTCATTTGCCTGCGCTAATTACGTCATACCTGATGCTTCTTCTTTTTTGTATCCTTTAATTTATCATTTTTACCACACGTTTTCATCGAATAAATTTTACTTCTAGCTGTCTGAAATAATTGATTTTTTTTTTTTGTACGAAAATTTAAAGGAGCGAATTGCCACAACCCTTCAGTTTCAGAAACCTCCAATTTTTCATACGAAAATCTGCGCGATACGATAATCAAAAAAATCTGCATACATCCGAAGAAAAGTCTGCAAGGAAAAATAAACTTAACCCGTACGAAAGGAATGAAAAAAAAAACAGATTTGAGCCCACGAGAGGCAGAGGAGAGCATGCATTCGTATCCTCTCAGGAAGAGAGGGACAGCGAATCATTATACGAATCCCTGGTCTTTTCTCCTCCGGTCCCAACGTTAATGCACGTGTTGGGTAGCTATACATATTTTTACAATTTTTATTTTTTTTTATTTTTATTTTTCAACCCTAGCAGCAGCAGCGAAGAGGATAGTGTCTGAAACGCGTTGGTGCGGGGAGGTCGTGGAGGATTGCTTGAAGGGTTTCGTTGGGGGCTGCTTCGCGCATTGGACGAGCTCTGATGAGTATTTATTTCACTTCCTTTTTATTCGCAATTAGAGGGCGTCGTTGATGAAAACAGAACGAGTGCGAGACGAAGAGAGAGAGAGAAAACGGCGCGCTGCCATCACGCAACGCTACGTCGCCCTTTTGCCTGTTATTTAATTGGGATATCCAATTGAATGACACTTGGGGGTGGCGCGATATTTCGCCCTACTTTACTATGTTTATATCTGTATAATGACATTTCTGCTTTTCCATACGCACTTTTATACTTGTCTCTTACCAAAGTCGGTTATAAATAACATTTTTTCCTACCTCTAGTCGATGCCACGAAGAATTTCGAATGACTTCAGTGCAGAAGACGTTATGGACCAAGAAAATCTGTGATTTTCTCAAACTACAAATCTCAAAACTGTATGAATTTTTTTCGATAAAATTTGTCGGTCAGAAATTGTCTCGTTTTACGTGAAATGCCTCATGCATGTATTGCTATAAATCCCTGTAGATGAGGACACGGTCTGACGACGCGACTGTCAATTGAGAGAGAAAGGAAAAGGGGGGAGAGAGAGGGACCACTCGACACGCCACTTTGCACTTTCGATTCCCTCCCCTCTCGCCGCATACTCTTGTGTGAAAACTAAATTGAAAAAATGAGAAAAACAAAAGAAAAAGGAAAATAAAATGTCGAGTATTTACGCACAACTGGCAATGGACTGTGAGAGAAAAAAAAACCATGTACACGAGTGCATAAAGCCGAGAATGAGCAAAACAAATTCTCAACGCGCGTTAATTAAATTCAGTATTATTAATTAACGAAGTGAAAACGTTTTAGATTAGAATTTTATAGAAATAAAAAAAAAAAAGAATTAAAAAGAAGAAATTTGAAAAAAAAACACTTTTCCAAAAAATGACTGAAATTTTTTTTTTTTCGCCATAAAGTTGTTCTTTCCATACCAGTAAGTGGTATTTTATCCGAATTGTAACTGCAATTTTTTATCAATTTCATAAGTTATGGGGTTTTTCAATTTTTTTAAATATTTGTTCATCAATGTTTCAGCCATATTGATTCACCCGTTAACTGAACAAGATGATTGGGTTAGGAGAAGCGAGGCGCATGAAGAGTGAAAGTAGGAGAGGGGAAAAGGTCAAAGATTGACTGACACCGAGGTTCATTTTTTGATTGACACACCGGATAAACCGTCTCGCGCCTTTTGTCACTTTTCTCTCTTTTGGGGATCAACATTTTTTTTCGTCCATCCCTTTTTGCTATTTGAACCCTACGAGTTTTTCTGGGCTGACGATATGAGCGGTTCTGGAACGGAAGAAGCTATTTCAGATCGTTTTTGGGAAAAAAAGATGTAAGAAAAAATTGCGTCTTTCACTGAGACATTATAAAACCTTTGAACTCCGAGGTTAGCGATGGTACATTGACATTTGTATTAAGTTTTTTTTTTTTTTTTTTCAAATATTTTTCCACACACCCTTTCCTCTTTTCAAAGTAACACAGTTATGAATTGAGTCCGCGCATGTCACGGGGACCAACCGAAAGATAGGGCTCGAGCAGTGCACCTTTGCAACGCGAGGGCTTACGGCTAGATCAGAGATTTGATCGAGCTGATCCACGGACCGGAGGGCTCTTCTTTCTTCCTTGAAGATCCATGTATTACGTAACACCGATTCAGGTAATAAAACCGTTTTTTGTTCAATTTTTTTTTCACTAAGCAACGAAACGAAAGATACAAAAAGTACTCAAAAGTGTAGGATGAGGAAGAGAGAAAAAAAAATGAAAAAATAATAGCTGCTGAGTTGTTTTCCGAAATTTATACTTAACCTTCATGGCGATCCGTCTAAGAGTTTAATAGGACACCTGTAATGAAATTCAGAGCCCATGCTGTACCCCACTTTGACATATAAATTTATATTCCAGTCGATTAATGTTTCATTACTGAGAAAAAAAAATAATAAACGAAAGCGTTCAGGCCAGCGCAGCAATCAGACGCCGCAATCTGATCTGTTAAACAACATAAAGCGTCACAAAAATCGACCAAATACATTTCTACTACGAATGTAAAAAGTCCTCGTTCATCAGAATCTCCAAGCAAAATCTTCACGGGAAATTTATGTTCGGTGTTTGCAGCATTAAGAGTCATCGAGCTCACGTGACCCAGCTCAAAATCGACGGTGGCGCCTCTCACAGTAAAATATATCTATATATAGTATAAATATAGTCGCTGACACACGTCAGACGCCTCGTGTGTATTCTACCGGATTTTTCCGCGAGTTTTTATTG
Organism: Campoplex capitator; assembly: GCA_037576405.1. Taxonomy (NCBI): domain Eukaryota; kingdom Metazoa; phylum Arthropoda; class Insecta; order Hymenoptera; family Ichneumonidae; genus Campoplex; species Campoplex capitator. The sequence goes on along the minus strand of JARBWI010000031.1, from coordinate 936,807 downwards.
AAATCGCGATAAATAAATTTCTCAATATGCAGGGAAGTGGCGTGAATCCGGCTCTGGTCTCTTCGGTTGTGGTAAATGTGTGTACAATTTTTAATCAAATAATTATCGTGACTGGTGAGAGAGCTGTCATGGCGCGAGTAAAGCGCCTTGAATTTTTGTTAATTTATTGTGTTGATAAGAGATGTCTGATCTCCGAAAAGGGAGCACAGCCGGAACCGGGTGATTAAACCGAATTTTTTGATATTTTTTATATTCGCGTAATCATAAAATTGGCTACGAAATTCGGTAGAATAGAATTTTAGTTTGCTTTTTTGGCACCTGGCGCTGCGTATGCTATCGCTCGATGACTTTTAAGCGAAAATCATTTCCACGAAGTTATTCGTTCGCGAGTAATCACACGTCAGAAAAAACCAGTAACAGGAATACGCAAACCAAACGGGATCCTCGAAATTTCGCCGCCTTCTGGGGAACGAAAAATCAATCAAAAACAGAAAAAAATCTGTCGTATTAAAGCAACTGCCTGCGTTTTGAAAAAGGCCTTTATCTGACTATGGCCAAGTCATCACTCTCGTTGAAAATAAATCCGTTTCTCATAATTGGAAAGTTAATTGAGTTTTTCAACACCCATAAGGGCTTGAATGTGAATTTCCTTCTGCGGATTTCCCCAACACGGCCAATTAGGAAAGTTCAATTAGGAAAGGCCTCAGTATGAAAAATTATGAAGGAACGAAATGGGCATTATGCGGGCAATGGTAGTCAAAATATATAATCATTGAATAGTTATATCAAGAGACTCGGTAGAGTCTCGGGACAAGTACATTGACAGCCCTGTCGTCTGCTGGTTTCAATATTTATATAGCTGATAGCAGTGTCTTCTATTTGTGCAACATACTCATGAATTTTAAGATACTGATGATGGACTTTGACCAGTATAAATGTGGATTCCCTTCTAGGGGTTTCCACAACACAGCCAGGCTAGGCCTGGACCGGGGTATAACAAGGTGACTCAGCCACGGGAATGTATGTGTTTGGGATAGGAAATTATAAAATGCGCGTTATAAAGATAACCAGCAAAAGGGTGAAGAGCTATAAAAATCGATGAATACATGGTAATGTAAAAGAAGGAGTGGAAGCACCAAGAAAAAACATCTAGTTAGTTCAACTAGAATCTATTAAAATCAAATAAATATTGTTCTTTGTCCCATGGCCTAATAGAGCTCTATTTAACTTTAAAAATCATTTTCTTTCATTCGAATATTTTTATATTTAAGATTAATGAAAAATCTATTTTTGCGATTTTCAATTTCAAAAAGTTTTCACAAATTTAATAAGCATGTTGTTATTGTTGTTGAGCGGCAAAAAATCTTTATAATATTATTTACAACACATTTAATACTATTATTATTATTATTATTGTTACTTAATATTTTCATGAGTCTGGAACCCAGGGTGGACATAAAAAATCACGACCGTCTGTTTGTTTTGAGACATGGTCCGTATTGAGTAAGTATAACTTGGGTTTCCGCTATTTATGCACATCCAGAGCGTAATTCGTATATAAGATATGTTTCGACACTCTGCGCCACGTAGTGGTCGGAGCGATAAGCTTTGACGTGGGTATCCAAATAAATGCACTCAAATAGAATTATTGATTTGATTCAAATACAGCTTTTTAGTTGAGGCATATAGAAATTTTTTTATTTAAATATAAAAAAAAAATCGAATTAATGATCATAGTAGATTAAAAAAGATCTTTTTTCTAGGTGAGAGAAGCGAAAGGAGACAAAAATTTGCACCTTGAAACGATGCCGTTGGCATTGCTCTTCTCTTTCTTCATCTCAAAATTGGATTTCGGTTTCCACTATCACTCCAAAGATTCTGGAAATTTATCTGAGTAGTGATTTTTCAGTAAAGACGATTATTCGTATCGAAAAAAAATGATTTCAACCGCGAAACCAGGCGAGTGTATTTCTATTAGCTGCGAGCGATTGAGAGATAAATATTTGATGCACCAGGGATGAAAATTGAGGCACGATTAAATCGTTCTTTTCTACTGGAGGCGGCGAAAAGGTTAGGAAGACGAGCGAGCAAGTAGAAAGAGACAGAGAAAAAGAGGGGGGGGGGGGGGGGGGGGGGGGGAACGAGAGGAACAGAAAGATAAAGAGAGTTTTTCAGAAAGATCGAAAGGATGTGGGAACCGCGGAGGGTTTATAGAGACCCGGAATCCACGGAAGCTGCAGAAAGCAGCAGCGAGAGAGTCGCACGCGAATGCAGAAACCGCGGCGAGAGACGACACTCGTGATGCTGGCGCTAATTGGGCCCTCGAGGTTACCTTTCTTCCTATACATATACACGTATCTATATATAAACATATTTACGAATATTCTCCTTGCCTCGCATCCAACCTTCTCCATCGTTTCTCTTTGTGCAAAAGAGAAACACACAGAGGAACGGATAGAGGGGCAGAGGAATGAATGAAAACGATGAAAAGCCGTGGGATTTGAATCTGACTATACACAGAGAAACACATAGATCTTCATACGTTCATTCTGACAGCAAAAGATCCTCAATATTAGTGGATTATAGGCACCAGAGTATCGAAAGTTATGGCACATCGTTAGAAATGAATGTAACAAAAATATATTTCGTCATCCTAACGAAAAAAAACTACTCGTTTTGTTTGTTAATTAAATTCTTCATAAATTTTCACTTTTTCTCTCGATTTTTTTCACGAAAACTAAACAAACGGTTTGCTAACTCTTCTCTGATTTCAATCTTATTCTTCTTGAGTAATTCACACGAAATTATGCCGTATATGCTTTTGATAACCGAATAATGAATAAATTGTATTTAAACCACATGTTGAAACAAAATTTGTTTTTCAAACATGCATACATTCAGTTGCTGAAAAAAGTTTTGTGAATCGACCTCGAAGGGTTAACTCGTATTGTATCACATATGTACAAAAGATACCATGCCAATTCTGGCATTGTATCGTACTTGTACGAATGTGAATAACTACATATTTTTATTTTCAACCAGTTTTTACAAGGAATGGTACAGAACTGTATTATGAAATGCTTCATCTAAAAAATGAAGCAGTATGATGAAATTCAAAATAGTATCTGTCAAACTGACACCATATATGATCATTTTTGAGAATTACTGATGAAGTTCCGGATTGAAAAGGAAAAACTGAGTCAGCAGCCTGGAAAACTCTGAAAAACAAGTTATTGTGTGTTTTGGTGAATAATTTTCTTGTATCAGTTCTGTAACGTAAAATGTAATTAATAAATAAATAAGGAATAATAAAATAATTGAATAATAAAAAATATAACATCTTTTAAGAACATATTCCGCATGTACCTGTCAAATTCAAACGAGGTTTGACCAATGTATTCCTAAGATGAAAAATCGTAGAGTAACCTTCAAATTGCATAGAGCCTTTTGGAACGCCTTTTTCAACGCCTGAAACTGAATAGAAAAATGTAAGGTTCGAAAATTCGAGGTGCGAGGATAGATGACTGATCCATATACTCTTAACAACGGAAGAATGGACTGTGCCTTCTTCTAATTTAAACGAAAGAAAAAAAAATTGGGTGCAAACACAAAGTCCCGCCCAAGAAATTATAGGAAAATGTTCCACTCTAATTTCAGTCTGTACATAAAATTTTGTTTATTTAAGGGGGAGGTATAGTTAGAATTTTTAAAAGACCAATTTTTTTTCATTTCATTTTTTGAAAGTATAATATCTTACGAGTATTTTCCGACTAATTGAATGTAAATCGGACCATTATTCGCCGCAATACATGTATTCGAGTCGAGAACGCTAACCGGCGATCCCTGAAAAACACTCGAAAGGCGAGGGTAACTCAGTGACAGCTGAAAATGGCTTCAGGTCGTTCAATAGCAAAACCCGATTTCTTACGCAAATTTTGAAAAAAATATATGTTGCGCAGAAAAAATTAACAAATCGATTAAAAAAAAAAAAAAAGTAGTTCTGTCGTATAGTTTTTTAGATATTGCAAGTTGAAGTTTTGTGGTTTCTCCATCTGAACACATGGTAATCGTAACACAAAAAATGTGTATGGAAATAATTTGAGAACGGTTCTTACGATTTTGGTTTAAAAAAAACACAGTGTTATAGAATCTTCTGAAGAAAATATTAAAAAAAAAAAAAAAAACATGATCTATCGTCTAGTTTTTGAGAAAAAAATTATTGAAATAAAAATCGTATGAGAATCTGAGTGAGTGAAATTTCAAGGTTCGAGAACGCTAGTTTCAAGCGCCTGAGGTTATGTCAGCGTGCTTGGCACCTTTTTTCGTAGCATGAAATTTGCTCGTTGGGACTTGATTCATTACACGACAAGATTCACAAAAAATGTCGAATATCGATGTCAAGCCAAAACGTCGTTCGTTTTTTACATTTTCAAGACTCAGTGTCAACTCGCATTGACACATTGCTCGTATATGTGCATACGTCATATAGATGTATTCTAGCAGGGGCGTACGTAAAAGAAAAAATATAAAAGTTCCAAAATCACGAGCAATTATGAATATTTTGTTAAATATCGTAACCATATATTTATTTAATGATCATTAGCGATAATTTGAATGATCTTTGGAACATATTTTACAACGAATAATGTTCTCACAGGAAGGGGGTTGCTCCTTATTTTTTGTACGGCACTCAGCTATTGAACTACCTTCAGATGCAGCTAATAAAGCGCAGGAAGGCGAACTATATGGCCCAGAAATAGACGACTCTATGTAAGTTACAAAAAAAAATTTTTATTTGCATGCAAATAGTAATCAAAACTTTAAACTCGTTTTTCTCGAAACCATGTTTTCGAAGTTGGTGATCACTGTGACTCGAGAACGACTGTACCGATCCGGTTGAAATTTATATCACTTCTTCTATACATAGTTGTCCTCCGGATGAACGAAGGATTGTTTTTTTGGACAATAATTTTTTTTTTTATGGTCAAAAATGTAAGTGAAATTTTGGTCAAAACAAAACTTTTGACTTTCAACGTCCGCCATTTTGTGAAAAATGGAAATTTTTTGAAACCCTTCGTTCAACCGGAGCATTATATCATTAACTAAAGATCCCCCCTCGATTTTTTGGTTTCAGATAATCCATTGCAGCGCGAGACTGATCACCGGAAAATCTGTTTTTTTTTGCAGCGTCCTCGGCCATTGATGATTATCAGCTTATTTTGAAATATATTGCTTTAAAAAAATTGCAATGTTTACATTATATATATATATCTTTTAAACGGAAGAACTTTTGTTGTAAATTATTATATCGTTTGTGCAAAAAAAATGGGAAAAAGGCCTTTTTTTAACGTTCTAACTATATTTCCCCTTAAAATAAATATAAAAGACAGAAAAAATGAAGAAAACAAAATTCATTATTTTTTATGTATGTGCTTCGTTTTGCGCCAATCTTTCCCAAATACATGGATAAACCAACTGCTCTTCCTCTCGTGGATTCAAGACAAAATTATATAAACTTTCCGTTTCTCAGTTTGCAAGTCATGGTAGAGGACAGATTGACAATAGTGTCACTTTCACGCCGCATTAGTAACAATCAAGTGAACCAATGAGCCGAAACTCATGTTCGCCATAACTGCTTAATGTATAATATAATTAAACTCATACATACACCTATCATTGAAAAATCTTATCTTCTATTGTCCCAAATGGTTTCATTATCTTCTTGTTTACTTTGATAAAACAATACGTCCACCAAAATTTAATATTAACTCGCTTGCACATTACGTATGCTCTTGTATTATCGAGTTGTTGTACACATTATGAAGATTTGTTTTGTTCTCATTAAACAGGGTAGAAAAGACGATGTTGACAGAGAGAATGGTTGACACGTGGATCATACTGATAATGGCCTACTTGTCTCGGACAGCAGTTTTCAAAACAAAACAACGTGAGCACAAATTCTAGTAACTAAATAACTGAAAGCATTCAATTATACGATGTATTTATGCGTAAGCTCAATATAAGCATATCTTTTCGCTCGTCTGACCAGCTGAGAAGTACGAGAGAAAGGAATTATATCAAATCAAGGCTCCACTTCAAAACAGATCCAAATGTTTCGCTATAAATCTTTAAATAACTAGAAATAGGTATCATTCGTAATATCAAAAAGGTGCATGGCTTTTAAGGCCTCAATAAAAATTTAAAAACTCATGCGTCACTATAATATTGCATGCTACACCGTTGTTTAATGATAACAAGCATTGAAAAAAAATTGCGAGCTATTTTCAGACGAATTCGTGATGCGACGTAATTACCCTCTTTTTTGTCATAGTTAATTACAGTTTATACTCAACTACAACTTGAATACATTTATGACAGCAGCAAAGTATATTTTCTCTACTAAAAACTGTCTTTCTATTGCGACTGGGTATCCTGCACCATAGTAACATTCCAAAATAAGATACACCCAGAAAAAGTATCTAGTCAATTTAACTAGGATCTATTCAAATCAAATAAATTTTTCTCTTCGTACCATGACCTAATAGAGCTCTATTTAACTATGAGAAATTCTTTTCTCAAATTAGAAAATTTATTTTTGCGATTTTCAATTTCAAAAAGTTTCCACAAATTTAACAAGCATGTTGTTCAGCTGCGAAAAATATTTATAATTTTATTTACATAATTTTTAATATTATTATTATTATTATTATTATTATTATTATTGAATAATATTTCCATGGATCTGCAATCCTGGGTGGGCATAAAAATACCATCATTCTTTAAATTCAAATACAGCTCTTTAGTTGAGGCAAATAGAAATTTTTTTATTTAAATGTTTTTATTTATTTTTTATCGAAAAAATGATCCTAGTGGATTGAAATAGATTTTTTTTCCGGTCGAGAATTAACGGAACGAACGTTTTAGAATTCTAATAAAATATGAATTTTACTTATTTCGGTCTTTGAAAAATAACGTTCGATCTTATTTACTGAGTTCACACGTGCGATGACAACGTAGGGAAATAACAATTGGCGTACAAACCACTCTCGAGAGTTTTAATACAAATTTTTTTTTTTTTTTTGAATGAGCATTATTTCTGTGCCAGAATCACAGTTATATAATATTGTACAAACACGTATTTATGTAATACAATATTTACTGTGACATAACCGACGATCAGTAGGCTTAAGAGGCGGTAGAGTGCAGCGAAATTAAAACCAAACAATAGCTTATTATGAATTATTATTAGCTGTTTTCTACCCACTGACCCAGTGATGGGGGTGTGAGGTGGCTCTTTTGCCATAAACTTTCATATATTGCGACCAAACAGGCCTTCTCCAGATAAACACTCCGATTATTTATCACCGGCAGAGGAACAAAGCAATCAAACGCATCTTGCTCATAATCAACGATTTCATCGAAAACAGACAACAATTCTCTAAATCAAGTGAAATATACCTCCGAGGACTTCCTTCATTTCCACACCCAGAAAAAAGATCTATTTCAATCTACTAGGATCATTTATTAGATTTTTTTCAATTTAAATAAAAAAAATTTCTTATTGCCTCAACTAAAAAGCTGTATTTGAATCAAATAAATAATTCTATTTGAGTGCATTTATTTGAGTACCCATGTCAAAGCTTATCACTCCGACCACTACGTGGCGCAGAGCGTCGAAACATTTCTTATATACGAATTGCGCTCTGGATGTGCATAAATAGCGGAAACCCAAGTTATACTTATTCAAAACGGACCATGTCTCAAAACAAACAGACGGTCGTCAATTTTTATGTCCACCCAGGCTTCCAGACCCATGGAAATATTAAGTAATAATAATATTATTAAATCTCGTGTAAATAATATTATAAAGATTATTTGCAGCTCAACAACATGCTTGTTAAATTTGTAAAAACTTTTTGAAAATGATAATCGCAAAAATAGATTTTCCATTAATCTTAAATATAAAAATATTCGAATGAAAGAAAATCATTTCTTAAAGTTGAATAGAGCTCTATTAGGTCGTGGGACAAAGAAAAAAATTTATTTGATTTAAATAGATCCTAGTTGAACCAACTAGATGTTTTTTCTGGGTGCATAGACTGACATTCAATAAATATTTCTGACTCAACATCAACAGCTCACCCTTATAATAGAACTAAACGTAGGCAGAAACAGCTTTTAGGCATTAAATTAATCACTCATGCCTGAAAATTACTATAATCGGTAGAAAAAACGATGAGATGAAAGAGCTGCAAAGTGACAGAAAGCTGAAACTTTCAAAAGTTTCGAAGCATTTTTTTTATTTCTCATGGTCGTTTTCTCCAATAAGAGAGATCGGGATTTTTTTGGAAGCGTCGAAGAAACATTAAAACTTGTAACACCGTAGAGTCGCTCATTCTCCTCGGCATGATGCGTCTTCATAACAACGTAATAAAAGTTCTTTTTCACCCCGCAAATGGGCAAACTTTATCCTCAAGGAAATTCTCTCAAGACTAGTGGGTTTGGTAGAACGCCAAGTATTTCGCGCCATCTTCCTTCGAGAAGACTTCTCTGGGACCAACAACAATTACTTGTCCATTTTACAGCTGAGCTTTTGCGAGAAAACTTGAGTTGATTGTCAGATGAGTGCATTTACAGGGATCGAAAGTACGTCGTTATCGTTTTTTTTTCTCTCCATCCTGTTATAATTTTACTATTTCCTCTTTTGTATTTATAAAACATGATGTGCATTCAAAAAGATCGAGAATTTTCAAACACAACGAAAAATTATCTTCAACTGCAAAAATATACAAAAAGAGATAAAAATTATTCGACAAAGACAAAAATTAACTCTTATTAACAAACAATTAAACTTTACAAACTCAAAGAAAGTAAATCAATTGAATAATCCTAGGATTTGGATTCATATTGTCAAAATTTAACGAGCATCTTTTCTATAGTGTTTTGTCATTTTTTCAAATTTAATCGTTGTGTACATTGAAATTGAAACATCGAAGGAATGATCTATTATTCTATACTTATATGGTGCGTGATAATTTTGTAAAACACTGAAAACGAATAGATATTTCATTGCATTCTGACGTCACAAAGTTTTGAGCAATAAGTTATCCAATCAATTTCCTGTTTTTGGATTGAATCATCCACAAGTAATTTGGATGAATCATTGACAGTTTCGCTTATAGTTTTCTGTGGAATAATTATCTCGAAAATCAATTTCCAAAAGATGAAGAATCATCCACATGAATTTTGTCTAAAAATGCTCAGAAATTGGATATCCACATTTTTTTTCATCAAGAAAGATAATTACGTCGAAATGATCCCAAATTTTTCAAGTATTTTATTGTAAAATTTTCTATGTCGAGGCCTTTTTAATTTTTCAGAACTCATGCTAGTTTTGATACAAAAACTATTTAGCAACGCCCCAAGAAAAAACATCTAGTCGATTCAACTAGGATCTAGTTGAATCGAATAAATTTTTTCTTTGGCCCACGGCCTAATAGAGCTCTATTTAACTTTAAAACATTATTTCCTTCGATTCGAATATGTAAGATCAATCAAAAACCTATTTTTGCGATTTCCAATGTAAAAAAGTTTCCACAAATTTAACGAGCACGTTGTTGAATTGCAAAATTTTTTAATAATATTTAATAATATTATTAATATTTAATAATATTATTAATATTTAATAATATTTAATAATATTATTGATATTTAATAATATTCAATAATATTATTAATATTTAATAATATTTCCATGGGTTTGCGACCCTGGATGGACATAAAAAATTCACGACCGTCTATTGGTTCTAAGAAATAGTCCGTTTCGAGTAAGTAAAAAACCAAACTGGGGTTTCCTCAATTTATGCACATCCGGAGCGCACTTTGTATATAAAAAATGTCTTGACGCTCTGCGCCACCTAGTGGTCGGAGCGATAAGCTTTAACGTTCAGAATAAATGCACTCAAGTTGCGTTATTTATATTTGATTCAAATACAGCTTTTTAGTTGAGGCAAATAAAAGTTTTGTTGGTTTCAATTTTTTTTTAATCTAATAAATGATCCTAGTAGATTGAAATAGATCTTTTTAACTCCCGACTGCCCACTCGGGCAAAAGCCGGGAGTTATACGTTTGACCACGATCAGCTGATTTTCACGAATTTTTTAAGCAGAATGTTTGTTGAAACGGCGAAAAATTACTTGAACAAATTTGAGACACATGTTCTATTACCAGTGGACGTGGTTTGGAGTCGTAATTTGATACGATTGCTTGTATATTTAAAGAATAATTGGAAAAACAAAAAATCACCGTTCAACCATATCGACACAACAATAGGTGATGCCGCCATAACTATATTCACTCGCAACATCTGCGCCATACTTTACTCGGTTGGTCGTGACCGATTGGTTGTTGTTGTGACAGATTGGTTGATTGTGTTATTATTTTTTTTAATTATTTAATTATATTTATTATTAATTATATTTATAATAATCAATGAAAAAATGATGAACTTTAAAAAGTGTGAAATAAAAAAATGTTTTGAAAAAACATAAAAACTCCCGACTGAAAAACTCCTTCATTCAAGAAAATAGTATAGTAAACTTTAAAAAGTCTGAAATAATTTAAAAAAATAGATGTCGGGATTTTCGTCGGGAGATGTCTCTGATCGAATCATTGAATAAGAAGTAAAGACATCTCCCGACGACAATCCCGACATCTATTTTTTTTTTATTATTTCAGACTTTTTAAAGTTTACTATTATTTTTTTGTGTGACTGTACGGGGATGACCAGGTGAGGTTAAAAACACTTGAATTGAATAAAAACGCGTTGGAACATTGAACATAATAAAAATTAACTGAAATAATGTGACTTCCAAGTTCTCCTCGGCAGCTTTAACATTCCCTCGTAATTTACTTTTCCCCCTCTTCAATTGTTACAAGTGTCGAGAAAGAGTGTCAGTTACGATCCTGTCCTACACAAAGTATAGAAGACCACCTGCCACCTCCCCCGCATCGAAGAATCGACTGCCTTTAAACCCGAAGGTTCTTTTCTCCAGATGTAAAAGAGAAGAGAAGTTGGAGCAGGGATACCTGGAATTTTTGTCACCTGAATAGCTCGCAGGGCGCCAGGGACCTTTGACTTCAGTTCACTCGGAGAATGCCAACATTTTTCTATTGCGTTTTGCAAAAAGAAATCATTCAAACCCATAAATATTAATAATTTGAACGAAAAAGTCTGATGATACTAATCGCTCATACGTCTTCTCCTAATAACCGGAAATGACAGGCGAAGCGGAAAGCGGAAGAAATATACATTGTAAAGGGTATCTGTACAGCCATAAACCGGGAAAGTTTTTTACGCGAGGCGGCCAACTAACCAGCTACGAAAAAACGTCAGGAATAACATTTTTTTTCCTCTCTTACTTGCACTATTGCAACGTTATGGGGTTAAAAAGACGAGTTCTATGATACCGGTGAGCGAAAGGAAAACTCGTCGCGTCATCCGTCCGCCAGAAAAGCGACGTTTGCTCTGTGGCAAAGTCGAGCAACTTGAAAGACGGATCTTCTTCGTCGCGTTGTTCGTCTCATCGTTTAATATGTACCAGACGTTTATAGGCAAAATATATACATTGAAAAATTGCCCCCGTAGATGGTTGGAAAATGTGAAAAGAGAGAGAGAGAGAGAGAGGAAAAAACGTGAAGAAGTTTTGAAGACGCCAAGTATGCCAGAAACGCGGAAAATGTGCCGGTTAACCACGGTAAGTTGGAGGGGAGAAAAAAAACGCTTGTTCCATTCATGAAATGGCTCGATGCTTCTGCTGGGAGGCTTCGAGTCAAACTGCATGCGGTACATATCGTACCAATTCCGGCCAAGTCCCTAAGGATTTTCTGCTCTTCGGGGAGAACAGTGATTTTTGGGGAAAAATGAAAATAAAAATTGCCTCGTAACGTCCGCAAACGATTAAGGGTGTTTCCAACCCCGCGTTCAAATATCCTCTGCGACAATCCTGACAATTTCATCATTCGATTCTCCGCTGCGAGTATCGATTTTTCTTTAAATACACAGAGAGTTAAAACTCGGAGAACAAAATCATCGATATCGATGGGGTGAAGAAAAAAAATAAGAAAAATGACGATTCGACATTATTTACAAAGTATAAAAATCCGTTGTGGAAAAAAACGATGGTGGGACAAATCGCTCGACTATCTCCGTGTCGAATGTGCGGTTTGTTTATTTTATTTTTATTTTTTTTGTCGTTACAAGTTTCTGTAGCCTCGACAACCAGGAACATCGTGGAGAGCATTTCGAGAGAGTTTTTTTTTTTCTACGCTCTACGTATAGCGGAGCGCTCGTTCGGGGGAGGCGAGGGCGAGGAAAAGAGAGTGGAAGGTCCAGGTGTCACTGGACGATACAAAAGAACTTTGATGGATGTCTCGCAGACTTTATACCCTCGTCGTAACGTGCCACGACCTCGACACCTCAGGTGTCACAGAACCCCGACGCCTAACTACCGTGAAGCAATCTCACTTTTTCAACAAAATCTCCGAAATCTAACCGTTTGTTTGTCGGAAATCAAGGAAATATCGGACTCAAGAGTTTTCTCATTTTCGGACGATTCTTTCGTTCAATCACGAAAAAAAAAAAAGTGAAAATTCAGCCATTTTGCAGTTTTACGAATAATTTTTTTCGCGACAACAATAATACTAGAAAATATTCATCAATAGCGTGAACGAAAAATTGAAATCACGAAAAAAAACGAGAAAAAATGACAAAACAGAGAGAATTGAAAAAAGAAATTTCGTTGCAGAAGAATAACGATTTTATTTTCGACTCCGATATCGAAAGATTTGCTGGAAATTATTTCGTTAGACTATTTGTTAAAACCCTTGATATTATCATGAATCTATTACACATGCAATCAATATACTGTTAAAAAAAAACATTTTTCGACAGATAATCAGACAATTTTATTGTTTTGACACTTAAAACGAGTTTGGTCATTTTTTCTCTAGATGCAAATTAATTTTTTTATCATTTATTTATTGGATGTTTCGAAAAACTTGAGAAAAAAGTTACAAATTTTGCATATATTTTTCAAAAAGAGAATACAAATTGTCCTGAAAAATCAATTAATTCGTGTCAATCAATAAATAAAACGTTTTTGTCACACTACATCAATACCGCGAAGAAAATGGTCCGATTATTCGTTGAGCAATCACTTATCAAAACAATTTGCCGATAATTTTTTGAATGCATATCAGAGTGATGCAAAAGGTCTCAATGACGATTGAATTTTTCTGTAATTTTTCCCAAACTTCTGGGTACCCGAGCAATCGGATGCAAATTTTTTGGCACATGCACGATTTATTCTCGAAATGAAAAATCGATTCATGAAATCCAAAAATCGTTGTCATCAAGAAATGAAAAAAAAATTCAAGGATACCGATTAAGAATTTTTATTCGCTTACAATTGAGACATGCGGAATGTTCCAAGGTGTAGTGAACAAGAAAAAAATTAGAAGCGGATGCCAAGAGTCAGTTTCACGACAGGAGGTTATGCTCGAGGAAAAAAAAAAACAAAATGCTGCCAACTTTTTTTTTTCACCGCAAGCACTTCTTTTACGTGGAGTTTTCAAAGCGCTCGGCCACTCGGTCGCTCGTATGAATGAGAGGTAATTACAGGCGGAGAGCTCATCCGTAGATTTTTATTTCGAGCTTGAAGATTTTTCCTCGTTTCGTGGGAGTTGCGTCAAAAATGAATTTACAACGGGATTACGTTTCCAAAGTGTCCAAATACCAGATTGGTGTCTACGTATATCTATATACATATATTGACATGCACGTGCTCGTATATATGTATATATATATATATATTCGATCCTTATGGTCGTTGTGCAGACGAAATCGTTATTCCCGAGTCTTGCACCTGGACTGCGCGCTGCTGTGGTCGTTAAAATTGAGGGTGAGACGAGATCCGAAAAACCGTGACGAAGCAAAGATAATTTTTGATTTCATCGAAGTTTTCCGAAAGAATTTCAAGTAATATTTTATTATACGCGGCAGCTCCTTTCGATTTATTGCACATAAAATAACATAGAAACGTTGAAAAAAATGTGGCGTAAATATGAGTGTGTAATCAATTTTTCTTTTTCAAATACCGAAAAGTGTAAAAAAAAAAAGTTTTGACGTTGAAGCCTCGATTTTTTCAACAACATCTAACACTACATTTGATACGAGTTTGTCTACTATTGTTTTAAAAAACTGACGAAAAAGACGAATTTCTTTGAGGAAGATCGCGCACGCGACATCGACTGGGTCATAATGACCCATGGGAGTAATGACGCCTGAAACGATAGTAAACTAACGGCAAACCTGCCTTGGTCATATCCCAAAATATTTCGAAAGAGTAACGACAATCGTAAGTGATATTCAAAGATCCCTAAATCTCAGAGCCGATATCATTGGAAGGAATCTTTTATGGAAAGTAAATTTTTTCTCAAAAGAATGAGGCACGTGTTCAGGGCACCTGGGAAATATATATATTTACAGCTGTGAATGAATTGCAGCGTGAAGATCCGACGATGGCCCCCCGGATCGATACGGAAATCTGAAAAGTGTAAAAGAGAGAAACAGGGAGAGAGAAAGAGAGCTATGACACGACGCGAGTGAAGAAGAAAAAAGAAATTCTCCAGCGAACGGCAGAGCAAGGGACAAATAAAAAAAAAAAAAAAACGAATGAAGAGAGAGAGAAGGAAAGTTTGATTCGAGAAGAGGTTGCTTCATCTTTCCGATGATTTTTCCCCTCCTTTATGTTCCAATCACAGTGCCCGGTTGGCGGATATACCGGTGGCCAGGGATGCACGCGTCGTATATCAAGAGTCCCGCGAAGAAGAAGAAGGCAAGAATCGTTTAGAGGTGCCACGCGACCATGGAGTTTCGAGAGAAAACCGAAAGTGACACCCATAAATGAAATTTATCGATTCTGGCGCCCCTCGGTGTCTCTCGTCGTCAAGAATATCACTGCCTTTTTCTTCATTGCTCCGCGTCCCTTCATACACGTTTATAATCTCCCGTCTTTTCGATCTCTATTTATATTTTTTTTTTCTTCATTTCTTTTCTCCGGGACTTTTCTTTATTTCCACGACGAGGAACACACACTCGTGCTGTGTACGAGTTTATAAAATGTGTCGCCGATCAGTGGTGCCCTGTACACGGTTTTAGTTTTTTTTTTTTTTTCTTTCTTTATAAAGCCTCCGGTGCAGGGTACAGTACTTATATGTGTGTCCACGTGCGTCTGTCTGTGTGTTCGTCTGCATGTATCGAAAGGACTTTTCGTCGACGTCTTATCTACCCCGCGGTCTGCTCTTCCAGTGGAGCAAAGAAAATCAGGGGAACGAGAACGAAATGGAGAAAAAAAAAGAAACGTCGTATGCCACGTACCTAGATATAGAAGGATAACAATAGAGGAGAGAGGAGGAAGGGAGAGAGGGGGGGGGGGACGTACGAAGTGGAACTGGGTGAGCATCAAACGCGGCTGCTTCGATCCTTTTTTCATCCCTTCTATCTTTTCTCGAGTGCTTCTGTCTTCAAGAGCATCTGTTTTAAGAGCTATATATCGGCATCTATATACATGTGTTTTTTTCTTACATCCTTGTACCAAAAAACATTCATCATTTTATCGATTGATGCAATGATTTTGTAACTCGTTTTGTTTTTTGTCATTTCGATCTGCAAGTTCTCGGAACACTGCTTTGACTCGTGTTCCACAGCCAATAAGCCCTCTCGAGGACAAACAGTAAAATTAATTATTTGATGAAAAAAATAAAAAATAAAGAAATGGAAGAAGAAATTCTTCGGAAGTGGATCGACGACCCTGATGAACTGGGAAGCGTCAGATTGTTCAAAGTGCGCAGGCAGAAAGAGGGTCTCGGGGGTTGGTGTGTACCTTCCCGAACAAAGAACGACAGAGCCCTCTTTGTTCTCTCGCGACTCCGACACGGCTTCTCTCCTCTCGTGGCCGCGATGTTTTGTCAAGGTCACTCATTCACAAGCCTCACACTCCCTTTTTTACTTTCCCTCCTCTTGCGCCCCCGCTGCCACCCTTTTCGTTTCCCTTTTCTCATTTCCCTTCGCCCCCCTCTCTCCCGATTCCCTTCTTTTTCTTTGGCATTTTCCTAGTCACTATCCCAGTGCCCTCTCCCGGGTAGCTTTTTCGAAAAATGGCGTTACACTCGTTACAGTAAAAAATCAGGAAACACGAAGCAGAGAAGGCGAACGTCAACGATGTATCGTAAGGCAAATCAAGTTGGCGGTGAAAATTTCTGTATAGCAGACGAAGAACAAGTTGGACAAACATTTATCGAGAATACGAGGAAGAATGGGAGGGTGAATAAGGGTTGAGGAAAGACGAGGAGGGGTGGAGATTAACGCTTTTACCGCAACCCCTGATTTTTAGTCACGGTTATACACGCGGGAGACGAGTTACAAGGAGAGAGAAAAAAAAAAGCAGAAGAAAGGAGAGCTTCGTGTACAAATCAAGGCACATTTGTTCTCGTGTCGATAAATGCGTTTTGCCACCCTCTCGAATATTAACCGGGGCACGTTGAGCCAAAAAGGCAGGAGTACGAAAAACATAATGGAATAATATCGTTGGTGCACGCGTCAAGGCCGACCACGTACTTATATGCGTGTCCTGGTATGTTCCATGTACACGTCGATTGACAATATGGGAGAGAACATCGCCTTTAGGACTCAGGGCTCTCAAGGGCCGGGGAAGTGCTGAGCCGCCCCTGGAGAATGCTCCGCGAAAATTCCTCTAGGGATGTACGACTCTAATTCCTCGTAATAAATCATTCTACACTCGGAATATTCAATGTCGAACAAAGAACGAATCAAATTTCAAACTTTCACTTTGTAACAATGAGCATTTTTGAATAATTATACCCGAGACAAACGTTTATTCCAATACGAAGACAGATCAATCGAGTACCTTTAACCCTCGAGATATCGGAACGGAATAGAACAATTAAAATTCACGGAAACCGAGTCACCCTTTCCTGTCAAAACTGGGATCGTGTCATCGACGAAAAATCAGACATTAAGACAAAAGTATTTGTCAAACTTGATAATTCAAATAACAATTTAGGAAAATGCTTTCTATAATTACAATCGCTGTAATATTCTTTGGATTCAAATTCAAAACATAACATGGTCAGAACAACCCCTGTCTTTCGACTTATCAAAAATACATAAATCAATGACAAAAGTACGAAGCAGTTTGTAAACAAAATATGTTTCATTGTTCACAGCCAAAAATAAATTACTAATATTTATAGGATGCGCTTAGTATCAAGACAAGAGAAAGGCAGAGAAAGAGAGGGAGGAAGAGAATTAAAGAGGAATATTAACGAAGAAGAGAAAGAGAGATTGTAGTGAAAATGGACAAGAGGAAGTGAAAGAAAAGCGAGAGGACTCTCCATCGCAGTCCGTCGCCTCGCCAGGGCGCCTCTCCCAGATTGTCAGAGGGTGGAAGCGATATTTTCACCCCTTTCCCCTGTCTTCCCCAGCAAGGGGAAGTTCCATTGCGCATGCTCGTACTCCTCGCCAACTCCACCTCTTCGCTCCTCGAAAACTCTGACGCGCCACCCCTCTATTGATTTTGTTACATCCAGTACCAACCCTCGTGCAATCCCTCTTTCCCTCTCGTCTTCGTCCCCCCCAGCCACCCACGCTTTTCCACCCCCTTAGCCACGTTTCTGTATACGCGGAACATCGGGGTGATACGCGCCGATTGCGTACATGCTTATGTACACGCTTCTCTACATATATGTATCGGAGGAATATATACTCTCGGCAAGGGCTATGTACCTTATCCATTGCCACTGTTACATGAAACACAGAGCTACATACAGAAACGCGTTGGAGGATTCACATACCGTTTCAATACCTCGCGCGCAGTAAATGGCCATGTTTTATCTATATATACGTACTACCCCTTTTACGTATGTGTCTTGTGACATATATATATATACGAGTATGAAAAAAATAAGGGATGGAATAGAGTTTGTATGATGACAAATAAAAATAATAAAAAAATACAAAATTACCAAAGTCTATTGTAATTGGCAAAATGACTGGCGCGATAGAGAAAAATAGTCCGAAAGGGAAAAAAAATGCGCGATCTTTAGCCGGTAATACTTTTTTTTTATAGTCTATCCCCCCCCCCTCCCCCCTTCCCTTTAAATTTCAATATCCCAAAGTGTCAAACTCATCGAGACAAAGAATCCAACGTACGTGGTAGCTTTTTTCTTCATTTTTTTTCCTTCTACACACCTCACACTCTTTTTTGTCTTTTATGGAGTACACTCTCGCTCGCTCTCCTCTCTCCCTCACCCCCCCTCCCTCTTCTCTCTTTCTCTCTCGACCACCACTTTGGCCAAGTCTACTCTCCGCCAGAGAGCAGTAGTGGCTTGCGTAGAGCCAACCAACCGAGCCACTCGGTGGTCCCCAACTAGTTCAAGTACCACGCGCTCTACTCTCTCTCTCTCTCTCTCTCCCTCCTCGCCCTTGCGCGCTCACGTCCAACCAAGAAGTACTCGAGAGCATTTGCGGTGGATTTGGCGGTACTCCGCAAACCCCCGGGAGTCCCACTTCAAGAGCCCCGGGTAACCATGGGGTTCCCTCGATCTCTCTCTATACTTTTTTTCCATATCACGATTTCTCGCTCCCTCCCTTACACTCCTCGAAAGCAATCTCTGGCTACGCTTTTTGCCAGGGAGAGTGTGCCCCCGCGTCACCCCCTTGCCCCTCCGCTCCCCATGTATGATACCCCGTGATAATCCCAGCCTGTATCAGTGAGGGTTCACGAGAGAACGTACGTCGCCACCAAGGATTACCGGGAAGAGTTGCCCTCTCTCGAACCTTCTTGCTCTCTCCCTCTCCCTCTCTCTCTCTCTCTCTTTTCCATTTTTTTCCAACTTTATATTTCTCTCTGCCATGCGGCTTGAAAAATTCATGGGAAAATGCCTGCAAATTTAAACTGTTCCTTCTTCTCGTCAACATTTCTTTCAGACTAAAACGACGAAACTGCATTCAACCGCGCGGGTACATTTATGAAATCTAGGATCTCCAGCTCTATTAATAAAAATTAAAATCGAATTTTTGATCCCAAAAGCATTTGAATCAAGAAATTGTTCCTGAGATTTTTTATTTTCGAATAACGTTCACCCATACACACTCAAGTGGAGATGAGTACGGTCATGTACGGATATATGTATATATATAGACGCCGTTTCGTGTGCACAGACTCTTGAACGTTGGGCCGGGTAAGTCCGTAAAATATTCAGTTCGACATCTGGTCGTTTTTCGTTTGTGCAAACTCTTGGGGTTTTTTTTCTTTTCCTTCTTTTTTCCATACGCCCGTTGAGCCGACTACTAACGGTGTAAGTCAGGCGTGCGCTCATTCGAGAGAGAGCCTCTTGTTTCGTGGGATTGTCGGATCACCCAGGAACGATATTGCGCGGGGAGAAACTCTTCATCCCTCTCGTCCTCGTCTTCATCCCTCTTTATCGCACTCTCCCTCTTCCCCTTTGCTCCCTTCGCTCCGGAGACCGGCCAATTTGCGACTTTTCGGAGACTAAAATTGTACACAAAATACGCCAAGAACCCAGACGAGGAGTCTGAGCAAGATAATACTAGACAGGATTCCATCTTGCTCCTGTACTTTCTTCTTTTTTTTTAATATTTTTTTTTTTTTTTATAAAATGGCGCATGTCTCTGCACGCGTCAACGATCAAAGAATTTTGTACATTACGGAAACTCCGAGAATTTCCACTCATTCTTCGATGGAGAAAGAAATACGGGAATAATAATCACAAAAAAAATCGTTCAAGAGATGAATTTTTTTTTCTCGTTCAGTATAACTTTGAAACAGCAGCCAATACAGATAGAGGACCAAAAGGAAACGATGTTCCCGGAGCCACGCTCCAGAGTAGATTAATAATTTGATCTATTCTACTCGATTTAATTGTTCACACTAAATATATATAGTTAGCATGTGTATATACGAAAAGCAAAGCCCTAAATCTTGGTGAAAATTAATCAAAGACATGGCATGACAATTATCGAGGGTTCCTAATCGCGCCATTTTCACGAAAACATTGGGGCGATCGCGTGCCATTGTTCTCCCTCGTTTAGATACTTAATACCTAATATACCAGTGTTTTGACACGGTCGTTCCCTCCTCCGTTTCTCCCAAAACACGCTTTCCATCATGGAAAAATGTACAAAACGTTATGGTGGTCCGTTAGTTTCACGCAGGATGTTGTGTGCGTGCCAGCTATTAAGTGCATTATTGTACCGATTCACTTCGCCCCCCCCCCCCCCCTCCTTCCTTTCCTTTCCTTAGAGTGGTAATTGAAAAACACTTTTCACAGCAAACAAGATTGACGACTTGACCATTTCTATTTTTGCCCAGGAACGAGCGAAACAGCCCGAGTATATCCAACAACTATTGAAGATTCAGGTTGTTTAATTTTTACTCTTAGAATAGTGTTGATTCGTGCTCATCCGAATTCGTTTATCCAATTTTCTGAATGTTTAGAGTTTTTTGTTTCAGTTGTTCTATTGAAATGGTAACATATCACCAGAATGAGTGTGGGGTGGGGGGGGGGGGGGGGAGGAAGTAGAATAATTAATTCTCAGTGAAAGATTATTGGAATCGATCGAATATTTTTACAGCGCATTGGAGAGAACGTGTACTAAGAACTTCGTGTACTTACTCGTTTGAAAATCGATTCGATAAATACTTTCGAGTATAGCTAATGGACGCGGTTTGCAGAGTTCGAACGCAATGAAAATAACTTTTCTTCATCCATGCATCAATCTCTTATTTTTCGCAATAATCAAAATGTCTTCGTACATTTAGTTTTTAGAGGAATCAAAGAAATATTCTGAAAACACAAAATAATTTCACTATGCAAACTTCAATACTGTGTGCCATAATACTAAAATCTAAAATAATCGTTGTGCAGTCCTGAACATTTGAAGCCAGAATCAGGATTGTCCAAATGATGTACTAACGATGAAAAAATACCGGCAGATTAGCCTAGTGACCGTTGAAAAGGGAGGGAAAAAATGAGAGCTCTCAGAACTTATTACAATGAAAATAATTAATGTATGAAACGCTAAATCGTTTTGTTCCGCTCGTGCTTATCTCGTTGTTGCTTTTGTCATCCTTCTTGGCCAGTTATCTGACATGTTTTCCCTCACAGTTGAGAGAAAGAGTACAGAGATAATTAATAGGGACCCATTAATAAAAGGATAAACCGTTGAATTTGGGAATCCGAGAGATGCTCCAGAGCAAATAAATTTCTCTGGAAAATGTAGGTTACATCGGAAAAGGGAAAATGACTGAATCATACATGTAGAGGAAAAACTGTAGTACTCGAACCAACGACTAATTCGAGTGTCAAATTGTCTTTGGAATTTTCGAAGCATTTTCAAGATCTCTCTCGCTCCCTCAACCCCCTTAACGTTCAGTTTTACTTGCCCATTTTGCCTTGGTTTTCTCGACTGTTTGATCCTCAAAGTACACAAAGGCCACATGAGTACGAGTCTGGCCGAGCGTTTCTAAACTGTTGGCAAATTCAAATCAATGAATACCACAATATTAAGGCTTCGGGAAACTTGTGTGTCATTTTCAACTATTTTTCAGTATGCGGAACAATGTTTTAACGGATAAAACAAAATGATTGAATTTCAGAAAATCAGGTGCTTATGAATCGAACGTTTCCTGGGGTATTTGAAATAATCAGTGTACTTAAAAAATAACATCACAAGCGAAGAGAGAAAAGGCTTGGTAAAAACTTTAAAACAGCATGAATCGAAGTACATGCAGTTTACATACAAAATAATATGGCAAAATATTGACGTTCTCGACACTTTATCGCATGCACCAAATAATTAAAATCACTAAACAAGAAAAAATAAATAAACTGGAGAACATTTGTTAAGTTGGATATTCTATTGAGAGCGTAACACCCTCGCACTTAGCCTGAACATCGATACAGCTCAATGAAAATAGGGGTGAATCAGAGTACAAAAAGAGAAAGTGCCCTTTTTAGTTTGGAGAAATCGAACTATGGATGCATGTTGAATCTTTGACGCAACACGAGCGTAAAAGCCCCTCCTAAGCTGGTTGTATTGCGGCTATTACCGAGTCATGCATCACCGGGTAACAACCGCAAGGTTTCCCATATTACAACTGTCTCATTCTCAAATCTCCTTCAAAGTTGGCCTTTCTCGTTTGCTCGTGGCAACAGTCCGGAGACTTGTGCACGATAACCAAAGGGGATTGAACAAGAAGAAGAAGTGGAGGAGCACGATGAGCGCTTGGCTGGGAAAGTGTGCAGCTGATATGGGAAAAGCGTGCATATACGCCTGGTTTGATACGCCGTTTCAGATGTAACCCTGAGTACCCTGACTGGGACCACCCAGGTGTGCCATTCCCTACCGATATTCTGTATCTCATGGTCAACCATATTTATGACCCAATATTTCCATATTCCCTTTAATCCTCAACGGTACTGAGAAATTAAATTCCCAAGTAAAATTGTTCCGAATCCACGTAACATCTTCCGATAATCTTTCAACAACTTTTGTCCAAATCACACACCTAAAAAATGAACTCGATTCTTTTTTCGTTATCGATTCCACTACAAAAATTAGCAGACTATGCAGAAATGAGATTCTCTTTGGCTTCTCTGGTTTGGGTTCTTCTTCCCAACAAGTCCGGTCCTTCTGGGTAGACACGAACTACCAATAACTTATCGATATCACGGAGAAAACAAATTTGTTTTGTTTAATAAGAAATGCAATCTCATTGAATTCTGAACAGTTCAGTGTGGATCCGGGAACAGTAGTGCAGGTGAAAACGATATTCCGCTGCACTTTCATGTATCATTTCTCATATGTCGGACTAGAACTTGACAATAAGTGAAAACGTCTTGAAAATTGCAAGTTTTATCTGCCAGCATGGTAAATTCTATGATGAATATACGAATGTACATCGAACACGGAGGTTTTACCATACGCATAGTTTTGTTTTCATGGCTACCGTACCATACTTTACAGTATTAAAAAGTTTGGAGACATCTCTTTTGTTTCGAAGCAAACCGCCAACTTCACATGGCAGTTTTTCGTCGAAAACAAACAAAAAAAGCCTGTTTTTTCGGTTGATCAGTGAAAACTCACCATTTTCGTTGATGAATAAGTGAATAATTAATAAACGATGCGGACGAATTATTTCATTTTCAGGAACCCTAATTGCAATCATGTCATTTGTGGTATGTCAGTTTTTCAACAATGTTTTAACATTTTTTTCTCTATTCCAGGCGTAATACTATTGTTCACCGATGACCGTAGGAATCTTACCATGTTAAAAAGTGCTTTTTTAATATTTAATTTCACAAAAACGGTGTGGACGATCGATTTAAAATTTGGATAGAACATCCGGTACATGTCAAAGAATATACTGTGTAAATTTCATCCAAATGGTAATATTTTGTCACTTGTACCGAAACTCAATGGTACATCTTTAATATGCTGACTAGAAAAATTATGTGTTTTGCTGTTCAAATAACATGATTCAGCACTGTCCTCAAAATACAAAATTATTCTCTGACAATTTTCAGTCACGTTTTCTCCGTGCACTACCTCTGGTGCGAAAAAATTTCTAGAATATTTTAGGAACATTTCTAAAAAAAAAAATCAACTGCAGAAAGAAACAGTTGAAAGAAAAAGATCCGAAATTGCGAGTTAGATACGAAAGAGTAGAGTTTGCGTGGCAATGAGATTTACACGCATTTACAATCATACGTACAAACACGAGCGTCCCGAAAAAAATGTGTTTTTGTTTCTGGTCAATAATTTATTCTTCTGAATAACGCTGACCAAAAGAGAGAAAAAAATCTTGAATCGAGGCTTTACAGTATCTCTCGCAAGGGTAGGTAGCCTGTGACGTGGTAATGACGAGAGACACGAAATACCCGAGTGAATGGTGTACACGGATACTAAAAGTTCCACGTGAATCTGGAGGTCAGAGCGCACGCTCCGTTTGAACCTTCATATTTCATGTTTTCGAGGTTCATATATCGGTCGAGTGAAGCCCCAAGAAAATAGGAGAAAATGAATGGTCGTCGAAAATGCTCCCTCTTTCTGGGCGAGGGCGTACGCCACCCTTGCCACTCATCATTTTCGGGCTGATGGAATACACTTTTCTCCGGATCCTTTATTTTACGTAATTATCAAAGTCCAAAGTGATTGTTTATGGTAGCTCATCACGCGATTCAATAATTCGCAGCATGAGTGTATAAATGTATGTAAAATTATCTTATTAAACGAAAGGTGGAGCAAGAATTCGAAAGATTTACGACTCTTGACACAGTTTTATTATTGTGTCTTATTGCTCCATTCCATCGCAGCCTGTTTCATATACACATGCTCATAAAACAGAATGTATAAAATTTGTTCAACTTGTATATACATGGAAAATTCGATTCACGAGGGAAGAACAGTTTTTCGGAGCATTTGGAACACGCTGAAATACGCTGCACACCGAGATAGAGAGCAACACGTCCAGTGACCTGGTCGTGCCGCAAGCGAAAATCGGAAAAGAAAAAGAGGGAGAGAGAGAGAGAGAGAGAGAAATTCGCTATAATGTCGAGGAGAGACGGTTGCGCGAGTTCGGACACTCCGAAGGTCCGAGGAGGGATGCTGGTGTGTACCGGCCACGTACACTCATTCACGCGTATACACATAGACATAAATTCCACACATATGGGTAATTCTATGTGTTAAGACGAGTAGCGAAATTGGTACATCATTCTCTATTGATAGGCCTCATCAGCAAAAGAACCAGTGCGATCCAAGATCTATGATGAGAGATGAAAATGGAAGCTGCGGAAGGAATTGCAGAAAAATTGAAAAACGAGAGAAATTGCTCTCGGAGTTTGCATGAAACGTCTCAGATCTCCGTACCTACCAACTAAATATATGATGTACACTGTACATACGGGAATGTATGTATTATATATATATATGTATATGAATACACACTCGATCGCGCCCTCAGCGGGCGCTATAGTAACAACACGGGGGAAACATAGGGAAATCAATATGGCTTCCGTTGGCCTCTTTCATCCCCTCGCGGGATTCCACCTCGTTCTCGCCCGCTCTCTCTCTCTCTCTCTCTCTCTCTCTCTCTTTCGTGCGAGTTGGACCGTTCGGAGGGTCTCGCACTCGAGCACATACAGGCCACTCGCGGAGGTTATACCCGGCTCGTATCTCTCTCCACTGAGCTCGCGGGAGGCCTCGCGCGCTCGGACGGGTGAACCCATTATGAGGGGGTGTTACTCCGGGGCCAATCCCCAACCACCTGGGAGAGAAGGCCTCAGCTTCAAAAGTGCCATAAGGGCGCATGTGCGGTTGCTAGGGCCACCGGATACCTCGACCAGGACACGTTAAACACCCACCCACCCACTCTTTCTCTCCCTTCTTACCTTATTTTAACATTTTTCTTTTTTTTTAACAATTTTTTTATCCGATTGCAAAGCTTCGTGATTAAGTCTATTTTAGAAGATTTTCAGAACCATCGGGATCGTGATGAGTTCGATTTTTTTTCATCCATTTTTATGTATACACGTTTCAGATTGTACGTCATTTTGTTATTTTCTCATTCCATCTTCGTTTGGACCTCTGGCGGTTGTTTCAATACTTCTTCTTCGTCATTTTATTCATCCAGACACTTAGGGACTTCGACAATAATTTTAATCGTTAAATGTAGAGTTTACGTACACATATTTACTCTGTTGTTGTTTTTGGCAACAAGTTTTTGCTGTTGACTCTACTCCTATAAAATCTTTCATCTTGTGTTCTGTTCTTCCGATTCGAGCTGAAGGCCATGGCAATCAACTCGACTACGTCACTGTCTGCGTTATAGAAGACTGATGTTGATAAAAGTGATTTAATAAATTCATGCAAGGCACACTAATCAATTTATTTTGCTTGACTGATACTAAAATTTTCAAAACTACTGATAATATTTTATTTTTTATCGGCCAAATGATGGAGATCAGGGAAAAATACTTTTCTGACTTGAGAATCGATGGAGGAAGCTACTGTATGATTTTATATTGAATGGACAAAATATTTCACTGGGTATATTTCATCATGCATGGTATCAGTCGGGTCAGGCAAATTTTTATTGATTGACTGAATTCCTCTTTCGGCATGAGAAGGTTTTTTACGCTTTTTCTTTCATTTTTCCAGAACCTTCAACTTTCGGGGTACTATTTTCTTAGCCTGTCAGCGGGTAATAAAAAAACAGTTGGAAACGCGGTCCTTGCGGTAAAAAGTCTCTGTAGCTAAATTTCTTTTGTCGGTGTACTTGGCTCGAGTCCGCGGTCATAGATAACGTGGTTTCTCACTTTTACTTGAAGTCGCTAATCGAATTAGGTACGATTCCACGGTGTTGTAGTTTCGATAATGCCAAAGCTAAGTATTTTTTTTTTTTTTATCAATTTTCTTATTCTTTTAAGGGGAGGTATAGTTAGAATTTTTAAAAAACCAATTTTTTTAAAATCCATTTTCTGAAAGTATAATATCTTACGAGTATTTTCCGACCAATTGAATGTAAATCGAACTATTATTCGCCGAAATACATGTATTCGAGTCGAGAACGCTAACCGGCAATCCCTGGAAAACGGTCAAAGGCAAGAGTAGCTCGACGGCAGCTGAAAATGACTTCAGATGCAGCTAATAAAGCGCGGGAAGACAAACTATATGGCGCAGGAATAGACGTCTCTATGTAAGTGACAAACAAAAATTTTTATCTGCATGCAAATCGTACTCAAAACTTTAAACTCGTTTTTCCCGAAACCATGTTCTCGAAGTCGGTGATCACTGTAGCTCGAAAACGACTTTACCGATCGGGTTGAAATTTATATCACTTCTTCTATACATAGTTGTCCTCCGGATGAACGAAGGATTTTTTTTTTGGACAATAATTTTTTTTTTTATGGTCAAAAATGTAAGTGAAATTTTGGTCAAAACAACACTTTTGACTTTCAACGTCCGCCAGTTTGTGAAAAATGGAAATTTTTCAAAACCCTTCGTTCAACCGGAGCATTATATCATTAACTAAAGATCCCCTTCTGATTTTTTGGTTTCAGATAATCTGTTGCAGCGCAAGACTGATCACCGGAAAATCTGTTTTTTTTTTCAGCGTCCTCGGCCATTGATGATTGTCGGCTTATTGTGGAATATATTTCTTTAAAAAAATTGCAATGTTCACATTAAATATATATCTTTCAAACGGAAAAACTTTTGTTGTAAATTATTTTATCGTTTGGCCAAAAAAAAATCCGAAGAAAGGCCTTTTTGTAACGTTCTAACTATACGTCCCCTTAATTGTCCTAACTTTTCTTTTAATTTAACTTTTCGCACCGATAAAAATAACCAAATTTTTATCACCTGAGAAATCGAAGAGATTTCAGACATTAGTGCATGAAAAAAAAAAAGGAATTCCGTCGCCTTGCAATACGGCAAGTACTTCATCATTCTGATCCTCTGGGGAAAGAAAGCTTCAAGAAAAACAACAGCTTCATCAGAGTCACGAAACTAACGGACCGTCAGGGGTTTTAAACTGTTTAGAGTTTCGAATGCAACGTGTTTGCAAACAAATCGAGGTAGATTCACGAGTTTGCCAGTAAGTTTCAATGCGCGTGGAGAAAATCATGGACTCGGAAACTTTTCTCATTAACTAAGCGGGTATCAACAATAGAAATAACGCAATAGTTACACGAGCATTGAACAAAACTAATTTCTAGATTTGAAAAAATATATTACATTTCGAGCTACTAAAACCTACTCGCAATTCGGTTCAATGAAGAATGATTCTTATCTTCGGAGATTGCAAAAAAGGTTGAGCAGAAGTTGGAACCTCCTGGCGGTCAAATGAAAAACCTCCACATGAATGTTTCTTACCAACAGCTAAACGTGCGCAACGCTATTGGCCTCTACATATATCAACAGTGGCAAAGATAGTTTTCTCAATTACCGACACATTCATATTCTTCCATACCGACCGAACGAAGCTCGAGTTTCAGTAGTCTCCGCGCCAACAATCGATAAAGTAGATTTTTCTCTCACTCAGTCAATTTTTACATTGATACATTAAAATAAAATACAAAAAAACGATGAGATTTTTTAGCTGAAATGCGCATCCAAAGGTTATCCATCGATTTGAATATATTAACTTTGGCACGGCTGAAAAACACTCGAAATTTATTTGAAATAAGCGCGTATTCGTAGCGCATGTTTGTAATCGAAATTTCGAATAAATTTGTAATTCTAGGCAAAGCCAGTCCAAGGTCGTGTATCTGCCGATTGTACGGCGAGGAGCATTGTACCGAAAATCTATACAATAGTCTTTAAATGCAAAATAAATAGGTGTCCAAGACCGTTGAAGATTTCAGTCTGTCTGTTGATGTCACGAAACGCGTTGTGTATTACTATCTTAAATTTGGAGCGGAAAGCTTTGTCCCGAGAAATACAAGTCGATCGAGGGTGAAATTTAGTGAGTGAAAATTGACAATCAAATATCAAAATTTTCCATTTTTTTACGAAAAATATTGTGTAAAGTAAAATCAATAAAAAACAAATGGAAAAATAAGTTTGCCGTTGCAAAAAAAAAATGTTGAAAAATTGTGAAACTCGAAATTCTCTCGAAATTTGATGATTCGATTGCATTATTTAAAAATATATATCTGTATGATTGATATCTGAATAAGAACACTTTTCTAACAATAGATTATTAAGAAGGGACCGAACCGTGAGGCTGAAAACAGGAATAAAAAATGGCGTTTTCCCTGGCATTAGCGCTCGCGGGCTACGATGAGAACGATTTTCGTGGATTAGTGAATTTACTAGGTCGCAATGATGTCGAAAACGAAGGAGGCCCGAGATCGCGTACAGTATCGCCGAGTGACCGGAGCGAATCGAGCGGGATAAGCAGCCTGATTATATCAACAATTTCGTCAACTTATAGCGCAACGTCTTCACGATCGTCGATATCGTCGCGATCAGAAACACCGGAAAGCCATTCGCCGAAATTGAAGGTTAGCGAATTATGATTTTTTTCAGTTCTCCTTTTCCTCATAAGTAATTCATTAAGAAACAAATTATCAAAATAATTATGAGCCCCGAAAAATGTAGCGTAACGATAATGATTAATCGAAGGAAATGTATCACAGAGATCATCAGTATCATGATGAAAATTTTGTTCCATCAGAACCTCAACAATCGTTGATCAATATCACGGCTGGAATAAGTCAATCGTACCCGTCGATTGTCAGCCAAAACAAATTCATCGTAACGTATATTATTAAACGAAGAAATTCATGCCCATCGATCAGGGGAAGGCAACGAAAAATCTGTCGTTGAAATTGAAGATTAATTTAGAGACAATTATCACAGATGAAAAATCTATTGTTGAGTCGACTCTGACGCAAAAAAAAAGTTTACCACAACATTGATCTTGAACCCCAAAACAACTAATCGGTACACTTGATACCGAGCAAAAAAAATATTGGAACATCTGTTACGGGCTCTCATAAATTAATCGTAATGATAACAATGATCCGACTGAGCATTACAATTCTGTACGTTATTTTATTTCATTTTTTAACAACTCAGTAATAAAAATATTCATTCAGTCCCATCTCTGTTGATAAATACAATTATTTTTACATCATTCGGTCGAAAGAAGAACTGTATTTTCAAATAACTTTGTTGTCATGCTCAAACGTCAAAATTCATTATATTCCTTGAATCCTCGATCGAACCACTATGAATACGTAAAGAACTTTATGTTCGAACGAATCGTATGATTTATATGAAAAATTAAATGAAAAATATGTACGTGTATCTGTTTGTATTCATTGCAGTTCTAAAACATCGCAATACGAAAAAATTTATGATTGAAATGCCCGATCTTTATTCTTGATCAGATTGATGAATGTAACTATTCAGAGACACGAATTTTTATGATGAAAAGTATTTTACAGAAAAGATATTTTAACATAGTTATATTTCCGGATTGACATCATCGTTTTCTATAGAAATATTCAAGATTCAGATTATTTACGAAAATTTTTTTTATACTGCCAATCGAAATACAATTTTTTCATGTACTAAAAAAAAATGATTTTGAACGTGAAAAGAAATTAATTTGAACTTTCCATTTGCATCAGGCCGAGACGTTGTTGCAGGAGCTGCACAAGAAACGAGACATACTGAATCTCGCCGAGAATCTCCACGATTCGTCTTGGAATCTGAAAAGTCCATTAATGCCACGGAACGACAAAAAATCATACATGGCCAACAAATCCATCTACCACCGATTGAGCGTGAACGCCCTGAAGGAAGATTATCCAGTGGTGAGACGATTAAAAATATTTAAATTGGCCAACAGGTGTGAAGATTTTCGGAACTGAAATATCATGTTTTTTTTTTTTTTTTTTTTTTTTTTTTTTTTCAGCGAATCTGTGGACACTGTGGTTTCACAGAACCTTCGCCATATCTATTTTAAAATACAGACATTTGGAAAAAAAACTAAACAAACTGCTTATCGTAACCGACAAGTTGCCGAACAGCCCACAAATCGTGACAACGCGAAAAAAAAACTGCAAAAAAAAATTTGAACTTCACAGACAACCTGAACTGTGATAAATCGCAAGCGGCAGCCGGTTCCATAGAAAAAGAGGACTAAGTGATGTCAAAAAAATCAATATTACACATAAATTTGAAAGAAGAAGAGAAAAAAAAATCATAAATCATACCAAAGAAAAAACATTTGAAGAAAGGAATGTGAATGGAACCGGAAACGAGCTGCAATGTAAGCGAATAATTTTTAACGATTTTAATATTTATGAAGTGCCGTTATTCATGTTTTTTTTTTTCCCCTCGTTAAATTACGTCGAGGATTCAAAACAAATCTGAGTGATGTCAGAGATTTACGAGAGAGTTTTTCAATAATTACCGTTGAAGCGTCCAATAAATTGTAACTGTATAATCCGATGAACAGGCATATTATATTTAAAAACAAAAAAATAGACAAATAATATTCGTACTTAAATTATATTTTTTTACGTTTCGTACTTGGAGTTGTGATTGATCCAATGTTTTTTTAAATACAAATCTATACAAATGTAAACTGCTTTAGCAGTCTCATGATTGACGGTTGTTTTTACTATGTTAATAAACAATTTTGTTAGAAAATCCATTTGTTTTTCTCATTCACCACTGTTATCGCAGGAAAAAACCCCGTTGTTGGGGCAAACGATATTTTTTATTTAACAAATTTTTCGATACGAAATTCAGTCTTTTCGATTGTGCAAAATTAAATTTTGTGGTTCAACCGATTTTCGTAGCCTAGATTTGCAGAATTTCGTAAAACAATAAATTTCGTTTCATTTCAACGACACGAACATCTAAATCATGAAACGTAAATCCGAAAAAATAAAATCAACTATCAAATTGTACGAGCAACTTGTATTAACCGTGGCTAAAACCCAAGTTCCTGTCTCCTCATAGAAAGATAATCGAAAACGATGAGAAGCGTGCGAATCTACTTTATCAACAAAAAATCTTTTACCGACTGACGATCTCGACGGAAAGGTCGATCAGGCAGGAAACGTTGAGTTAACAGTTGATAAGTTATCCCTCGCCGACAAACTAAATTATAACGGTTTTCCCGCAAAAGAGATTTGAATATGAAGCTCGATTTTATAGCGCAACTCCTTGGATTTCGATCGGAAAAACATTTGTGCGCAGGTTATATCATCGTGAAAGTTAAAACTGCACATTTCGGTTATCTAAAAAGCAAAAAGTAGCATTTTTCGACGCCAATCCCTGGGCATTGTTCGAGAAATAAAGGAAGAAGTATTATTCAATGAATTAATCGACAGATAAAAAAGAAAGCAAACAAATGTATCAGCGGCCCATTGACCAGAGGCTTCTATATATCTTTCCTCGCAAAAAGCCCCATTCCCCGGACCATTCGCCTACCCTTTCTTCCACTTTTTCATCCTCTTTCTCTCTTCCATTCACGTGGATTTTGTGTCCGCATTTGGTGCGGGGGCGGAGAGGTTTGGACAGAAGTGCGTGAGTGCGCGCGAGATGTGCTCGCACGACTATTCAGATATTGTTGTTATTGTTAAGGGAACAATCGGCCGTCAATAGGCCGCCCCGGCATAATGTATCTATTCAGGTGCAGCCAGTGGTGCTCAAAGGATTTTCATTTCTTCCTCACTCTCTCCCCTCTTGGGATATTCAACAAAATATCTATTCGACAAAATCTAAATATATACCGAGTGAAGAAAGCAAAATATTTTCGTCTAAAAACCATTGAAAAGTGATGAAAACTTTGATAAGACTATTTTGATAAAAAATATCCGGCGATATACATACACGCCATTTCAATCGAATTATTCAAAGCCATTTATTCGCGGGAATTCGAAGTATATCGGAGTCGATGTAAACCCTCGAGATACGGTGAGAATCTCTGGCTGAATTTGACGATGTACCCATACCAATGATTACGTATGCGGGAATCATTTTCAACAAGAAAGAGGAATAGAGAGAGAGAGAGAGAGAGAGAGAGGGGGGGGAAGAGATAAAGAGAGAAACTCACGGGCGGTGCACATGCAAGGGTCCAAAAATCGTCGAAATCAGTCGAGTTCAACATCAGCATTGTACCTGGGCATTGTCTCCGTCTCATTGTTATCGGTGTGTATATATAACTACGGAATATATGTATTTGGATGCTGCACAACATTCTGGGTATATGCGCGAGAGCATTTTCATCCTGATGGCACGCTGCTACTGCAAATCTACTGCTCCCTGTTCATATGTATAACCACATGGATGTGCTAGTCACTATACTCGATAGATACGACAGGAGATCTCTAAAATCAAATTATTATACTACATAAGTATAGCTGTATACATTGGGATTTATGGCATACGTGCATGCCAGCATCTCGTCCTCTTACCAGGCTCAAATGAATCCAGAAATGCTTAAATATCTCTAATCAACGCGTGTAGATGACGAGCTGAGCTTCTTACAGGTGGCTCGAAAATTCCATGTGCATGGTATCCGTGGATGGTAGAAAAATGTCTCCAAATGTCCGACAACGTGTGTCTCAGGGAATGGGAGATCCGTCGATTTGAGAAAGAATGCCCTGTGTGGGATGAGGGGAAGGAGGACGTGCGATTTTCGTATTGATATCGAAGAAGCGGGGATGGACGAAGGAACGTCGAGTTTTGCGAGAGTGCGAGAGAAAAGAGAGGTGGAGTAAGAGGGGGAAGGGGGGTGGAGAGAATAAAGGAGAGGGGAGAAGAGGGTAGTATAGCGAGGGCACAGAGAGCAGCTGAATAGAAAGCGACACAATGGACCTGGGTGGCTGGTGGAGGCGTGTTATCAAATGGGTTCCTCTCATTCACATACCGCGGCGGCCTGGGGTTGGAAAAGAGAGAGGGAGCGAGCGAGCGAGAAGGAGAGCTACCTGTGTCTGTCTCTCTGTACCAGTGTCTGTCTGTTATACTTATTCATACACCTAGCCCACCTCCTCGTTCCTCTTCTCTTCACCAACGAGACCATTGTGTGTCGTTTTCTCTCTCTCCCTCTCGCTCTCTTTCTCCCTCCTTTCCTCTTTCCACTGTTGAGTCGAGTTCAGTTCAGTTGAGAAGGCGATGGAACGTGCCACAATGCACGAATATGGGCCTTGCCCCGTCACTCTTTCCCTCTCTCTCTCTCTCTCTCTTCTCTTTTCCCACTCTTGAGGCTTGATGAAAACCTCTTTCGACTCCCGGCCGCTTCCTTGTCCCTGCGTATATACACACACGCGCCCTTTTACCCATTCGCCAATCTCTCTTTCCCACCCCTGAAATCGCGAGTCACTCGCCCCCCTCTCATTCCTCACTGCCCGATAATCGAGAATTTGAAAAATTCACTACCTTCAACCGGAGTTGTTTAGGAACATTACCAACGAGAAAGAGAGAAGAGTTTCTACCACGAAAAAGTGGCATCGTGTGCAAAGAGTTTTAGTGAACAAATAGGAGGAAAAGAGGGATGACGATCCTCAGGATTCTCAAAAGACAATCGCACCACAAATCAAAAGGAGCCAAAGTCCATACGCCAACAGAGGCATATAAAGCCGTCTGTTCTTCGCCGAGTTACAAAGAACACTCTATACCGAAGAAGGAGTGAATGAATAAGCAGAAAATCTGATGAATGCTAATTAAATGCGATTCGTCTTTATCGGTGATCATACAGCGGTAGGATTCCAAAAAAGATGAAGGGAAACAGGAGGGGAGAGAGCAGAAGATTTCTTCTTCATCCCAGGCGAATTTCTCTATCACGGAAACCCGCTGAAAGGATGAACAAGAGATACGAGTTGTACACTCTTTTTCGAAGGGAATGATGTCGAAGGAGGATAAAGGATTATAAAAGAGAGCAGCAGGGCAAAAGAGAAAATGAGAAGATCGTAGAAACGTTGTGGAAAACTGGATGAAGGTCTGGAAGAGGAGAAAGCAGGCTGGAGGGAGGAAGAGAAGAGCACGAGAAAGACGGAAACGAGGAAACCTATAACGAAACTGTGATTATGATGGACAAGAGAAGAGGAAGCGAAAACGAGCGAGTATGGGAACAGGACACGAGGAGGAGGAGGAGGGAAACTTTTGCTGAGAGCATAATATACATATATATGTAGAAAGCGTGCGGAACGAGATGAGAACGAAAAGTACGATATACATACATATATACATATAGACATGTATATATATCGCAGTGTTCTCGCGCGATGGCATACAAAACTCGCTCAATACGTCATTCAGCCGAATAATACCGCTCGTTCCCGCCAGAATGAGACTTTCAAAGGGAATTAAGGATTCAAAGGCATCTTTTGCGCGCCGCTAACAAAACGCCCGGATTTTACGTATACCGTACACAACTATAACGTCACTATTTGTATTGCATACATACATGCTACTCAATACGTACAATACAGGTGTGTATATACACGTGTGCGTAAAAGCAATATTCCTTTTCGTCAGTTCGCTTCGTCATCCTTTACCTTCCTCGGATAATGTCTCTCTTTCTCTCTCTCTCTCTCTCTCTCTCTTTTCATGGACTAAACAATCATATCGTTTGCACGAGAGTATACAGACGAGGATGTCTTACAAACATTTTCAATAGAATCGAATAAGCTTGTGTCGTTTCATCGGGTCGAAATCCTTTTTCTTTTGTTGCTATTTGTCCATTTCGAGTCACTTATAAGATCGGTAATTCTGTCTTTTTTTTTTTTTTTTTTTTTTTTTCGGAATATTCAACACGCCGATTCTTCCGAAGAGTGCAAAAAAAAACGTACACAACGGAGCTCGTGTAGGATTAACGTGGCAAATAGCAAAATTGTTCAGCCTCTGAATCAAACATACGAAATTTTAGTGCGCTATCCGTATGAATCTTTCTTCGCTGACAATACAATTCTTAACACGGTGAAAAGTCACTCGTCATAATAAAAAATAAAAAAATATATGTATGAAAACTCGTAAAGAAATACGAAAAGAAGTAAAAAGGAATGAGAGAACTCGGGAAAGAGGGTGAAAGAAAATCCTTTTGCGAGTGTAACACTTAGCACGAGGGAAAAAGATCCCCGAAACAGTTTGTCCCGGATTTCCTTCATCCTCGTGTCTGAGCGCGTGGTCTCGTGAGAAAAAAAGCTTTTTTTTTTGTGGACAGTATGGGGGGAAAAAAAAAGGAAAAATAAGTATGTACGAAGTGCTCGAGGAACACGCGGTAACAATTTCATTTATCTCGAATAAAAATTCGAAAAGAAGATTGAATAAATAAAGCAGAGAGAATGAGGAGTATTCAAAGAAATCAAGGGTATGGAGGAGGCCGATCCTTTTATGAGGGAGTGTGATTACGCGAATATAGCGCAAAAGCTTATTAACATAAAAATGGCCCGGGGAGGTCGTAAAAAGACGAGTAGAGTTTCCCCGCTGTGGGTGCATGGCCACCGGCGACGCGGCAGCACATATAAACAGCAAACAGGGAGCTTCGCGTTATTACGCTTCGGGCTTATAGTTTTCGATTGTTATTCATATATATATGGCCACTTAAAGCCACGAGGAAATTTCTCAACGAATTCGAATTTCTCCCTTCCTTTCCTACCCTCGCCTTTTGACAGATAAAACATCTTCGCTGCATCCATAAACCTCCGTGGCAACTTTTATCAATTTTAATTTATTCATGTCTGCTTTGGACTTTGAGGGAAAAAGTGCCCATGATGATCCATCGAGGTTGAACGAACCGCAGCTCGTCTTGTACAGTGAGAAAAGAAATTTGTTGATTCAACAAATTTTTTTTTGGCCAAGATCGTGGCGAACAACCAAATTCGTTAACTCAATAAATATTTAATTCGTTCAATTACTATCAACAAATTTCATTTGTTCATCACGATTTGTTGGTCCAATAAAAATTGTGATAAATCAACCCATTTTTTTCTCAGTGTATAAGTCCTTGGTTAAATTGCTTATTACTTTATGATAAAAAGCGGTTGCACTCTGACAAGAAGATTCAAAAAGGCATTTGAAAGACAGCTCGTTGTCATCGTAATCGTGCAAGATGATTCGTCAATACCGATACATTTTTATTTTCGTCCTTACGGTGACTCGAAACACATGATATTTCTGATAATAAACTTCGAATGCGAATGAATATTAATTATTGCAAGTAAGTACGTTTTTCATTGGAATGTTCGATTTATTAAAGAATTTTTTGTTTCAATTTATGATAATTTCGTTGCTTCAATTTCGAAACATGTGCATTTTTCCAATTTTTTATATTAGTAGTGGCATGAACTTTCAATTTTCCAGTCTTTTTTTAACTCACTAATACATTCATTGTGCTGAGTATCATATGAAAGGTCGTTATCCGAACAATAATTTAGCCATCAGATTTTTAGAAGAACAACTTGAAAAAATAAGCCCCAAAAAGCAGACTCTCCATGTTGAACGAATTGCTGGAGATTAATAGTTTATTTTCTCTCAGAAAATCAAATAAAATCTTATCTAAATCATAGTTCCTTTGCAGTAATGTCCTTTTTCTCGTTTGTAACGAAATGCAATATTTTTTGTACTTCCAATAGAGACTAGTGTCGTTATTGAAAATATTTATTACTCCATACGTCTTTCATCACTTTTTTCGTATTGTACGGAATCTTTTTTTCCATACCCTTCCCCTCTTCATATCATCCCTTGTCTCTATAGTTATAAATACGCTGTTGATCAAGAGCTTAAACGCTTTGGCTCACCCTCGCGGTGAGCTCGAGTTACACCACCACGTGCATGCACAGTGAGCTTTGGGGTCATGAGAATCGGCAATGAATACTATTATACGACACATATCCATATATAATATGAGCAAAAAGGGGTGCGAGTTACAAAGCCACTTACCGATCGACACATAAGGGGATGATTGTTACTTCGCGTGTCTGAAACAGAAAATCCACGGATTATTAGCCGGAAGCCTTTAATTCTATTAGTAGCTATGAAGATGAAAAGTACCACGAGAAATCTCAAAACTCTGAGACGTTATGAAAATTCAATTGGAACACGACGTGAGTCGTATCGAAATAAAAAAAATTCATTTTATAAAAATTACAATTGATAAAAATCAAAGAGTTTGATCCAAACTTTTAGACAGAATTAGCAAAATAAATAGATAATCTTCCAAATATTTCAAATAATAAGAGAAAGAATATCACAAAATGAATTTTTGTTGGGTTCCACTGATGTTAAATAAAATCGAATACCGTTTTATGTGGGCTCATTAATAATTATTAATATTCTATACAATATACACACACATCTACGTAATACAAAATGAAAAATTGCGACATCAATGCTACAGTAGCCATCTACAGTACAATACGTTTATAAATATATGTATATTCAGACACATATATATCGTTTCTTTTATATATCCGGAGAGAAGAGAATGGGGGTGGGTTCGGGGACACGGACGTAGCTTCGGTTGCGCTGCCTTATCGGCAGTTATCGGTCCGTGATGTCACACAATGGGGCAGACAATGCGCGGGACAATACACCCTGTTTCCTAACCCTCGACCCTCCAACCCTCGCGTTGTACTGCTCCTACTCCTTTCATTTGCTCTCTTTCTCTCTCTCTCTCTCTCTCTCTCTCTCCCTGCTTCTCGGTCTTTTCGGAAATATACATATATAAATATATAGGTAAATTATATATATAAGTGTCTTGATACGATCCTGAGAAATTCTTCTTCTCGCTCAGACTCTCGTGCGCTTTCGAAGGGACACACGCTCACGGGGCACAAGTTCGCTGGCCAACTTAATAAACATAATAGCTGAGTTGGCCGCACCGCGCTCACAATGAGATCCGTACAACGAGATAAGGGTCGCATAATATAGAGATATGACGAAGAAGGAAGGAGAGAAGATGGCGCGCGAAAGTACGCCATTGTTACGTAAAGCGTGTCACATATCCATCAAGTCTTGGCTTCAATTGGAGATTAATATACGATTGGTCCGGTTGTCATGACGATACTAAACAGGTTGGATCATCGATTTCCAAAGACAGTTTTGTCATCGTTTATTTCCAGCATTATTCAATATGGTTTTTGCTTCTTAAAGGGGGTGAATATAGTTACAATTTTTAAAAAACCAATTTTTTTTTTTATATCATTTTCTGAAAGTATAATATCTTACGAGTATTGTCCGACCA
Source organism: Campoplex capitator (assembly GCA_037576405.1). Lineage (NCBI taxonomy): Eukaryota > Metazoa > Arthropoda > Insecta > Hymenoptera > Ichneumonidae > Campoplex > Campoplex capitator. The sequence goes on along the minus strand of JARBWI010000031.1, from coordinate 897,928 downwards.
TTTGAATGTAAATCGAACCATTATTCGCCGAAATACATGTATTTGAGTCGAGAACGCTAACCGGCGATCTCTGGAAAACACTCAAGAGGCAAGGGTAGCTCGGTGGCAGCTGAAAATGGCTTCAGATGCAGCTAATAAAGCGCGGGAAGGCGAACTATATGGCCCAGGAATAGACGACTCTATGTAAATTACAAAAAAAAATTTTTATCTGCATGCAAATCGTACTCAAAACTTTCAACTCGTTTTTCTCGAAACCTGCTTCGAAGTCGGTGATCACTGTAGCTCGAAAACGACTTTACCGATCGGGTTGAAATTTATATCACTTCTTCTATACATAGTTGTCCTCCGGATGAACGAAGGATTTTTTTTTTGGACAATAATTTTTTTTTTTTATGGTCAAAAAATGTAAGTGAAATTTTGGTCAAAACAACACTTTTGACTTTCAACGTCCGCCATTTTGTGAGAAATGGAAATTTTTTGAAACCCTTCGTTCAACCGGGGCATTATATCATTAACTAAAGATCCCCCCATGATTTTTTGGTTTCAGATAATCTGTTGCAGCGCGAGACTGATCACTGGAAAATCTGTTTTTTTTTTGCAGCATCCTCGGCCATTGATGATTATCGGCTTTTTTTCAAATATATTTCTTTAAAAAAATTGCAATGTTCACATTAAATATATATCTTCCAAACGGAAGAACTTTTGTTGTAAATTATTTTATAGTTTGGCCAAAAAAAAATCGAAAAAAGGCCTTTTTTTAACGTTCTAAGTATACCTCCCCCTCAAGGAAGTTCTGTTCGAATCTCAAAACGATGGCAGATTTTTAAAATTTTTATAGCACCTTTTTGAACATATTCCACGTGTATGAGCAAAATTTCAACAAAATTGACCGCCTAGTTTCTGAGATAAAAAATCGTAAAGTTACCTTCAAATTGCCCAGAGTCTGATGGCTATTACTGTTTTGACGGTAGAAATAATTTAATATCATTCAGTAAAAACGGTGGTTGCTCACTACAAATCTGATTATGTCTTGACATATACATTACAGTAACACAGGAAAAAGATGAACCTGATTCACCACGTATTTCATGAGATATAACGACTTAACTTATGAAAATTCGTCGAGAGAAAGAGAGTGGAAGATAGAAAAATCAGGTTGGCAGTATTGCGGCTAACCTGCGTATAAACATAGGGACCCCTGGTGCCCCCCCGCACGTCCCTCAAAGTAGGAGCAGAACTTCTTTAAACGAATTTCAAACTCATAAATCTTCGTTGTTGACTCAAAGAGTGTGCGGAGGTAAAATCTCAGTTTTCCGAATCGAGTATACTCGAAACGTAGAATCATAATCCAGCTTCACTTCTTCTGTCGCCAAAGAGGAGTAAAGTCCGACGATGCGAATTAAAAAATTGAAAAATATCGAAGCGTATGAATGAAAAAAAATGAACTCACGAGTCTGATATGAAAAGAGAATGGAATAAAAAAATATATACACATATATATATTTCATCCACCCTACTTTCTTTTTCTTTTCTATTATCATAGGGTGAATCAAAGGGAATGGGAGAAAAAGCGAGTTGACAGTGTGGCTTCACGCATCATCGAATCGACTCTCATCCACACGCCCTTTTCTCTCGGTTGTATTTACTCCTTGTTCACAATGTATTCGCCTCCCCACCTTCGTCCATCCACGCTTCCCTCTCTCAAATGTTCTCACTCGTCTTTCTCAATTCCGCCCTTGCGGCAGGCCGACTCTATAACCAACCCCTGTCGTTTTATCCCACCCCCGCACCAAACCAACAATATGGGATAGGGCTCGCGTGTAATCACCCTAACCCACGTGCCACCGCACATATTCGAGGATCCGCAACGTTTTTTTTTTTTTTTTGTTTTCTGTCACGGATCCAACCAACAGTAGTAAAATTAAACAAACAGCATTATTGAATCCGAACTTTTTTTAAGATCCTTTATTCGATCGACATCGAACCAGCTTTTGGAGATTTCTTTTGAGGAGTTCACAACACAAAGTTTGTTTTTGTTAACGAAATCAGGCAACGAAAATATGTTGAGGATCAATTATAAAGCATTCATGTAAAAAAGAATCATTAACGTGTTATCGACGATTCGAGGGTTGAATTTCGTACTTACGTTTTTTACCTGTGGGTAAAATAGGTGATGTGGACCAATCGAACGAGAGCTAAATGTTCAAAATCCGTTTGAAGTTTAGTACATACTCTACAAATGCATTGTGCTGCTCGTCTAGTAAATCACTTGATAACAAAAGATTTGCAGAATCCTTTTCTTATAAATGATGGAAACTCCACGATTTCATTTTTTCATCCAGCTTTTACGAAGAAAAATCCGTATTTTTCCACCGATTTTGATGCACAGCGTTGTAATTTGTTCCCCAAGAGATCCTCTACGACTTCACCGTGTGGATTATTTTCTAGCGACATCGCTTTGCAGCTGCAGCTATTTGTTTTTTTTTCGTAAAAAAATCTTGAAAAAAAAAAACTACTTAATGAATTCGTAAAGTATTCTTTGGGGAAGACATTAAGGCATAGGTCATCAAATCGGTGAAAAAATACCGATTATTCTTTCAAAATCTCGATGCAAACATATCATTCCATATGAAAAAACCTATGTTTTAAAAATAATAATTTAGAAATATAAGAGGGATATGGCAGAATATATGTATATTTTTAAATGTTTTTTTTGTGAGTTATATAAATTTTTTTTTTAAATTGAATTTTATTTCATGAATTTTTTTTTATCGGTTAATGATTCCAAAATCCTTTATTTTTAATTTTTTTTTTTTTTCTTTTCATTCAATAAGGCCTGCTGCCATACAAATAAATCTGTAATTAATTTCATTAGGTCATTGGATGTTTCCATAAATTTATTCCGCTCATGTGACTCGAGTGAAGCAGTTTATTCTTATAATTACAATTGTTAGGTATCGATATGACCTTAATCCAGGAGTTTTATTGAATTTCTATATATAATTATTAAATTTCTATTCTCCGATCTACTAAATTTCGTGTCTCTTTTTAGACTCATTGAAAGCAATCTACCAAATCTTTTTGAAATATTTATTTCATATTCTCATTGCGTCTATCGCATATAAATTTTTGAATAATTTCCCAATTTTTTCTTCAATTTATTTTTCTTTTCTGTTAAACCAGGATAACCGAATCACTTTTTTCCTGGGTTGGAAAAAATTAGTTGTTAATTGATTCGGTTAGCGATGAAGCGGAAAATAAAAAAATATCTAAGATGAATGAATCAAAACTGAAACGTTCAGAAGTTTTCATTTCCAATTATTTTTGTAAACTTTATAATACTTTTTCTGTTCAGACTGAGAATGTTCGCCAATTTTCCGCTATTATAATGTTCATTTTCGAAATTTTTATCTGCTTTCATTTTTTTAATGGAAGAGAGTTCTCCACTCGGATTAATTCTCATAATATTTTTTTTTTTGTTACAGACAGTTAATTATTTACATCCATTGATACAAAACGATTATTTAAAAAAAAATTTCTTATTTGATATTTTATGCATAGGCTGTGGCTGTTGCAAGTGTATCTTTGAAAAATGATAAGTTCAGCAGTAACTGTAAGGTGCATTCCGATCAAATTGAACCATTTTTTCTGGAATATGCGATATATGGCTTAAGGGAGTTCATCTGGTAATCGAATTAACAAACAGATATTGATTAAAAAATTTGAATACAGTTATCAATATCAACTCGATCACCTGTCAAAATTTCAGGTCCTTAGAATACTTTGTTTGAGAGAAATTAATAAAAACAGATTTCCCAATTTAACACGGTTCCTTATGCGTTTCTGTGGTTTTCCCGTCTGTAAACATGAAATTCGCAAGCATTGACAAACGGTTTCGTACGAAACTTTAATAAATGCTTAAAAAATATCTAAAAAATCTTTTTACCACTTCACAAAATCCATTCGATACTTATGAGGTTCGGAATAAATTAATTTGTCTCGAAGAAGGAGGTTAAACACACTAAACATACTGAGCCGACTACGCTAGTCGTGACAGTTTTGGATTTTGACTTGCTCGGTACCAGATGAACTCCCTTAATGCAGAATTTGATCATAAAGCACATCCGTATCGTAAAATTGGTTCAAATTGTTACATCATCAGAATGCGAATTCTCCCATTTGTTCATAATATCGAAACTGTTATGATTATAGGTTTTCAATTATGTCCAAGATTTTGTAGGAGGCAGCCAAAATAAAATTCAATCGCGAGTCCAGCACCTAAATGCGGATCTATAAATATTAGAAACTGATGAAAGTATAACAAAAAATTTCACTACTTCCAGTTTCTGATCATATTTGATATCATTCCTAATCGCAACTAGAACGGGAAAAAGAGCAAATCGGTAAATTAACATCGTTTACCATCTCGCAATAACACGAAGAGGATATAAAGCGAAATAAGGAGGAAACGAGAGCTGGAACCCTGATGCTAAATGCCGAGATAGAGCACGGGAAAATCGGCAGAGCTCATTGACGCAGTCAATGAATTATTCCTTTCCAAGTGCCACTTGCACCCTTCATTAGTAATTTTCCAAGCAGTGTCCCTTTCTCACCAAGCTAAATAGGCCAATTAGTTTTGACAAACGATTTTCATCCCGTAGTCAATTGGATAAGCGTGTATAGCAATTCGTGAATTTCTGCCTAATTATCCTTTCGTACTATTGCTTAATATTATTGAAGATGAAAGTCCAAAATTTATAAAACAGAAACATTATTTTGACGATACAGCAAATTTTTTTTTTGGACCAACAGATTTGTTGTTGCAATAAAACTTGTTGATTCGACCAAACTTTCGTTCATTCAACAATGTTTTCGTCACATTGAGCAACATCGATTTGAGTCAGCTAATTTATTTTTTTTAACAAACGTGGTCTATTTATTTAAGACTTCCAAGTTTGGTTTATAACCGTTATCGATCTGTGCGGTATATATGCTTTCTAATCTAGATCTAATCATTAGAAAATTAATATTTTTTCTGATATGTTATTACGTTTCGTGTTTTGCAACTATTTTTCAATGATAATATGCTTGCGATATATTGTAGAAATATTTTCTGGAAATCTGCGAAATTATAGGATTCTTGTTGGAACATCGCAATCTTCCGTACTGCATGAGAGTGTATCGTGTTGAATTGCTGTTTTTTCAAGGTAAACTATTGAAAAATCAAATGATGAAAATATATGTAAGAACTCTGTTAATTTTAATATTAATCTGTTGTGGAATACCAAAAATTTCGGAATTAAAACTTTTTTTTTTTGTATAAATGCGAAAACATGTTTGAAAAATAATGCAGAATCTCAAGAAAATTTTCTGACTCCGTTCTGGATCGTCTGAACGATTTCTTTTCTCCAGATTTTTCGAGGATCTGTTGCAGAAATGCAAAAAATTTTGCTGCCTTCTTTTAAGAAATCAATTTTGTTTAAACCTGCAGAATCTTCCAGACTATTGAATTCCAGAAATCCCTAGAAAAGTGAAGAATACCTATATTGCAGAATTACAATTTACACAAAGATGTTTTGGAGATTTTTTTTTAACATAAAACAGTTTTCCGAAGATTAAAAAAATATGGAAGTATTTGTTCATTTCTGATTGAGAAATGGACCAATGTTTAATAACATCTTGAAAACAAAAATGCAGTAATTCTAAAAAAGGAGAAAAATCAGAACTTTTTTAATCACGTTCAAAAACCAAAAGAAAAAAGGAAACTTACATGAAGCTGAACATGAGCGATTCGAGATGCCAGAAAGATCAAGGTCCATAGAAAGCAATGATAAGATACGAGACCCGGCACAGATGGAACACAGTCTACAAAAAATAAAGGGTTAAATCAAATTTGAACCCTTCCTGAAATAGCCGTACTGGGACACGTTTAAAACGTCAAATTCGTTATCGGCTCGAGGGCCTTTATCGAGATCATTGTGAATCATTGAGCTTGTCAAGGAGAGACCACCCTCGGAGAATCAAGGGATCAGAACCGATGGCCAATAGTAAGGGCAAGGGAGAGAGAAGTAGAGGGAAACCGGCACCGTAACGTAAATCATCTCCTGATGAAGGCAGTGATGACTCCATAATCCAAAACCGTGCATACGCACGAGAGCCACCCTTTCCGTTAATTCATATACCTATCTCCCGCTCATACGATTCGTTAGGGTAGAGCAGTTCACTATTACTATGAGATTCTCCGTGACCCCGAAAGAGTCATATGACCATAAAGAAGCATCGAATTATTTTATTTCCATTTTCAGAGTCCCGTATAGACAGATCGCTTAACCCTTACAATTCCGTCATGTGTGGCCATCGCTTCGTCACAGAATCGGACTCTTACAGCTTCCAACATATCAAGATAAAATTCGAACTGTAATGAACCCAGTAGCAGATGCAACAGGAAGAACAAAAAATTCAAGGTACCCCTCTCTCAATTTTAGAGAGGGTTGGAAAAACATTTTTTCCATCTCTTCACACGGATATGTCATTTAAGGTACTACCCTTATGTGACGGTTCCAAAAAATCATTTTTTTTTTACATATTTTCCAAGCAAAACATGTTGAGAATGTACTGTAGAGTTCTCAGATCGAAATACAGAATGTTTACGAAGTTATGGTACTAAACAGAAAGTACGTCAGGTTAGTAATAATTTTTTATTTTTTTAAACAATTTACAACAACAAAAAACACGATTTTTTTTCCAGTCTACCATTTTGTTAATTATGCATAAAAATAAAAGATCCTAGTTCAAGAAATATCGGCAAGCCTACTTAACAATAAGCATTTTCAATTTTTTTATTCAAATTACTACAACAGCTTCTAGACGTACCCTGCTGCCCTTGTCTTTTTTTTTCTAAGGCTCCACTTTGACAGTATAAATCAATTACTAATAATTGTAATGTTGACTGAAATTTTTTTTTTGTATGGTATAAGATGTCAATGATAACGTACAAAAAGATTTAAAAAATTGTATCGAATTTTCTTATTGAAAAAAAAATTCATAACAATTTTTCTAAAAAACGTGCTTTACACAGGGGTTAAAAGAGCCCTGAAAATTCTATACGATTTTGATTTTTGTCTCTCCTCGCGTCTCCGTAATTATTTTACAATGCTCCGTGACGACAATGACATAATTTATTTAAATTTTCTTACGAGTAATTCATATGAAAATTGTTATAGTAGGCGACCAATATTTATTCCAGATGCAAAATACATTAACAACGGATGTTGCCATAACATTTAGCTTAAGACGTTTAAGGGGTGAGGGCAAGTAAGCATTTTCAAAAGGAAAAATTGTTCGTTTTTTGCATTTTCTCAAAGTAGAGCATTGTAAAAGTATTTTCTAAAAATTTTAGACAAAGCGGAGCATCATTTATGAAGATAAATAAATTTGAGGGCTATTGCCTCGAGTAGGTAAAAGTAGATAGGTTGCGGCAGCTATACGCTCGACGATACGAAAGAAAATCGCTGCTGAGGTGCGGATAGGTTCACTTTATGATGCTGCAAAGGATGATTCAATGTAAGTCTAGAAATAATCTTTTTATCTACATGTCAATTGAACTTAAACTTTTAAATGCAGTTTTCTCGAAATCACGTTTGCAAAGTCGGTGATCACTGTAACTCCAGAATGGCTCGACCGATCATTTTGAAATTTGTATCACTTATTCTGTACATAATTGTCCCCTGGATGGACGAAGGATTTTTATCGGTGATGAATTGTTTTTTTTTATAACTGAAAATATGAGTGAATTTTCGGTCGAAAAGCAAGTTTTGACGATGAACATCTGCCATTTTGTAAAAATTCGAAATTTTCGTTAATCCTTTGTTCATCCTGGGCCCAATGTGATTTACTAATAATCCCCGTTAATTTTTATGGTTTCAGATCTGATGATCCAGTGATAAGCAGCGGTGATCACCGCGAAACACCTGTATTTTGGACCTCTCGCAGACTGACCGCATCTCGCTTATTTATCATTATTTTTCAATGAAAATTTCACTGTAGATACTAGAAATATTGATTATCCGTATGCCAAGACATTTTTCACTAAATGATAAAACCTGTTTGAAAAAAAATCCTGAAAAATACATTTTATTCGGCGTTACAAGTAGCCCTCACTCCTTAATGCTTATATGATAATCTCAGTTTTCATGAGACTTACTAATACGTGTGGTAACCTATGTTCTCAATGTTCACCCAGAAGAAACATCTAGTTAGTTCAACTAGGATCCATTAAAATAAAATGAATATTTTTCTTTGTCCCATGGCCTAATAGAGCTCTATTTAACTTTAAAAATGATTTTCTTTCATTCGAATATTTTTATATTTAAGATTAATGAAAAATCTATTTTTGCGATTTTCAATTTCAAAAAGTTTTCACAAATTTAATAAGCATGTTGTTATTGTTGTTGAGCTGCAAAAAATCTTTATAATATTATTTACACCACATTTGATATTATTATTATTATTATTGTTACTTAATATTTCCATGAGTCTGGAACCCAGGGTGGACATAAAAATTCACGACCGTCTGCTTGTTTTGAGACATGGTCCGTTTTTTTATGCACATCCAGAGCGTAATTCGTATATAAGAAATGTTTCGACGATCTGCGCCACGTAGTGGTCGGAGCGATAAGCTTTGACGTGGGTACCCAAATAAATGTACTCAAATAGAATTATTTATTTGATTCAAATAAAGCTTTTTAATTGAGGCAAATAGAAATTTTTTGATTTAAATATTAAAAAAATCGAATAAATGATCCTAGTAGATTGAAATAGATCTTTTTCTGGGTGTTGTCGTTAATACGAACGTCAAAGTTAATGATTAAAGAAACAATTATTAATTTGACGAAATCTATCAATCAGAACATTGGTGCTGTACTCCTCTGCACCATCTCAAAGCTCGACTTGGGTGTACAATACTCAAGATTGCTTTTGAACTTGTTCAATCCAATGCCGGTCGTGATTAGCTATTGAATTGAATTAACTTGCTACGTCTACCCGATAAGAACTTTTACTACTATCAAGTATTAGGATATTTGACATTAATCCCGTTCTATTACTTGAAATTTAGTTCTTTGGATTGACAATTTCAATCAATATTCTTATTTTGCCTCTACAAATAAAAATGAAAAATTAAATAGATTTTTCAACCACTTCTATTGAAACACGAATTGCAATGGGAATATTGAAATGGATACATGAAAGTGCATATGAAAACATGTCATTTTATGTATGTAAATTCTGTCCAGCCCAGGTTGTCTCATTTGACATCCAAACACAATACAGATGCACTCGGCAAGCAACGGAGCAATACTCAAATTTGCCCTTTATTATAGTAACTGTATTACATAAGCTCAGATCTAGGCTATGGGATATTATGTTTGCCATTTTTTATTTTTATTCCACATTAATATAAAAATTCCTTTGTTCGATGCAACGTTACCAGCAATGCCAATCAAATATTACATTTGTTCGGTTGAGTTGCACATTCTCACGACTATTTTTCTCGCCTCTACAACTTGCTTCTATTTTTAACTTGCGCTAGGTCATTTTTTTTGTACACATTGCGTTTATTTGAGTCAAATACAACATTAAAAATTGCTCAGAAAGTAAAAAATGCCCTGAGTTTATTTTCCTGTATAATGGGGCACACTGTAGAACGGCTATTTTGCAGTTTTCAACTGTACATTTTGTTTTAGTTTCAGTAATTTTTACATATTGACGATTGATTCCTACAAGTCATTTTTTTTCGCGCGGATATTTTGTCTTCGGCTTGAAAAACGTGTTACCTTCTGATACAAGAATACGGCAATTTATATTTATGGCATAAACAAAGATACAAAACACAACATACCACTTCGAACAATCATTCCGATTTTTTTTTATCGAAGAACAAATTCAGAGACAGAAATCTGTGTGAACAATCGAATCTTATAAAGCTTGTTCCAAAGAGGGTAAAGGTTCTATACAAAGTAGGCCGTAGTTATCGGAGGCCGCCTGAAGTTGAAAAAAATATTATATTGCAGCGAAACACGAATCAAGTAAAACGGAAGTTCAAAATATTTATATTTAGGGTGATCCTACCGGACACTGAAAAGCGCACCGAGACAAAATCGTACCGATCGTCCTACACACGTGTCATCATTAGACAGAGAATTTGAAAGGGAGGCAGAAAGATCGGAAGTCGGTTCGAGCCAATCGCCCTGAATCGGCAAGCAATAAGAAAGTCGTCTCAATTTGCCTATTCACGTATACTAATAATCTGCAGATCCCACACTAAACATCCCTGAAATCGTCCCTGTAGATCAGCTCGTGTGTAGTTGGTTTAAAGGCCTCTGGGTCAAATAGTTACACGAGACCGATCAACGGAAAGAACGATCCGTTGGATGCTCCGGAAGAGGGCAGTAAAACAACCCTCAGCGCACAATATAGAGGCTTGTAAGCTTAAGCGGATCGAGAATCCGGTGAATCAAATCCTACCGCGTGATTTTGCCATTCAGGACAACTATACTTGTAGCGAATGAGCTTACAAAAGAGAGAAATAGAAAGTGTAGTATAAAGAAAAGTGTATGAAACCATGAGATCTACTGCTCGCTCCGCTGAGAAAATCCATCCCGTTCATTCGCCTTCGAACCCCGCGATTATTATCCCAAAAAGTATAAAATTCTCAACAACCGAACGAAAATACTACATTTTAAGGATTTTTCTTTTGTTTCTAATATTTCTTCGGATCGGAGTGTATTCCCCAATCATTTGTTGGGCATATAGAACGTCGAGGATTTCTCAATTTCATATATCCCTGCATATAGCACTTTATCAAACTATACTCTTGGACGACTTTAGTCAAAGGCAAGGGAGGGGGGCTTTGAACACGCTCACTGAAAGCTGCGTGATAAATCATAAAATGTAAGAACTATCGCATCCTATGTCGCACGCACACCAAGAGATACATGTGCACTTTTTCACAGATGTATCTCTACATTACATCCACGTTTTTTGTCATAAGCATACATACCGGGTGAAGCTCCTAAGATGCCTTAAAATATCTGTGAATTTATACAATTTGCAATAAAATAATCTTCAGTGCAAGTCACAGCGAAATTCGAAGGGACCTACCCGAGTGGTATCAACAATGTTTGTCCAGATATAGTGGATGCAGAGAGATCAAGGCGACAATATCTTGATTTTCATCTTGACTTCTAGAACTTCTTTTCTTAATATTGCAAAGGAATTGAGAACGGATTCGGAGAACGTAACACAAAACCATTCATAAATATTACGACCCAAGAAAGCCCGAACAAATTGCATTCTATTTTGAAAACTCAAACAGTTATAATTCTTGTGATTTCGAAAAGGTATTCGAAGCTGCAATATTGATCGTGTATCACCCTGTATACAAGTATGTTCGATAGAAATACATCAGCGAAGGAAAGTTTACATCTCTATATGTGTGTACCCGTCTTTTGGTACGTTTAAGGGTAGGGGGTTTATACATCGTAATATATAAATATATACATATATAACAAGACTCTGGTTCAATAGAGGCGGCATTGCCAGAGCGCCATCCATACAGCCACCAGATGAGGTCTTCCAGCTTCCGTAGAGTCCGCGTGAAAGGATGCCCCAATAATATTCCATTCACCAAACCACCCTCTCGAACCCCACTGCAATCCACCCTTCCCTCCCTCTTTTTCTTTTCGTCGCACGTTTACCGGCAAGCCCGAGCTTGGCCCGGACCGGCCCGTGCCGTCAAACTCATCCCCCACCCGCGCCCACTCCCTCATACACCCGCCATTGACTTTTCATTCGTCCGCTTTTCAATAGTTTGTTATGAGCTTTTCCTTCGGCGACGCTTTTCCATCCTCTTTTCAATCTCTACACATACACGTACTTCGACTGCTCCCTATGTCTGTTTTTCTCCTATATAATTCGACGAGCTGCGTGGCAAAAAGCCGAAAGACAGAGATATACAGATGGAAAGCGAGAGCGAGATAAATCCGGTGCCCAGATTCGACATCAATTTCTGATACATCTGTCCTGAATGCAGAAGACTTCATACACAATCAAAGCATCAAGATGCCATAATTAATAAATTAACAAAAGTCAATAATTAACTACCAGAGTAGTTTGGTTGCGTTGATTAATTTGAATGTGGAATGTTTTTCTTCTTCGCTGCTTAATAAAAATTTCGCATAGTTGTTCACATACAATGAATAAGGGTGGAGGGGAGGAAGAGGGGAGAAACGTGACTTCAAACGGGGTGAATCGGTGCATTTTCAGAGTAGGGGATCGCACTGAAAAGCCCCGCAAAGCACAAACCATCACTTTTTAGAATGCTGGACGACTTCTAGGATCTCTTGGTGTAGCAAAAGCAAGTAAGGGTAGTAGTCGGTGATGCTGCGTCAAGGCGAAGAATGGAGATGAGGATGTAGCCGAGTATCGGCATTGTTTCCAAACAAAGCGAGCCTTTCATGGTCCCGCGGTAGTCTCTCCGCTAGCAGCCTTTCCCCACTAGCCCACCCATACCTCAACATTTCTACTGGCGCGCACAGCGTCGCCATTTCATCCCCACCCAATTCCTACTCTCTCTCTCTCTCTCTGGGTGGACCAACCAACTCGGCAGCCTCGATATTCTCGCGTAATCTTGCTCTCTCTCTTTCTCTTTCTCTCTCTCTCTCTCTCTCTCTTAGTCAACGCGGCTTTTCAGTCATTTGACACGTAAAGAAAAGTCAGGAAAGCCCACACACATACAGAGACACAGTATTGTTGCGACTATAAACCATTGTTGCCGCACCGATACTAACCCCTTTCCATATTTCTCAACCCATCATAGCGAGGTAGGAGCTCTCCTCAACCATCTTTGGCCACGGTATCCTTGCCAACTTTTACAAGCAACGTTTCAGATCCAAAGATCGCCGTTAGAAAGTAGAAAAAAAAAACAAATGATCAAATGCCATGCAACCGAATTAATAATGAAGTCAATCTACCACCATCGTGCAGAACGCGGAAGCTTGGACTGGCAAAACCTGGATGAACCGAAGCGGGAAAAAACAGGCCTTGGTGAATCTCCGTTTGAACAGAATCCAACTTTTGGTCGGGAACCTAAAAGCTGGCATTAAAATATTCGGTAGAACGCAACTGAACAACGAGATTCGTCCGGTTTTGGGTACAGTGAGAAAGCCTCGAGTGGAACCCGTTAAAAGTTTCGGTCAACTTTCCTCGGGAAGAGATAGGAGCGCCATCGGAGTGGAATTGGACATAGGCGTCGTTTTTGATGCTGGAGGTCTGAATCGCACTGGTTCCGAACGCGTGTTTCGAGTGCGTTTCGTATACTTGCGTGTATAGAGAAATTGGCAGAGTGAAAGAGGGAGAAAGCTTTGGTATAAAGTTGCGGGGACGGAGGAGGGGCGGTGGTACGCGATAGAAAGCAATGGTACTCGAGAAAGAACGACAAGCAGGGGGAAAGTCGGATGAGAAAAGTGGAGGTGGGGTTGAGAGAGCGAGAGGAAGCATCACAAGGCGAGAGAATATGTTATATGTGCGCTGAAGCTCGTTCGTTCGTACGTAACTGTGGGTGAAGGTGGGTGGGTGGAAGGGAGAGAGAGGGAGAGAGAGAGAGAAAAAGGGAGGGGAATCGTATAGAATAGACGAATTGTTCAGCGAGGCAGGGGCTTTTGTCTATTTTACGTCGAGTTCCAAAGGCTTCCATTCAGAGTCGTGAAAGCTCTGAAATATATTCTCTCCATCACAGATATAGATATGTAGGTGAGCATACACACGCACACACACATATCTATATAATATTCATACGTAATATATATATAGAAATACAAAGGACGTTCTACGTGAGCATTGCTCTGATTTCGTGTGCCTGTCGCTAAAACCAGAAACTCTTTTTCGCATTGAGAAATTAATAAAAATGAATAATTTTCAAAAAATATATAGGTGGTTCGCTACGGAGGGACATTTCGAAGAAGAGTGACATTTTTTTAGGATCGTATACCCACCATTGATTCTTCTCTCGCTCTTAATCGTTGCACAATTGAAAATTGAAAATTGTAGCGGTTGGGAAATGTAGTACGAGGTGTCCGAAAGATAATCGGTGAGGGTGCGAAGGGTGAGATCGTTGATGCGGAGGAAGGGTCGATTTGCTCGACTGGTCCAGCCTCGCGGATCTTTCGAGCCTTCCTTGCGGTCTTCATGAACACGAGGAAGCATGAATTCATATCAGTGTCTATGCGCGTATATGTGTGTGTGTGTGTGTGTGTGTGTGTGTGTGTGTGTGTGTGTGTGTCTATGTGCGTTTGTGGAACGTAAGGTGGATCGGGCGTATCGGTTAAGTGGGGGGAAATTGCAAAACAATGAGGCGTCGTCGTGGGGTAGTAGTGGGGAAACAATGCGAGGGACAATAGGCCTGATAATGTGCCAGAGAATGGACGCCTAGACAAAAGAGTCGAATAAGGGCGCGAGAGAGCGAAAGTCCATGCGAAGCAGTGTGTGAGCAAACGGTCGTGCATACTCTCTACGGAACACCTCCGCCACACAAGCTGCTTCATCTGTATTTGCAATCGTATGTGAGCTTCTGTCCCAACTACCTGCCACGTACTATCGTGTACTACATTTGTCCCGCTTCATCCCTTCTACGCAACGAATCCCAACAGATTTTTTTTTAGCTATTCTTATCTGTAATTAAATCCTTCGATAAAAAGCCATTACATTATTTATCCAAAGTAGTTGTCGTTGTTATAAAATTTTTATTCGATGTGTTGTAATGGCGAACGCACAGGCTGCGTATGAAGTATGCTGATGTTTTCGATCTAATCTCCGATATTAAATCCTCGCTAGCTAGTGATTTGTGGATACGGTACTACTGTAAAATAACACTTGTCGAAATAATACTATCTCAAAATAAAGTGACCTCAATATTCCATAGCGTTGAAACTACATGACATAGAAATAACATCAAATTAATAAAAATGACAGTTGCACGTGCGTACGTTTGGAATGTTCATATGCGTACATATATGTGGATTTGTGAGTTTGAGGACGATACATAAAATGTCAGTTTTGGGGTCTTTTTGAGAACAGTTCTCAAAGGATGGCTACGTAGAAATTGTAGTTTTCAGGTTTGGTATCACTGTAGAGACATATTTATCGAAAAAAAACCCAGGTTAGATTACATGCAGGTTTTGCAAAAGTAAATAAACGTTTGAATATTGTTTGAATTCTATTCAAACAATCATAATTTGAAAAAAATGACAATTGTCATTTATTATCCTTAGCAAATACATCATATTAACGGTTACACCATGACATATGCTATGTTGTTGCGTTTTGTTCTTGTTCTGTGTCATTTTCTTTATGTCATTTTTGAACCGTGTTATTTTTGTTGTGTACTATTTTTTCATATTATTTTATAGCTAGTTATTCTAACTTAGTATTGTTTCGAGATGGGAGAATGTCACACAAAAAAATTACTGTGTTCTCATTGAAAAAATTAGCCATATTTTTCTATATTCAATTCAAAATATACTGAACTATGCTCAAAAGTGACGACATGGTTCCACACCGCAAGATAAATATGGTAAAATGTTTCGCGTAAAATTACCTCCGTGATAAAATATTTCAATTATTCATCTATCTAGTAGATTCAGTTTTTGCTGTTGCAGTTCTAGAATGTTGCATTTTGGATCGTGCTAAAAATCATTCTGTTTAAACGCTCAAAACTTAGTTGATAATTCCGTTGCTCACGTCATTTTTTTTTCGACTAATATTTCTAGCGTTTCGGTATGCCGGGACTTTGACTGATAAGCATGATTTTATGCAGTGCAAAATTGAATTCCTAAATAAAACTTGACGACAAACTGAGAAGGATGGTTATCCGTAAAACACTTGCCGCGTGCTTTTGACAGACCCGAGAAACCTGAAACCATTTTTTGCTCTCTCGACTCCGAACGAGATATCAACGCGAGCGTGAAAAAGCAGCTTTATCCAATTATCATTATAGTTTTTCAAAGGAAGTGAGAGGCGACAGTATAAGAAAAAAGAAGAAGCCCGAGGAGTCCTCGCATCGCGTGGACTTGTCTCAAGATTGCTCGCAGACGCAAAGTTGAGCAACATTAAAAAAACCACTCGACTGTAGTGATTTCACAAAAAGTATTGTCACCACAATGCATCACCCTGCTCTGCCACTTATCGATAAGATTTAAAAAAAAACGTCAAAAGTGACTTGGAAAAATGTGCTCACTATACATATATAGACGCGCTTTCCCATGAATACGCATACCGTTTCTTCTCGCTGTTTTGTCAGCTTCCATAAACCGTATAGTCGCATGAATACCACGTGAATACCTATTTATGTTGATGAATGCATCAACTATCCATATGTAGTATGTTTTTGTGTATACAGCCGTGAATGTGTAGATAACTCCCGGGGAGTCTAGTGTAAACTATACAGACATATCGAGGGTACAATGTGTATGTACGGTGAGGTAAGGTACGTATGGATGAATATACGTAAGCATGGCAGCCCTGTTATTTAAGCTCGGCATAATGGCAACTCTTCTATGCTTCTTGTGTCTTACATCTGAGACTGTGTCGCTCCGGAGAGCGCATTCATTCGCGGTGAATACCTTGTGGAAGCGTTGCTGAGAATACAAGTATGTATGTATGGATGTTTGCGTGTATACGGGGCCGGGAAAGAGCGAGATACAAGGGGGGGGGGGGGGGGGGAGAGAAGACAAGAAGGAGAAGATCGTACAATGCGCCTTTATACGTGGCTTCTCTGTGGCTCGGTGCTTTTGCACCGCGTACACGTCTCAAAATGCACCAAGCAACGTTCTAAGGATGCTGAAGAGTAAAGACGCGAAATGGTGGCGAGAGAAGAAGGAGGAGGAGGAGGAGGAGGCACCTTAGATTTCCGGGTTTAGGACAAACGTCGGAGAGTACTTTTGTACTTCTTTTTCTTTCCTTCATATTTCGCTCGTCAATGCGGTATGTAAAAAAAACATCACTTTTTTTTGCTGCGCGTTTCATCTCCATCTTTCATTCTCGGGTCTCCGTCGAATTCTCTAGTGCAATATCTACGAGAGCGGGTCGGAGAGGCGGAGGAGTGAGACGGCAACAAAAATGGTGAAAGCTTTTTTTTTACCTTTGGCACCGCATAAAGGGCTTTTTCTGGTATCCTTAATCAGTCACGAGATATTGACAGAAGAGAAAAACAAAAAGTAACGATCCGTCCTCTCGCGGGATGAGATATGGAAAATGAAACAATCATCGATCGAGCAGTGTTGCGTCATTGATAAATAGCAAGATGATGGAAAAAATCCATGATGCGATAGACGTCATTTATGTACTGAAAAAGAGAGAAACACCAGTGGAAGCTGCTCCGCGGACTTTACAGTCGCTTGGTCACATTCACCCCCTCCCCGGCCCGCAACTGTAGGGTGCCGCACGAGCCTCCCCCCTCCCCGACTCTCTCACCAACGCTACTCTGCCTCGCTCTTCCTCATACTGGAAGCCGGCGCTCGTTCCCGGCGGTCGCGCTCCCGTGACGTCATCGCATTGTTAGACGAGCAAGCATTGTAGTCACTATTGTGAGTCTCCGCCATTATTCTAAGACAATCGTCCGACACAATGAGACGGACGGGAGAGAAAGAGAAAGAGAGAGAGAGACAGAGAGGGAGGGAGGAAGAGAAAGAGAGGATGAGTGGAGAGCGAGTGCACGCGCCCAGCCGATTCTGGCTCTACCACCCACTCTCCCAACCCCTCGTATAATTCCTCCCTGTGGGCGTCTTCACCGTTCGGTGCAATTAAATATTTTTCTTCGGGCCCTGCTGCTCCGAGGCCATTTAACTCTTAGGACTTGAAAAAAACATCGC
Source organism: Campoplex capitator (assembly GCA_037576405.1). Lineage (NCBI taxonomy): Eukaryota > Metazoa > Arthropoda > Insecta > Hymenoptera > Ichneumonidae > Campoplex > Campoplex capitator. The sequence continues at coordinate 880,004 of JARBWI010000031.1, read as the reverse complement.
AAGTTTTTTCCTACTATTCGACATTTTATTTGAATATCTAAGTAACTAGATTTTCTATCGTATGAGTTGATTTTTGTAAATTTGGATTATCGGTAAGCATCGGTAAGTTTCAGCAGCATTAATGCGGTGTCCATTAAAGAAACAGGATTTTTCTTTCCTTCAAATATGTCAGCATAGTTTTTGAACACGACACCATCATAACACTTGAAATGGACATGATTCAAGGAAAACTTGAAATGTGGTTAACGATAGGCGGGTTTCTAGAGGCGATTTCGTCACAATTGGTTTGACTACCGCAAACGGCAACGTGAGTTATAAAATTGTCCAAAATTGAAAGCTGTGGTTGAAAATTCGCCAAAAACCGATAGAAAAATCGTAGATAAATGCATCATGTGCCAATCAACAAAGATTCAAACTTTAATCGATCAGTTACAGATACAATTTGAAGTAGTAATTGAATTTAGATATTTATGGTAATACGAAAATTAATTTTTAATTCCAAAATGGATCATTACACAGATTTAGACTTCGAAGACAAAATAACTAAATTCGTCAGAACTTGTATCAATATTAATTGAAATCATTGAAAATATTATTGCTTCCCAGTATATAATCGTCCTGCGTATCGAGAGCAAGAATAAAAAATCCGTATGAAGACAAATTCCGGTACAAAAAAAAATTTGCAAGGGAAAAAAATTTGGCCAAAGCACTTGGAAGAAAAATATATGAGCATCAAATCAAAATGTGGTAAAAAAAACTGTTAAAAAAATGATTAATGTTTTGTGTACTGTCAGCGATGGGTGTGCGGTCGGTGTACGGTTTCAGCGATCTCCCAAGTTGAACAATCTCGGGAAACGCTTGGATGAGTGACCGCTTAGCCATGCACCGACTAGCGCATCAGTCACTGAACGGAAGTCAGTTTTTCTGAGTTCCTAATGTTCCCAATCAGTTGAAACTCTGAAAAAATGTAGCCACCCGTATCGGCTGCTGGATTTTCCATAATTTCCCTTGGCCTTCGTGCAAATGCGATACTGCAGTGCATCAGAAAAAACCGTCTGTGAGCAACACTAGAGGTCTTGTAGAGAGAGGAATGGTAACGGTAACGTGAAGGGAATAGCGAAGTAAAAGTTATGGCATGGGTTCGTGAAAACCCGAAAGGGTGTAAGCAATGAAAATAAAAATAAATAACCAACATCTGGAAAACGTTTCGAGCTACAGAGTTTCAATCAGTCATGATCAGAAGAAAATAGAATTAGGAGCACGTGGATTCGCATGATATACTTAAAAATAATGTGCTACAATGATCGAATATCAAAGAAACTATATTTTCAAAGTAATTCAAACACAATTGAAAACCCGATGTGTAAACTAAGTGTCTTTCAGGACACTGATCTTTGTCTCTGACAAGTGCAGTTAGGTTTTTAAATGTACTTCTCTCAGGTTGCTACCGTAACTCTTAATCCAAACCTTGATAGTTATCGAATCAATTTTCACCAACATCATCCAGTCGATTGAATAACTGTGTTACATTTTTCATCTTCAGAAGATTCATATTCAAAAGTTAATTCGATAAAAGCTTTTTCGATAAAACTTATTCAGGTTTGTTCCACCTATATCAAATTAAAAGAAAAAGTAACATTTACGATGCGGAATAAAATGCTCTCTCTTTCTCTTTGTAGCAAAGCTACTATCACGTGCATTTGTCGCTAAGAATAAGCATCTCATAAATGGGGAGTGGGTTACTACCCTGATAGCCAGTTAGCGGCACAGTGACGGCACGGTGACTGCACGCCACAGTATTCTTAATGCAGACTGCACGAATTTCTATCTGGGTATTGGAGGAAAACAGTTGACTAGTCAGCTAGAATCCTCAGAGTGGGATTCCGGCTGCTAGATCGGCCATTAGATTGACAAGAATGAAATGGTGGGGATGGGGACGTGCGATGGCAGATCTTCGAGCTGGGCATTCGCGTTAGGAGGAGCGGTGACACGCGACACGAAGATCGCGGGTCACGAAACATCGCGCCGACACAATAACCGAGCCGCAACAATGCTGCCTACAATAGGATCGGCTCTGCCATCATGCGAACCTACTAACGGTAACACACACGGGAGATAGACGCAGGGCCACGTACTTTACTAGCGGATTCACCGCGAGTGAAGGAGGGCAACGGAGAGGGAGTGAGAGAAAGAGAGAGGAACCCAAATCCATTGTCCGTACACTTCTGTTGTTCTCTCCTTTCATCCCTCTGCACTTCCCGTCGAAGCGCCGGGGCGAGGAATTTGCGGGAGAGGTCGACGGATAAGGTCGTCGTGTTGCGGATGTCAGAGGAAGGGGAAAAGAGAGGAAAGCCGACGGGTGAGGGTGGTTAGAGGACTTTGTTTAATTGCACCGACGTGATCGTCCTGGACTGAGAGGATAACACCACCCGCATATTGTACACCGTTGCTGGGTTGCCAAGTAATTGTTGTGACAAAGATTGAAAAATCGCTCTTGGCTGACATTCACAACGGCATTATTGTTATTCAAACTCTGCAACGGTCCTTCGATGTTTTATCGAATAGGAAAAAAGCCGGTACGGGGGAAGGAGATTCAGAGTTTCTGAGGGCAGAAGGAGGAGGAGGAGAGGCTGTGTACAAAGATCGGAGACCAAAGATATTCTTGCGAGAAGAGAAGAAGGAGTGACATCGCAAAAGCGGAGAAAAAGCCACGCAACGTTGGACGGATATCGCGTAAAAGTGAAGGAGGGGAGGAGGAGGAGATGGTGGAGGATGAAAAAGTAAATAACAAAAAAGGAGAAAAAAAGTGGGGCGAGAATGAGAAAGAGAGAGCGGTAACGCAATGGCGGAGTACATTGTGTCGGGGGCCCGCTTGATACTTTATTCCAGTATAAAGGAACTCTCGTGAACAATGGGCGAGAACGCGGAAGAATGGAATGGTACTGAAAAGAGAGAGAAAGAGAGCGAGAGAGAAAGAAGAGAGAGAGAGAGAGAGTGAGAGAGAGAGAGAGGTAAAAAGATACGAGGAAGAGAGAAATACTCTCGAGGTCTTTCCTCCCCCCGCTCCATCCCAGTGCGAAGACTCATCACTCTGTAAACAATGCATGCCTGGCGGGATGGGGATTGAGATAGAGTGACTCAAAGAGTGGATCGTTGAAGATTCCTTCCCTTTCTCTCCTTCTCTTTCCCTCGCCCTCTCTCTCTGTCTCTTTGGCCCCTGTGTCCATCCACGAGTTCTCTCCTTATACCGGCAGTCGTTTCTGGTCTCTCTTTGGACAAGACAATCGACAAGCGCGAATGGCTGGTGGAGTGACGGAAGGGAGGGAAAGAGAAAAGAAAAAGAAATACGCATACACACATACGAATAAAGAGAAAAACAAATGGAGAGGAGAGAAAAAGAGATACGAAGATAATGGCAGGGAAAGCAGAGAAGAGAGCTAACCTACAAAGTGTCGACGCTCTTCTCGGCAATCCTTCAACGCATACTCCTCGTATTTCTCCTCCCTCCCCCCTCTCTCTCTCTCTCTCTCTCTTTGCTCCCACTAGTTTCGTGTATTCTTCTTGTTCTTTTTGCTTTTTTCTACTCTCTTTTTCTCACTTTAGAAAAAAACTGTCCAACACGTTTCTTCAATCAGCCCACGCTCCTCGATTTGGCGAGTAACCATTCTCATTAGTTTGTAGTGACTTTGTACATTTCAGAAAAAAACTAATTTGGCGTTCATTTTTACCAAATTCAATCGTAACTGTCAATCGTGCACCATCGATGAATTTAAAAAGAAAATTAGACAAAATTCAGGATCTGCTTATGTGATGAGCTTGCTAAATGGACAGCACTAGTAGGGACACTTTTGACCCTGTCATAATCAGACCTTCCACGATAACTGAAGAACCAGAATGGTCTTCATTTCGAGCCATCCTGGTTTGTCAGTTAACGTGGAAAGACCTCGCCTAATCAAGGCCCAATTAGTAAGCCTCCATCAAGCCATTACGTGTCACACCATTACATTTCGTGTCAGGACTCTATCAGGCCACCTTAGAAGCGTCTTTCTATAGCAATAAAAGCCCGTGGGGTAATCCCTAACCGAAATTGTACTTTTATGATCATTAGATTTTTGTGATAAATATCATATAATGAAGCAGTACACAAATATGAACAAAAACAATATCTCAACAAAGCAGTGACGGAAACGAGGGAGCGGGGGATGATTTAATTCATGCAGAACTCTTGTGCAATTCAGGACATTCCGATATAGCCCATTCTCACAGAAATCCAAGGATCGTTATGCACCGGGTACGAAACCATGAAGCAATAAAAAGGAAGAGAAGGGCACCTGGTATTGCTGGGAAAAATAGGATTCCTTTGATTAAACAAAGAGATGGACATAACGGAGGACCAACGAGGGCGATCGCAGAAAGGAAAGGAGTGTGAAAAAAAATCAAGTGATTGATGTTGAATGATCGTGAAATGAGGAAACCATGGAAGGTGATGAAGGAACATAGCAGAAGAGCCGCAGAAAAATCGCCATTATAGTATTAAGGGCGTTAACCAAAGTGACAAAGAGTTATTACTATATCAAAATTTGACAATTAGAAAAAGCTTATCTTTATCAAGAACGCAAATTCCAGCAACATCTTCATAGAAAAACGTTAGAAATCCAGATCACGACCGCGACAAAATGCCTTCATGTTTAGCAAAAAGCAGAAAACTTATTTGTAGCTTTGAATATTCATGGGATGTGGAAAAAAAATTTGTAACATTGTTTTCAAAGCATGTAAAAGTTGAAATCATTCATTTTTTCAGTTTCGTTAGCCAAAGTTGTATAACGAAGTCTGCAGATTGTCGCGTTATTATTCTACCTATTTCTACTTTATTTTTTAATTGTTTCGAAGCCGAGAGACCGAGAGAGGGAGATGAGAGAAGCAAAACGTGAGGCAGCAAAGTTCTGCAAAGTCAACTTTCGATAAAAGCGAAAAAGAGAAAGACGGCGAAGCTATAGACGGGTAAAGGAGGACGCAAGGGGAAGAGGAGAGATTGTTGAAAATATTTAGATATCCAAGCGAGAGAGACAGGATGGGACGAATGAATAAGACCAAATTGTATCCACAATGTCGTCTCAGAGAGGCGCGTCTTTGAATAGCCTTAATAAACTCGGCTCGGGATCCTCGCGAAAATATTTCAAACTCTGACGTCGTCGTTCGCGAATGGGATGACGAAGAAAACGAGATACCATTTCTCCGTCCGTCCGTGAGGAAAGTAAGCTAGAGCGAGAGCCAGAGGAGCAGAATATGGACCGGGCAAAAGAACAATGATCTCGTGTGAAAGGAGATCGCGGATTTCGTAGACCGATCAAAAATGGGAAACCAATGAGAAATGGTCCATGGGAAGTCAGCAAAATGTGAATGGCTCTTAACGGAAAACTCAGAGAAGAAAAAAAACACGTGGGGTATCGGAAATAAGAGAAAACACACGTGCACGAGCCTCGAAAACGATCAGGGTACTTACGATTTTTCCCCTTGTACAACGCATAAGAGGGGGAGACGGGAGAAGAAATAGTGCTGGAAAAAGGGCTCAAACGAACCAAATCCAACTCGCCACCCACCGCGTTACAAAGTGAAGAGCGATCACTCTCTATCGCGGATATATACACTATACATACACGCATATACACATGTGTCTAAATATACGAAATACAAAATGTATGCACAAAAGTAGGCACTCAAGTGCCGGCCCCTGTCGCAGACAATTTGTTTCCGGAAGGGGGATAAATCGGAACCCTTACCGAAAACCTTCGGGTATGGGATTACCCCAGTGAAATGTAGCTCTCGATGGTCTTATGGATTCAGGCGAAAAATAAACACGCGACAAATTACACATCACATAAATCCATTAGGATTTATTCCTGGAAATAATAGAGAATTGGAAAAATTGCGTTCATTCAAAAATAGTAATGCGAGTTTCTGCTGTATTTTTTATCAGCTTGGAATTGTGTATAGCCCGCTTCCGACTGGAATTTTTTTACTTCAGGATGTGTCAAGTCCCAACCAGGTTCAAGTCAGGTATGCCCGGGACAGACAATCCTCATCAGGTCCCGGTCGGGATCGAGCCAGGATTACCGCAGATGCAATTTATTCAAGTATGACCAGGTTTACCAGATCGGAATTCATTCAGGACCAGGTCAGGATATAACCGGGGATCAAATATATCAAAGTTGAACAAGGTGAACCTAATCAGGTTTCATCCGGGACTAAGTTAGGATAACCAGGGATAAAATATATCAAAGTATCACAAGGTTCACCTAATCAGGTAACATTTGGGACGAGGTCAGGATGATCTGAGATAAAATATTCATGGGAATATTGACCTGATCAGGCTTCATGGACGACCATGTGATGATAACGGAAAATAAAATATATTAATGTATGACAAGGTCCACCTGATTCAGAAAAAATTAGGACCAAGTCAGGATAGCCAGAGATAGAAAGTACTAAATATTAAGAATGAACATATGGGGGTGTGGCCTGACAAATTAGTTAGTTAGATTTTTTTTCACTATTCAAAACTTGTTTTTTTTCTTTTATGAAAGTGTTATTGTACCAATGATACATTCGGCTTTAGCTATTACTTTCTGGATCGGTAACATATGGATCACTTTCCAACTTATAAATAGTCAAGTAGACAATGATGTAATTGGTAGCATCCGTGCACGTCAGGTTGTTAAAGTAAGTGAATCAGATCGAATCCTTGTGCGAGTAAAATAATTTTCCTAAAAAAATTAATTCATATCAGCAATCAAAATAATAAAATGCGATCAACAATCACGAAAAACGAATTAGAAAAAGGGAAAAATAATAATTTTTTCAAAGAAATTAATTTTTGAGTGAAGACGATCAGGACTTGGTAAGGAAATCCTTATCAGAACCAGAGGTGTGCTAAGCGTTACAGTCCTGATCGGGTCCTGATAACATAAACCTGATCAGGAGCTTGTTTGAAACTGATTAGTTTTCAATCTGGTCCTGGTCTGGTCCCGATGTTAAATTCTAGTCGGGTTGAACAATGGGAATGAGTCGGATTTTTGTTCGGTAATCTTTCGACAGAGCTCTGAGACGCGAAAAATTAACTGAAAAGAAAATACTGGCAATTGTAAAAATTAGGGAATATAAAATGGAAAAAATTATCATTGCGTATAGCAACGATGAGAACTTCGGTTGGATATGAATCGCTCGTTATCTCGAAATGGACTTTGAGGAAACACGACGGGAGAGGTTTATCGGTGGTGGTGGCGGCGGCTTGTAGCCAACTTTTGCTTTATTATATGTATATTGGGAACGAAAGAGAGAAAGAGAGGACGCAAGCTTTGGTTAGCAAGTGGTGAAAGTGAAGAAATAAAAGCTCGCCAAGCGGGCTTTTACCTTCGAGGAAAGAGTAAGAAGCATATCAAAACATACAGTCCATGTATATATATATATATATATATATGGTAGAGAGGGTGGTGGGCGTCATTGGAGCGTGCGTTTCTATGAAATCAAAGGCCACATTGTCACCGGAATTACCTCCATTCGGAAACGACGTATTCAGAATGTGGCGAAAGCGAGAGCGAGAAAGAGAGACTAACACGCGCGTGAGCGCGTGGAATTAACCCTATTTGTTTGTAAAAGCTCGCTTTCGAAGACTCAAATCCATCGTGGTATCAAAAAAAGTTGTATATTCCATCGCTGCGCTTTCTAGTCAGTTTTCATTTTTATTTAATTTAAAAAAGAAAAAGTTAATCATCATTACGCATTGTTAATTTATTAATTCTATTATCAACAATTTGATAATTCTAAGGCGTTAGATTGAGATAATAATACGATGAATTGTCAGAAGATTGGTGCCGATGATTGTACCGAAGAACAATAGTGTATTATTTAAAAAATGGCACAATCGATGAAACGAACGTTTATGAGGAGAGGAGAACAAGCAAAAGCGGTGGGCAAAGAAAAACAAATGAACTGGCTGCGGCTGGCCGAAACAATTGAAACCTGCTATGCGTAGAGAATAGGGGTTACTGGCCTTTTATTTTATTTTTTTCCTTTTTTTTCACCACCCTCTACTGCTACTTTTCTCTTTTCCATTCTCCCTCGATTCTTTTCTTTTTCTTGTACCACCCTGTCCCCCTCCCCGAAAAACTCATATACGCAAATAACCCGTCGCCTCACCTCTTCGCAGTTCACAGAGCATTTCTCTGGTGAGGATTTCGGACTTTCGTCTCGCGAATCAATCTCTATTCCGGTTATGAAATTTCGATTCATGCCACAATTACACAATTTTCATATTTATATGACCATTTGCATCTAGAAAAAATTTCAAATTCTGAAATCGACATTCCCAAAAGTTAATGCCCCTGAAGACAGAGGAGTATCATATAGTTCTGTATAGCTCCGATGGTTGCCTTTTGTCAAACTTTTATGACGTACAGTTCACGCACGCACACGATCATTCATGTACATATAGATTGAACATCCTTTGTTTATTTTTTTTAAATTGATTGATTAATAACTTTTCAATCATCCTCTTGAATGTCGTCAAATGTGGCAAGCATTTAGTTTTCTGTAATATTTCGCTGCTTGAAAAGATTCATTTAAATCTCTCTATTTTGTTGTAATGACACAACATTCTTCATGCATTCGATATTTATTCATATTGTTATCTAGAATGATGTTTGCAGAAGTATTTTTTAGGATAAATTCAATTTCAAACTATTCGAGTTTGAAATATTGTAACTGTTTCATCAAAAACATTTTCGAATGAAAACCCTACCTTTAATCTGTGCCAATGTGTAGAAATTGATAAATATGATGCAACACATAAAGAGTGGAAGAGGAAAATATTTTGAATAACATATAAAAATAAAAGAAACACTTGTTTCAACAAATTTGTCAACTGTCAACTGCGGTAGAAGTGGATCTAGTGAACTAACAATCCTTACAGTCAACACAATAAAATTGTAATTTTATGTCTTTCAACGAATTAAAAAAAAAGAAGCGAGTGTAATAAAAACGTCAATGCAGTTTGATTCACTTCAATACTAAAGTTTCAGCAATCTGGAACAATTGTGCTGGTAATTTAGCGCCCATGTTCAAAATTCCAAGTATATACATATCTGAACTAATGCACTGGTTTTCAACCCATTGTACTATCTGCTACTTCATCAGAGAGCTTGTTACATTGCATAACCCTTCGCAGTATACTGTTGGGAGTGTTATAGTCTTGATGCTTTTGCAAACCATTTTATTTCTGCTGCTCCCACAGTCACGATCATTTTTATTCTATGTTTCAATTTTTTTTCGAATACAGCCTTGATGAAGCATCATTTCAACATATGTAGATGACCAAATAAATATTGATCCAATAATTGTTGTGTCATGCATGCGAAAACAAACTCCAAATTAGCCTCATCGTTGTAGAATTGTCAACAGAACGCAACCAAGGGAAATGGGACCAGAATGAAAAAACCTAAATATGAATAAATGGCTATGCAGGATACTAACTGGGGTTGAAAGAATCATCCCTGCAATAGCGTATTTATAAGATATCCAAGATGTTCAATCGTAACGTTTCAACGCAAATATTTCGAGAAATATACATTATTCAGGAAGAAGTTTCCCATCAATGGTTTCCCATCATTCTGAGGTTGGCGTATTATTCTTCGAACGCTTATTGTCTGGGCAAAGAATCATCTGACATGAAATATCAAGGTGACCTTTGATCCTCTAGAAAAGGAGCAGGATTGCTTTTTTCTTCAGCTACGTGGGTTGTAAATTCCTGAAGGAATTCATTACCTTTTAGTACGTTGGCCTTGGAATGTAATATTCAACATTACTGAATATCGTTTCACACAATTATCATGGGACTTACAAGACATCAAAAAATGTCACATTGCCACGAAACGAATTGATGAACGACGAAATGGGTTTAGATAGGTCCTTTCTTCTTTTCAATTGCATTCAAATAATTTATCAAGCTTCGGTTTCTGCTGATTAGAATGAGATTTTCTTACATTCATCGCTTACATGGACTACCGCTAATTCGGTACCCTTTCTAGTAGTTGTAGCTTGTAGTGTAGTCTGGAGCGAGAATCTAAAAACGATCCAATCATTCCCAACTCACTCATGGCCCTCAGAAACCTGGTCTTTTATCGAAGCACTCCTATAGCTAGACAAATAGAGATAGAAAAACGCTTCGCCGTTTTCACACTGAACTTCATATACGACGTCACCAAATATTTCGTTATGAAGTATTCAGCAGAATGATTCTGTTAATTGATCGATCAAAAATATTCTTAGAATTTATATGACTAAAAACAAAAATGTGAAAGTTCGAATTATGATGATGAATGCGTTTGGTTTTGGAGTGGGGAAGCCTGCGGCCCACTTTTCGCTCGAGGAGGATCCACCCTTGCTCTCTTTGCTATGTGACCACCGATCAATTGAACTAATAGCAACGATCGTTTTCGAAGAAGAAATATCGCAGGATTCAGTAAACGCAAAACCTGGGTGTGGCCAGTCCAACATCGTCCTGGTAGAAGTCCTGACCATCGTCGTCATAATACTCTAACTGCATCCAAATAGTAATCCAACCAAATTCGTTGCCACATCGGATCAAACCTCGAAGGAGTCTTCAGAGAATTAGGAGCCGAAGAGGAAGCGATTAGGAGTGCTGAGATACGTTCAATTGATACTCTAAGCCTAGAGACAATACTAGAAAGAAATAAAGCCTCGATTATTGGTATGTGCGTGTGTTCAAAATTACTTCTTTTCCTTTGGGAGGATAAACAAATTTGTAACATTTTCTTCCGTCAATATAAATATTCTTATTCCTGTTGTAATATTTTTTAAATAAGAAAGTAGATGGCGCTGATAGCAGAGCAATTACAGAATAGATGGCGCAGTGGGCAGAGCGGGAAGAGCGCGAAGTATGTGTGTCCGCTGGTGTGTGAGTTTGTTGAGAATGAGCAATGAGTGGTGGACGACCTTTGGATCGTTTTTCGTTTACTGTATACAACATTATTAAATATATTATGAGGAGTTGTTATTTATGTGTGCAACATTCCGTCTAGCCAAAAAATGATATCGTTAGGAATTAGTAACAATTCGAAAACATTCAGAATCAACTCCATTTAAGGGATCTACCCTAATTAGTCGCGCAAAAAAAAAGGCTATTTTCACGAATTTTTTCGATGGGTTTAAATTATAAATATTGATATATAAAGTGTTAGATCTAATAAATACACTTTTAAAATACATACATTTTTTTTTTTCAAATTTGTTTAATTAAGTTTAGTAAGTGAGAAAAATGACGGCGAAAAAAAAATCCAAAAAGGCGCTGTTGATAAAATCTCTGGAATGGATGATCTGGAATAAAAACAATGGTTTTAGATTCAGTAGGTTAATAGCTATAGCGCTTATCATACGATTTTAAAAATTTTGAGTTTAACTATATTTTTTTTGCAAAAAACGATGAAAAAAAAGTGCCAATTCGATTTTTTTCGAAAAATGGCCACCATCAGATCAATTTTGACAAAATCAACAACCGTATGATACGGGCTATAGCTAGAGGAAAGACAGCTAATTTAGGATAACAATTAGTGGGTTATTTTGTATCCCAAATTAGCTTCCTTTCCTCTATTAACCTACTGAATCTAAAACCATTTTTTTTTTTCAGTTCACCCATTCCAAAGATTTTATCAACAGCGCCTTTTTGGAACTTTTTTCGCCTATTTAAAAAATGTATGTGAATCCGTATTCTTGTAAACAAATAACAGAGAGTTGTTATAATGTAACAGTCTCGCCAAAGCAACGTTCATTTTCGCGACAGGATTGAGTAATTATATACTCAATCATTTTTCAACGGTTCACCATTCCAGATTTGAATTAATTTCAGTCGAAAAATTCGCAGTTTTGCATACATTTTTTCCAGGAAACAACTGAAAATTTCATATTTTCCGTGATAACTGAAACTCTCTAACAGATTCTTTATGAAACTTTCAATTGGAGAGGAACTTATGTTTTTGAAACGAAACAAAGATTTCAAGGGTTTAGTTTCTGGGATGTAGCAATGAGAAAGAATGAGTGAGAAGAAAGATTTTCTGTATTTTTTTCCTGCCTTAAAATAGCCACGAGAGATAACAACCACCATTAAGGTTATCTCTATCAGTTTCGCGATCGCTAAAAATTCTGCTACACTTTTTTCTTTTACATACGGTTTAATTACCGTGGAAAAAAAAGTTACCGCTATTTAGTGGCTCATAACTACTGCTACTCTGGACTAAAAAAATTGAAAACACATAATCTTTTAGTTTAAGATGTGCTCTTTTCGATGATACCCACGAATTTTCTCAAAAAAATGTTTAATTATAAGAAAATGCGGTTTAAAACAAAAAAAAACATGATTTTTTCACACTTTTTTTTTGAAATTGAGTTTTCAAGGGTTTCCCGGTTTGGGATGGACCTGGAACTGTATTAACCGGTGGCATAAATGTTCGAATTTTAATAATCAATGGTCAAAAATTTTATTTCTTACATTAGTGTATTGAAAATGGCGACTGAAGTGAAAACTTTTTGTGAAAAAAGTAATGATTTTTTTTTTTTCGAATGATGCACTTTTAGAAAAAGTTATCAGGAATAAAAAGTTCTTAAAATCACTTGAAAAATGCACTAGAATTTTTTGCAAAATGTTTTGAGCGATTTTTTCATTTGGCAAATGGTCAATTTTTGTAAAATGAAAAATTTTTTTTTGAAAATTTTGAAAAAATTTAGCTGCATTTTTTGATCGATTTTGAGAACTTTTTATACTTAACTATTTTTCCCAGAAGTGCATTGTTTTTGAGGAAAAAATTCGAAATATTTTACACGATCCGATCCTACATTGATTGTTCCAACCCTCTTCTCTTCTATTCTATCTACAAGTCCAGTGACATATTTTTTTTCAACTGCCACCGCAACGCTGAAAAAAAATTTTTAAATCAAAAATATCGAACAAGGCTCATTCGTCTGCTGAATTAAAAGAAAATATCTTGAACATAATTTTTTATCGAAATATCACCGAATGTGTCTTGATTTTCACAAGATTCGAACCTCGATTCCACAACGATACCCTCAACTTCATGAAATTCAATCGGTTTAATAAAAATGACATCATTTTTCTTTTAATACTTCAACTTTCTTGAAGAGGTTTTATATGCTGATTGGAGTATCACAACTTTTATATGAATGTATCAAAATAACTGTGTCGATATAATGACGCCATCGCTCGATAAACATCGTGATTTCGAAACAAACGATATACGTTGTTGAATACCAGCACGTTTCAATTGTTTTCAGGATTAACACGATTACAGACTCCAATGGCAGTCCGTATCACGGATTTCGCATTCTTCTTGCCGTTATCAATGCAAAGATATTTTTGTCTCGGATACTACAAATCCATTTCTCATTATTCATGGATTAATTTCTTACTTAAGTTTACAATCGCAGAAATCGTTTCGAAAAATTTGCATCGTTTCTGAACTTCTGTTTCTCGAGCGAAAAAAAAACGAAATTCTTGTAAAATCTCTCGTTTTCGGCTGTTTGTATAAAATTTGAAATGGTGAGAAATGAATCTTAATTTTTTTTCGTAATTTGAGAGGAAAAAAACTTTGTTATTTAGAAAAAATATTTTTCTCGAGCTTTCTGAGACTATTTTTTCCAGCCATGTATTCAGCAACTTTTGATTTTACCTTAGAAATGCAATTCAGAAACTAAAATTTCTCATTCCCCCAAACATGATTTTAAAAAAATACGATTTGTAAAAACAAGCCATAACGACCCAATAGTTGTGATTCTTGACCCTTTCTAATTTGAATCCATTGAGTTTAAAAAACACCCTGAACTTTTTCCATATTTTTATAAAAATTCAGAATTCTCCGTTTTATGAAAACTCCTATTTAAAAATGTGAAAAAATTCCGTGACTATCAATCCGTGGCACATAGAGAAATTACAATTTTCCCTGTATTTCAAGGGGCCATCACCGTTGTATAAATTCCGAAAATACGAAAACCGCTCACTCGGGGCTGATAGATTATTCAAAAAATATCAAGAAAGGTCGTTTTATCGGTACCACAATGATATTCACACACCTACCTACAGTCAGCGGATTTTGAATTTTTGGAACTTCTTCAACGTTGGTAGCTCGTAAAAAATACAAAAAAATCATGCATTCATTGCAGCTAACAGCGTAAAATTTTTCGCATATAATCACAGATTTTCGGCCATTTTTCAGATCCTTACGGACCGTTTTTTTCCACCAACAGCTGTTCATAAATATCTAAAAAAATTCCAGAATATTTTTCAGACTCAATCCGATCATATAAAAGAAAATAAATCAAATTGTCAGGAATTAGGGAAAAAGTCAACCAGTGAACGTGCCAATGAAACAACCAATGAACGTGCAACGTGGTGGAAAACTTTTCACACACACGGTCTCGAAAAAGATTTCACATTTTGGCAGCAGTGCTTTCGAAAGAACTTTTCAATTTGTAGGCTGACAGCACGACCACCTAAAATTTGAATAACCGATCGCTCAGCCTGAGAATGTCTCATGTATGTTTAAAATAGAGATCGAGAGAACTGAACGACACTCAGTCAAAACGGTGCGTCATTATTATAGGTACTGGCAGAATTGAGTGGTGAAATTCACAGTGAAATAGTAGAAGGACAAGCTGGGATGATCGTTGGACAGGAGGAGACGAAGTACGACACTACAGATTTCAATGTAAATAATATAGATATAGAGAAGCGTAAAGGTGACAAATCGACGCGTGTCAACGTTCATTGCACGCGGATCTGCATCCCCGTGCATCCATATTTACAGACGTACATATAAACCAAGAGAGACAAAGTGAGAGAGAGAGAGAGAGAGAGAGAAAATACAAAATCGAAATTCCGTAGAGTCGCATTGTCTCTGCGTCAGTGCATTGTCATCGGCTAATATGTACTTGGCTGCTGTATCGCGAGGGCACGTCCTGAAAACGCGAAACAAGTGAGAAAGAGAGAGAGAGAGAAACGCTAATATATCATTCGAAACGCGGTGACAGGCCTACGCGCTCGCGTTTTCTCGCTCTTTCCCTCTCGGGGTGTACTCGCGCTAATATACTGCGAGCGCGTTACACCGCAGCTATGGATTTCGCGCGAATAAGGGAGATTATTAGAACCTGTAAAATCGTTCGTTGAGTAATCGAGCCAATTTGTAGTTTCGTTTTCTATTGAAGAGTCTATATGATTTAGAAAAAAAAAAAAAAAAAATTACAAGACCTGACGTGAGAAGAAGTAAAGTTTTGTCTCCATTTCAATGCATGGAGAAAATATTTTTCTAAAAATCGTATTTCGAACAGTAAATGTCTGATTGGCACGAAATTTCGTAGAGTGGATCTGCACACATTTAGCGAATGATTGAAAACTTTTTCTCTAAACGTAATAGTTTGTCTGAGGCTTAAAAAAAAAAAAAAAAAAAAAAAAATTCAAATCATCTAAGCCTCCTCAATTTTTTGAAAATCCATCGAAATAAAAAATCAGCAATGACGAAGAATTTTCCTCGTTTCCACTGGAAAAAATTTTTTATTTTGGTTGCCTGAAAAATGGGAGAAAGCAAAATTTTTTTTTGACCAGCCATTTGAAAATTTGAGTGAAAAATATTATCGATTATATTGAACTGGATTTTCTAGCAATGAGTTTCTTTCAGTGGAGAAACTTGCTCCAAAATTTTAGTCTGTCAAACAGGAGCCAGCTGTGAATGAAAACAAAAAAAAACGGAGCGTGCTATAAAAATTCGTTCGTTCCAATGGCAAAGCATTGTGCGAATAAATAAATGAATCTTTGGTCACATTCCAATGATGCAAGCTCCAATCCCATAAACTCCGGTGTATTCGGACGACCAAATTTTCATTATAAATAAATTAGAAAAAAAAAAATCGTAAAAAAACAAACACATGGGGAACGAAGAGTCATTGGGAGGATATTTTTATTAGAGTGGAATACTTTTTTGGAGTAAATATTCATAGTCATGTTGATGAAAAGTATTCAAAATAAAAGGACGTTTACCTCGTTTTTGACATTCCCGTTAGTATTTCCAAAGTCGATCTTGTTCCCTTACACAGCTTATCCAGGATCCTCAACAACACTCACTTTTTTTTCATCTTAAATTTCACAGGTCGTTTCATTAAGGTACGTTGCACTGTTTTCATTAATTTAAACGGTTTATACACTCGCAACACGTGTTGCGTTTTAAGGCACACTTCGAGCGCTGCGAAAACCAAAACTCTCGAGCACTGTTTCATTATATTCCTAAAGTTGTCAAATAAAAATAAATAAATAATTAAATAAATGAATAAATAAAAAATGTAAAAAACTCTTTGCTTAATTTTCATGGAACTCGAATGAAATACTTTCAATGTTTAAATTCACTGTATTAAGCACGCTATTTTTTAATACTACCGTAATTATTGTCAATACTTTGGATCCATCGAGAGGGGACGATGAATGAAAAAGAAATACGCGATCAACGAACACGTTTCGCGTTCGCGCGTCGCGCGAGACTGACCGGCGCTACGCAAGAGATTCGCGGGCACCGCAACAGCCCTGCGTACCCCCCACCGTTCTCTCAAAGGATCACCCCACTCCTCTCTCTCTCTCTCTCTCTCTCTCTCTCTCGCCTCGCTTCTCTCTCCAGCCTCCCCATCAGAGCCAATTTTTACTCGTTTTTATTTATTCTTTCTTGTTTTATTCTATTGTTTGATGTTAAATAGAAAAACTGTATTCTCCTGAACGTTTTTTTTTCAGTCTCTTTCAGTTTCGTTGGATCTTTAGAATTTTGCCTCCGTGCACACGTCTCGTTCCTAGGAGCCTGATGAAACTCTGACTTTCTATTTAATAGCTCCGCACAAATTTTTCTAAACAGAGTTGTCACTTGAATAGGATAATCCAATTCAAGCAAGTTGGTTTATCCACCAACTTGCTTGGGATCATTGAAAAAGTGCTGAATTTCCATGATCGATTGCTCAAATAAATGATCCATATTTTGTCTCATTTTGCGTCAGTCAAACAGTTATCAACAAATTCATCGAATAAATTTTTTTACAAGTTTGATCGATTTTTATTGTAAAAAGCTAATTGTCCGACCGGTAAAAAAAAAAATTTCATAGACAAATTGCTCTTAATTCGGAACAAACGAGCTGAGAATAAAATTTTGTCGAGGAACCTGTTCGAGAGAATATGTCCGAGGACTAGAGTGTATTTTTTTGAGGCACCATTGAGAGAAAACTTAAAAAAAAACAAGATTTAACTACAAAAAGATTTTTCTATGTACGTCATGATTCGATTGAATGAAAAAATTGAAAAAAGTAAATGATTCTTTATGGAGTTTTGACATTTGAAAAAAGAAATCTCGAAAAAAATTAAAAACACACATGATTGATTGTCGAAATTGAATAATTGAAAAAAAAAAAATCGTGGAAAAAAACGATGAAAAAAACATCTGTCTCTAGCAACATTTTTTTATGTAAAAAAAAAATTGCATCATCCTATTAAGGATCATCGAGCGATAGCATACGCAGCGCCAGGTGCCAAAAAATCAAACTAAAATTCTAACCTAACGGATTTCGTCACGAATTTTATGATTACGCGAGTAAAACAAATATCAAAAAATTCGGTTTAATTGCCCGGTTTCCGCTGTGCTTCCTTTTCAGAGATCAGTTATCTCTTATCAACACAATAAATTAACAAAAATAGAAGGCTCTGTACTCGCGCCATGACAGCTTTTTCGCCAGTGACAATAATTATTTTATTACAAATTGTACACACATTTGCCACAACTGAAGATAGACGGAGAGCTAGCCACGGAAAAAGAGTTGCAATTTATAGAGCAATGAAACTCCTCTAATCAGTGTGCCATACCATCGTTTTTAATTGATTCGGGAGCCTGGCCACTGTTCATCGGTGGGAATGAGCGTGGTATGGCCGCAACAGGGTTACAAAATCAATCGAAGGTGTTCAACTTATAGAGCACTGATTTTTGGTGTGGTACAACTAACTATGTTTCTAATTATAATACAATAAAGCCAGGCGTTTTGGTCAGGGGAAAAGTAGCGCCAGGTGACGTTCAAAGTGCGTAAAAAAGTGACCAAGTCGTCTATCGAATAACTCAGCAACAAATAAGAATATCAGAACACATTTTTTTTTTAATTCCGGGGTATTTCTTCTATCAAACACGACAAACACGATTTTTCGATCAAATCGCTAAAAAAAACAAATAGAAGGGCATAAATTCCACTTTTTTCGCTATATTTTGTTGTATCTTCATAGAAACATTATGGTTACTTTTGATGAATTTTTTTAGGAGGAAAATCAGTATGGATGGGATGTACAAAAAATCGTAATATTTATTACACATATTGTTGCTGAGATATTCGAACGAAAAGATCATGAAATACGCGCGGCGCGAAAGTGGTGCTATATATACTCGTTTCTCCAGGCCCGTTGCTCTCCCCCACTCTCTCGCGCGCTCGGCCGTTTTTCGTCATATTCAGCTCTATTTCTAACATGTTTTTCGGCGTTTTCACGCAAAACCAAGATAAAAGATTCGAAGTATGCGACTTCTACTTTCGAAATCGTTTTATTAAATTCAAATCGCATAATAGCCGTCGCATTCATGCCTGCCGGAAAATTGCATAGTAAAAAATTGAAATGGCCACAGATTGAAAACTATGCATCGGACAGTGCCTGCTCTTCGCACACATGAAGTTTACATTAATAACTAGTACTGGCCGGAGGATTTACGTTACAATTCAAAAAATGACCGAGTTATGAATTTTTGAAAAAACGGTTTTTTTGCCGATTTTTTCGATTTTCTCCTAAACTAACGATCCGATTGAGTCGTTTGACCGCTCATTTTCTTTGTATTTTTATTTTCTACAATTTCTCTATTGATACCATCACGATTAGCGTAATAGTTTTCATTCTATAAACAAAAAACCAAAAAAACAGCGATTTTTCGCATGAAATTGTTAATAACAAAGCTGTTGGTTAAAATTTGGAATGAAAAACATGTTACTAGATTATATAGAGCTATTCTCCAAACAATGGCCCAGCCGGTTTTCCGATAACACTTATGTCATGGAAAAATTTATCTAGCTTGGCCTAGACGACTTCGTCACTTTTGTCGGAGCATGGCGAGGTGTTCAGCTAAATATTTTTGCCTGTCTTTTTGCACACACGTTTTTAAAGGTTAAATGTGAAGAAAGAGTTTTGTTGCAGCCCTCTATGAATGAAACGACTTCGTCACTTTTTTACGCACCTTGAACGTCACCTGGCGCTACTTTTCCCCTGACCAAAACGCCTGGCTTTATTGTATTATAATTAGAAACATAGTTAGTTGTACCACACCAAAAATCAGTGCTCTATAAGTTGAACACCTTCGATTGATTTTGTAACCCTGTTGCGGCCATACCACGCTCATTCCCACCGATGAACAGCTGCCAGGCTCCCAGAACAATTAATAACGATGGTATGGCACACTGATTCGAGGAGTTTCATTGCTCTATAAATTGCAACTCTTTTTCCGTGGCTAGCTCTTAGACTAAGAGACCAGAGCCGGATTCACGCCACTTCCCTGCATATTAAGAAATTTATTTATCGCAATTTCAATAAAAACTCACGGAAAAATCCGGTAGAATACACACGAGGCGTCTGACGTGTGTCAGCGACTATATTTATACTATATATAGATATATTTTACTATGAGAGGCGCCACCGTCGATTTTGAGTTGGTCACGTGAGCTCGATGACTCTTAATCGCTCACGTTTTCATGTAGCTTTGGATTATTGTGCTTTTCTGAAATCTCACAGATACTAGAAAGAATAATTAATGATAAACAGAAAATATTCCCAAAATCAACTCGACGACACGCGACGACAGTGAAAGCTCATCTTCCACCTGTCCACCGATCATTAATAAATACTAACGGAGCATTGAGCGTTCGCTCACTGAACGAAAAAAAGTGCCGAAATGTCTGCCCGAGTTATTATGTCACTTGCCGCTTGTTTGGAGATAATATTCAATAATAAACCTTGACCAAGACCCGATTTCAATTCAATGTGTGTCGCATTCATTCTCAGTTAATCGACACTCAGCTGTGACCGAAATTTTTCGTATTTTAGGACTAATGACAATGAATTGGACAACCGATTACCCAATTACGTAATTCGAATTATGAACAAAATTTTCAATAATTCAATTGCTGTTGTTTAAAAAAAAAAAAAAAAACAAGTATATTTATCGTTATGAAATATCGTTCAAGTATCATTCGATAAAAATTAAAATCTCGTTGATAGACAAGAAAACGGAGGGCCACAGAGACCAAATGTCTAAGACGAAAATAATAATCGTGATAAACGTGATTGGTCATTTCGCCGAATCATAATCGGCACTCAAGACAAATCGAATTAACGGAGAGGCAAAAAAAGGTCCGCCCAAGTGGATGAACACGGGAAGAAAAGAGGGCCGCCACCGGAAAGGATTATTTAAGGGTGCTTCACACATACATTCCACGCCAAAAATTTAATCTCATCTCAGAATTGCAATTCAATTGGCAATCTCATGAAGAATTATCTTCATAAAATTGCCAATTGAATTGCAATTCTGCGATAAGATTGAATTTTTCGCGACAATTTCGTGAAGATAATTCTTCATAAAATTGTCAGTCATCAATCGATCGATCGATGGAAAAACAAAATTGACATTTATATTCGATGAATAATTTCTTTCGATTACAATTATGCTAACGAATCGTTTTAATATTTGGATTGTAAACAACTTTTCTCTGAAGATGGTTGGACCATTTTTTCAGCAAAACAGATTTGTTTATTTTTCCAACTGTTTTTGATGCTTTTTAGATGATTTTCTCGTCGGTTTTTATTAAAATCTACTCAACGAATGGAGAATCGCTGAATTATTACATTTTTTAAAATATAACCCATTATACACTTTTGGTCCCGATATTTTTGTAAACCGGCGTCCACCTCCGAAGCAACTGAATTTTTTTAACGATCCGCAAAAAGTTGGGAGAATTGAGATATTGTAAAAATGATTTGCCAATGATTTTTGATCGAATAACTCGAGTACGAGACGCGTCAAGAATTATGCAATCGAACACTGAAAAAATTGTTACATTTTATCTAATTTGCTAATTATTTTCCCAAATTAATGAGAAATAAAAAATTTTCACAAACCAAAAAACTCGTATGATTCTTTCATGATTTCGGAATTTCAAAAGAAATTGAGTTCGTTTCGAAAAAATTTCATTTTTGAATAAAGATAATTAGCCTCAAATTGTTTTGAACGAGTATTAAATTTCGAAAAATTTGCGAACGAGAACTTAATTGAAGAAAGAAAAAACGATTTTAGAAACATCCCACTTCTAACAAATGTGTTTTTTTTTTTTTTTTTTTTTTTTTTCCAGGAATGCGGTGAATTTTCGAAATCCGAATTTTCGAATTTCCGAATTTTTAGTCACGAATGTATGAGTAAAGTTTCCTTACGAGTGTAAGCCTGAGAAAGACGATCGTCGAACGATGCCGCGAAGGTTGGAACGAGTATAGATGCGCAAGAATACGAGAGAGACAGGAGGAAGTTACCTAATTGTTTCTGGGCTCTACCCATTTTAATATCTCCATTGAGCGATCATGTAATTGAAGCTGCTTCCGGCCCAGCATATTGTTTCATCGTTTAAATTCACGAAGATGAATCAAACGATAAAACGAAGACGAGATGTTCTCCGCTTCATCGGAGGCATATCGTCGATATAGTTTTACCAACGAATTTGTATAACCTCCGAATCCAACGATCCGTTGATAGACTAAAAAAAAAAAAAAGCAGACAAAAAATCTGACTTCCTAATTAAAGTACAAGAATGCATTCGTAGCCGAGAATAAGGAACAAAAACATTTTGTTTCATTAGGACGTGAAACAGGCGTCCTTGTTTCCCCAGAAACAAATGAAAATCTCTCGATTCCGTAACGTTTCCGTCATCACGTTTTTTACCATCCAAATAAAATACATTTTTTTTTCTTTCCTCTTTCGGAAAGAAGCGAGGGGCAGAGCAGGCGAGTCAGGGGATTGTAACGTTCGGATAAAAGAATGCAGAATTAAGAATTGTTGTATACGGGGCAGAGTTTCGTTGATGAAAAGTGGGGATAGTTCATGGCAAGGGGGCAGGGGGGGGGGGGAATCCGTATATAGCGAAGCTCCGACCACGCGCGCACACCCATACACTCGAAATAAATAGCGTTTCATTATAAGTTTTTTGTACAACCGCGTCATAGTACCCTCCTCCTCCCCCCCCCCTCCCTCCCCTGCCCCCTCCTGGCGATGCTCGAAACAAAGGGCCCTAAGCATTGTTTCGCGCGAAATAAAAGATCCGGGCGACGAGCCTGCTGCGGAGACGCATATCTCAACGATAGACGACAAAAGACGAGCAACAACGGAGTCAGTGCGAGCGAGCATAGCAATTCGGGCTCAAAAGAATGAGAATTATCGTGTCGATTTTCTCGACGATTTGAAAAACGTAGGAACTCGATAACACCAACGAAATGAACAGTGGCATTGACGACGAAACGGTGCTTCTTCAAAATTCTATTTGTTCTATTATTCCTAGGTATGTAGGAATCCTATTATTCCAATGTAAAAAAAATGACGCGTGGACATTGAAATAAAGAGAAACGTGATCGTTCTGAGGTTGTGAGTGTCGTAGAATTTTTATACGCGTTCAATGATTCGTCGATAGAAAGAAAACGAATAAACATTATCGGTGATTTGTTCGGAGTGTGCTTCGTCGGGATGCGGCGCAAACATTTATTAACTCCTGACTACCCGTAGGGCAAAAAAAGATGGGAGTTATGCGTTTCACTGCGATCAGTGGGTGGGGGGATATTCCTTTGTCGCCAGTTTTCTCGGAAACGGTGACAATTGTCTTGACAAATTTTTTACATCACTTTCTATATGTGCCGGACTGTGTTCTTATTTGTAGTATGTCAAGATTCATCACGAACTGTTTTGTTTATTTTACTTTAAGGGAATTCATCTGGTACCGAGCAAGTCAAAACCCAAAACTGTCACAACTAGCGTAGTCGGCTCAGTATGTTTAGTGTGTTTAACCTCCAAAGTTTAACCTCCTTCTTCGAGACAAATTAATTTATTCCGAACCTCATAAGTATCGAATGGATTTTGTGAAGTCGTAAAAAGATTTTTCAGATATTTTTTAAGCATTTATAAAAATTTCGTACGAAACTGTTTGTCAGTGCTTGCGAATTTCATGTTTACAGACGGGAAAACCACAGAAACGCATAAGCAGGAACCGTGTTAAATTGGGAAATCTGTTTTTATTAATTTCTCTCAAACAAAGTATTCTAAGGACCTGAAATTTTGACAGGTGATCTAGTTGATATTGATAACTGTATTCAAATTTTTTAATCAATATCTGTTTGTTAATTCGATTACCAGATGAACTCCCTTAACGTTATACATCGTTTGTATTTATCGCAATATGACCATATATGGCAGTCTTCGATCATCGACTACTTCATACCGTTGTGCGCTGCTAATTTCAGTCCGAACTGGCGCGCGTCTTTGTACACAGTTCGTAGTTCGTATTTTCGTATACATATTTTTTTTTGGTTTATCATTTTCATCTAATGTGACAAAAAATATGTACTGTTGTGTATTTATACCATGTACTACTAGCAACACTGGCAGTAAATATCGGAGAACTGGAAGTGAATATAAAAAAAAATAATGCAAACATTTTGCAATAAAAAATAATAGCCATAAACTTTGAAAAGTGTGAAATAAAAAAAATGTTTTAAAAAACATAAAATAACTCCCGACTGATAAAATCATATAGTTTGATGAAAATTGTTTAAAAAAAAAAAACGAAAAATCACCTCACTACGAAATGTCATATTAAAAAAAGAAAAACTTGGAAAAAAAAAACAAGAAAATAATCATAAAAAAATAACTCCCTCAGGATTTCGTTTTTCTTATCTGAAAATATTTTTTTACAGTATTGCTCGTGAACAGAATTTCTCGTTGCCGAGTAAGGTCCTAATTAATTTCTTTTTTTTTAATAATTTTTTTTTACTGTTTTATTTGAGAGTCAAATAATTGTGGAATGCATCCTTAGCGTGACATGAACATAAATTCGACTTCGCCACTGCACACTGCAAATCTATAGCGTCGCGATGCATTGAAATTTCTTTGTAGAATTTTATCACTGTAGTATGTCAAGACATTTCTTGATAGGATCCGAACGAAGCGTCATCAATATTCGAAATTGCGCTTCTAAGGCGAAAGAAAATTTTGATAAATTTCATACTTGCGATACATTTTTTTATCACACAGAAATTATTTGCCGCTAATTTTTCATGCCGTATTTCATAATACTTATTTTTCAAATGTCATCATTTATTTATTCAATTGTCTGCGTCATAAAAATCTTTTAATCAATCTTTTTTTTTTTCCATTTCGACCAGTTTTTCGTTATCGAATCTTGTGTTTCATTAATTATAATAGCTGCTTCGTTAAGAAAGAATATAAGAATCCTTCTAATTTGCACGTCTTTGAATTTTTGTCTCGATTCGGTTGAAATAAAATCGAAAGATCAAACGAGCCCGAAGGGCGAAGTTTGATCCAGATTATACGAAAGGTCTCGTTCGAAGATGATATACAATTGTAGTCATGCTTGTCATGCCTAATTCACAACGTTTAGCGCCATTTTTCAAAAAAGAAGGGGCTAGGAACGTAGGTGTCACTACTGGTGCTACCAACCTAACCTCATATTGTTTTGTGTAAAGAAGATTCAATTATCACGTTTTCATGTGAAGATGATAGAGGGTTATTTATTTATTTATTTATTTTTTTTTTTTTTTTTTTTTTTTTTTTTTTTTTTTTTTTTTTGGGTAAATAGGGTGGGAGTCTATCATCTTCGAACGAGACCTTTCGTATAATCTGGATCAAACTTCGCCCTTCGGGCTCGTTTGATCTTTCGATTATACTCCATGTCTCGTTCTCGATGATATACAATTGTAGTTCTTTAGAGATCGTGATAATTTCGTTTTGAGCTTCATTTATTTGCTCGTTGTTATGTATTCATGAAATACAATAGAACTTATACATATTTTTCACTTAAAATTACTTTTGAGAACAATTCATTAGAATTTATGATGGGCTTATTATAAAACTTAAAAAATGTTTGAGATGTGGGTGCCCATCCGGCACTTCGTCTTATCGTATCTATATCAACTCCTCTTTTATGAGCAGCTGAAACGGATGCATGTCGCGTGCTGTACGCTGAAAACACATTTGTGTCAATGCCTGCATCTTTTAAAAGCCCTTTGATCCAGTGGCTGATTGTTTGAGACGATGCTGCACCAAAGGGTTTTGTAGTGGTAATGAAGAGATTTGTGTTATTTTTATCTCGCAAACTTTTCGTTATTTCGATATATTCGAGAACGATTGATGCTACGCATATTTTTGGCCTGTCCTTGAAAAACGGTAGTATCAATTCTGGCTGATACGATCCAGGTTTTGATGTTTTTATTTGATCTGTTATTTTTATTCGTATTTCTTTTTCATTCTTTTCAATATTTTCAATCTTAATCAAAGCGAGAGTCTGCAGTCTCTGGGCAGTCGTAAGTGCTAATAATGTTGCTACTTTCTGCGTAGCTTCCATAAGTTTCAGATCTTTCAGAGGTCGAAGTTTTTCTAAATAATCTAAAACGGGTGTTATGTCCCAAGTTGAATTATACTTTGGTTTGGTAGGCTTTATCTTATAGATTCCTTTCATAAAACGTCCAATTAATCCATCCGAATTTATATCATACGCGGAAATCAAAGAAATCGCTGCTCGATCTGTATTGAGAGCACTGTATCCTATGTTTGTATCGAATCTATTATTCAAAAACTTGATTATATCTGTCGTTTTTGCATGATACATATCAATGCCGTTTGGTTGCGTAAAATTCCACCAAAATCTCAAGCTACTTTCGTATTGCTTGAGAGTTGATTTTGTAATGGAATTGATCATAACATCGACAGCTTCTTCGTCGATTCCTTTCCTCGAAAATGCTTTCCGGATAATTTCCCTACCACCAAGGAAAGGTGGGATGATAACGGATGAATCTTTTCTCTGCAAGGAGAAACCAAAAGCGAATTACTAGGATGAAATGTAATCGTGGGCTCTATCAAGCAAGATGTAAACAAAGGGTACCATGGTTGTGAAAACCAAGCTGGTACCACAAGAACGCCCGTAGCTTCGTCATCTATGATCTTTCTCAAAACTCTTAGAATAAGTGCGAAAGGAGGAAAAGCGTAAAAATATTCGAGCTTCCACGATACCGTAAAAGCATCGACTTTCTCAGCCTCTGGATCTGGAAAACGAGAGTAGAATTTTTTACATTTTCTATTCAACCTCGATGCAAAAAGATCGATGGAAAATTTACCAAAACGGTTTTCAATTTGCTTAAATGCGGATTGTAATAATCCCCATTCGCCATCGATATTTGACTCTCGTGATGCTTTGTCTGCATCTACATTTTCCGCTGAACTAATGTAAGAAGCCTTGATCCACATTTTTCTCCTTTCGCACCATTCCCAAATTTTTCGGGAGAGTTCACTAAGATGAGGGTATTGTACGCCTCCGGCTCTATTTATATACGCGATCGCTGTGTTGTTGTCTATTCGTAATAAAACTTCACAGTCTGTCAATTCCGAAGCAAAAGCCTTTAAGGCAAAAAAGGCAGCGAGTAATTCAAGAAAGTTTATGTGTTTCTTTCTCTCTTCCTTGTTCCAAAAACCCGAAGCATGTCTTTTGTTGCAATAAGAACCCCAGCCTGTCATCGAGGCATCCGAAAATATTTCGATACAAAAATTCTGGTTTCTGATTGGATTAATGCCAATAACTGCATTTGTTTTCCACCATTCAAAGTCCTCAATCATTTTTGTATTTATTCGAATTTTTGCATCATAATTTCCACCATTAAATTTGAGCGCTAGAAATTTCTCCCTTTCAAGTCGTTTACAATGAATGAACCCGTAGGCTACTGCTGGGCAGGCAGCCGTCAACACGCCCAAAAATTCTGCAAATTCACGGATTCTGTAACTCTTTCCATTTTCCCACTTACTCGAAAATTCAACAATTTGTTTTTTCTTTTTGTCTGGCAGTTCTAAAGTATAATTTACAGAGTCAATTACAAAACCTAAATATTTACATTTTTGGCTTGGTTGCAATACACTCTTTTCGAAATTTATAATAAAACCTAGGCGTTGTAGAATTTTTACCGCTTGTTGTGCTTTTTTCTTGCACACAGCCTTTGAGTTTTCTGTAATAAGAAAATCATCGAGATAGACTATTGATAACATTCCTTTCGATCTCAGTTTGTTTACCACAGGTTTCAATATTTTGGTAAAGATATATGGGCTTGTGCATAAGCCGAAAGGTAAGCAAGTAAATTGGAATAATTTTTCTTCGAAGATGAAACGCAAAAATTTCCTGTGTCCGTGATGAATTGGCACAACGTAATATGCGTCTTTCAAATCTACGGAAACCATAAAATCGTTCTTCGATACCAAGTTTAGTACAGATCTCATATCTTCTAGTTTAAAATGTGGTGGTTGAATGAATTGATTCAATTCTTTCAAGTTAAAGATAAAGCGATTAGTACCGTCAGGTTTTGGAACGAGGAAGTACGGAGAAATAAACTCATTTTCGCTATGGTTGCACTCTTCTATCGCACCTTTATTTAATAATTTGGCAATTTCGATTCGCAAGAGTATTTTCTCTTCCTTATTAAATATTTTTTGAATTATTTTGTTTTGAACTGGTTTTTCTGTGAAAGGGATACGGTATCCTTTAACATAATTCAAAATATATTTATCAGTGGTAATTTGTTCCCATTTATCGATAAATAACTTTAAACGTCCCGCAATATTGTCTACCTTGACTATTTCTTCGATGAAGATTGGTTCGTCATTTGCATTGTCTGCTTCGCTGCAGACTGGGATGATTGATAATTCTGTTTCTTTTTGAAGTGAAAAACTTTGCGTTTCGGTTGATGACGATGACCCACTCGCGTATTGTTCGGGAGTGGGTATTTCGAGTTTCCCTGACTTCGAAATGGTAGATTCGTTTTAGTTTGAGGCTTTTCTTTTATTTCAGTGCACGCTTTTTCAATCTCTTTTGCCTCTTTTACTTTATCTTTCAAATTGTTCCCGTACAGCCACTCATCTGATATCATTGCATCTACCGTTGGTTTTATGCTTTTGCTGAGTTGTGGTGTGATAAAAGATTTTCGCGCAATGGTTTGTTGATAGAAAACATCGGTTAACAATTGACCAGCGTGGCTTAAAAAATTTGTGAAAATTTCTTCGTCCAATCCATTTTCCGGAGGATCGATGAGCATCGATACTGCTGCGCCTAGAGCAGCTAATGCTGTACCTACGCAATTTTGTGTATCCACAAAATGTTCGTCTCTTTTCTTCGCGATTTCTGACAATAGCGGGGTTATCTCAAGATTTATTTTGGGTGCTTCGAGATAGAGATCAGTTTTCCGGTTATACGACTCTAAAATTTCTTTTTTATTTTTCTCCGGTAGGCCTCGTTTGGTCCATTGTGACCATGTGTTTTTAAGCTCCTCGTGATATTTTATTTCCTTAAATTTTGTTGTACTTAAGTCTACTCCGAGGGCTTTTAAAACATTCTCTCTCATCACCAAGTCTTCGCAGACTTCTTCAGGATTTTTTCCTCCGCTGTTCCCAGTTGTCGAAGACTCAGTCTTCGCAGCCTCATTTTCTGTACCAAAATTGTCCTCCGCAGTCTGGGTTTCCTTGATCTCGTTAGCCCTCGAAGACTCCTCCGGAGCCTCATTTTCCTTATTTTTGTCGTCACCTGTATGTGTAGCAATAAGGATGTAGGATAAGGTAACACTTATTGTGTTTTATAGGATCATAGGTTCTTGTTGAACCGATCCAAG
Source organism: Campoplex capitator (assembly GCA_037576405.1). NCBI lineage: Eukaryota > Metazoa > Arthropoda > Insecta > Hymenoptera > Ichneumonidae > Campoplex > Campoplex capitator. The sequence continues at coordinate 850,912 of JARBWI010000031.1, read as the reverse complement.
ATTATCAGATTTGTATGAAATCTGATTCTCATTTCTCGTGTGGAAAAATGAAATTTTTTGAGCGGTAATCGTTCATCAAATTCGTATGGAATCTGATTCTCATTTCTCGTGTGGAAAAAAGAGATTTTTTGTATACCGTACGTCTCAAATAAACAATTTAACTCGCTTGGAGTTTTAACTTACCAATTGAAACAATCTCTGTGTTATTAATTTTTTCCGCAACACTTCGTTCGTCTGGAACACGTGTTAGCGTCTGGATAACCCTTGTTAGGTTAGCCACTTGTTCTTGTAATTTTTTGATGTCGTCGTTTCTTCCGCTATCCTTCGATTTTGATCTTGATCGTGATCGGGATCGTCTTCTCCTCTTCTTCTTATCTGGCATTTTTATTTTGTTTTATTTCAATTATATTTCACTCTTGGATAATCAAGGCGAAAAAACGTGTTCGTGTTTCGGCACAACGAAACAATATGAGGTTAGGTTGGTAGCACCAGTAGTGACACCTACGTTCCTAGCCCCTTCTTTTTTGAAAAATGGCGCTAAACGTTGTGAATTAGGCATGACAAGCATGACTACAATTGTATATCATCGAGAACGAGACATGGAGTATAATCGGGATTTATTGACTACGATTGGTGGATCACACTTGGAAAATTGATTGAAAATCGGAAATCAGAAAACCCGAAACACCGTTTCACACAATGATAATAATATCGCCTACCGCATAAGAATAAATGAAAATTCCATTTTCGAGCATGAGATATTTTTTAACTCCCGACTGCCCACTCGGGCAAAAGCCGGGAGTTATGCGTTTGAGCGCGATCAGCTGATTTTCACGAATTTTTTAAGCAGGATATTTGTTGAAACGGCCAAAAATTACTTGACCAAATTTGAGACACAGGTTCTATTACCAGTGGACGTGGTTTGGAGTCGTAATTTGATACGATTGCTTGTATATTTAAAGAATAATTGGAAAAACAAAAAATCACCGTTCAACCATATCGACACAACAATCGGTGATGCCGCCATAACTAATTCACTCGCAACATCTGCGCCATACTTTACTCGGTTGGTCGTGACCGATTGGTTGTTGTTGTGACCACGGTCTTACATCGTTGTGACAGATTGGTTGATTGTGTTATTATTGTTTTAAATTATTTAATTATATTTATAATAATCAATGAAAAAATGATGAACTTTAAAAAGTGTGAAATAAAAAAATGTTTTGAAAAAACATAATTTAGTGATCAATTTCGAGCAACGGATAAAATGAAATTTGATAAATAAAGTGAAATATGTTTTCGTGTTAGATCCGCGTCAGAAAAGCGTAGTATAATTAAGCTGATTTAACGATGACGAAACAATGAAAATGTTTTCATTGAATGTTTGAAATGCAAATGTTAATGCTACGTAAAAAATGTTGTGCCACGTACTTTTTTTGTACAAAGTTATGAATATTCTCATCCATTAAATGAAATGAATGGAAAATTCAAACGACACACTGTCGAATGGCAAAATGATCCAAGTTTTCGTCAGACAAATTTTAATTAACAGACGCAAAGTTCAACAAAAACATTTTTCATTGATAAAAAGCTTCTGAAATTGGCAGCAAAAAGAATGTTCATTACTGTTAATGCTATTTTCGGAAAACTCTGGTATTTGAAAAGATTCGCGTTAGTTATATAAAATACGAAGATTGGTATAATCCAGTATTGAACAACGAGGCAAGAGAAGGTTACGTCGCGTGAAATAAGGGGTTTGTTTTGCAACCCTTTTGGGGTCACATCAAGAAGATCGTCTCTCTGGTGAGCGTCTTAATACAGCAGTCTACTATCCATGAGAGTATAGGATTCCGCGGAGATGGTTGGGGATCAACGTTGGATTCTAATTAAAAGGGAAAACAGCTCCGTTGAGTTCTCAACTGCTGCACACCGTTAGGGTGTTTTCTCTCTCGATAATAAACTTTCAAAAGCCTGTTAAAACGACACATTTAGATGTTAATTTAATCATAAACAATGATTTATTCTTGCGATTAAATATAGTAACTCAGAGATTATAAGCCGGAGATGATTAAGGATAAAAACAATTGAAAAATCGTTGTGTTGGAAAAACACAATTTCGATGAATCGATCGACTGGAAGAGAACAAAAAAAAATATTTTCTCCTCTCTCCTCAGATGCTGACTAGCCGATATTCATTCGCTTTTTTGGTCAAACTTATTTTGACCAAAAAATGCTGTTCTACCAAAATTTTGTAATTTTTTTTTTTTTGTTTTTTCATTCGAAATTCAACATTCTGTATTCGTTTCTATCCGCAGTGCTACGAAAGAACGGAAACACATGCATACACTCTCACAGGCACACAAATAATTCCATGGCTTCGTTACGCGTCCATTTTACGCTGCTTGAAAGACACCAATTTATAATTATTGCATTGAATAGAGAGAGAGAGAGAGAGGGAGGGGGGCGGGAAGCATTCGATATTACCAGCTATTGTGCCGTTTAGATTCTATGCCGCCCACCCGCGGAAGCGCCCGCTGCGCCACCCGACTTTGATAACGGAATCAACCGTTTTTTTTTATTATTATTTCTTTCTTTAACGATTCTTTTTACATCATATACGCGATCTGAAGTCAAATAAATATGCCAGAGTGAATATTTTGTTTCTTTATTTTCGATCACAAGTAAAAATGATTGTTGCTTTTGTAACAGACGACTTTTTTCATATTCTCCGCTAAACAATGGAATTCTGTTGAATAATGAACAAGCGATCAATCGGGTTTCATTGCCAAGTGATTTAATTGGAGAAAACAAATTGAATTATTGCTACGCGTTTATTTGGAAAATAGTCATTAATTGAAATAAATGCTAATGAACTTTGTTCTAACGTCAATAAATGCTGTAGAAAACTAGAAAAAAAAAACGATTGTTACCAACGATCAAGCAATAAATATTAATAAAAAGTTACGGGAAACCTATCATAAACGGATAAAAACTACGAAAACATATGTTCTCGATGTTTGTGGGAAAACTGGGGATAGTAACTTCTCACGTGAATAAAAATACGATGAGTTTTGATCAATTCATATTATTTTCTGTACTTCTTTCATGCATGATACTCATCATTATTATCATTATTATTGCCAATACTTTTATTTTATTATTTATAATTTATATTATTTATACTTCATTTTTTACTTTATCGACACCTTTTCAATACCTGTTTTAAAATTTTTATTTTCATTATTATATTTTATTTGTTTATGTGAACGTTGATAATTTTTTAGGTATTTTTGACATCCGATGAAAATGACTCGCCTGCGCCTTTTTTGTCGGAGGTAGGTAGCTTTCTTGGTATGTTGGAGACTCGTTACGCGTTATGAATGGCGCTGCTCCGGTGTCACCTTATCGAAATTCGAGTTACCATGCTGCGAAGAAAAAAAAACTTTGTTTATTTTAGGAACAATTCGCGTTGATAACTTATAATCGATGCTTTGTTCAAATCTTATCAGATTTTATCTAAAGTCTTTTTTTTTCGCATCCCAGTTTTGCTCTAAAATTGAGGAATGAGATATTTTTCATACATTTCTGCAGATCGTAATCTACGTTTAGGAATTCATTGTAGATGCACTTACATCTATTCCTAACAACAAATAACTTTCTGAGGCAAAATCATACGACCATTTCGAATCATCAAAATCATCGCTCGAACATTCTTCATAGAGTTTTGGAACTTTCTTCGGAGGATTTACATCATTTTCTTCATCGATTTCTTGCTGCGCGGCAGCATTTCCCACGCCATTTGATGCTTCTTCCAATAGTTTATCAGTTTTCGGCTGTTCATTATTCTCTGACTTCGAATTTTGATGGTCACGTTTTTTCGATTTACTCTTCTTCGTCTTCTCCGTTTTTTTTTTCTGGGCTTCGATCTTTTTTTTATTCGCCTTATTATTATTGCTGTTACCGTCACTGTTTGAAGAAGCTGTGCCTTTTTCTTCTACCACATCTTTCAATGGTTGCCTTGACTTGGTGTTTTTCAATTTTTTTTTACCCTCTCTTGTCCGATTTTCCGAAGCTCTTCGGTTTTCTTTATCCAAGTTCTTCAAAAAATAGAAAAATAAACGAGATGTTACGAAAATCGGAATGCAACAATATTATCGAAAAAATGCAAACTTGTGGATAAAAAATTCGACAAAAAAATTTTTTTTTTGTTACATTAAATGATTTTCAACATTTTCCGAAATATTCTTGTTTTTTTTTCCAAATTTTCTTTACTTTTTATATTTTTCCTAGTAAAAAATTCGGGGGCACGCTGTACGCGCTATAACTTCTTACCAGACGTCATTTTTAATCGTCGAATAAACCTTAGCATTATTCAAACCGTTGGAATAAATTAAAAACACAAGTTATACAGGAAAGATTGTTGTTTGATATTAATTAACTCAATTTGTCATAAAGTCTGCTTCCTTTTACGATGTGTCAAAAATTATTCTCGATCACGATATAAATTATTCTTCCTTATTCGCGACTTGTCAAAAAAATTTTGACTTTCTCTCTTATACCAATCAGAATCGCGCTGACTCCAAACAGCTTACACACGCGAAACAATCCTACTTTGCACAAAGAGATGAAAAAAAAAAAACGATAATTACCCCATTTTGGCAGTCATCGCCACACTTGCAGAACTCTCCGCAACAAACATTTCTTTTGACGCACCCACAAATCTTCGTTGAACAATTTTTGCAACACGAGCATCCTTTTCTAGCGATTACATTTCGAGCGATTGATTCATCCACAGGTATTTTTCTTAATGACAATCCACGCGTTGGTCTTTGATGGTTCAATGTAAGAAGCGGCACATGATTTTGCAAGTTTCGGCTTCTGTTGATAAAAAAATGCAACGAATTTGTTGAATTGTTTTTCCACAGTAGAAATACCCTTGTGTGTTTAAGAAACTCGAAACGAAAACTAAAATGTCAGGATTTTCATTCCAGCAACATTCTTTCAACAGCTCGAACGGTTTTTTGGGAAATCGATATAACTCGTAAAACGACTAGACCTCGGAAGCCCAAAAAATGTAAATGGGAAATCAAAGCTATGTGCTGGTACACGTTGAAGCTAAAGTCGAGTTATTCGATTTTCATTTTTCATTAATTGCAAAAACTTACGTGGTAGGATCTTTCGTTCGAGAGCTCCTGCGTAACATTTTGACGGAGCAGAATACTGGAGAAAACTTATATAATAACAGAATCTACGGAATATATGTTTACACTCACTTTCGGAGCGACCAGGTCATGTGATTTCTGTTTACATTTTTTTATTCTATCTCTAAATCGTCAGGTTCGAATCATTGAAGTTCGAGTCGTCAATATAAGAACTGAGCAAAGCGCCTCTCTTATAAAACTATCTTTAATAATAGTCGGTTTATACCTGCAATCGGTAAATCAAACGTTGCGACGTTTGCTGAGGATTGACAGTTCATAATTTCATTTTTAACTTGGTTCAGAATAATTCATTTTTCAACCCTGACCAATAGAGAAACCGAAATTTTTGGTGTCGCTTTTTTGAGTGTCAAGTATCCGATTAAAGAACGGAGATGGCATACGCAGCGCCAGGTGCCAAAAAAGCAAACTAAAATTCTATTCTACCGGATTTCGTCGCGAATTTTATGATTATGCGAATATAAAAAATAATAAAAAATTCGGTTTAATTACTCGGTTCCGGCTGTGCTCCCTTTTCGGAGATCAGATATCTCTTATCAACACAATAAATTAACAAAAATACAAGGCGCTTTACTCGCGCCATGACGGCTTTTTCACCAGTCACAACAATTATTTTACCACAAATTGTACACACATTTGCCACAACTGAAGAGACCAGAGCCGGATTCACGCCACTTCCGTGCACATTACGAAATTTATTTATTGCGATTTCAACGAAAACTCACATCAGAAAAATCCGGTAGAATACACACGAGGCGTCTGACGAGTGTCAGCGACTATATTTATTTATTTATACTTTAATAATAATAATAATAATAATAATAATAATAATAATAATAATAGAATAATAAAATATTATTTATACTATATATAGATATACTTTGCTATGAGAGGCACCACCGTCGATTTTGAGTTGGTCACGTGAGCTCGATGACTCTTAAGAATGTCAACACTCAAATCGGGTTTCAAGCCTCAATTCAGGAGGTCAAAACCGAATGACTCTTAACGTACACCACCAAAGATACTGGCATTTCCAGTGTCATATTGGTGTCATGTTCGGGTCATGAAAATACAATTTTAAATAAAGTGAGTGTCAACACTCAAAAATTCGTTCTTAAATCGGATAGTTGACACCTAATTTTCGGTGTCGCGATTCGTCAGGGAACCCTCAACGTCACGAAAACTCGTTTTCTGATTTTTTTTCTTTCTGAAAATCGGTCAAATATTGAGAAATTTATTCAAATCTGTACACAATTGGCACAATACTTTTATGTACGTGTACAGTCCCTGACGAATCAGCGAGTCCCAAAAAAATTCGAAAAAAGTCCCAATTGAGACTCGGGACTCAAGTGGACAAGTAAGACCCAAAATAAGTCCCTAGTGGGACTTTTTTCTGTGACGCCATGAGTCCCAAATTAGGAGTCAGAGTCCCAAACAGGGTCTTTTTTTGCGATTGACCTTTGACAAAATTCCCGTCTCGCACCGAGTGAAGGGAAAAAGTCCCATATATGGGACTCACGCAAGTGAGTCTTACTTGTCCACTAAAGTCCCAAATCCCGAGTCCTAATTGGGACTTTTTCCAGAGACTTGCTGATCCGCCAGGGGTGAGACCCTGATTTTTTTAATAGGGGGCGGGACCGGCTCCCGCCGCTGTTTACCCTTCTTTGCGTGCATCTGACACGATACGAAGCTGGATTGACACTGACAGAGAGCGCAAACCGATCGGCATTCGGCGCATTGTGGGAAAAATTTCGTAAACCGGGGTCAGAATGTGCATGATGCAATACCAGTAATCTGGTTAAAAACTATCAAAACAAATGTATTAGAGAAAAAATAAATTGAAAACTTGATGAAGATTGGTGAAAGAGTATAAATAAATTATTCAAACGTTTTGATAATAAGAAGAAGGAGAAATAAATTTCTCGCGATTTCAATTTACCAATAAATTCGTGAAAAATATAAAAAAGGAAAAAGATTTAAGAAAAAACGGCTTGATGGGAGTAAAGACACGAGGGTGTGGGTGGACTTTGGCCAACATGACGAAATAACGGAAATGTGCAACGAGAACGCAACGAATTCGAAAGAGGCGCGAGTCTCGGGGCTGCATACGTAATGCGATTCGCCATTGTCGAGTCGCGGAAAAACGGGGTTGTAGGAAGGGTACATTCTTTTGTCTAGCCCTCTCCGGCGAGCGTCTCGCATTCCCCGTTGCAGAATCGCAGCGGAAAAACGAGGACCGAGAGATGGCACAAGAGAACCGCGACGAAAATTCTGATCGCGAGGCACACGCGCTTCGCATCGATCTTCGACCGATCATTTGCATCCTCATTGTTCCCTCGATTCCACGAAATTCTCACTGGGAAGGGGCAAAAAGGTGTTACGGTTGTGGAAAATAAGATGGAGGACAGTGGCGATGGAAAATGAAAGAAAAACAATTCTCATTCTTTTTTCTCATCAAGACATTTTTAAAAGTAGTCGACACAGCGTTGCACTGCCAAAATATTTATTCAAATAATAATAAAATCTACTTTCTGAATTTCTATAGATCGCAGAATCTGTATAGAATCAAGTTTTCAGAGACGATTTTCGGAATTTAAAATTTGTGTTTCCTTTTGGAAATTTTGTACGCTTCTTCATTAATTCCCAAATCAAACCTACACATTTTCAAACACACAATAAAATAAACCAAATTCCAGGGGTTTTCGTAAAAAATCGCTTTTCCAACAAGCAGCCACGACAATCAGCAGCTAACTAATCGATGAATCGAGTTCAGATTTTGTACAAATTTTTAGTGGACTGTTTTTTTGTTTGGGTCATGAACGATGGTACTAAATCTAACAATAAGTCGAAATAATATTTTATGTTTCCGAGTTGCAACCCCCTTGAAGTAGATAAAAAACGATGAAAAAATCACTGATCAAAGTTTAGGAGAATATCGTGAAAAAAATTTGGTCCATTCGACTTTAAGTAGTGATCACTAATTCAGAGCATTGATGCAAAAGGTGTCCGGATTGTTTATCGGATGTACAGAAACTTCTGTATACGCTTGGTGGCGAATTAAAGTTTTTTATTATGTAAATGATCTCTTTTTCTTTCGCGAAGAATTAAAAAAAAAAAACGTGGATACACTGAAAAGAAATTTTGTTGAAATATTTTGTTGAGTGGTCGACATATTTGTCGTACGTATTCAACAAAATATTTTGAGTTTTCAACAAAATTACTTTTATTAGTTATTTAAATTAATTAATTAATTTTATTGAATTCATTTCATTTAATTAATTAAATTAAATTGAAAATGAAACTAAATAAAATATTCGAAGTTTTTAACAAAATTTTCTTTCAATTTAAGAATTATTCCACCTCCGGACTAATTTCCGAAAAGTGCACTTTATTGTATAGCAATTATCACCGTCAGAAAATTTGAACATATTTCGCCCTGCCATCGAAGACTTTGACGTACTTTGTGTTCAGGCAAATGAAACAAAAACTTACCCGGATGTATACGCTGGGGGTCTCGAAGACCCAGAACGATTTGAAGATAACCGTACGAATTGCAACAGAATGTTTTCTAGTTCAAAGGTACGAGAACAAAAAATGTTTTCAAAAGTGATTGAGAGATGATTCGCCAGGGGTTATTGGAGAAACGTTGAAAATCCTTGAAAAAGAAAATTGAAAAAGAGAATGACAAAAGAGGCGAATTGAAAATCCCCGGCGAAATATGAAAGGCAAAACGAATATGTATACGTACGATATGGGAAGCGACTCAAGGGTGGAAAAGAATGACGAAAAGCATAAAGGGGGTGGGGAGGGGGGGGAGGGTGTGTGGCTACTTCGTGAGGGACATATTTTTATGTCATCGCGAATAGCGGCGGTACAGAGATGCATTGTTGTCCCGAGACAAAGGCAAATGTGGCGGAAAAATTGTGGAGGAAAGGCTCCTGTTCTGTAACTACGGAAATGAAAGAAAACAAAAAAAAAAAAAACAATATAGTCGGAGGGCGGAGGACTGGGCGAGAGATCTCGTCGGGTGTTTTTACTTTCGCAGGAAAACTCTGTAGCTTCTCAGTTCAGGGAATGGATTTGAAACTTTGAATTGTGCCGAATTTTTCTGTAAATACAAGTATACGATGGAAAAAAAAATGTAATGGGGAAATGACCTTTGGAGTTTCGAGTATTGAGGTTGAAAGTGGGGGGAAACGATTTCGGATAATGGAAAAATATAGAAAAAAATGCATTGAGAAAAAAAGTTGTACAGCGTTCGGGGGCCAGGGACGAGGAGCGATGGGGCTGCGCTGGGGTATAAAAAATAAAAGCAGAGACGCAGCATAAGGAACTACAATTAAGCTGGTCGGACTGTGGCTGAGTTGTTCCATTGAGAAAATTGGCCCTTCTTCCTCTCTCTCCCTCTCTCTCTCTCTATTTCTCTCTACGTTACGTCGATCTCACCGGTTCTGGAAGAGCCAACTATCGAGCAGTAGAATTGAGAGGGCCACGAGGGCAAAAGAGAAAAGCGGGGGGATGGCCGGGAGGCGAGAGAGGGTTTCGCAGATTATCAAGCATCAGTTGCCGTGAAGAATAAGCAGCCGCCAACCGTCATTTAACTTTAACGCTCCAACTGCCCCCTTTTTACTCACTCGCACATTTTGCTCTTTGCTCCCCCCCCCCCCTCTCTCTCTCTTTCTATCCCGATATTCCTCCCACATTTTCTTGTGTGTACGTGTGTATATATATGCCGTGTATGGAGCCTCAAACTCCGAGAATCCCTCAAGAGCCACCCTTCGGTCCATGCTAATTAAATCTTTCTACCCTTCATCTCTCTCTCTCTCTCTCTCCCTCTCTCGTTCGTATTCTCTGTTAAAACCGGCTGGACCGTATGAAACCCCACACTCAGACCAAACTTTCCTCTCTCCCTTAATCGTCGAATTATTTTTATTTTTGCCGCCATTTTTTTTCCAATTTGATCTCCATTTCTCGTCAGAACTCTCGTCAAATTTCGACACATCGAAGCGAAATAAACAAAAACCCCTCACGCACGAAAAGAGTTATGAAGTTATTTTTACGCCGAAATTTACCGCGTAAATTATGACAATGCACTGGAACTTTACTAATAAGGAAATGTTTAAAAATTATATTTATTACCATAATTATTTAATTTTTGGTTTTATATGAAAACGTACAAACTCCAAACCCACGATGCTCCTGTATGATGCAACTGTGCACTGTGTCAACTTCACTTTCTGCACATAAATGCTGTTTGTGAAATTATTATTGTTTCATCAAAAATATAAAATTGTTTTCAATGTTTGTGAAACCGATAGGAACAAGCTGGGTAGCAATCTTTTTTTTTGTGCCTTCTAATGATTTTATTTCTACAGGTAGAAATAAAATTATAATATTTCATCAAACGAGTATTTGGTATTATTGGAATATTCTCATGATTTGATGGCAACGTTATCGGTTAAAATGAATGTGTGATTCGATCATAATTAGCGTATTGAAAAAAAAAAAACTAAAAATTATTCTTATCTTCATTGAAAATGGTATGTTTCGTTCATTGCTGCTCGATAATATGTTTAAACGAACATTGCCAAATTTCCATAGGAAACTTGTAGCGCAAGGCACTCTAACCGGGCTGAATTTACACGAACCTGCTCGCGAATACATATGAGGCATTCCACGTCAAAGCGGCGGACTTTTTCCCTGACCCTCGCCGATTTGGTCAATTATTTTTTTATATGATTATATGAAGTCTAAAAGACACCCTGGAATTTTTTCAGATTTTTCTGAACAGCCATTAAAAAAAAAAAAAAAAAATCCAAAAAAATTCAAAAAAAGCCGATTTTTTAAAATCTGAAAAAATCCCTGAAAATCGCTGATTATATGCCAAACATTTTTAGCTATCGCCCGTAATGGAAGTACGATTTTTTCTGTGTTTTTATGAGCTATTAACGTTGAAAAAATTCTCAAAAAATCAAGAACCACTCATTTCGGGCCAATAGTTGAATATTTTCGTATCCAAAAATTTTTTTGGGATATTTCAGACCAGTAAAAAACGAAAAAAATTGAGCCAGGCAAAAAGTTGAGGTATTCATTCAATAGTTTTATTCAATTTTATTAAATAATATGTGATTCTATTTTTTTCCAACTCTAGAAAAAGATCCTTCCATGGCCGGTGTAATAGCTTCAAATATTGTACGTATAATCTCATTATATTGGGAATTCGTAACTACTTGCTGATCAAGGTCCATATTTTTTATTTGATTGTTCGAAAATTGTGACGAAAATCAGTTTTAGGTACCCAAATATTCAGCTATTGGGTCAGAGTAAGTGTTTTTCGGCATTTTTTGAATTTTTTCAACGTTATTAGCCGATGAACACATAGAAAAAACCGTACTTCCACTACGGGCGGTAGCTTCAAATGTTTGGCATATAATCAGCGATTTTTAGGAATTTTTTCAGATTTTTAAAAAGGGGCTATTTTTTTTTTTTTTTTTTTTTAATGGCTGTTCAGAAAAATCTGAAAAAATTCCAGGGTGTCTTTTAGACTTAATAAACTAAATCGGCGAGGGTCAGGGAAAAAGTCCGCCGGTTTGACGTGGAATACCTCATATATTTTCCTAAAATTGAGGTCAAAGTACACTGAGAAAAAAAAGTTATTGAAACAACAAAATATCTCATTACGGAGTGCCAATAAAATATATGATCATCATAATGTCATAAACCATTGAACGAACACATTAATTTTTGATCAGACTGCACGATCATTCTGCCAAAGAAATCCGCATTTCAATTGACAAAACTCTTCCAGTAACATTAATTTCTATTGAATCAACCATTTTTTTTCTCTGTATACCGGAAAAACGTGTTAATAGCCATTTTTTGGTATGAAAAAATGTTAGAAATGAACTTTGCTTTCTTAGACAACAAACTTTCTGACAACGAGTACAGAATAACGGAGTGAGTCCATATACGCCTTTTTCCCAGAGAGGTTTACGTCATCATGAAATTTCTCGGATATTCGAAGGCCTCGACTTGGATGCACCTCAGGGAGTTTCATCCCTCGACTTTGAGCTTTTCTCGAGCTTCGGTACGTCCAATAAATACCTATATGTATGGTTGAGAGGAGCCAAGTTCCGTTGAGGATTACGCTAAACCGGGTGCGGGCCTTCGAAGCAATGAATTTCAACGTACATGCGGATAATCGGTACAAAGCCTTTCGTACAATGATAAAGACCGAACAGGAAGTGGGGGAGGGAGAAGGCGGGAGAGCAATATAGACGAGAGACAAAAACTTTGCTCGTTGCTATATTTTAATACTGAATGGCTCAATTAATGATTATTGATGATTCGTCCCATGAGAATTGTTGTGCACAATCTAGAAGTCTTCCATTTTGAATTTCCATGCTGATTAAAAAAAAATACAAGATCTCGAGATGATCGTACTCAAACCGTTTAATTTGACAAGATTATACGAATGTATCCCTGACGGATCATAGCGAGCGAAAAAAAGACCGAATAGGATTTCATCCTTATAGACGTCTACAGTTTAAGTCTAATTTTTTCCAAGTTTTTTTTAATAAACTGACCAAAATCTAGCTGTCAGGTGAAAACCCCGATTTAAAGGGGTTGTCTAGTGTGTCTGGTCAAAAAGATCAATTTTTTTTTCTTTCATAAATCACATCTAAAACATGTGTAGCAGACGTGGGTAAAGGGATTTTTCGAAATTCAAAGCCGAAAGGGGTCGTCTAGTGTGTCATGTCAGAAAATCGATTTTTTTTTTTTAAATCACAGGCATGTTTATAAAACACGATTTTTTCGAACTGCTGCCATAATATCTCAAAAACTAGTCGATCAATAATTTCGCCCAAATTTATACAGCATCTTTAGTACATATATAACTACAAGTTGATATAAAATAATTAAGATTGCTAAATTAATTTTCTTTTTACGAGCTGAATAGCCCCCAAAAAAAGTGAGAGAATTTCAATTTTTTCTTCAAAAGCGTAAAAAAATATTATTTTTTGAAATTCTGACTTTATTTTAGTTCCATGTATAGCCTCAAGTCTCACAATTAAAATGGCGCTTGGTTTTTTGATTTTAGATAAGTAGAACAGCCGGAATCATGGCAGCAGTGGAGCACCTTTTTATTCATATGTGTTCCTGTTGCCCGGTGTATCTCCGATTGTGTTAAATATATTGAGTTCAAAAAATACACAATGTTTATTCAAATAATAATAAAAATGGCATACAATTTAGACATTTTTTTATTTGAATGGTTTGTCCAAAAAAAATCCCCAAAAAAGCATGAAAAAAATAGCCTTCACACTGGATTAATTTAGAAATGACCCAAATGGGTCTTTTCTCGGCAAATTCGACGTCTAAAAAGATCGAAAAATTTGGTCGCTATGATCCGCCAGGAATCAGGAGTCTCGGTAGAGTTTCGGGACAAGTACATTGACAGCTCTATCATCTGCTGGCCCGGGGCTCACCGAGAATAAATTATCTCTGAATAAAACGATTTGCCGTGGTGGGGATAAAATTGGCATGTCATTTCGGTCATCGACGAAGTCATTTATTTGATGGCTTGAAAATTGAACTGGAAACCAATTAAGAAATTCTCTTTTGATTGAGTTATAACGTATCCATCGTTACCACACCATAGTGCGAATTCGCACTACCGAAATCATATTTTGTGGAAATTTTCGTCTTAATTATGACGTAATTAAACTACATCAATCTAGATTTTACATTCGAAAATATTTTTTTTTAGATTTTTGGGGATTTTTCCTCCAAGAAACTCTGGTAAACAAATACTTTTGAACTATTATTTATACAAGAGTTTCGCGATCCCAAATCGCATTAATGTGGTTGATAAGTATGCTCGATGAAAGAGTGATTACTCCGAGACAAATTTTAGTTTTGTCGAAAGATTTAATCGTTATTAAAATATGAAAACTCTTACATTTCAGTTAATTTAACTTCTCGAACAGTTGATGCATGGTTAAACGTCAACAAATTCACTCAAAGTAACAGTTTCGCTAAAGCGCTTTTCTACATATTTTTTTTTTTTTTTTCAATTTCGTGAAATTAATGAGAACGTTATTATGGAATAACGTGGAAAGTTCGAAAAGGATTGGCCGGTTTATGTTCGAGATATTGAAAATGAAAAATTGTACAATCTTATGAGCAGAGGTGGAAAATTTCACACTTTACGCAATGACTCTGAAACTTTACTGAAGATTTTTTTTTCTGATTGTCTTTCAGAGAGATGCATATGACGAAGTTTTTCAAAAAATTACGAGACTTTTGACCACTCAGTTTCGGATGTATAGCGATTTAAACCAAATGTTCTGCGTAATTTATGGGAAACGTGATTATTTAGAAAATTCTAATTTATATATTGGATATTTTTTTCGAAAACTCAAGAGTTTTTGAGCTCCTAGATGTAACAATTGCTATTATTAAGTTATTCGGCAAGTTGCATCCAAGTTTTCGAATGTAACCGAAGAGTTGACTTTTGCACGTGACTGTAGCGAGACTCCTACGTTAGAAATTTATTGTTTTATTGTCGTTAGGATTCGGAATTTCGTTTTTCGGTATTTGAGTGAACGATTAGACGTAATAGAATTTCAAAACAATATTAGGAGAAAAATGTATTGTTCATGACAATGGCGCTCGTTTTTCGATATTGGAAAGAAGAACTCGCGTCTATAAACGTATAAAACGTATCAAACCTCCTTTACCTTCCCAAATCCAGAACATTTTGGTTTTTTTACGAACTCTTAGTATTTTCCCAGCAAGAAATAAGCACATGATTTTAAAAGATACAATTTTCTTTGGATTCTTCCATTTCCCATTGTTTCAATTTTTTATTTCATAGCTGGTTGAATTTCGGGCTCAAGGCTCGTACTTTTTTTTTACTTTTTCGTAAAAAAAAAAAATCTGGTATTCTATATATCCTCTCTTTGATTCTTTCCTTCCATTTATGTATATTTCAAAAAATAAGTAAGTTTACGAATTTTTTGAAAGCAGGCGATCGGAGTGAATCGGCATTCCGTTTGAAAATTACTAACAATTTTTCTAAAGCTTTTAAATCCAAACGAAAATGCCCAAATAACCCCTCTGTCCGCAATGAATTAAAACTTTCAGTTTTAAATATTTCCATTTCATCTCGGAGTTAACAGAAGTGAAAATGAACTGTTGAAAAAAAAATATTTCTTCGATGAAACATCTATGAAAAAACGTAAAAAAAAAAAAACAATTCATCGACCTATTTTCCTTCGAGCAGCATGTTGAAAGCTGAGTGGAAAGATGTCGCAGTCAATGTTTTTTCATTGCACAGCATTTCCGAAATATCACAGTGCAATTTAGCTAGTGATAAATGAAAAAATAAAAAATAAGAAGAAAATTTTCGTGCATGTTCGTTTTAGAAACGTATCATGAGCGCCGATTCAAAAAATTCGTGCTGCCATATATCAAATTCGGATTTTTTAACTTATCGTTAGTAAAGAAAATGCCCAACTGTCGAATCCGTTATCTATCCGACTTCAAGGCTTTTCCAATTAATCCAACTGTTCTGTGTTGTGTAATTAAGGAGGTTGGCTACACACAACAATGTTGCCATGTTAAAAGAATAGGAAAATTCGAAATGATTAGAATTTAATGAAATTTGGTGAGCATATTCTTTTGGATTAAATATGAATATAAAAATTTTTTAAGATTTTTCTTCTACATAGTATTCGAGTAATTTAACACTAGAGTTTACATCCTTAAGCATAGGATTCTGATATATATAGGTATATCTTTTGCATATTGTAAACTCCAATTATTCGACAACTATGTAAACGAAAAATTTGTGTCATTGCATTTGATGCTAAAGAATGTTATCACTAAATTTTATTGAATTCTTATCATATTGTCGTATGTAACCACCCTCCTTAAAACACTGACTACTAAATTTTCTGTTCAATTTCTAATCAAACGTTTCAACTTTTATTTTTACCTGAATTTCCCTTTTTCAGTAGTTTCGTGGACTGATGAAACTTGCCCAATCAGCTTACTGAACTTTATAAGGTCTACAACCGAATTTAAAATAATTTCTGATTGGAAAAATGTCTTCCAAAACCAGGTAGCCACCCAGCAAACACACTCGAATCATTTTCGTAACATTTATGCAAACTTTACATGAACTCATAACTTTTACATCAAAGTTACGAAAATTATCCAAGTTAGGTTTGCTGGACAGAATCATGTTTATAATCATCCAGGATTTTCGAAAATGTACTTGTCTCGATTCGCTACCGCGAATTTTTTATCGATATTTTTTTTATTTTTGTTTCCGCTGATGAAAAAGTAGTTCGCTTCAAATTTAGGCTCCGCAAAAATTTGTTTAGAGCTTGCTTAAACCATTTCTAAATATTTTCTTTCAATTTCGGCTAAAAATCATGAAATAGAAATTTCGATTTCTTGGGGTCGCTTAAAAAATGTTAATACTCGAAAAAAAAAAAAGTAATTCCACCAAAATCTGAATCTCTGAAAAACCATTCAGGTGACAGTTCAATCAACTATTCAATTTTTTCTTTTTCGATTTTACCTGAAAAGCGATTTTCCGATGTTGCAGCAAAAGATGTCAGTACAATACAGAGACTTTACGAATGTTTTCCACCATATTTCATCGCAATGCGGCAGCCTTTTTTATGAATCGCGTGACATTGCGATAATAAATGTACATTCCACGCGCATTCCTAAATTCGTAATATTATTTCGCCCGATTTTTGTTTAGATTTTGCAACATTTTTACCCTTTCTGAAAGCTTCTTTGCTCTCTTCCTTTTCAACGTAGCAGCAGCAGGGCATCATTCACTCGCGCGCACACATAGACGAGTATGTCAACCAGGAGGCAAAGCGAGCATTGTGTCCCGAGGATGCATTGTCCTCGCGTCACCGGGAACTCGACAATGCCGAGTCCGTAAGTTAGTAACCATAAAAAACTTATCTTCAGCGATCCTACTTTCGCCCGACGCCATTTTTGTTCGAGAAAACTTGGAAGATGGAAAATATAAGAGTGAGGCCGCGATTTGTAAACAGATTTTTTTTTACGAGTCTCGAAGGACGACAGGTTCCCGAGAATAGGAAAGAAAAATCGGAAGTTGTAGGTGAAAAGTGAGGGAGGGCTGCGACCAGTGGGGCAAACCTCCCGCGGACCGGATACAAAGATAAGGGGTTCGCGGGTGGTCCTCGAACGGGCGGGACTCTCAAGTTGCTCCGGACGGTCGGGACAAAGCTCGTCTAATTGTCCCCATCAACCAGCGAAGAATGGAGATCGAGCCTGCCGCTGACAATTTCATTTGTAATTTGCATACGGCTGCCCCGAGTTGCCAATAAAAAAAAAAAGAATATTGACAAAAAAAAAAAAAAAAAAACAATGACGACGACTACCAAAGTGATCCAGCCAAACCGATTTTTCTATTTCCAGGCACAATAACTAACTCGTCGATCTTTTGTCACAAATGTGATCTCGATCTCCGAAGTAACTAACGTGACATAGCAAGAAATTAAAATTACACTCGAAAAATCGAACGAGCTGTTGCAAACGACAGAAATTGATACGGAAAATATTTTTAAATGAAGAATTTGATTGAATATATTCAATTTCAATGCAACTTTTGTGAGTTTGTCAGGATTTTTTTTATAAAAATGAACCTGCCAGAGGTACCAACTTTGCCGAAATTGTTTTTTTCATTTTGATTTTTAATATTCAGAGATTCTTTTCTCCTTAATTTTTTTCTGATATGAACTCGTGTATGCTCGTTTTTCAAATGTCATTGCAATTTTTCGCTGTCAACGATCTATTCAACAACTTTTAACGAGTTATTATCGGTTTAATATATTTGTCGACTTTTTCTATTAAATTTTTTCTGCTGGGGCAGGACCCACACACTCAACTTCGGATATATTTTTTGCACATTGAAGTTGGAGCTTTCTGATTTTTTAATTTTCAACTTTGCAGTGAGATTTAGATTTTTTTTGCTCGTTGCCGTGAGCTTTCTGATTTTTTTGATTTTCGACGTTGCACTGGGATTTTGAACGAAACATTTTTTTGCGAAATTTTTCTGTTCGACTCAGGAACGTATAATTTATTCTTAAGGAAACGAAGTAATCCAATTTTGTTGAAGATTCTCAAGATTTATAACAATGAATAAAATAAAAGAATTTATTTCCAAATCGTTATTAAGAAATTCGGAAAAAAAAACATTTTTATTCCTGTCGTGAATTTATAGGCATGAACTTTGAAATATTTTTAGAGCAAAAGTCGAATGCTTTACAACTGATACTGTTTTAGTGAAGTATTTCGACTCCGTTTTTCAATTTTACGCAATATTTTAAGTATTTTTTTTCAATTCAGCATTTTTCAAATCTCTGCTGAATGTTTCGATTGCAGTTTTTGTCGACTGAGCTTGAAATTTTCCATTTCTGACCAATTGTCTCGTAGAGTTTCGTGAGATATTACTATCTTTTCGCAAACAACATTTTTACCAATGAAATTTTCGTCAGAAATTCTTCTTTTTCGAATAGTCACAAGCTCTGAAAAAAACCAACAGTATTATGAAACATCCCAATTACAATGTACTCAAATGATCGATAAAAAATTGTTTCGTATTCGAAATCAATTTTTTTTATCAAGCAGTTTTTCAATCAACAAAAAAAGAAATGATTAATAATGGCTCGTATTTTCATTTTTTATATTTCAATCGTTTTTCATTAGAGATTTTCTTACCGGAATCGAAAACACGCTGATAGCTGCGGTGATATTCCAGTATCCAAATACAGTTCACTTAACACGCACACAAATTTAGACACTTGTACTGAAAAAAATCGGTAGCTCGGTGATCCGTATTTTACCGTAGAAAAGACTCGTGAGAAACGTGTATGCTTGCAATTATTTACAACTTGTGGAATTATTGAAAAAAAAAGAAGAAATTTCATTGGCAAATGATAATGAAAAAAACAATAGTTTCACACGTTTATATTATCAATTAGCACATGTTTCACTGGACACTCATAAAACTTTACGTGTCTCGGAAAAACAGAGACGTCGCCCACGTGTAACGGCTGACGCCAGACTGAGGCGACTAGAACACGCGCTCAGCGATTTTCAGGAAATTTTGCACGTACATTCCCAAGCAAAAATTTTATTCGATCCTCTCATTTCGCTAATGAGACAAAATGCTGGCAAATATGAAGATCCTTCGGATGCTGCGAACATTCGTACTCAATAGTAATAGCAAAAACATCGTTATCAAAATTTTGGAATAAAAATGTTTTCATTGAATCGTTAGACAACATTTTTTCTTATGGATTTTTCGTCTTTTTTTTTGTTTGTTAATTATACATCATTTCTCACACATGGTGTCTGGCAGCCCTTGAACAGTTCTGAAAATGTGTTCAATATTTGTGTGAATCCTTGATTTTTTCGATTTTTTTTTCTTGTTCTCTTCGAAAAACGACAATTCAAGAACATAACATAACAGTCTGTTTTATTTCGTTGTAAACTCATAGAAGGAGCATTGCGATCATTCTTTTTCTAGTGGGAAAAAAGAGGAACATTCCGATTATTATTTGTCTAATCACATTATTACTACTACGCCGGTTCACTTTAAAAATTCATTTCAGGTCTACCCGTGACCTTTTTTCAAATTAACAACGATTGGTTTCCGTATAGATAGACAACGACCATACCACGCTGAAAGCACCAGTTCTCGTTCGATTTCCGTACAGATATTTTACAGTATGGAAATTGAAATAAAAAATAGTAAAATTGCCCTATTTTGGCGCCTCCGGATGAAGGACCGTATTTCGTGCGGCCATATCCCAAGGAGTTCAACGAATTTTTGTAAGTTAATTCGTTATATCTCATGAAATATGTGGTGAATCAGGTTCATTTTTTTTCCATGTCACTGTAATGTATAGGTCAATACTTGATCGAATTTGTGGTGAGCTACCACCTTTTTTACTACATGATATTAAATCATTTCTCTCCTTAAAACAGTAATAGCCATAAGACTCTGTGCAATTTGAAGGTAACTTTAGGATTTTTTATCTCGGAAAGTAGGTGGTCAATCTTGTTCAAATTTTGCTGGTACACGCGGAATATGTTCAAGAAGGTGCTATCAAAATTTCAAAGACCTGCCATCTTTTTGAGATTCGAGCCTTCCCCTTCCTTAACGAAGGACGACTATTACTTTGAAGTCGAGAATGAGCTTGCATAAAAAATACTCGAAACCATTCCTATGTGTGTCGAATATCCATATTTTTCATTTTTGTTGATTCTGATGTGCAACAATCGTGGTTAATAATTAGTTTACAAAAATAATAACTGACAAATCAGATTGTGACTGAGGAGTCATAGAAAAGTAAGATCAGGTTCGCCGATCGCATCTATTCCTTTTCAACCGGAAGTCGAAACTTTTTTGTAATTTTATTGCGTTATCATCCCGGTAAGGTATAGTTTTTTTTTAATTTTTTACAACATTTATAATGTTCGATTTATGAGGATCTATTTTTGCAACGGCGCATCTTGGATTTTTGGAAGAGGAAGACCGTGTTAACGGCACTTCCGATCGACCATTTCCATATACACTGAGAAAAAAAAGTTATTGGAACAACAAAATCCCTCATTACGGAGTGCCAATAAAATATATGATCATCATAATGTCATAAATCATTGAACGAACACATAAATTTTTTATCAGACTGCACGTTCATTCTGCCAAAGAAATATGCATTTCAATTGACAAAACTCTTCCAATAACATCAATTTTTATTGAATCAACCATTTTTTTTCTCTGTGTAGGCCAGGAAATAAAGGGTTTGATTTTGACAAAATTACTAATAGGTAACCGCGAGTGCCATCACACGCGGAAAGGTCCCCTGATGTTAGCCATTTTCTCCGTTAATTATCAACCGATCGGATCGTTTTAGGGCTCATTTTCGCATTTTTATTCTCTACATTTCGTCTTTTAGTTGCTTTTCCATAGCTCCATTGGTTTTCGTTGTATAAGCGGAAAACTAAAAAAAGTGCGTTTTTTTCACTAATTTGTTAAGAACAAACAAGGTACTCAGTATCTCGTGTCCAAAACTATGCAGTTGACATCAGGGGACCTTTCCGCGTGTGATGGCACTCGCGGTTACCTGTTAGTACTTTTGTCAAAATCTGATGATTTTGTAGCTTTGTTTCCTGACCTAATAAGACGATGTGTTTCGGTGGCTCAAAATGCTCGACTATGCAATTTTATAGCGGAAAAACCAGACGATCAATCTAGCCCAAATTTTGGCAATAAGCGCGTAAAATGTTCGTCCAGATCATATAAAAATTTCAAGTCAGAATCTTGGATTTGATCTGATGATCCTACTTCCTTAATCCGTCAGTGGTCGCGCTGTGAGACTTCTTCTCACACTTTCATTAAGGGAGTTCATCGGGTACCGAGCAAGTCAAAACCCAAAACTGTCACGACTAGCGTAGTCCGCTCAGTATGTTTAGTGTGTTTAACCTCCAAAGTTTAACCTTCTTCTTCGAGACAAATTAATTTATTCTGCACCTCATAAGTATCAAATGGATTTTGTGAAGTGGTAAAAAGATTTTTTAGATATTTTTTGAGCATTTATAAAAGTTTCTTACGAAACTGTTTGTCAATGCTTGCGAATTTCATGTTTACAAACGGGAAAACCACAGAAACGCATAAGGAACCGTGTTAAATTGGAAAATCTGTTTTTATTAATTTCTCTCAAACAAAGTATTCTAAGGACCTGAAATTTTGACAGGTGATCGAGTTGATATTGATAACTGTATTCAAATTTTTTAATCAATATCTGTTTGTTAATTCGATTACCAGATGAACCCCCTTAAAACGATGATAAATCGAAACATTGAAATGTTAAACATTTGAGATTTTTTTTCTATCTTCACCAAATTTATTCCATTAATTAATATACTCGATAAAATTAAAAAAAAATAATAGTATTCTTTATTTTATCAATTCATTCATTCGTTTGGAGTGTTAATGATCATTGCATTGATGATTTTCTACAAATACGCACGTGACAAAAGCACAATCACTGCAGCAGATATATTTTCAAGTTTCTATTCATCGAATTAGGCTGTTTAATTTTTATCGCGTGACCAACGTTTAACGGTATGAAATCAGTCATCCAGACTCACCTCACATTTTCTAGATAAAAATTTTTCGACACGGTTTGACCGATGAAAAAAAAACTCTGTCAGCGGACACTGAACGATGGAAAAAATCCGCTGAACAAGCCTTTTTATAATCGGTCAAACCATGTCGAAAAATTTCACTTTCGGAATGTACAGCTATCTCTCTCGTACTCACGGTAGCGAGATACCGAATGACTTCAAGTAATAAGTAGCGTGGCCTCTGACGGGTTAAATTATTAAACTGATCAAACAAATAATCGAACGAGGCTTTTATAAATAATAAAAATATATTTATTGATAACCTTAGATTATATTTACGAATATTAATAGAATTGTTTTTCACTGTATTGCAAAATTTATTGGGTCGGTGTGAATGACAGATTCATGGGTGATAATTGATTGCCAGGTGTTGCGTCGTTTCGAATACTCATTTCGCCCACGGGATCAGTTTCGTTCATATCTTCGATCTACGAAAACGGACAAAAAAGTTTCATTCTGTTTCAGAATTTTTTACGGTTGAATCGAATGATTTTTTGGTGAGCGAAAGAATCATTTTAAAAAATGATCAGAACGGAGGGACGGAAGGAAATTCTTAAATTTTAATCGATACGAATGAAAATTTCTTAGAATTAGCATTCTTTTCGAACTTTTGCTTGAACATTTTGTCGCTCAACGAAATTTTCCGAAGAACGATTCGACAATTTCCCGTGACGACGTAAAACAAAGTTTTTGTCATGATCAAAAAAGGAAAACTACTCTCAAAAGTTTATTTGAAATTCAAATTGAAAACTGATTATCAAATTCGAACCGTTTAAAATTTTCATCGAGTGGCGATTATTTTATAAAGCTATTTATAACAAAGGATTACAATAATAATTTTTAGTCGAATCATGAAAAAGACAAATTAGACTTAAATTTCTACTTGTTTCGAGCGATTTTTCAAACGTGAAATAGACTAAAAAATTTACTTTTATATCATTTTTTCCGTGTAAAAATAAAATCGTAAAAAAAGTGCGATTTAAACTCACAACCATCGGGTTCTCTTCAACTTTGACTCTTTTTTGAGCGATCGTTCTCAAAAGCGCTTTGGCCTCTTCTTTCGTCTCGTCGAATTGTAAACACTTTTGCGCATAATGATTCGCCTGATCGAGCTGCTCCCGACGCAAATGATAATTCGTGAGAAATTTGTACGCGTGACTTAGCTCCGTTCTGTCAGCGTTACGGAATTCGTCCATTACGAAATCCGTGTAAGCGGCCGCAGCTTGATCATCCTCGTTCAAATTCTCGTACAAACTGAAAATCAAAACGACAAAAAATTGATTTTTTTTTTGCGAAATGAATTTTCGTTTTTCATTATTCTTAAATCGCATTCCGAGTTTCGAAGACGTTTTTTTTCTAAGCATAATTCGTTGAAATATGGAAACTGTTTTTTAAAAAAAATCCTCGGTTGATCGTTCTGTGATTTGAAAAACCGTTTTTCTAGTCGAAACTAGAACTATGTTCGTGACTGAAAAAATTCATATTTTTAATATCGATAAACTTTCTAAGAAGAATCGTAAGAGTGATTTTGTTCAAATTTCTTTTATTCACAATAAAAATGAAAACCGCTGATTGTCTTTGAAAAAAAAAAAATTAATTTCTTTGAAAAACACACAAAAAAATTTGCTTGTTTGTCATTACTGTGATGTTCGATAAGAAAAAAAAATTCATAATTAAAGAAAACGGTATGTTGAAAAAAAAAGTTTGACGTTTCCAAATTTTCAACAGAAATATCGCCGTAAATGCTCGAACGAGCATAAAAAATAGTAAGACATACGTTGCGAGTTTAATCAGAGCCATTCCTTCGATATCTCCGACGTTACAGGCTTTGTAATAACACTTCAAAGCGTCCTGAATTTTGTCCTGTTTTTCATAGGCCTCGCCCAGTGCCAAAACCATGCGGCTGTCGTGAGGTCTCAATAGTTGAGCTTGTTTGTAATAGTAAAGTCCGTAGAAAGGCATTTTCAGTATTTCGTAAGTCTGCCCCAAACCGTACCAAGCTCGATAATCTCTTCGATTTACTTCTGCAAAAAAACATAAAAAAAGCAAAACGATATATAAAAATAATGAGAAGAAAAAGAATACAAATGTTATTCATTTACATGAAAATTATTTCTAAAAATTGTTGATATTTGCGTGATTTAAATTTCGAATAACTTTTTCCATGAATAAAATTTTATATAAAATGATTTTTCATTCACTTCGTAGCAGTTTAAATAATAAAGTTATCGAATAATAGTAGTATGATTTCTACTTTCGATGGATCGGAAAAAACAAATAGAATTCTCCTTCATTTTATTCATAATGTAAGAGACTTTCGATGTTTTTACCTATAGCTTGTCGATAACTATGAATTGCCCCATTCGTATTCTTCATCTCCATAAATTCGTGGCCGAGTAAAGTCCAAGCTGAGAGATACTGGGGATTCAGTTTCAATGCTCTGTGAAAGTACATCACAGCTTTTTGATGATCGGCCCTTAGACTGTAATAATTTCCTGGAATACAAAACTTGTTGGTTTTAAATGATTCCAATGGTTGTCTTTTGTCAAACTTTTGTGTCGTACAGTCCAGAACACGCGATCATTCATGTTACATATTATAGATTAAACATCCTCGCCAAGCAAAACATAAACGAATCGTTTCGTTTTCTTAGCAGGACAAAATTTTTTTTCTCTATTATTCTATCTTCTGATCCTTTTGAAATTTGGCACAAATCTTGTTCAATACTTCAAGAAGGTATTCTTAAATTTTCGTTCGATTGTCTCTGTTACTTCGATACAAAATTCATTTATTGAAGTCATGATGTCGCGATATTTTAGATAATTCCATAAGAGACTATGCTCATTGATTAATTAATAACTTTTCAATCATCCTCCTAAATGTCGTAAAATTTTGCAAACATTTTGTTTTCTGTTATATTAAGTTGCTTGCAAAGTTTTATCGAAATCTCTCTATTTTTATGTAATAACACAACATCCTTAAGGCAGTGTTTTAGTTTGAAGGGTCAAATAAATGGATTTTCCTTGGCTTTAATCAATATTTCAAGTGCTGAACGTTTCCTAAATGTAAAAAAGTCATCATTACGTATTTTGAAAGTTACAGAGCCGAGAGCAGATAAGTATCTCGTACGAGTATGGACAAACGCTAAAAACTTTCGGCCAGCTTTCTCAAACTATCGTTTTTGTGAGTCATAAAAAAAAACTACTCGACTTATAACTAGTATAGTTGAGAAAATTGTTAAAAACTTTATTTGAAACAATATTTTTTGTGGAGAAATAAAGTTTGGCTCAAAATCGTCACGTTTGTGTTCCAATTTGTACGTTTTCAGTGTTACAGTATTCCGTGAATTTTTCTCAGACCAACGACTATCAGAGCGTGCCCGGATAAGGAATCTTTTTTTTCGTTTTTTTTTCAGTTGAAAATTTTTTTACTTCAAGTTTTGTTTACTTCCAGCACACATTTCTCTATTATATTTCGATGAATAATTTTGTGAGTAATATGAAATGTATATGAGAGTTGATAAAAATTAAATTATTTTGTTCACTTGAAAAAGAATTGATGAAAACCAGCGTTTTTTTGACCCCTTGAGCTAGGCCACTGCCTTAAATGAGTATTTAATAATCGAATTACTCATTAAATCTGATCGAATTGAGTTACCTACAATACAGCAGGTTTCGAGTCGGTACTTGTCGATTTCGGTGGCCTTGTGCGCGAGATGGGCAAGTTCGACCTTTAATTCTTTGACATAGAGTAAATTCGAGTAAGTGTCCATATTATCAAGACAAAAAGGATCGTCTTTGATGATTCTTTTGAATATTTCAATGGCGTTATCGACGTCACGACCGTAATGTACAGCGATCGCAGTTTGGGCGAGAACATAGCCGTTGTTTTCGAAGCCCATGGCTTGCAATTCTCGATAAAGAGCGAGACCTTCGTCCAAAAGTTGTAATTCGAGGTACATGTGAGCCATAAAAAAATGTTTCATCCAATGGTTCGGAAGCGTCAAGGCTTCTAATTTTTCCCTATCCGTTATAAGTGCCGCTAATTCCAGCCAAGTTCCCCAATGCATCGGTTGTCCGTAACAAGACTCGACCAAAACTTCAGTAGCTTCTCTCGTCAACTGCAATTTCTTCAAAGTTACTCCAAAGAGATACAATCCAAAACCATCCAGAGTTCCTGCCAAATGTTCTTTTCTCAAATCCGCGCAGAGCAACTTCAAACTCCCATTTTGCAGCGGATCAGGAGGAACGTCCGTCATGTCGTTCATCTTTTTCTTCTCTCCTGACAAATAGCGCGAATACAAATAGAGAAAACGAGACCTTGGCGTTTTGCAATCCTTCAGAAAATACGCCGATCTGTCGTATTCACGAAGATCGAAATAACTCTTTGCTAGCGTATACATATCTTCTTCTCCGCTCGGATCTGACATACTAGCGTCGCTCGACATGTCCAAGTAATCCAGCTTCGCATCTTTGAGCGAATAATTCAACTCTGCCAGCCTGAAAGTTTATCAGATTACAACAATTCCATTATACAATAATAATAATAATAATTATAATCGTATTAATACTCGTAAAGATAAAAATAATGAATAATAACAATCGCAATGAATTACAAAACAAGAATATTTTTTACGTTTGTTTCAATCATTTTTGCTTCGTTAAAATTTTGTTTTTTTTCATTGAAATTTATAATTTTGCAATTGAGACAATAGGAAAAAATTTTTGTTTTTTTTTTTATAAAAAAAAAAATTGAATACCATTTTGTTGTGTTCATCAATCCCCGCTGAGAACATTCCCGTATTGCTCTCAAAAGATCACACTTAACCTCCTTTATGTCAAACTTAATAACGGAATCTTCCATCTTCGAAATATTTGAAAAATCGCTGTTTATTGTGTTACGAATAATCAATGATTTTAGATTATTCACGAGGATATTCAATGTTCGAATTTTTACATCAATAATCGAGAGATTTTTCAATGTTTATTTCATTACACTGTTTCGCCGGACCGTCACCCTCCCGCAAAATTTCGGCAAAAAGTATATACCACGGTCTTGTAAGACCGTGGTGTCCGTGGTATATACATATACGGTATACACAACCTACACAACCACAACCGCTGCATTGGTAAAAGCGAAATTGACTTTATCAACTGAGCAAAAATCAAGAAAGCGCGTCATCTATGAGGTTTCTGGAAAATTATTTGCAAGTCCATTTCATTGTGTATAGCTCGCTGCACACGACGCTTGTTTTGCTGCTGGATCGCTTTGTGGTGCTGGGAGCTGCGATTGCTCCCTTGTTGGGTTGGCATCACACGATGCACGTAGCTAGTAGCTAGGCTGGCTACAAAGCGTGCAAAGTGACAGAACAAACATGGACGTCATGGACGCTCAAAACGATTATGTGAACGCTGTTATAGCAGCAGAAGTAATTCGTCGTAGAAAAGCAACTGCCGGATTATTTTTGTTAAGTGTTCTGAAAAGAAGAAAAGAGCTCCAAGATAAAAAAGTAAAATTATGGAGTCGTCAGTGGTTATTGCGACGAGATAGACAACACAATGTTCAGAATATGATATTTGAAGAGCTTGGGTACCTTTTTTTTTGCATACTGATTATTTAAATTTGTTGCTGAATATTTATTAACATTTTTTTTCAATTTATTAGTCCTGAAGATCCCGCCAGTTTCACAAATTATACACGAATGCAAGAAGATGTATGGAACGAATTGCTGGTACAAGTAATGCCGTACATTGAAAAACAGGACACAGTTATGCGTCAAGCTATACCACCGAAAGACAGGCTCATTGTAACTCTGCGTTATTTGGCAACGGGCAACACATTCCAGGATCTGAGCTATTCCACTCGTATAGATGCCAACACCATCTCAAAAATAATTGATGAAACGCTGAATGCAATCATAAGAGTACTTGATACAAAAGTGTGGAATTTTCCATCAACACCGGAGGAATGGGAACTAATAGCTCACAAGTTCGATTCTTTGTGGAATTTCCCTCACTGCATCGGTGCACTTGATGGAAAGCATATTAACTTTCGTCCGGCTCGAAGGGATGGATCGCTATATCGAAATTATAAGGGGAAAGATAGTATCATACTTTTGGGTCTTGTTGATGCGGAGTACAGATTTCTATTCGTCGACGTTGGGAAAAATGGACGTATGCATGATTCTACTGTTTTTCGTGAAACCCCATTAGGAACTAATCTCTACGCTGGAAAACTAAATTTGCCTGTTCCGAGTGAAATACCAGGATTTGCTTACAAATTGCCATTCGTGATTGTTGGAGATGATGCGTTCGCTTTGAAACCTAATTTACTGAAACCCTACCCGGACCAAAACTTGACACTAGAAAAAAGAGTATTCAATTATAGATTAAGCCGTGCTCGTAGAACAGTAGAAAATGCTTTCGAAATACTTGCAAATAGATGGCGAGTTTTACTCTCAACCTTAGCACTTTCTGTTGAAAAAGTTGAAAAGATAACGTATTCTTGTGTGCTTTTACATAATTATTTACTTATCAAAAATAAAAATACTACTCATCAGTGGTATGTACCGGAGAATTACAAAAATTTTGGTATAAATAATGATAATTGTGAACGAGCACGGTTATCTAAATTACTAAACAGTTCTTGGCATCGGTGTAATGACCGAGCGAGTGACGAAGCTTTAGAAATCCGAAATAAATTCTGTGAGTACTTTAATACTGCAGGTGCTGTTCCATTTCAATACACTGCAATTGAACGAGGTGGTTAGTTCCGTTTTTACGGCGTCCATTTTATAATCTTGTAATGAAACAAATCATTACCATTGTTTAACGCGTACAAGAGTTGTGGTATTTTGTGTGAGAGTTGGAACTATCAAGGGATTCGGTAAAGTTTCGAGACAAGTAAATTGACGGCTCTGTCGTTTGCTGCCGAGGCTCGCCCATACTGTACTTCTCTGAATAAAATGATTGGCGATGGTAAGGGTAATTCTTTTTTAACGTTTTACTCGTAAAAAAAAAACCGAGACGAAACAAGTCCATGTATATACTGTTCTTTTAAGTGACAGTAATTTTTAAATCAATAAAAAATTCATATTGCACTTATTATTATAATTGTTATAGTATGACAACATTGTAAGCATAGTATAAGACTTACCATAATAATGATTTGTAAATGCGGCTGTATATTTAAATTTTATTTATAAAAAATATTTAAATACAGAAGTTTCGTATAAAATTTATTTGTTTTGTGCTGTGAGTGCACTTATAATCATTCTTATTTACTCATTAAATTAAATTTTTGAGACAAAAATAAAGAAATAGTAGTTTCAGGTTTCGGATTATTTTTAAAATTACAATACTTCAAAAATCAATAGAGCAATGAAAGTTTTTATTTCCTCCATTTCTGAAGTTGCATCACAATAAACCGTTATATCTACTTAAGATTTCGATCGTTGAGAATCTGTGGTTTTCGCATTCATAATTAATTGGATATGACGCGATTTATCACCTCTAGTTTTAATTCTTCATCTTGAAAGCCTCGCAGTAGGCTCCCTATAAACATTACGAATCCGTCTATTAGGTCTGGTTTTGAGTTCGACTGTTGCGTAGCCAGATTTACGGTCACAGGATTCTTCATTGAATCAAGAAAGTTGTTGAGTGTACGGAAAAATTCATTGCTACTGGTCTCCGACCGATATTTCTTTTTTTTTACGCCTTCTCGGAGTACATACTCCAGATGTTGAAGTGGTGGATAACACAGGGCTGGCACTTGGTCATGGAAATATTAAATCACCCTGCTGGACGTTGGTCGAGACTGATGATAATAATGGTGAATGATGTCCGTGTGGCACTGAAGAGGATGCCTGGAGCCTCTGCGGAGGAATGACATCTAACAGTTCTGCAGAAGAGTTCCCAGGCAGTTCTTCCTCCGCAGAACTTATTTGTCCAGGCTCCGACACTAAGATTTCATCCACGTATTCAACATTTCTATACATATCGGCGTCTTTAGAGTTCTCCTTCATTGTGTATGGCACTGCAGACTAAAAAAAAAAATGTGTGAATCTTAAATTTTGAATTTTTTTTTTTTTTTCAAGTTTTAAAGCTTTTACAATTATTTGGCTAACGTTAAATCTGACTGGACAGCCTCTCTTTGCATCGAATTCCTGCTTTTACGGGGGGCCACAAATGATTCGAGACGCCACGCAGCTTCTCATAATACCACAAGCTCGGTTTGTACACCTGGAAATTATTTATTTATTAGATTTGCAAGTTTTGAGTCTACGTTTGCTTATGCTAATATTGTTTCGAAAAATACTCACATCATCTGTGCCGGTTCCGCTTTTCAAGGAGGCTTTTACTTTTGAATGCTCAATGTTGAATTGATTTCTCAAATTGTGAAACTTGTTGGAGCATTCTTTTGGTGTCACTGTTGGCCTCTCGAAGCGGCGTTGGTTATTCTATTGAGAGCTTCGGCTCGCAGATTTTTGTTGTGATAATTTGGCGTGTTTGTTGCATATATAAGCACGGCTCCTCTTGATATGCGTCGATCAACGCGACTATTTGTTCTGTAGACCACTTTTGAGTCATTTTTTCGTCACGGCACTTCAAATTTTTTACACACTCAGCAAAGAAACCATCACCAAAAATAGTACACGTTCTATCATCAAAATCCAGCAAGCGTTCACGCTACGAAGCCCGCAGCAACGCCACTTTCCATCTTCGCAGCCGGCAAGTTAGCCAACCTACCTCCCCGCAAGCGATCCAGCAGCAAAACAAGCGTCGTGTGCAGCGAGCTTTAGTAACACAAATTATTCGGATGAAGTACAGTGCGATTGTATTTTGTAGAAAAATATTTCAAAGTTAAATTTCGAATGAATTCAACATCTGCCATCTTTTTGACACTTGTTTCTCGTTGCTGGTTTTATTTCAGTCAAAATGCAACGTTTGTATGCATGGGTGAGCATGTTTTTTATTTTCACAAATTATGTCATTTCTTGCATGACACGTGTTTTTGACACGAAATAATATAAATTTGTTTCGAAAATTTTTATAGCAATTACAGTTTCGAACATGAAGTATGAAAAATAGAATTTTGTCAAAAATTTCCAGACTTTTTTTTCTACGTATCAATTTTTTTCAAGTTTCGAATCCGAGAAAAGTTCAATTCCATTTTCACGAAAGATTCATAATATAATAAATTTAGCTCTAGAAGTATACAAACTTTTTGTTAATCCTACACTGGGTTTCTGGAATCCAATTAACTCATAACTAATACTAGAACTGGAAAAAAATCTTCTGTCAAAGGAATAAGCGTTTTATACTCTTTTTGTTGTCGCAAACCTAACGGTGAAGTCCTTGATAAAGAACATGCTATAATACTGTTTTATTCGCGTGTGGAATGGAAAAAAAGTATGTGCCATCGGTTTTGGTATTTACTCAATCAATATTTTCTGTAAAAGTCTATTATTAACATGATTACAAATAATCAGACCAGCAAACGACGGAGCTGTCAATGTACTTGTCTCGAGTCTCTAGAAAGACCTCATATGTGTGCGGATACAAACATAATTCTTCCAAGAATTATTCTGAAATTTCGATTTATCAAAAATTAGTCTCCAGCCTTTCTCCTCCTATTCGTGCTAGAAATTGGACTCGATCTGTTTATGTAATAATAAAAAAATTCTATTTTTTGAATATTTCATTTCGTATAAAAAAAATGGGTAAAAAAATTCATACCGTGGAAAAAAAATAGCAAGAACTAATAAATTTAAAAGAGTTTGTGTTCTCCACTTGACAAGAAAACATTCCCAAAAAAATAAAATAAAATAAAAATTTCATTCAAATTCAAAAATTCTGAAAGAATCTCAGTTCATTTATGCGCAAACATAAAAATAATGACAATTTCAAATAACGCATTTTCATGTCACTTAAGGGTGCAAATTCCCATGGACAACTGGGACTGGGATTCCAGTCAGAGCTATCCGTCCTTCCTTGCGAAGTTGATATCTCGACGTCTGGCCTGGAAATTGAGTGCATAAAACGAATAGTCGGTGGCGCAGGCCACACACTGATTTTGGATGAAAAAGGTCGAGTTTATTCGTGCGGATGGAACGATCGAGGTCAAGCAGGTGTCGGTGCGGAAGATGAGAAAGTGGTCTCAAAATTTAGAAAAATAAATGGTTTGAAAGACGAGCAAATAAAAGATATCGCCTGCGGATGGAACAGTTCTATGGCACTGACGGAAAGCGGACGACTTTACACCTGGGGCTCTAATTCTCATGGACAGTTGGGAATGAAAAATAGCAAAGATTTCAAAGACTTTAGAGAGCCTATGAAAATTGATTATCTGTCAGAAAAAATAAAACACATATCAATGGGTTTAAGACACTCGGCGATAGTCACAGAATCTGGAAAAGTTCTGGTTACCGGATCTGGCATGAAAAGTCAATTGGGCATTTTGGATGAAGATAATCTTGTGATCAAGAACATTGAAACCTTTGAACAAAGTAATTGTTATTCCTGCAATAATCAGTCATTTATGATAAAGAAGTTTTTATCGTTTTAGGACAGTGAGAAAAACATTTTCTTGGTTCGATTCCCTAACATTTGGAATTTCACTCTTTAATAATCTTATCGCCTTCAAAAAAGTATCAGTGTGATTAAATACTCTGTTGAAGAAATAAATCATCATCATGGTTTACACCCTAATTCTCAAGATATGAAAACATAAATTTAACTCGTCGACTGCACGCCTCATCACTTATTTTTAAATGCTTGCTCCTTTGGCTTAAATTGTCCAATTCGGATGTATCTTGGATGATTTTAAAACCTCCAAATAGTCTCGAATGATTGTTCATTATTGGAGAACGAATCTAATTTTTGGTTTACACAAAATCTAGAAAAATGCATAACTGTTGATAACTGTGCAGCCAAAACATCGATTTAACCATTCCCTAAATATAACTTTTCCATGGTTTTAAAATTGAGGCTCACTCAAGATTCAACTCACTTCAAGATTAATTCCGGTAGTTATTTACAAAATCTTAACCATTTTTTAATTGGGTGTTCGTATTTCTGAAATGAGAAGCTAAAGATTTTTAAAAAAAGTAAAAAGGAAGTAAAAAAACTCGAATATTTCTATTAAGGGGGGAAACCAGTTTAGGAGGCCGAAATTTTGTTTGTTTTTCGTGAATTTTTTACATATGGAATAAATAAACAGAATTTTTTTTTAATTTGAGAATATTTTATTCATGGTTTGAAATAGACTTGAGAATTTTTTGAAGCGATTTCCGCCGGAAACAGTGTCGCTAGATCATGGACGATTACCATCGGAGTATTTTGCTGGTGGGCATTCCTGTGGTTTCAATTTTCATCTGTAATCATCACAATTTTTTTTTTTCGTTAACAACATATTTCCTAAGAATATGAACCTGATTGTGTAAAAAAAAATTGAAAATTGCATTTTTTTGAGGTGTTTGAAGACAATGTTATGTTTTTATACCATATTTTTTCACCTTTTTCGCATAAAAAAACATATTTTTAATAATCATATAATTCCAGAATTAGGTTCATATTCTTAGGAAATATGTTGTTAACGAAAAAAAAAAATTGTGATGATTACAGATGAAAATTAAAACCACAGGAATGCCCACCAGCAAAATACTCCGATGGTAATCGTCCATGATCTAGTGACACTGTTTCCGGCGGAAATCGCTTCAAAAAATTCTCAAGTCTATTTCAAACCATGAATAAAATATTCTCAAATTAAAAAAAAATTCTGTTTATTTATTCCATATGTAAAAAATTCACGAAAAACAAACAAAATTTCGGCCTCCTAAACTGGTTTCCCCCCTTAATATTCTTAGATTTTTAAAAATTAAAGAGGAAAATTATTAATATTAAAACAGTTTTTTATGGATCTACAACGTAGAATTTTGTGTCCAAGAATAAGGGTTTCTCGGAGTATTTATTACACTAAAAAACGTTTTTAATTGAACTATCAACAGTTGTTTGGAAACACGAAATCATTGTTAAATTTTTTATACACAGTTCCAGAATTGAACGACGTTGTAGAAGTGGTCTGTGGACAAAATCATACAGTGGCGCTGACACAATCTGGAAAAGTTTTTACTTGGGGCGACAACAGATACGGTCAATGCGGATTTGATAATGACTTGAACAATCGAATAGATTCTCCAAGCGAAGTGAAAATTGAAGGAATTGGAAAAATTTTGGAGATTCGGGTCGGCTGGACTCACACAAGCGCTGTCCGCATGGACAAAACAGTAATCGCATGGGGGAGAAACAGTTACGGGCAATTGGGTTATCAAGAGGATGGAAATCGGTACACTTGGAAGCCAAAGTCGACTTTTACTGCTTCAAAAATTTGCCAATTTTCTATTGGCTCGGAACACAATGTCGCCATAAACGGTATTTAATTTTTTAATTATTGTAAACAATATGGAATATCATTTTTATTCTCAATCATTGGATTCTGATTTGTATCCGATTTTTTGCATCTATTTATTTAGAATTGGAGGCAAATTATCTCCGATGATGAAATATTCCTGAAATTTATCTTCAGAAATCAATTTGTAAAAATTTACGTTTTTCAAATATCATGGAATAATTTTATTTTCTAATATTTGATTTAAAAAAACAAATGAAATTCCGACTTCGATGCTTCATGAAATGATGTTGATATTGAAAAATTTCGATGTAATAATAAGATTACCATTCTACTGAGCAAGAGAAAATTAAATTTTTTAATTTAATAAAAATATTCTCAAGGATTCAAACTATTGGATCTTGGGACCAAAATACTAATATTTTTTTAATAAAAAAAAATGTGCTCTCTTAATATGAGAATAAATTCGAATTTCGAATTATTTTATTATAAATGTAAAATTTCTCCCAGGGAATATCATGAAGTTTTTTAAAAAACACTTCAATGTAGAACTGCATATAATGTTTCTTTTTTTTCATAACTAAACCAGTATTGTTCTTCGTTTCATGGATCAGAATATAATAGATAATCGGAATCACTGAAGTATTTTTGTAAAAGTTGAAGCCAAAATCATTCTTGCCTGGGATTTGAGAGTTGTCAATCTTCTTTAACGTGAGAAAATATTTTTTCGATAAACGGTGTGTTCGCTGTTCTTGAAATTGATGAATCAATCATTCCAGCTTGAGTTGAAAGGTCACGAATCCTCTAAATGGATTTTTTTTTTTTAAATAATAATTTGTATATTTGAAAATTTTAACTTGAACAAACACAAAATCTGCTCGTATTTTCTAATTTTTTCTTTCAAGTTTCTTTTGAGTACTAAAAATTCTGTCATTGCAGAGAATCGCTCGGTTTATACATGGGGCTGGAACGAACATGGAAATTGTGGTGATGGAAGTACAAGAGACGTTTGGCAGCCAAAAAAAGTTGATTTTCAGCACGAAGGTGAAGCGATTCTCGTGGGAAGCGGTGCCGGTCACTCCTTCGCCGTCGTTATCGATAAAACATGAACGGTAACAACTAATCCAGATGATAAAGTGATGCGTGCTATAAAAGAATAAATGTTGTAAATACGATGAAAATGATTAAATATGAATTATGGTTCATTTACTATTTGAGGATTAAAAAGGTTCGCAAGAACATAAATCTTCGTGTATTTGTTATATCAAAATGAAAATAAAAACTTTTTTTTTCAACATTAATATAACAATTCATGAATAATTAAATAGCTGTTATTCATGAAAATAAAAAGATGGAACTAATGAATAAAATTAATTGTATGAAATGACATGTGTAAGGAATTGAAGAAATCATCAATAAAGTAATGTGAAGCTAAATATAAAATCGAATCTTGAATCATAAAGTTAAATAGAATTTTCTCTATTAGTTTCTTCACATCTTTTTCCATGCATTTTATCAATTGTATTTTTTTTTTAGTTCCCATTTATTGTTTCGTTTATTCGTTTATTTTTTCCGAAAAAACCAACACTTTAAATCGGTTGGGGCTAAAGCAGAAGTGAGTAATTCAGTCATAAAAATAGTTGGAAAATAAGGTTGTTTTTGAGTCATTTTCAAGCACTGCCGGAGATTTTTTGAAGGAAATTCTTTGCTGTACGAAAATGATTCCATGGATTTTTGTCGACATCCAATCGTTTTGATAGCGAAACTTTTGATAATTAAAAATTCGTTGATAAGGGCACCGGCATGATTAAATTATTAAAAATCGTTCGAATGATAATCATATTTAATTTTTTTTAAATCTAGTCGAAAAAAGGGTGTTAATGATATAAAATTCGTTTTCAATGATCGAATAAGAATTTCTTTCGAAAATGAGATATCAGAGCGAGTTTAAAAGAAATACTCAATGTTTCAGAGATCCGTGGCACAATTTTAAAGAGTCAAAGTTAACGCGAACGGAATATAGAGCCACCTGGTCGAGGGAATGAGCAAACGAGCCACCTGCTGTCTTTATGTCAGGCAATAGTTGCCCTGCGATCGAATAACAAGGAAATGTGAAATAGCGTGAATGTACCCTCATAAGTGACGTCTGTCACTGAAATACAGCAATGTAAATATTTCGTTGACCGAGTGCACGATTCAATCGCGAGCGTGCTATGCTTCGTGCCAGATCGCAGAGCAATGTTTGGTAAGTTTTTTTACACTTATTCTTCCAAAAAAAATAAGAAATGGAGATATTTTTTAGTCCGTCTAAAGTGTGGATCGATGCATGAGGTTAATATTTCAATGTTTTTTTTTCTAGCTCGGAAGAAGCGAAATTCGTTCAAGAACGAATCGGCGGAGTCGAGAGACATTTCGCGGAGTTGTGTACTATATTTGCTGCATATGCCAGAAAAGCAGCGAGGTTGGTTGCGAAATATATGTTTCGTTTTAAATTAAACGATCGATCTTCTTTCACAGTTCGTATGCTATTGATCGTTTCCCTTGTTCTGTGATGCTTATCTGATAATTAAAGACGGAAAGAAAACTACTATATCGAACGAGTTCAGTAAACTTTGAAACTTTTTTTGAAAAGATTTATTTTTCAATAATTTCGTTTTTTTTTTAAAATTCGTTTTGATCGCTTCATTTTGAATAAATAATTTTTGTTAATTTTTGACAAGTTTCGTACAAATTTTAAGGGTCATTATGAAATTTATCATCATCCAGGAGGTACTTTTTGAAATCACTGAATTATTTCATTTCTCGTCGAAGATATCCAGATTTTACTTCGGGAAAATTATTCAAATGTCACGATTTTTGGTTGTCCCCATCCGATCCAGAGTAATTCTCAACGCTAAATTCCGTTTTTAATTAAATTAAATGAAAATGTGCAAAGTATTAGGCACCCTGCGGCTGTTTGACCCATACAAAAAGTTAAATATCTCAATAAAAAAAAATTCGTAGCTGAATTCAATAAACATCATTTTGAAGCAGACAATTCCAGCTTCATTTTGCTTTATTTTTTATAAATAATTTATGCAATTTTTTTCCGCTCGGTACGTAACTTTTCATATGGCTATTTTTTGCGATTTTTTCACCTCAATAAACCGGGCGCTAGGCTCGAAAACTAACTTTTTGGTCAGGAAACCTTCGAGAGGACATCTCTAGCTTTAATTTCGTTTTTGGAAAAATAAAACGCGATGTTTCCTGGCGCTGTTATATAGTTTTTTTTCGAAATTATAAAAAAAAAAAACGTTCGATTTATGGTGGTGGCTCGAAACCACAGAGTTAAAAATATTTTGGGTAGGGGATAAAATGTTTCAATTGGTAATTTTTGATTCGACAAAAACATTTGAGATTTTTCCTTCCGAAGTTTATTTTTTTTTTTTATCATTTCTGGTTAATAAATAATCAGCGACTCAATAAGACACAAAGAAATTTCAAACTTTTTTGGTGAATCAAGTATAACAAAATAAAACTGTTTATCCCTCGAACAAAATATTTCAAACCCTATGGTTTTCGAAATAAGCCACCATAAAAAATCTGCTGTTTTTTTAAAAATAATTTTGAGGAAAGAAACTATATAACTTCGCCAAAAACATAGCATTTTATTTTTCCAAAAATCAAATTCAAGCTAGAGATGTCCTCTTTGAGGTTTATTGATCAAACGCTTGTTTACTAATTTTTACAAACCTAGCATCCGCTTTATTGAGGTGAAAAAATCGCGAAAAATAGACATCTGCAAAGTTACGTACCCAGCGCAAAAAAAATTCATAAATTATTTAAAAAAAAAAGCAAAATGAAACTGGAATAATCTGCTCCAACATGGCGTTGATTAAATTCAGCAACGATTTTAATGAATTTAACAACCTGTTCATATTGGTAAATATGATAAAATATCCGAATTGGTTTGCAATAATTTGTATAATTTTTCTAATTCTGATTTTTTTTTTCTTTTTCAGAGTTCGGGACAAAAATGATGAAGTGTCGAAAGTAATACAGAGTTACGCTCAGGCTGAAAACATAAATCGTTCTTTGAGCAACGGTCTGAACAATTTTGCGACGACGTTGTCGGTAATCGGGGACTATCGAGATGCGCGAGTTCATCGCCTCGATGCAAAAGTCATTTCGCCACTCTCGCAATATTCACTCATCTGTAAACACGTCCGTGAAGACGTGAGAAACACTTTTACAGCTCGTGACAGGGAATTGACGAGGAGAAGTCAGCTCGACAAGCTCAGGGGAAAAAACCCCCGAAATCGACAATTGATCGTATCCTTTCGTGAATCATTTTTTGAAAATATCGAAGCTCCCTGCATGAATTGAGTAATAGGTGTTTGGAGCAAAGTTACTATTTCAAATGTGGTAATTCTTGTTTTTGTCAATTTCCATTTTTTTTTTCATGCGAATATTTCATATGCTTTCGCCTTTCCATTGGATCTTTTTCTTCTGAGTAACGTCGGTTTTGGATTTTATTTTTACACTTTCAAATTTAGTTACTTATTTTTTTTTCTCATAGTCTAATCATCAGGTTTTACTAAATGAAAACAAACTGTTGAGGATTTCTAGGGTTTTTCGGTCAGTCTAGAAATATTGTGGATCTCAATTGCATTTACATATCTCAAAGAATGATGAGAGGGCATAGAACACCAAAGTACTTAATTTCATTATTTCCACCGGGGGCCTATTATTCAGTTGTTATTTAAATTTCGAACTAATTTCAGTTACATTGTAATATAATAATAAAATAATAAACTGAAAACGGATTAACTTGGTGTGAATTTGATTGATATTTTATTACTATGACTATGAATCTGTGGACGAAAAAAAACATTTGGCCACTCATTTCAGTAGATTTGTTTTTTCATTTCGTAATTTTATAAATATTTTATTGTGCAGATTTGATTGATTTTTTGAATATGGGAAAAATACCAAAGATCTAAGTATTTATTTATTGTTTCCATGAATCATTAACCATGCGAGGTTCCGTATAACCATTAAAAATTGTACACATAAGAAGTATTGCTCCTTGACGTGAAAATAAAATTGTTTGATAGTCCGAGGCGGAGTCCGAGCTCATGAAAGCAACGATCGAAGTCACCAGAGTCGTTAAAGGTCTCGAGGATCAAATAGATACTTTTGAAAAACGGAAACTACACGATTTGAAAACTATACTCGGTGATTTCGTAAGAATCGAGCTCAGTTTTCATACCAAAGCTGTCGAACTTTTGACGAAAGCGTATCAAGATGTTGCGGAAATCGACGAGATCAAAGATCTCGAGGTAAAACATAAAAACATTCGTTTATATACTTGAAATACTGCTATGGAGCTATCCAAATGATTTTGTTATTGTTAATTAAATTGTTTAATGATCATACATGCAGGACTTTCAATTAACCCGAGGAGATATGACTGGGGTAATACTGCCTAACAATAATAATATAAACATGATAAAATACATATTTTCATTACCAATTTCATTATTTTATTAAAAAAACAGAATTAATTCCAAACGCACACATTTTTTTTATAGTCTGCTGAAAAACATTGCGTCTGTTCGACCCAGCGAACCTGAAAATATTATATTTTTTGCGAAATTCGGTTTTTTATTTTCAAATTTTGAAGGTTTGATTGTTTTTACTGAGAGTGACATTATGAGTTTTACGCATTTTTCGGTTTTATTGAGCAGTCATTCGTTTCAACCATTTATTATTTGATTTTAGAAATTTTTTTTTTATTCGCTCATATTTTTCGAATTTTTTCAGTCAATTCGTAAATCAATATTTTATTAACATTATAATGTTTAAGACAGTAACCAATGACAAATGTACTAACTTCCCTAGGAATTTCGAGAAGTTTTGCACGTTCCTGATTCTGTGGCCCGCCTCGAGACAGTAAGGAGAGCATCGTTTCGACAATCCTACTCGCTCACCAATCTGGCTAATCGCTTTGCCAATTCTCCTTTGTCGTTAAAGAAACCGGCGACTAGGGCAGCTGAATCTCTCGTAAGATATTTCGAAGAGATATTTAATTAAACGTGTTTAAAAAATAAAAATATCACGTTGCTTTCAGACACCATTAAAGCTGATAGATAAGAGCTAAGCAATATTATTAAATTGAAGACGATTTTATCAAACAAAAAAATTTGCTCAGAAAATACAGCTGCCTTCTAAAAACTACAAGTAATCGTGGCAGATCCTTTCTACATTTTCTCTTGTCTAACATTAACCAAAAAGATTTTTTCGTCCCTGTATTTGGTTTACAATTTAAAAAATTTCTTTCAATTCACGAATCGATATTAATAGTTCGGTGATACATCGACATAATAATTGAATATGTTGAAGTTGTAAAACTTTTGGGTAAAATGCGAAAAATAGTTTGCTATGTACAAAAAAATCAAAGAAATAATTTTCAAAAATATCTAGAAAATTTTTTTTTTTTTTAAATAATCTATTAATCACAATATTGCAAATACTATCTCTTTCCAACTTATTAATCTCCTTCATTGTTTCAGGATTCGATGAAGACAGGCTTCACAAATTCATCGGAATCCGTACAAGTAGAAGAATACGATAAAAGCTCGGAAGAGACGGAATCAGAATCCACGGTGCAAGGGAAATCAGTGAGATCACGACTCAAATCAATGTGAAACCTAAAAACTGGGATTTGAAGATGAATTACATATGTTTCTCAGCCAAACATTTTATTCCATCAAAATTCATAAATTTAACAATGGTATTAAAATCTGAAAACATTCGGTCATCTTCGAAACATCACGAGAATTGATCCTCAACAATAACAATTCAAAGATACCACCATATTGTTCAAACAATATATTCATCTACAGATACAGAAAATAATTTTTATTTCTCATTACGTGAAATCGATTCATGATTTTTTAGTCGGATATATTTTTTTTAATTCCGCCTTTTTTTTAGATTTTCCTAAAATTTGTTAACGAATCCATGAAGCAACCGGGACAAATGATAGTAAAAAAGATTGAGCACACTAT
Organism: Campoplex capitator; assembly: GCA_037576405.1. Classification (NCBI taxonomy): domain Eukaryota; kingdom Metazoa; phylum Arthropoda; class Insecta; order Hymenoptera; family Ichneumonidae; genus Campoplex; species Campoplex capitator. The sequence continues at coordinate 808,980 of JARBWI010000031.1, read as the reverse complement.
ATTTATAAAATTTTCACGTCATTGAAAGTATTTTTCAAATACTGGCTCTCGAAAAAGTTGGAAATAATAACTGTCAAAAGAAAAAAAAATTAGAAAATATTTCGGGAAGGCAATGAAGCTTTTTCACGTAAAGGAAAAAAAATCATCTAATCATGTGTCGAACAATTTTTTATAAAAACAATCTATCAATGAATCTTCGATATTTTATTATTGCGTGTCAATATTTGTAACGTTTTAAAGGTGACTAAATATTCTCAGATGTTTGGCGAGTCACTAGGTGCTGAGTTTTTCATGGAATAAAATCCTTGGCCTGAAAAATGTACCCTCAATGTGTAATTCATCTTTGAACTAGTCATTTATCAACATTCCATTTTGTCCTTCGTGTCGATATTACAGGGGAAAATTATTACGAATCGATTCAGTCGTCGTAAACCAAGACACATTGAGCTTCGCACTGTACCCGCGATTCCCAGCTATCAAAAGTCCCTCACGTCATCGATCATTCACAGTATATCCTACTCGTAGTTGAGCAAATGTAATTTTCACATTTGCATCGTTAGAATGCAACGAAAAAATTTTTTCTATAGTATTTTTTATCGTTTATTTGCCCATTCAAAAATCCTTTCTATTACAGTTTGAATTCGTGGAAAAAAATGGATAAAACTGCAAAAATTTATCACATTAACCGTTTTCTATACTATTAAAGTAACAAAGTTTACGTGACGATGAAAGGAAAGGAGGAGAATAAAAAAAGAGTTCAACGTTCATTCCATACTATGGCATTTTTCATATTCCATCTGCGTTCTTTCAATTTTTTTCTGTAACGAGTCTCTTGCATCGAATAATTAATCGAGTATTTTTAATGCAATTTATTTCTCTTATGCAATGTAAACTGATCAGCCGGATCAGTGTTTCTCTATGAGGATTATTGAATTACGAATTATGAAAACAAACTATCAAAATTGGAAAGAGAGACTGTGTTTAAGGCACCGATTCTGACCTTTTTTTCTGCCACGTCAGTTCTGTTGTCAGTCAATGTTTAGCGGAGTTGTACATTTGCTAACATTTTGCAATTTTTTTAGAAACAGATAATTTTTCACGATAAGAATGGCACTCTTCTAAACATATTTGGATTCTTATGAAATATGCTTCGTTTCATTTTTTTAACGTTCAAAAAGATTCATTTATTAAACTAGATTTTTACACACATTTCAGTAAAAACTGTCAACATTATGTTCCCTTGAATTAGAAATAAATTTTCACCGCATGGAAAATAGATTCTTGAACTTCCTTCTGCGAAAAAAGTGTAAATAAAGGATTACCAGAACAAAGGAAAAATTCCAACGTATTCTCAAAAACTTATATTTATTTATACGACTAAACAAATGTTTTTCTTTTGAAAAAAAAAAAAAAAAAAAAATGAAAAATAATTTTTCCACAACTGTATTATTACAAATCATTGTTCGTAATGTTCTGAAAAAGACAGAATCTGTTAGGATGTTTTGGAAATAGCTAAGTAGTAAAAATTTTATTGAATAAAATCAATGGCATAAGTGTAATTTATTCTTAAAATAATTATTTATCAACAACTTCTCACTCCCATGTCGATAATACAGAGGAAGCTTTTTACAAATCGATGCAACCGTCGTAAAATAAGAATTGCTGGTATCAGAAGTCCCTTATTTCATCGATCATTTGCGTTATATCGTACTTGTAATCTAGTAAATATTGTATTCAAATTCGCATCGTTCGAAAGCAATAACGAAACAATTTTTTCTAGTGGTATTTTTCAGAATTTTTCCACCGATTAGAAAATCGATACTATTTGCGAGTCTCAAAAAATTACATTCGAGTTTGTAAATTAAAAAAAAATGACGAAATCGAATATCACCCATTTTGTGAAAATCTAACGATGCGAATTTAACTAATAGATACAAATTATTTTCTGTAGAAAATAGCAAAGCTCTTGAGGAAAGAAAAAGAGAAGAATAACAAAGACTTCAACGTTTATTTCATACAATGGCATTTTTGATATTTTATCTTCGTTTTTTCTTTTTTTCATGACGAGTCTCTCGTATCGAATAATAAATCGAGTATTTTTATCGCAACTTTCTCGTATTCACCAATCATTTTCGTGAACTTATCTCTCTTGTGCAGTGTACAATCATCGGCCGGATCGGTGTTTGTTATTTCTTCTTTAGCTTCTTCTACTTTATTTTTCGGTTCCTTCGACTCCGGCCTGCGTCATAAGGTCAGCGATGTTTTTTTCAAGATCGTCTATTCTGTTTCCCATCTCATCAAGTGATTCTTGTTAAGGATTTTTCTATCAAATATTCATTTCACATTTTCAAAAATTCCCCTTTCGATTCGTGGGGTTTTTTTTCGATGCTTCCTATGAAATTTCCATGTAAAAAAAATCATCCGACACGTATTTTATGATTGTTTTATCGGGCGACTTTTTTGGTTTATACGAACAGTTCTAGGAGTATTTAATGTCGTTTCAGATGAAAAAAAGCATTTTCAATTTTTGATTTTTTTTTTCTTTAAAAACTCGATGAATTTAGAAATTTGTCAAGTGAATGTTCGAGTGCGTGGATTTTATTTCGTTCTTTTTGTAGAAGCTACAACTATTCGCACTTGTCAAAGTTCGATAAAAGTATCACGATCACGAATCGTAAGGATGAATTTTTCAGAATGAAAAAAATGACGTGAAATAGCCCAGTCGTACTATCGAATAGTTATTTCAGTATATTTTGTTTAGCGGCTCAAGTACCTCAATCAAAGTGGCATAAAAAAGGATCACTGCAAAAAATACTTTGAGCACTTTTAACATACATAAACCGATGAAAATAATCGAGAAAATCATGACTCCCATGAATCAGAGGGAAGAGGCGGTTATTCCGAAACAAATATCAAGAAAATGTATCAATTGTTCGAAAAAATAGCCTATTTATGCAGAATTCCTTTAAAATCCAGTCAAGATACTCGAGATTTGATTTGAAATTTAGCGCCAACGCGACAGTGGCGCCAAGCGGGCAAACAGGAGAACTGCTGAAAGCAGAGCCGCGCGATTCTCCGAATTCTAACCTTTACCGCCCTCTTGAGTCCCATCACTTTGTAATGACAGCCAAACATTTGAAGGTTAAGCATTAGGAGGTAAAAAAAAACTTGGGTAAATATGAAAAAAAGGATATTTTTCCCGATTATTCGATCAGACATAGATTGGAAGTTGTCCTGCATGTCTTGTAACAACGTTTGCACCTGTATGAAAAAAAAGTAGTACAAATTGACTGAATCGATGATCGAAATATAACTTGAATTGTTTTCGGTATGCAGGACGAATGCTCGTTAATTAACTCACAATTTGCGTCAATTCTTGCATATTCTTAGGATCGGTGTTGTTTGCCATAGCGTAGTTCTCCTCATCCTCAGGTTTGTGTTCTTGTTTTATGTCAGCCATCACGCGCGTCTGTAATACACAGGTTTTTATTGTTCTTTTATGTTTTGGTTATTTTGACACTGACGCGCGTATAGCGATGAGATTTCTATTGTAATTATAGCAAGGACACTTTTCTCTCGTCGCTCTTAGCGCTCTCGTCTCACCCGGGAAACTACGAGCAAACTCGCTTCCGCAGCCGGTGGATTCTCGACTTCACCGAAATTACATGTAGTATGTGATGGTAGACGAAAGACGTTCAGGCGCATGCGGTATTTCAAACGTGTTGTATACAATGCTAGAATTCTTATATACAGGGTGTCCTCCATGGAGAGGTTAATAAACGAATGAAAAAAAATTTTTTACGTATATTCTCTGTTACCCTTGATACATAAATCATTTAAAAATTCCATTTCCAATTATTAAAAAATCCAGGATTCGTTTATGTCTTGCGAGTATTTAAGTGTGTATGAAAATTGTGAATTTTACATCTGTAAAATCTGAAGTACATCTGCAAAATGGTTTGAGACAGAAAGTTTTTATATTTATAACCAATATTGTTTAGGTTATCCTGCACACTTTGATGTAATTTCACTTGTATTGATCGTCCCGTTATCGAAATAGTTGCTTTTGAAATTAGAATTACAATACGTATTGCACAAATGGAAACCTGTAACATCATATTTAAGGAGTTTCATCTGGTAATCGAATTAACAAACAAATATTGATTTAAAAATTTGAATACAGTTATCAATATCAACTAGATCACCTGTCAAAATTTCAGGCCCTCAGAATACTTTGTTTGAGAAAAATTAATAAAAACAGATTTTCCAATTTAACATGGTTCCTTATGCGTTTCTGTGGTTTTTCCGTCTGTAAACATGAAATTCGCAAGCATTGACAAACCGTTTCGTACGAAACTTCTATAAATGCTTCAAAAATATCTAAAAAACTTTTTTACCACTTCGTAAAATCCATTCGATACTTATGAGGTTCGGAATAAATAAATTTGTCGAGAAGGTGGAGGTTAAACACACTAAACATACTGAGCCGACTACGCTAGTCGTGACAGTTTTTTCGTTTTGACTTGCTCGGTACCATATGAACTTCCTTTAAAAAAACTGCAGAATGATAAATAAGCATTGTACGATTATTGTCGAAGAAAAATTATAACTTTTCACCGTAAACTTTCCAAGTTATGATGAGTGTTTGAAATACAAAATATGACAAGATTTGTTTGGCTGGGTCTATCTTCCAATGCATAACCTGCCAATGTCGTCGAAAAATGAGGTTAGGAGGACCCGAGCGGTACTGGTCCAGCTAAAAGTTTTCGACTGCAGACAACAGAACTATCAAAAAAATTTATTTTATTTCAGTCACTGTGTTACATTTCAACCTTCAAATAATTAAATATTTTACGTATCTGATCGGGGCAATACTCTCAGCAACATCAAAATTAAAGGATGAAGCTGTGAGAATCGAAATTTTTAGGCCATTCTAGAACGACTACATCTCCGCGAAAGCGTGACAAATGAATGTAAAATATATTCCAAAATGGAGCGATTTGTAGCTTGGAATTTTTTTAGTTTCCAAAACTGATCGCAATTCATTTGTGTCTTTTTTTTTTATTCTGTCTTTCTTTGACGAAAGCATACGAAAATCAATTTTTTTCGGATTTTAAAAAGCTGTGCCCGGGACCTGGCATTGAATTTTTATCTTCCAAAATCCCAGCTACACAGTCTTGAAGCGTGTAAAAATCAATTTTGTTTTTTACAAATTTTGGTGCAATTTTTTTAACCCTGCTACGAGTTGTTAAAACAAAAATCGCACTTTCGACTCTTATATATACAAAGATAGAAGAGAAATAATGATCGCTCAATGCTCATAATGATATAGATAATATAGGTGGAGCCTGAACTTTACGTGATGCTGTAAAAAAAAAAAATCCGTATACTTTTCACAGTGACCGATGCACTTTGAATGCAATCTTGTGACACGAAGTTGAAACCGAACGAATACGTATAGGCTTTCTATGTTTTCTATGTTTTCTCACAGTCAAAGATACACCCTGACCTTAACGGATCAGCAAAAAAAAAGTTCCAATAATTAGGACTCGACACTTGAATGACAAGTATGACTCAAATTGAGTCCCAAATGGGATTTTTTTTCATCTTGTTCGGTGTCACTTCCGGTTGATAGACATTTGAACTAGTATAATAATTTACTCTAACTAGAACTTACCTTATTCAAGCTAAAAATGGAACGATGCATTCAAATTCAAAAATTCAATCCATTTTGAATTGTAAAATCGGCATTTTGCCTGACTTTTCAATCGTTTACTTAATAAAAATTATGATTATTTCGATTTTTTATCTCCACTTGTACGTAAGCTCTTAACGTTTACAGAGTTGTCATCTTTTATCCAAAATGCATAGGATCAATGTGTTAGAGAACAACATTTGCACATTAGCAGTATATTGACAGTTCAATCCATTTTTGTTTTTTATTCTCTATCTGCGGCTACTGTCAACATGTCTAAAAACTGATCAGAAGGGAATACGTTCGAAAAACAATATCATTTATTTCCACTTGGAATTTGGCCCTTAAGTTTAGTTTTCGGGCTTAACTATTGGTCGTTGGACACCCCGTACATATACATGGAACCTGCTAGGTTTCCCTGAAATCCAAGGGAGTAATGCCTTCGGTATCTGCCAGCGAACGGTACAGGGTCAATCGATTTAACAGAACCCGGACGAAAAATGTATTGAAATATATAGAAATACATGGATTGGTGTCCTTCTAGGAGGTCTGAATCGGATCCAAATAATGCGAGTAAAATAATCGCAAAAAGTTTGAAATTCACGCAAATCTGTAGCTTTTTAGCATATTTTCTTCACCTCGTGTAATAAAATATTCAAGCAAACAAACACTGACTACTTTGACAAGAAGCGGAAAGATTTCTTGTTCGTTTTCAATATTATTCGTCTATGAGATCAATATTCGCGGAAAAGGATAATCTCTGATTGAATATAAGTATCAATACTAATAATATTTCAATAGAACTTTTTCACTTAATTTATTAACAAGGGGACCTTACAGACTGTAAGAAACGGATTTTGATCTCTCTCAGATATGTTGTAGAGGGACCTAGCCAGAGTACTTGTGCGAAAAGATTTTTTTCATTGACTCTTACAATAAGATTCCTTAAATAGGTATTGCATATAAATAAGCTTTTTTCAAAGGCGGCCATTTTGGTCTCGGGAAAAGTTTACTAGCATGTTGGTGTGCGTTTTGCTGGTATCCGACAGTGAACTATAGGTATACTTACATGAGTATTTTTGACATTTTCGGTTCGCGTATAATAGAAATGAATGAGAAGATCTTACTTTTGCAATAATACCAAACTAACAAACCACAGACCTGGAACAGGTATATGTTCAGTCTTGCGAAGAATTTAAGATGGTAATTATTCGGAAGTTGGGCTTTACCTATTATCGGGCTGATTTTTCTTACATTCTTTATGTACCATTATTCCATTTTTCCATGGTACCATGTGAATTCGTTTTTCCGATCATGTAATTAATGAAAAGCGATGATTCACATCTTGTCTCGTATGTAGTCCTGCCCTTTTGGTGCGTACCAACTTATACCAGTCCAGTAAATGGATACTCGATAGCTGTACGCACTCGCATTCACTTGCAAGGAAAAATACGCCTGATGATTCTGATGAACGCCACAGTGAGAGAGAAATATTAGACGGTTCAGGAAAAGTTCCTATTTTCGAGACAGGAAGTTGATTACGATGTCGTAAAATGTATGAACAACCACAAAAAAGAAGCATTTACTTGTTATTCATGGTATTAAGAAATGCAGGGTGTACTCTTCGGATCAAATTTTGAATCTTGAACAGCTCGATTCCGTTATCGGGTGACTCTGGAGAATCCGAGCCATTTTTCTGCATTTTTAGGAGGCTGGTGTGCAAATAATAAAATTTTTGTCAATATTTTTTTTTGCAATCTTCATAATGTGTCCTTAAAGTAGAAGTATTCAAGAGTGTTCTGGGATTTTATCAGATTTTTTCATTGCAAACATTCTAACATGCCTCGGGTTTCGGTAGCCCACGATAACCTGATAAGGGGCCAAAAAAGGAATATCCTGATCCGGATAATATTGAATCATAAAAGTTCAACGTGTTAACAAACATTGGAAGCTTCAAAATGCTAGATTTTCCAACAAAATTCATCGTCGCAGCAATATTTTTTTAAAGTTGTTCCTTGTTTGGTTTTCTATCATCGTCGATCTTCTATCGGCATCGAGCTGCTATATCAGCATCGAGCTCCTATATTAAGAACCCTGATGTTAAATTTGGAAAAGTGAATCATGAATGCATTGATGAAAAATGTATATTATTGACTCTAATTAGATTATCAATTGCCATGTTGTTAATTCAATTCACTCATTAATTGCCACGTTGAAGAGTGATGCAAAATTTAAGCCAATTTTCCAGCACCAAAACCAATTTTTAAGCAAATTTCCTATCTTCAAATGAATGGTGACTCAATTAATGATTTTTTTATAAAATGAATGCATTTTGCTCAACGGGAAGAAAATGAGACAATATACATTTAAATGTATTTGAGAATTATTCGATTTCACAATGATTCCATTCCAAGTAAATACTAGCATGAATGTTGTGAAAAACCGAGACAAGTACATTTATGTCCCCTGAATAGTCGTCCCAGTGAAACCCGACTTTTGTTACTCATGTAGAAATTCCTCTGCACGAAAATCCTCTTCAAAAATTGATTCAACATAAGGTATGATGAAAATACATCCACAGGAAAAAATGTTCAAACCTTTCAAAAAACCAAACGCACATAATTTTTTTACGACTGACAAAGTTGTCGGAGTAAAAATCTGCTTCTAAAAAAACTATCTAACAAACCTTTTGACATCACACATTTGATACAGAATTGTTTTCCATATCATTTGAAAAAAAAATCAAATTGTACAGAGTTTTTTTAATTTCAACCTCGTAGTTGGTGAAAGTTCCCAAAAAGTTGTTAAATAATTGAGATCTATTGAATGGCCAAGTACGTGCAATTGATCATGGCCAAATACACGGTGTTTTCTATATTTCATCTTCAAAAATGTTATCTCTCTAAAAACCAATTCATCATAATGATTTAATAAATAAAAAATTTCTTAACGAAAAATATACAAAAAATATAAAAAATTACATAAAAAAAACTTGAGCAAAAAAAAATTACCAACGAAAAAAACTTGAGAAAAAAAATTACCACCACAAAAAAACTGGAGCAAAAAAAATATTTCGGCTGGTGTACTTGGCGAGTTCGTAACTATGAGGTGTAAGTACATTATGTGAAGTAAGCCAAACATTTCGTCAAGTACACCAGCCGAAATTGTTTTTTTGCTCCATTTTTTTTTGGTGGTAAGTTTTTTTTATTAAGTTTTTTTTATTAAGTCATTATGATGAATTGGTTTTTGGAGAGATAAGATTTTTGAAAATGAAATATAGAAAACACTGTGTATTTGGCCATGATTAATTGCACGTGCTTGGCCATTCAATAGATCTCAATTATTTAACAACTTTTTGGGAACTTTCAACAACTACGAGGTTGAAAATATAAAATCTTGGTACAATTTGATTTGTTTTTTAAATAATAATGAAAACAGTTTTGTATCAAATGTATGATGTTAAAAAGTTTGTTAGATAGTTTTTGTAGAAGCAGATTTTTACTCCGACAACTTTGTCAGTCGTAAAAAAATTGTGAGCGTTTGGTTTTTTCAATGGTTTGAACATTTTTTTCTGTGGATGTATTTTCATACCTTATGTTGAATCAATTTTCGAAGAGGATGTTCGTGCAGAGAAATCTCTACATGAGTAACAAAAATCGGGTTTTACTGGTATAAGTCTTTACCACCATGAAGTAACGAATGACTTCCCCTTCGATGTTATTTTTTTTGGATTAGCCATTTTACCAAGAAGTCATGGGCAGGAAGATACCTTATAAGTTTCTGCTATCGAAAAGTAACTCATGACTTCACTGTTCCTTGGACCGGAATTTGTTTTAAAAAAATCAGTTGGTATCGTTCTAATTGTCGTAAAGCAAGATTTTGGGATTTTTTATGGTTGTTGATTTTTTAGTAATTCCGATAAAATGTCTTGAGCTGGACGAGTATTCTCAACCCTTATGGGAACATGATTTCATAACGTCAAAATTGCGGATTACTGGTAAAATAAAATACTTGTCGTCGAAGTGATATTATAACATTCAGTACTGCACGTAACGTGTTAACTTTCTTGATTCATTAGAACTGTTTCAAGTTTCCGATGCGTACCGTAGGATTGAACATTCCGAATTACCGATAAATACTTGGCCTCGGAATGATATCATAAATTTTAATGCTGCACGTAACTTGGATGGAAAATTTTTGTTAAATGCATGTTCTCGTACTCGAATCTCCCGCGCCTGCGAGCGCAGGTCTCTAGGATTATACGCCAAGTTTGGCAGACTGTACGGACAGCAAGAGGGTGTGAGAGTCACCAAGACGGAAGTCGAGTTTAGTTGAACACTTCCGGGTGACGTGTAAGCAACGTAAAATAAATTATCCAAAGAGTTTTTTTTTACTACATCTTTATTCATCGTGTAATCTATTGTTACCTGAGATTTCCCAAAACTGCCCTGCGTACAATAAAATTAACAAAACTTTTTAAATTCATTTAGTCGTTCCTCCTTTAGAATAAGATGAGAAGAATAGGGAATCGGTTTTGAAAAGGTATCATTCAAGCGTGTTTTTTCGGTTGTTGACGTTCGCAATGTTTTCAAGTGGTGTACACAAAATTTTCTCACTATCTATTTTAATTTGTTTTTAACTTCACAAAGAAATTGCAGATTTATTATTTTTTTTTTCTTGAATATGTCTTCTGCAAATTTGTAAATTTTTTTTTCGAATGTGGTGAAATAATTCTCAGCAAAGTTTATGATTTGTTTTTGTAAAAAATTTTTTTACACTTGGTTTTTTTAAAAAAAATTTTTTTACACTTTTTTATTATAGAAATTTTTTTTACACTTTTTTCGATATCAACAGAAAACAAGCAACCATCAATGTACTTGTCCCAATCTTTTTCCCCCTAGGGGAACTTTCAGGTGTATAAATACATTACCCGTCAAAAGTTTCTGGACAAAATTGCGAAAAAGTGTCGGAGCCCTTTTTGATGTCGATTTTTGAGCAGTGTAGATAAACAAATTTAATAAACGGCATTTTGAAGGGAAGGAATTCCTCTTCAATTTGCTTTTGTTAAGAATGTTCTACGATTTTTTTACGTCCGCTACATTGTTTTGAACACGACCATTGTCGACTTTTTTTTTTAGATTTACAGTTGAACCGCGTTTTGAGAAGAAAATAAAATTTCGAGTTCTTTTCGACCAGAACCTTAACGGAGACAGCGAAAACTTCAATTTTGTTTTTTAAAAAGTTCTATACGATTTTTTCTCTCGTAGTTATCTATTGTTTAGCGAAAAAAGGAAAAATTTGGAATATGCCACATATCACGAAAACCAGTGAGTTTTTCAAAAAACCTCAAGGGGGTAAAAAAATAAGTTCGATTTAGCTGAATTCATCAGAACTTTTTCATAAAATTTTTTTATCCGAAATTGATCGCGGGTACTTGATAACTATAGGGTTTTTGATAAAATTTCACAAAAGAAAGAAGTTCTGTTTTTCAATTGTGGAAACATCAGAATTTTTTCAAATTTTTTTTCGAAATTATTTTTTTCAACTTGCGAAAAATAGTTGAAAAAATATTTGAAAAAATTCTGATGTCTTCAGAATTGAAAAACAAAACTTTTTTCTATTTCGAAATTTTATCAAAAACTCCATAGTTAACAAGTAACTAGCGATCAATTTTTCGGAATTTTGACTAAAATCGGTCGGAAAAAAAAATTTTGAGAAAAAATTGGAAAAAAATTCTCATAAATACAACTAAAACGAACTCATAATTTTACCCTCTCGAGGTTTTTTTGGAAAACTCAATAGTTTTCATGTTATGTGACATATTCCAAATTTTGCCTGTTTTCGCTAAAAATGAGATAGTTACGAGGAAAAAAATCATACGGGACTTTGTGAAAAACAAAATTTAAGTTTTCGCTGTCCCCGTTGAGGTTCTGGTCGGAAAGAACTCGATTTTTTTTTTCTCAAAACGCGGTTCAACTGTAAATCTAAAAAAAAAGGTGGAAAACGGTCGTGTTCAAAAAAAAGTAGCGGACGTAAAAATGATCGTAGAACATTTTCAATAAAAGCGAATTGGAGAGGAATTCCTTCCCTTCAAAATGCGTTCATTAAATTTGTTTATCTATACTGCTCAAAAAATGACATCAAAAATGGCTCCGACACTTTTGCGCAATTTGTCCGGAAACTTTCGACGGGTAGTGTATATATAATCTAAATTAACGGACTTGTCTTTTGAAATATGAGAACAGCCAGTCTCAGAGAACACGTAGCAAGTGTTTCACCGCCGCTGCCACCGAATTATTACGTTCAGAAGACACTAACGTCTGGTCAAAAGTGAGAACAATAATTAAGAGCAATAAGTTATTTGAAATGAATGAAAAAATTAAAACAAGAATAACTTATAAGAGAAAGATATTTCGCGGCCACCAGATCGTACGATTGAATATTGTTCAATACTTGAATTAGATGAAATAGTAGCGTAAAACTGGATTTAAGGCGCCTGTCGCTCCCGTACGGGCTCCGGTATTTTCTGAGGGCGAGGAAATAATATAAACACAACTCGAATAGTATCAGGGAGAAATATTATCAAACGAACAATTTATTAATCGGAGACTTACTTATGGTTGAGTACAGTATTATATACACGCGCGGGGACAATTTTCCCCGCGATCGCTCCGCACAGATGCCCGCGAATTACAATCCCGGTTCGCGGGCCATTCCGATAAAAATATAAAAGAAAATTATAAATTGCAGATATGAACTAAAAGGCGTTCTTGACAACGAGGCTTGGTTCTCGCGTAAGGATTACAAATAACGTCCTGAGCACAAGGATTGGTACTTGTGCCACTCGCGTACTTAGTTATCGAAACCAAAAAAAAAAAAGTTTAATTATGGTGCAACAGAGATATGATTCGTTTGAAAATTAATTGCTATGTACAAGAGTTTCTTTATCGATAAAATATTCTTTCAATTTTTCTAATGCTCGAGTTCTGTGTGATATTTGATTTTTCACCGATTTCGGCAATTCCGCGTAAGTTTGGTCGTAACCGTCCGGGAGAAAAATGGGATCCCAGCCGAAATCATGAGGACCTTTCGGACTGACGATTGTTCCTCTTGTACGGCCTTTGAAAAGAATGACTGATTCGTTGGAATTTTCGCTCGTATATGCAAACGTGCATACCGCCTCGGCGCTTTTATCCTCCCAACCATCAAGCATTTTGTGCAGTCCATCGGATCCCAATTTGTCCGAAAACCATTTAATGTAAGGACCTGGGAGTCCATTCATTGCGTTGAAACATAAGCAAGTATCCTCGACGATCACTGGACCTTTCACCATTTCGTACGCTGCTCGACATTTTGCTATGCATATATCATCCGCATCCCCTTGATATTCCGGCAAGTCTATCTTTTTGTTTATAATCTCGCGAGGAAAATTCTTCCCCAATATTGATGTCACCTCCTCCAGTTTCTTCGCATTTCCGGTGACGAAGATGATTGGTTTATTCGCCATTGTCTGTAACACACATTTCAAAAGGTTTTATCTTAGAACAAACGATCTAAATATGTTAAGCTGAATGGTCGGCAATGTGAAATTGAGTTCTTTATCAATTTATTAAGTCAAAATTTTAAGCGTCATTTTTTACAAATAATTATCAACAATATTTTTCCATCCTCAGTAATTCAGTCCAAAAAATCGTGACGTAAGAAACAAAGTCGTATAAGATTTTAATTTTCCAAAGTGATGATGACACCTCGTATTTTTATCGTTCTTATTGTTAAAACGGTAGGAGATATATTGAAATCGAATGAAATAAATTATAAGAGTATTTTTCACAACTTTTTTTACAAGAGGTTTTTTTGTGAAGTGGATTTTTTATAAGAAGTGACTTTGAAAAGGGGAGTAAAGGGTCTTCGCATAAATACGTATTCAAGGGATTTTAACCGATATGAAAAACCGTCCACGGACTTTTAAGGATGCCGAAATCTCGTTTATTGAACGATAATGGAAACATGCCACTTTAATTTTGCAGCAATTCATACTCACATACCTGTTTTTTGAATCAGCGATCTTTGGAAAAGAGACTCGATCTCAAAAATATGACTTCAACCAAAAGTCATGAATGGAAAATAATAAGAGATTCCGTCAGTTTTTACTTCCGCGATTTTCACAATTTATTTTCATCTCATAACCGTAACTATTGATTGAAAAAAAATTCGCCCTGACGACTCTAACCGATAATTCAATTTCGAAATTGAACGAGGTTAATGAAAAAGTAAACTTTATTAGTTATTTCGGACAAGTGCTCCGTTGCTCGATTACACTTGGAATGTCCTCGATGCTTGCACGTCGCATCCTTCTAGGCACTGTTTCATGTACAGTATTAGCGGTGACGTAGCAGGAGTGGGGTACGGTCATAGCCTATGGCGTTGCAGCTGTGGCGTAGGCTATGATGACGTAGAGTAAGTAAGGGTTCGGTCGCAGCCTATGGCGTCGTGGTTGTGACGTAAGCTATGACGTCGGGTGAGTGGGAGCTCGGCCGTACTATCTGGTGCCAAGAACGGGTTTTTCCCGTGGTGTATGAATTTCAGCTTGTAACATCCAGTTTATTCAGGATCAAAACTCGATTTTTCACGATATTGTAAGCGAAAAAACATTACCTCTGCTTGTCTCCAAGGCGATTCGGATATTTTCCTTCAACTTTAGTTTCTTGTACCCCTTTGAGACGGAAAAGCACGGAAGAATTTTAATTTTTAACTGAGATTTGAATTTCTGCTCGTAACATTCAATTTCATTACTGAAACTCGTTTTTTCACGATATGTAAGTAAAAAAACATTACCGTGGCTCGTCTCCAGGGCGATAGAGATTTTTTTACTGCAACTTTAGTTTCTTTTGTTCCCTTTAGACGGAAAAGCATGGGGGAATCTCGATTTTTAGGTAAGATATGGATTTCGGCGTGTAACATCTAATTTCAAGATAAAAACTCGTTTTTTCACGTAATTGTAAATGAAAAAAAGTTACCTTGGCTTATCTCTAGGGCGATTGCGATTTTTTTCCTGCAACTTTAGTTTCTTGTGCCCGATTAAGACGGAAAAGCATGGGAGGATTTTGATTTTTAGGCGAGATATGCGATTCGGCTTGTAACATCCAATTTCAGGATAAAAAATCGTGTTTCCACTAAATAGAAAGAGACGAGCCAACGTACCATTTTTTCATTTACAATTTCGTGAAGAAACGAGTTTGTATCCTGAAATTGGATGTTACAAGCCGAATCGCATATCTCGCCTAAAAATCAAAATCCTCCCATGCTTTTCCGTCTTAATCGGGCACAAGAAACTAAAGTTGCAGGAAAAAAATCGCAATCGCCCTAGAGATAAGCCAAGGTAACTTTTTTTCATTTACAATTACGTGAAAAAACGAGTTTTTATCTTGAAATTAGATGTTACACGCCGAAATCCATATCTTACCTAAAAATCGAGATTCCCCCATGCTTTTCCGTCTAAAGGGAACAAAAGAAACTAAAGTTGCAGTAAAAAAATCTCTATCGCCCTGGAGACGAGCCACGGTAATGTTTTTTTACTTACATATCGTGAAAAAACGAGTTTCAGTAATGAAATTGAATGTTACGAGCAGAAATTCAAATCTCAGTTAAAAATTAAAATTCTTCCGTGCTTTTCCGTCTCAAAGGGGTACAAGAAACTAAAGTTGAAGGAAAATATCCGAATCGCCTTGGAGACAAGCAGAGGTAATGTTTTTTCGCTTACAATATCGTGAAAAATCGAGTTTTGATCCTGAATAAACTGGATGTTACAAGCTGAAATTCATACACCACGGGAAAAACCCGTTCTTGGCACCAGATAGTACGGCCGAGCTCCCACTCACCCGACGTCATAGCTTACGTCACAACCACGACGCCATAGGCTGCGACCGAACCCTTACTTACTCTACGTCATCATAGCCTACGCCACAGCTGCAACGCCATAGGCTATGACCGTACCCCACTCCTGCTACGTCACCGCTAATACTGTACATGAAACAGTGCCTAGAAGGATGCGACGTGCAAGCATCGAGGACATTCCAAGTGTAATCGAGCAACGGAGCACTTGTCCGAAATAACTAATAAAGTTTACTTTTTCATTAACCTCGTTCAATTTCGAAATTGAATTATCGGTTAGAGTCGTCAGGGCGAATTTTTTTTCAATCAATAGTTACGGTTATGAGATGAAAATAAATTGTGAAAATCGCGGAAGTAAAAACTGACGGAATCTCTTATTATTTTCCATTCATGACTTTTGGTTGAAGTCATATTTTTGAGATCGAGTCTCTTTTCCAAAGATCGCTGATTCAAAAAACAGGTATGTGAGTATGAATTGCTGCAAAATTAAAGTGGCATGTTTCCATTATCGTTCAATAAACGAGATTTCGGCATCCTTAAAAGTCCGTGGACGGTTTTTCATATCGGTTAAAATCCCTTGAATACGTATTTATGCGAAGACCCTTTACTCCCCTTTTCAAAGTCACTTCTTATAAAAAATCCACTTCACAAAAAAACCTCTTGTAAAAAAAGTTGTGAAAAATACTCTTATAATTTATTTCATTCGATTTCAATATATCTCCTACCGTTTTAACAATAAGAACGATAAAAATACGAGGTGTCATCATCACTTTGGAAAATTAAAATCTTATACGACTTTGTTTCTTACGTCACGATTTTTTGGACTGAATTACTGAGGATGGAAAAATATTGTTGATAATTATTTGTAAAAAATGACGCTTAAAATTTTGACTTAATAAATTGATAAAGAACTCAATTTCACATTGCCGACCATTCAGCTTAACATATTTAGATCGTTTGTTCTAAGATAAAACCTTTTGAAATGTGTGTTACAGACAATGGCGAATAAACCAATCATCTTCGTCACCGGAAATGCGAAGAAACTGGAGGAGGTGACATCAATATTGGGGAAGAATTTTCCTCGCGAGATTATAAACAAAAAGATAGACTTGCCGGAATATCAAGGGGATGCGGATGATATATGCATAGCAAAATGTCGAGCAGCGTACGAAATGGTGAAAGGTCCAGTGATCGTCGAGGATACTTGCTTATGTTTCAACGCAATGAATGGACTCCCAGGTCCTTACATTAAATGGTTTTCGGACAAATTGGGATCCGATGGACTGCACAAAATGCTTGATGGTTGGGAGGATAAAAGCGCCGAGGCGGTATGCACGTTTGCATATACGAGCGAAAATTCCAACGAATCAGTCATTCTTTTCAAAGGCCGTACAAGAGGAACAATCGTCAGTCCGAAAGGTCCTCATGATTTCGGCTGGGATCCCATTTTTCTCCCGGACGGTTACGACCAAACTTACGCGGAATTGCCGAAATCGGTGAAAAATCAAATATCACACAGAACTCGAGCATTAGAAAAATTGAAAGAATATTTTATCGATAAAGAAACTCTTGTACATAGCAATTAATTTTCAAACGAATCATATCTCTGTTGCACCATAATTAAACTTTTTTTTTTTTGGTTTCGATAACTAAGTACGCGAGTGGCACAAGTACCAATCCTTGTGCTCAGGACGTTATTTGTAATCCTTACGCGAGAACCAAGCCTCGTTGTCAAGAACGCCTTTTAGTTCATATCTGCAATTTATAATTTTCTTTTATATTTTTATCGGAATGGCCCGCGAACCGGGATTGTAATTCGCGGGCATCTGTGCGGAGCGATCGCGGGGAAAATTGTCCCCGCGCGTGTATATAATACTGTACTCAACCATAAGTAAGTCTCCGATTAATAAATTGTTCGTTTGATAATATTTCTCCCTGATACTATTCGAGTTGTGTTTATATTATTTCCTCGCCCTCAGAAAATACCGGAGCCCGTACGGGAGCGACAGGCGCCTT
The DNA here is from genome assembly GCA_037576405.1 of Campoplex capitator. Taxonomy (NCBI): domain Eukaryota; kingdom Metazoa; phylum Arthropoda; class Insecta; order Hymenoptera; family Ichneumonidae; genus Campoplex; species Campoplex capitator. The sequence continues at coordinate 791,378 of JARBWI010000031.1, read as the reverse complement.
AAATCCAGTTTTACGCTACTATTTCATCTAATTCAAGTATTGAACAATATTCAATCGTACGATCTGGTGGCCGCGAAATATCTTTCTCTTATAAGTTATTCTTGTTTTAATTTTTTCATTCATTTCAAATAACTTATTGCTCTTAATTATTGTTCTCACTTTTGACCAGACGTTAGTGTCTTCTGAACGTAATAATTCGGTGGCAGCGGCGGTGAAACACTTGCTACGTGTTCTCTGAGACTGGCTGTTCTCATATTTCAAAAGACAAGTCCGTTAATTTAGATTATATATACACTACCCGTCGAAAGTTTCCGGACAAATTGCGCAAAAGTGTCGGAGCCATTTTTGATGTCATTTTTTGAGCAGTATAGATAAACAAATTTAATGAACGCATTTTGAAGGGAAGGAATTCCTCTCCAATTCGCTTTTATTGAAAATGTTCTACGATCATTTTTACGTCCGCTACTTTTTTTTGAACACGACCGTTTTCCACCTTTTTTTTTAGATTTACAGTTGAACCGCGTTTTGAGAAAAAAAAAATCGAGTTCTTTCCGACCAGAACCTCAACGGGGACAGCGAAAACTTAAATTTTGTTTTTCACAAAGTCCCGTATGATTTTTTTCCTCGTAACTATCTCATTTTTAGCGAAAACAGGCAAAATTTGGAATATGTCACATAACATGAAAACTATTGAGTTTTCCAAAAAAACCTCGAGAGGGTAAAATTATGAGTTCGTTTTAGTTGTATTTATGAGAATTTTTTTCCAATTTTTTCTCAAAATTTTTTTTTCCGACCGATTTTAGTCAAAATTCCGAAAAATTGATCGCTAGTTACTTGTTAACTATGGAGTTTTTGATAAAATTTCGAAATAGAAAAAAGTTTTGTTTTTCAATTCTGAAGACATCAGAATTTTTTCAAATATTTTTTCAACTATTTTTCGCAAGTTGAAAAAAATAATTTCGAAAAAAACTTTGAACAAAGTCTGATGTCTCCAGAATTGAAAAACAAAACTTATTTCTCTCATGAAATTTTATCGAAAACCCCATAGTTATCAAGTACCCGCGATCAATTTTTCGAAATTTTGACTAAAATCAGTCGGAAAAAAAAATTTTGAGAAAAAATTCTGATGAATTCAGCTCAACCGAACTTATTTTTTTACCCTTTTGAGGTTTTTTGAAAAACACACTGGTTTTCGTGTTATGCGGCATATTCCAAATTTTTCTTTTTTTCGCTAAACAATAGATAACTACAAGAGAAAAAATCGTACAGAACTTTTTACAAAACAAAATTGAAGTTTTCGCTGTCCCCGTAAAGGTTCTGGTCGAAAAGAACTCGAAATTTTATTTTCTTCTCAAAACGCGGTTCAACTGTAAATCTAAAAAAAAAAGTCGACAATGGTCGTGTTCAAAACAATATAGCGGACGTAAAAAAATCGTAGAACATTCTTAACAAAAGCAAATTGAAGAGGAATTCCTTCCCTCCAAAATGCCGTTTATTAAATTTGTTTATCTACACTGCTCAAAAATCGACACCAAAACTAGCTCCGAGACTTTTTCGCAATTTTGTCCGGAAACTTTTGACGGGTAATGTATTCGTAAACCCAAAAACTCCCCTAGGGGGAAAAAGGTTGGGACAAGTACATTGATGGTTGGTTTTTTCCTGTTGATATCGAAAAAATCGTAAAAAAAATTTCTATGATGAAAAAGTGTAAAAAAAATTTCTAAAAAAAAAAAAAGTGTAAAAAAGTTTTCTACAACAACAAATCATGAACCTTGCTGAAAATGATTTCACCACTTACGAAAAAAAAATTTACAAATTTGCACAAGATATATTCAAGAAAGAAAAATAAATCTGCAATTTCGTTGTAAAGTTAAAAAAAATTGAAATAGTACGTGAGATAATTTCGGATACACCACTCGAAAACATTACGAACGTAAACAACCGAAAAATCACGCTTGAAAAGTACATTTTAAAAACCAATTCCCTATTCTTCTCATCTCATTCTAAAGGATGACTAAATGAATTTAAAAAGTTTTGTTAATTTTATTGTACGTAAGGCAGGTTTGGGAAATTTCAGGTAACAATAGATGACACGATATGAATAAAGATGTAGTGAAAAAAAACTCTTTGGATAATTTATTTTACGTTGCTTACACGTCACCCGGAAGTATTCAACTAAACTCGACTTCCGTCGAGCATTCTTATTTAACAAGATTTTTCTTGCATTGGTCATTACAGGGTTTTGTGTTTCACAAGGACTTGCGTGGGAGGAGTAAAGGTTTTTTATCGCTCATATACGTTTTCGAGCATTTTGCAGATACGAAAAACCGTTTACGAATTTCCTCCGATAACGAAATCTTAAATAAATAAGCAACGGAAACATACTATTTTAACTTTGCAGTTATTTACACCGACACAGCTGTTTTAAATCATCAAACGTTGAAAAAAAATCTTAATCGCAAACATAACTATAACCATAAGTAATGAATAAACATAATCACAGATTCCGTTAGTCTCACTTCTGCGATTTTTACAACTTTTTTAAAATTTCACAACGATCACTATTAATGATACAAACAAAATTCTGATGAAACCAAAAACGAAATTTATAAAAATACCTGTCATTAACTTTCACACTCGCGATCTCTGCGTTCTTATTCCTTTAGCCTCACAACTGTCACTTCTAACGGACGACAACCGCGATCTTCATAACCTTTTTTTTTACTCAAAGCTGTCATTGTAAAATGAGCTTGAACAGAGAAGTCAACCGGAAATATATAGGTATAGAGTCAATGTATCGTCCAGATATTACTAGTGTCACTAGACAGCGACTACGAAAAAAAAACAAATAAACATCAAAAATGTGTGCGAAAAAATGCACAATTTTTTGATCCAACGAAAAAATGATAAATTTCGAAAACAGTTGGAAACGCGGTCGCTCCGGTAAAGAGTCTTGAAAGCGAACTCTCTTTTTTCTTTTTTTTTTAAGATAAATGTACTTGTTTCCGAGTCGCTACCGCGACTCTAGATGTTAATATCTTTAATGTGCGTTAAGCTACAGAGTTCCCATGGGTCACGATCGAAAGAGAAAAAAAAAAAAATCGCAACATCCTCCAAACTGCTGTAATTTAATAAATATTACAGAAACAAATCTTGAAAATTTTCGAAAACCATTCGAATCGCGATGTCTCCGGTAAAGAGTCTCGGAGCGAACTCTCTTTCATAAATGTACTTGTCTCAAGTCGCTGCCGCAACTCTAGATAACAGAATCGAATTACAATGTCAATCTCGTTCGACTGCAGTTCGCAGATCAGGAGATTATATCGCGCATGAAAAATAATTCATCGTACATGTTGAATCAAAAGAAATTATCAATCGAAAAATTGCCGGATTTGAAAAAAAAAAAAACTGACGCCCGAAAATTATATAGTTGTGAAAAAAAGTTGAGGCAGTACATTAACTCACCCCAAATAGGAGTTCAAGTGAAAAATCGCCTTCTCAACACAAAACCACCACGAGAGGGGAGAATAGAGAGCCTCAAAGACATTTACCAATGAAATTCTGTAAATCAACGCTGAGTTATTACTGAACTTTTTTTTAACTATAGCTACGGACAGCATACAGACTCAATCATCGGTAGGACATTTAGTAATCTCGCATGCATTTATCAACTGCTTTCGATGAAGAGATTTAAAAAACTCGGCGAGCCTCAGGCCAGCAAATGACGGAGCTGTCAATGTACTTATCCGGAGACTCTATACCAAGTCTCTTGATATTCCACCTGTTCAAACAAAAGTAAAATATCTCATCGTATCAATGCAAATGTATTTAGGCTGGTTGGACTGAATAAATACAGGAAAGAAATCGAGACTTATCGATCTCTAAAAGTATTTACATGGAAAACTGAGAGTTCAATGACTTAATAAGAATGGAGGTGCAATTTTTGTAGCCGAAATTGAAGGATTCTCGTCCTGAAATTTATTTAAAAATTGAATTCGATATAAAATAACAATTACGTTTGTTAGGAGCACTCAAGTGTAAACCGAGTTAGCCTTCTGTCACACTTGCCATCTCGAAGTTTTTAGATTGGGTGAGGGCTGGAGGGGTGGTCTTTAGTAGCATATAAGAAAAATTGGGTGTGTCGAGACAAAATTGAAATAGCTGAAATTGCTATCAAAATATCTCCACCATAAAAGTTTTACCCTGCCTACTTTTTATTCTCAGAAAATAATTATCTTCCACCAGAAGAAGAATGCTGCAACTGGTGATAGGCGATGATTTAAACGGAGTACTGTCTTTTCGGTTTATAGACTTCCTTCTTTTCTGAAACGATCACTGCTCCGATGTACGACAATCTTCTTATCAAGAAGTACAAAATCGTAGTCGACATCACAGAGTGCGTAATTCTGTAGCGTAAACAGCATAAATTAATAAGCCTGGAAATTAAGGAGGTTGGGTATAGGCGATACAATGTTGCCATGTTAAACCATGTTAAAAATATAACAAATTTCAAAAACTTCAGAATTTTATAAAATTTGGTGAACATATTCTTTAGTACCAAATTTGACAATACAATTTTTTTCAGATTTTTCTTCTGCACAGTTATCGAGTAATTGAACACTAAAGTTCACGTGTATAAACATGGCGTTTCCGTATACATAGGTATGCATTCCGGGCATAAGAAATCTGCTTTAATGCTTAATTACTCGATAACTGAGTAGAAGAAAATTTTTACAAAATTCCACGGACATAGAATGTCCTCAAAAAATATCATAAATTTTTAACCATTTTTGTCTGAGTATCCAACCTCCTTGAGACCAAATTAATTGGGGGAAACAAAAAAATGGCGAACATGAAAACCAAAATGATGTTTACTCATTAATAATGTTTATGCAAGGGTGCTTCCCACGTGTTAAGAAACACCTCAACGGTACTTGACATTTGACCATTGATTCGCATAACCACCAGATTGAGCTAAAACTAGAATGAACACTAAAATGAAGATGCTCCAACTTTTATTTCGAAAAACGCTCTATCAGTAGCGTGAATGCGAAAGAGATATTTGCAAAGAAGGTTGGCTTAGTTTTATCGAGGACCTTTTGTATTTCGAAAAAACGAAAAATGACACCTTATATTCTGATTAAACAAAAGGAAGAAAAACGTGGAACTGTTGTGTTAAAAAGAGGAGAAATAATAATAACATCGTAGATTTAATTTTCTGAATGTTTTCGTCAGGTTCATTTATTAGGGATTATAATTGAGAACAGATAAAATTCAAGACAAAAATAAAAAGATAATTTCTCTGATACCATAGTATATGGTTAGATATTTCGAGTATTGAAGAGTCACCGAGACATTGAAAATAACTATAGTATATAGTTATGTTCAATGAATAAATAAGAATGTGTTGTTCAGATCTAAGGCTTACCGAACGGAATTAGAAGGAAGTGTGTAGATTCACATTTTGATAATTAGTGCCATAAATCCATTTAACTCAGATATCAGGTTATACAACGAGAGTTGAGAATTAATTCGGGTTGTGAGTTTCAACGGTTTTTATTGAAAGTTGAATAAATCACAACGTAATCAGAACATAATAAATTAATGGGAATACTTCGGAAAAACTTCGATTGATAAATCGCCAACACGTCTATTCAACTCCACCCATGAACCTTCTGCTCTTTTTTATTATTTTTCAATCACTTCGTTGTCACGGTTATTTTATTTCCGTTCTCCTTTTATTTTATTTTTCCCAAAGCCAACTCAATCACAATTTCTTTCATTGATTTTATTTTAAACATGTTGTTTTCTTCGAAAAGTTAGAAGTAGTGTTGAAGAAAACGAGCAGTAAAAATTTAATCGACCGTGCTCAACTAGTGAATCGCCTTAATGTAAAACTCACTGGTATCCTTTTGTTACTGTCCATCTCTGCTGACTTTCGCGTCGTATATGGGATTATCAACCGTGCTCATAAATACCGGTCCCAAATTTTAAAAAGCTCCAGTTCTTTTCCCCACGTGGAACACACTCAGAGAATCAGATTGTGGTCCCCTTTCTCATTGGTCGGCGCGTGGCACAACGTGGCAGGGGGAACATATTTCTTCGTGAAAACAGATGACTGTTCCCTTCATCAGCATATCTCTTTCTGCAATGGGTATATGCACAATTGACGACTAGATCACATATATCTTCATAGTTAAACTGTTATCGAGTTTGACAGTTGACGTGGAATAAACGTATAATATGCGCTATAGCTATTAACTTACTGAATCTAAAACCATTTTTTTTTCAGATCATCCATTCCAGAGATTTTATTAACAGCGTCTTTTTGGACCTTATTTTGGCCACCATTTTTCTTGCTTACTAAACTTACTAAAATGAATTGAAATTTTTTTTTTTTATGTATTTAAAAGTATATTTATTAGGTCTAACACTTTATATATCAATATTTATAATTTAAACCCATCAAAAAAATTCATGAAAATAGCCTTTTTGCGCGTCTTATTAGAGTAGACCCCTTAATAAGCAGCCAAATTTTTTCAGTCAATGCATACATTGAGATATAGATGCAATGGGGCATTCCATGCCAAATTTACCTATCAAATGAATTGGCATCTGCGATTTCGCTACAATTGGGATATATTTTTGTACCTATTCACAGACATTCCTGTGATTTTTTTCGGGTTTCTGAGATATCGATTTTTTGAAATTTGGACAATTTTTCTCTTGAATTGTCCGTAACATTCTAAAAAATTGATCGATTTGATCTCTTTTTCATTAATCTGTCTTTTCAACGTGGTTTTTGGAAAAAATAATGAAAAAAGAAAATGTTCTTTGTTCGAGTGGTCTTAGCTTTTTATACAATTTGTGTTGTAATCAAGTTATTTTAAAGGATTTTTCGGTTTTTTCGATTAATTTTTTTTCAATTCTCAAAAAAACCTGACTTGATTTTGAAATTTTTAAGCCTAGTTCCATCGTCAGCCAACCATGTTCACTATTTTTTTACATTTTGGAAATTTTCGAAAAAAAAGTTTTTTCTTCAAAAGTATCGGAGATATCATCCTGACATCCTCAAAAACGCGATTTCATAACAAAATTGAATAAAAAGTTAAGAGAACTTGAGCAAAGAAATTTTTCATATTTTTTTTTTCCAAAAACTACGTTTAGACACAAAAAATTGAAAAAAAAAAAACGACCCAAATGATCAATTTTTCAAAATGTTATAGACAATTGAAGAAAAAAATCGTCAAATTGTTGAAAAAATCGATATCTCGGAAACTATTAGCCGAAAGAAATCACAGGAGTGTCTCTGGATAAGTATTAAAACACATCCAAATTGTAGCAAAATCGCAAATGCAAATTCATTTCACAGGTAAATTTGGCATGGAATGCCGCAGATATATTCTACCAGCAGGCCACATGTCAATGTACTCGTCTCGAGACTCTACCGAGTCTCCTGATAACCACTCAGTTTCCACAAGCGTGCACAGATGCGATTAGAAAACAGATGTCTGCTAATTATTTGAATAATAAATGGGTACCTCCAAGCAGAGGTGAATAATTACGCTATCGAGTCGTGTCAGTTACGCAATAATGTATTCTTTTTCGCTTTCTATTTTATGTATGTTCAACTGAGCAAATGAGAATAATGATTTCCCTTTACTTCCATAAGCTGTTTGATCAATCAAACATAATAGATGAAATTAATACGTTAATCTTTATTTGCTGAAATAACACGATAAAATAAATGCGGCGCTCATAACGGGTATATAAGATGATCCAGACGAGAGACGCAACGGCCAGAAACAGAATAATTTGTCTACGTTGTTTCGATCACTACAATACTATGTGTAAGATTATTTATTTGTAATATTATTGACTTATTTGGACATGAATAGAATCATGTTTTATGCAATCTGTAATAATATTTTTTTTATTCATAGTTGTAAAACTTTCGTGGTTCGTTTTATTGGCATTTGTCATTACTGTGGTTCTGTCGGGCTCCTCCCAGAGCCATAATTCCAATGGAAGGAAATCAGTGACGGTAAAAGTAAGTAAGAAAGTAGTAAAAAAAAAAAATTAGTTAAAAACTCAAGTGAACTTTTTCGCGACACTAACGCTAACGTGAACATTTATTAGACTTTTTCGTCAAGTATATGCACCGAGGGACCAGAGAGCTATTGCAGGGATAAAGACACTGCTATACGATGCCTTGTAAGTCAACTGAACAGTTAAATTTCCACCTATCTAGAAAGTATAGTACATATTTCAATTTCGTTATACCGTTTCGGATTTTTGCGAGCCTATCCCATCACTGTTAATCTCACTTTGCTGTTCTTTTCCCTGCGAAAACCCCCCCGAGTGTTGCTACTCTTTCTTGAAGCACTATTGTATCGCATATCAGTAACTAACGGGCTAGCAGTAACTGAGAAAAACTGCCTCACGCTAAGTGATTGACATGTGAGCTGGTGCTTGACTAAGTGTTCACTCATCTCTAAGTATTTGCCTCGCCTGAGGCTATTCAACTTGAGAGATCGCCGAAGTCATACACCGACCGCATACCAGTCATTGTCGGCATATTTCAATTTTATTATTGTAATTCATGAAATTTCGATTGACGATTACAATTTTTTTTCCGAAATATTAGAAATACCACGAATGCAAAGAATACTTGAGAAAGAAAAATCTGGCTGGATATGGCTTGTGGCCATAGCTGGACATTTTCTATCAGCATCTTGAGTGGAATGGAAAATCATTGGCTGTATACGAAGAAGATCTCAATCAATGAACTTCTACACCGATTGGCGAGTTCCAAACAGCAAATTATTTTTTTTTTTTTTAATGATCCATTCATGAATAAAGTTGTTATACATAAAACTTCTAATATTATGTGTGTATGTAACTCTAACCGAAAGTTTTGAAACCATGAATAAAGTCATTTTCAAAAACATGAATAAAAAAGATGGATTTGTGTTGAGTTAAGACATTATTGAATAAAACATTATTGTGTAGAATTAAGACAAAATTGATTAATAAATCAAAATAATGCTGGAACTATCTGCTTCAAAATTATCTTCGTTCAATATCTTCATAGTTTTTCTTGACCGAGATATTCGATTACTTTTGAACGAGGCTGTATATTGTAAAATTAAGAGGTGTGGTAGCGCGGTTCAATACATATGAGGCATTCCACGCCATATCGCTCAGCCATGGCCCCCACCTATAATTTTTCTCATTTTTTTATTATAAAATAGCACTCAACGAAAGGAATATCCAAACCTATTTTTTAGATTTTTATCTCACGTCTTTCAAAAGTTACAATTTTTCAAAAAACCCAGATTATGTCACTGCATCGTTTTTTTTTTCATTCTTGTTAATGCTTTCAGAAAAGAAGAGGAGCATAATAAATCAGCATTGTCAATGCTTAATTCGTATCTGAAGAAAAAGCTACTGTTTTTAGAGATGATTGCTATTTTCAATTGTTTCCAAAAAATTCTCCAAAATAGTATGACCGACTTCAGGACTTTTGACCCTGATCCGATTTTCGGCTCTCATTTTTTCTTTTATTCTTTAATAATGAAAAGTTTTTTTGCAGAAAATGGAAGTTTTTCACGTGAATCTTAACATAGTCAGATCTTTGGTAATCGTCATCACCCATATATAAAATAACTTAATTCTTATGCAAAAAAAATCTCAATATTTTTTTTTTTTCTAACGTTGGCTCAAAATTAAATTTTTTTAGGTAAAAAAAATTCGATATTAGAAAAAAAATAAAATAAATTATGGGCTCACCATCGAACCAGCGTCAAAAGTCGTTAAATTAGTCATAGTACTTAAAAAAAATTTTTGGAAAATATTAAAAGTGGCAATCATCTCCAAAAACAACTGTTTTTACTTCAGATGCAAAAAAAAAACATTGACAACACTGATTGGTTAGGTTTCACCTTTTTTTTCTGAATATATGAACGAAAATGAAAAAAGTCGATGCAGTGACATTTTTCCATGTGTCGGTTATTTCTGGAGATCAGACGTTGGAACGTTTCCGAACCTCGCCTAATCTGAGTTTTTTTTTTCGAAAAATTGTAACTTTTGAAAGACATGAGATAAAAATCAAAAAATCGATTTCATAAAATTTTTTAGGAAAATTCAAAATGCTCAGGGTCATGGCTGAGCGAAATGGTGTGGAATACCTCATATATGTACGTTCATATTGACCAGAATTACGAGTGACAGAGACTTCAACGCCCGACGCATAACTCTTTGTAGAAGCACTTTTGATTTCCCATATAATATAGCATGCAGTATGTCAGAAGAGAGCGTAGGAACGTGGGAAATGAGAGATAAAACAAATGGACAAAACACTACTATTTTTTTTTCTGATGCAACTTATGTGAGATATCGATTTTTTGAAAATTTGACAATTTTTTTTAAACCGTCTATAAAACTTTGAAAAATCGATTGATGTGGTCATTTTTTCAAAAATCTTTCATTTTCAAACGTAATTTTTGGAGAAAAATAGAAGAAGTATCTTTGTCTCAGTCGAATCAATGTTTTTAGTTAATTTTGTGTTGAAATCAGGTTTTTACGGATGTGTGGCTCTTTCGAATTTTTGAAAATACATAAATTTCGACAAAACTTAACTTGATTTAAAAAGTTTTAAGCCTGGTTCTATCGTGGATCAACTATTTTTACTATTTTTGAAAGTTTTCCACTTTCTCCAAAAGTATACTGAGAATATCATTCTCAAAGTATTTCAACGAGTAACCAAAAAACAAATTCGTTCTGTAGTAAAATTTTTTCTTGAAAAAAATGCAAAAAAGAAATTCAAACGTATTTTTTTTTACTCGATATTATTTTTATTATAAATATCTATTCATTTTTTCTGTTGTGTAAAAAATTTATGCACTTTTCCTCGATTGAACGTTTGAAATTGCTCAAATGTGATTGATTCAATTCTGTTCGGAATCACGCAATGCAGTTTTTGAGTCCCCTTCACTGGTTTTGCTCGAATATATCGCAGGGTTTTTTTGTTTTTTTTTTTTCAATATTAATATTTGCTGAATATCTTATTTCAATTATGGGTAAACTGCTAGGCTGAGTAGCCTGGCTTCCCATTCATACAACTCCTGGGGTGTTGTCCATGTACTGTTGATCATATGGTAACTGTAGGCTTGCTCATGAATGAAAATTCGTAATAATGATTAAATCTAACAAAAAATTGAACGCGTGAATATTTTGTTCCATTTTTAAAATTATATTCCCGGTATTTTTGGGAAAGAAAAAAAATTTTAACTTTTAACAATTGGGAAAAATTCATAAAAATAGTTAACCCACTATGGAACCAGGTTTGAAAATTTTCTAATCAAGTCGTTTTTGTGAATGTGTTTTTTGAGAATAAAAAAAATAATTAATTGAAGAACCGACACATCCTTAAAGACGTGATATTAACACTAAATTTAACAAAAAATTACGACTTTAACAAAGCATTTTTTCCTATTTTTTACCCAAAAATTCCGTTTAAAAACGAAAGATGAAAAAAAAAAACATACCAAATTGATCAATTTTTCAAGATTCTATGGACACTTGATAAAAAAATCGTCGAATTAAAATTGATATCTGAAAAACTATCAGCCGAAAAAGAAACGATAAACATCACAACAGCGTATTTGAATAAGTACTGTAACATATTTCAATTGTAACGAAATCGCAGATGCAAACTCATTTTGATAGGTAAATTTGGCATGGAATGCCCCATATATAGTTTGAAAATTCTACCTTTTCTGTTCGATTATTATTGTCTGATACATTTTTTACATGTTTGGAGCGTTTTTTTTTTTCAAGTGAGAGAGCCTCTTGAATGAGAAACAAACGAAAACTACATACTACACTCAGAAATACACATCCTTATTGGACTCTCTTCTGCGAACTTTCCTCTCTCTTTTTTGCTCTGGGAAGTTACCGATCGAGAGGCAGAGGCTTGCAGACCGAAATCCCAAAAACTCGACGAATAATTTTCATTAGTTTATAATATAATAAAATTAAATTAAAAAAAAAAATGGATCCATTTCTGGGTCCATTTTTTTAAATTATATATAAATATTTTTTACTACACGATATTTAATTATTTCTCATGTAAAAACAGTACAAGTCGAAAGGCACTGTGCAATTTGGAGTCTGTTCTGTACAACCCTGCAGAGAATTGTACGCGAAACGTTTTCAATGCAGTTTCGAAGTACGTTAATATGATTGGGGGAGCTGTTGTCATTGAGATAACACAGAAATATATAAATTAGTTGTCAATATTTTCCTTTCTAGTCAATTCGTGTGGGGTACCATTTTTTAAATACAATGAAAAAATAAATGAACGATAAAGCACTGGCAATGATTATGAGCAGTGCTCATCGAATATCAAAACTGTATCACGCGATGTGGGATGTCAACATGAAAAAAAAAAAAAAAAAAAAAAAAAAAAAAAACAAGTTGCGTGGTGTCTTCTTTCATAAAAGTCGAAGGGGGAAGGGACAAAACTAACGACCATTGAGTTACGAAACTATCGAGTGTATTGTTGCATTATATGTATGAGGAAATAAAAAAAAAATTGCGTCAACATAAAAAACGTGGAGTTACTTCGGTTTCGGTAGATATTTGAAATAAGCATTGTTGTTGCGTCATCTTAAAAATAATAATTAGTAGCCAAATATGACAGTTTTAGTTCAAATAATTAGTATAAACGTACCGCGAGAATAGAAATAATCAAGCCAATTTGTAATGATCATAATCGGTTACACAACATTTTTTTGTTTCCTCAAGAATTAAAAAAGTGGAATTTAAAAATATTCTTTTTACTTTTTTTTTATTGATTCGTAATTTTACTTATTTTATTCATTCAACTATACTCATGTATTCATCATCAGTGTCTGTGAGAAACACCTGTATCTTGAACCGTCCGAACAAACAGCGTTCAATAAGTTTGACGTTTACTCTAAATATTAAATTCAAACTTCCATTTTTCAAGATTGATTTTCAAGAAAATTTTTAATAATCGCCATTTATTTTAATTTGATTCTACATCAATATAGTTAACCAAAAAATGGAACTCTCTTTTACTCTATTCGAATATGCCAAGCACAAGACTATCTAATTAGAGCGACAGTTGGATATTTCATGCAAAATGTTTTTCAGCAGAATCTATTTAGCTAGAAAACTCAAATTCAATCTCAAATCTTAAATAAGTCAAGTATAATCGGAGCTCGATAAAATTCATGATTTAAAAAAAATGAATAATTCCGAAACGCTCGATGTGGTTTTCAGGACACCCTTTATATAGGATATTCTATTACGACATATTCTCACGAGAGTGCGCAGAGATATGCGATTAGTAAACAACTTCATAACTGTGCTGTTTATGATAACGAAAATGGCTGTTGTATCTCATCAAACATCATAAACATCGTCACAAAATCTTCACATTGATAAATCGTTTGATTTGTGGATTTGGTGCAATTCAAAATAATTCGAAAACGTATCTAGTGGTATCGTTTACAATTATACAAACTGTCATTGAGTTTTCTGAGACACGAACAAAAAAAAAAAATTCATAATTCATTGGATTTGTAACGGATGATGAAAAGAAATAAAATTTCGGGGCTGCTGCAATGGGGCAGCTGTATTTTCATGCATTAACGTTGCGCGTCGATAAATACGATGCTAGCGCCCTCCAAAGGACACGGCAAAGACGACCCTCGTCGTTTTTTTTTTTTTTTTTTTTTCATAATGCGTCACCAGCTGTTTTCGTTAGCATGTGCCCGATGACAGTCAGTCAGTGTGCAACAACGCGTCGCCTCAGCGTTACTCAAACGTCCAAGTGTCCGAGTTTTTCTATTAAAATTTGTTTTTTCTTTATTCATATTTTCACGAACGTTTTAATCTTCATTTTTCTTCAATTCATTTATTACCAAGATTCAACTTATTTTATTTCGTTAACGCTGCCTCATCTATTCGCTTTTATTTTTCTTTAATCGAATTGACTTTTTCTATACGATTGGTACTACTTCGTGTAGAAAGAAAAATCTATTTTTTCACTATGCGCCACACTGTTGTTTTCTTTATGATACTACTGTGCATCGTCTATCCCGCTGTGACCTGGCGTTTCCGAGGAAAACAAAGAAGTCCCGTTATTTTTGGTAAGTTTTTATTACAAGCTCAATATTTTTTTTCGTTTTATTTATTGTTTCAAAAATATTTTATCGATGAAGAAAAACTAAAACAAATTCATTCGCTTTTGTTTTGCATCTCACGTTTCACTATTCACTACGTCGCTTGTTTCTGTATCGAATTCCGTTTGTTTATGAATTCATCAATAAGGAGAAACGAGATTAAACAAAAATTATTTCGATTCATCTGGAGTTTTTGATTGTTCAGTATTTTTTTGTTGGATCGTCTATCCAGAAAACGAGATTCTTTTAATTCTATGATAGTAATTTTTTTCCATTACGAAATGTAGCTCACAAGGCGAATATTTTTGGAAATTGAATTGGAGTATTGACGAGTAATTTTGATATGGTTTGAAGCTTCATGGAGGATTTTTTGGATACAGAATATCACGATAGAATAACCTAGAAGTCGTGAAAATTTTCTTCGAGAATTTTGAAGGTTTTTTTTTCGGAGCTTGGAGTTTTTTTCGAAGTATTTTTAGTTGAAGAGTATAAAAATAACAGAAATGAGATCTCGTTTCAATTTACTGTGGAATATCTTTTGGAGTTCCGGGTTTTTGATGTTTCGTAAAAGATTTCAATTTTATGGATTTCTAGCTAAACGAATGAAATAGGTTTCTTTATACGTTGCGCGAGGTTTTTTTATCAGCTGGATCAGGATAAAGAATATCTCAATTAAGAGGCACATATACTGGTGGTGAAAGAAAAAACAAACTTCATTAAAAGCATGTGATTGATTCGTAATTCTATTTCATTCGCATGGTCTCGTATCCCTGATAATGTTTGTTTTTGTTTACAATTTTTATAGACAACTCTTGTATTAATATATATATATTTTTTAATATGTAATTGACTCAATTTGAATAATTCTCCATGAATTCTTCTAAACGACTTATCACTCGATTTCGATTTACAACTTTTGTAGTTATAAATATAATAGATTTGAATTTGAATTTTAGTGAAAATTTCTTCAAGGGATGTTTTGAACATTTCTGTAAAATTGAAAATGATCTCAGTAGATTTGGTTCCTCCAATTTTATTTGAATATAATTGGAGAAAATAATAATTCAAACAAGTTTGAATTTAATTTGTAATAGTACTGATAATATTTTTCGTAGTAAATGACATTAAAAACATGCTAAATGCACACAATCCTCACGTAGAGTTATTCATTTTTAGTGAATTCATTTTTTAAGCATTTATTGTACCTGCTAAATAAGTCGAGAAACAACGGAATTTTGGATAAACGTAAATATAATTCAGGTTAAACATGAATGTCTTATTATAAATTAATAATAAAAAAAATATAATAAATTAAAATGAAAAAGGACCTTGGATTATGAATTTGGTGTAAAAATTTCAGATATACATCAATAAACTTAGGTGCACTTTTGTACGATGCTGAATTAACGCAGCTTTCCAAAGAAACGCTGGTGACTTAAATTTAGAGAGTTAATTGATGACGAAAATACAAATTTGATTATAAAAGTTTCACGGAAAAATGTTGACATCCAACGAAATTTATAGTTCCAGGGGATGGGGGTAGCCAGGTTGAAGCAAAACTCAATAAAACCGCATCCGTTCATTATGTGTGTGGGAAAACGTCGCCAGATTTCTTCAACATTTGGCTCAATTTGGAACTCCTCGTACCTGTTATTATCGACTGCTGGGTCAGTGAAAAATCATCTTTTCAATCATTTTTTTGTATCATGTACTTTTTATAGGTGCATATATTTTTCTAATTTAGCAATTTGTAGAATAATTTAGCACTTTAGATCCTCTACGAACTTACCGGGTAAATTTATTTCTGAGTTTCATCCCTTTTATTTTGCAGCAAATTATTTATCCGGCTGTTATAAATCACTTTCTATAATTTTCATATTAAAAAATTTAGAAGAAAAAACTACACGATGAATTCGTAGAGGATTTCTCGAGGAACGACAAAAGACGCGGCACATTAAATCGATTGAAAAACATGGATTATACTTGAAAAAATGTAGATGAAAATACAACATCACAGAATTTTACAGTTATCAGTTGTTGGTTTCGCAAATCGATTGTTATCATTGTGTTCTTAGATCAAGAAGATTCATTGTAATACAAATAAACTTATAATGAATTTATTTGATGCAATAAATATTGCATTTTGAAAATATTACCGTTTAGTTGAAATTTCCACAGTATATCCTTTAACATATACTGGATATGCCCTTTAAATTTCAAATCGATCGTCCACACCGTTTATGAGAAATTCAATATCAAAAAAACACTTTTTAACACGATAAGATGCCTACGGTCATTGGTGATTGCCAGTATTACGCCCGGAATAGTGAGAAAAAATGTTGAAAACTTGTTGAAAAACCGCCAATCCACTAAGTACACTATTACAATTATGGTGTCCAAAAATTAAACGATTCGTCCACATAGTTTATTAATTATTCACATATTTATTACACGAAAAATGATAAGTTTTGCCGCCATCGACCGAACGTACAAGCAAGGTGCGGCAACACCGCATGAATGCTAAATGGCGGGCGAATTGGAATGGAATTTGACGCTACTGCACAAATACGCGTTTAAAAAATAGATTTTCGAGGGAAATGATTCATTATAGAAAAAAAAGTGTTGAACAAACAACTTGTTACCAATCCATAAAGGAATGTTGAGTTTTTTTTTTCAAAAATATGCACGAACGATTAGGCATACGAAGAGCGAACAGTTGACAGCAGTGTCGCTAACCTCGAAAACAAACATGCTATTCAATATGGAGAGCTTTTGCCGAATCTATCGAAATGTTTTCAATATAAAAAATTCGTAATATAAATATTGAATCGGCATTAAAAAAATGTTATCAGTACGCGTATGCCAAGAAAATAATATTCCGAAATCCACGACGCAAAATTTTTCACAGGAACAAAGTTCTTTTTGAGCAAAATATTGCTCAAAAGAAAGAGTATTGTAGTGTTGTGTAGAAGTTGGTGCCCTGCTACCTCAACAATAGAATTTCCCCCCTGTTTCTCCCTCCCGCTGGTAAGGATCAGTCAGTCTTTCGCCACCGCGTGAGTTCGTGAGAGATAGCTACAAATTACAAAAGAGAAATTTTTCCACGCCGTTAGTCCGATCGGAATAAAAATGCATCAGCCTATTTTTGCCATCGTCCTGCGTAAGCTGACCCATTTTTATCTCGATCGGACAAGCGGTGTGGAAAAGTTTCAACTTCGAAAATTCAAGGTGAGATGAGGTGACTGATGCATACGCAGCGCCAGGTGTCAAAAAAGTAAACTAAAATTCTATTCTACCGAAATTTTGATGATTGCCATAAAATTCGGTACAATTTTTAAATTCGCGACGAAATTCGCGAAATTGAAAAGTAATGGACAAAATGATAACAAAATTCTGACACATTTCAACAACGTAAATTTCAATCCTATCATGTTCATTGTCTGTCAATCGATAAATACGCTGACCTGAATATTCAGTTCTATGTATTTGAATTTGCATTCGTAATGTCACGTGGCTGAATTCATTCAGATTGACAATATGCGACTTGTTTACGACAACGTCACGCGTTCGACGAGAAATCCAGATGGGGTTGAAATTCGAATGCCAGGATGGGGTGATCCCAATGTGGTCGAATATTTAGATCCTAGCAAGGCATACCCAGGATCGTACTTCAAGGACATTGGAAATATGCTTGTCAGCGATTTGGGTTACATAAGGAATTTGTCGTTACGAGGCGCCCCCTACGATTTTCGTAAAGCTCCAAGTACGAAATATTTTTAATATTTATTTACTGTATTTTTTTATTCTTCGATTGATGTAGACTGAAATAATTCGTTTTGAAAAATTTTTGCGACAATGAAATATGATTTGAACTTTTGTTAAAAAATTTTTTTATTTTCTATGTCCAGGGAATATTCAAATCACTCATATACTTTCGAGACAATTTATGCGAACTATAAAAATGACTTTATTTTATTTTTCATGTTTTCTGATTTGAAATTAATTTTTTACATCGTACAAAAATTATCAGATATTAAAACACTTTCTCTGGTGATTTTTAGTTTGCAATTTGCGCTATGAATTTTTCTGGATATTTATAATGAATTCTAAAAAGTTATCGATTTTCAATCGAAAGTTGAAAAAGTAGAAAATTTTGTTTCACTCGTTCCATTGCTCTTTAGATTTTTTTATTTCGAAATAATTATTTCGTGAAATTGGAGTGTTGTATCGGTAATGTTGCAATCTCACAGAGCTACAGGTCTTAATTTTCAGACGAGAACGAAGAGTATTTCGTGAAATTGAAAGAGCTCGTTGAAGAAACCTACCTGATAAATGGCGCACAACCGGTGACTCTGATGGCTCATAGCATGGGAGGTCCAATGTCGATGATATTTTTACAACGGCAGAGCCAAAAATGGAAAAATCAGTACATAAGTTCCCTTGTGACATTAGGGGCAGTTTGGGGTGGTTCGGTCAAAGCGCTCAAAGTTTTTGCCATAGGTGAGCATTCGTTTTTTATTCAATTCTTTCGGTCAACCGTTTTCTGGCTGATTTAGAAAAGAAATTAAAGATTCTCTATTCGACCAAACTTATTTCTTGTGATTTATGTTAATTTTTTAATCAGATTCATGAATTTGGGTGAATCTTTTTTCGTGCGAAATAAGAGGCTCTTTTGAGGTGCCATATTAATTTCGTCACGATTCTTATTTTTTATTTACTTTTTATTTTTAATAATGTAAGTCTGGAAAATATTAACAAATGAATGATTTCATCAATTGAAAAGTATAGCTTGTTTTTATTTGCGTGGAACGATTTCACAATCGTGATAAGTGCTTTAAGGAGTTTCGGTACAAAAGGCAAAATGTTAAGAAATTAATTAAATTTGGCGATAATGTTCTTCAACATCAAGTACGAAGACACAATTTTTTTCAAAATTTTCGTCTACTTAGTTATCGAGTAATTATGCTTAAAGCAGATTTCTTATGCCCGAAGTGTATACCTATATATATGGAAACTCTATGCTTATACACGTGAACTTTGATCTTCAATTACTCGATAACTGTGTAGAAGAAAAATCTGAAAAAATTTGTATTGTCAACTTTGGCACTAAAGAATATGTTCACGAAATTTTATAAAATTCTCAACTTTTTGAAATTTTTTGTGTTTTTAACATGGTTTAGCATGGCAACATTGTATCGCCTGTACCGAAACTCCTTAATAACAAAAAATAAATAGGTTGAGAAACAATATTTTACGTAATTGGTGTTACTTAAAAAAAAAAAGTCATCACAGAAATTGGAAATTTTAGACTACGAACTCTGATGCGTATTGGATTTCAATGTATTTATTTTTCATTCGATAGGACATTTTTTACGCATTCAATAAAAGTATGGTTGTTTTTTGAATTATCAGCCTTTCGCATAAATTGATAGGTATGATTTGGTGGGGTTGAAATTTTCCTGCAATTACATTTCGTGATAATGACTTTTTAAAATTCAAAGCACTTAATCGAAACAGCAATCGTCTTTATACAATTTTGCAAATGAGATTTAGCTGAATTTCTCTATAAAATTTTGAATTAAAATTGATTCGCATTGAATTCTAAAAGCCCTTTTCATTGCTCAGAATTCGAAATTTCTGTCTGTTTCCAGTTTGCACGTTTTTTTATTTTGTGGTGTTATCGACTTTGAGTCCCTTCATTATAAATTTTGAGTTAGTCATTTATGATTAATAGTTTGAACTTTTTAATTAGACATTTTTGTCGATAAATGTTGTTTCTGAGATATTTCTTCGAATTATTTAACTTTTAAATATTTTTTTGCGATTTTCGAATCTTAATGTGTCTTAGCAAAACATGGAAATATTTGACATTCTTTTTCGAAGAAATTCATATCGAAATTTCAATTATTTGAAACAACAATTCGATTCATTGAAACAAACATTGAACAGAAATATTTGTCGAGACGTCGAACATTGATATATATTTTTTTAAATTTCCTTTCTATTCAAATTTGAAAAAATAAAATAATAAAATCAATATAAAAAAAAAACTTTTTTTTTAATGAAAAAAATCTAAAAATAAAATTTGTATGAAATTTTTTTTTTTCAATTTCCAAAAAAAAAAAAACCAACGATATTTTTTACCTTCACAAATTGTATTTCTGCTTTTTAGTTTAATTTTCGAAAAATGTTTGCCTCAAAACAGGTGACGATTTGGGTACATACGTGTTGCGCGAAAGTACTTTGAAAAATCAACAGATAACGTGTCCAAGTTTGGGTTGGCTACTTCCATCGAAATTATTTTGGAAAGAGAGCGAAATTTTAGTCGAAACTCAACAAAAAAATTATACACTAGCGGATTTAAAAGACTTTTTAATGTAAGCATATTTTTACACTACCGAATGAATATCTCGTTGTCGAACATTCGGAAATTTCACGATGAAATTTTTTCTTTTATTTTTTCCGTAGCGATGTTGGCGTACCAAACGGTTGGGAATTTCGGAAAGACACTGAAAAGTTTCAGCAGGATTACAGAGCCCCTGGTGTCGAAATTCATTGTCTCCACGGAGTAAAAGTTGATACGGTCGAAAGGTATAAACATTCAAAGAAAATTATGAACAGCCGTTTCTTGTTAGAAATTTCATTCAACCGGGATTTACGTATTTAACGATCTAATAATGATCTTGACATAAAAACACAGTCCCTAAATTGTGTTGAAACTTTTAAATATTTTGTTGAATACGTTCAAAAAACCATAAATGTTTCAACTAATTAGTCAGATCATTTTTCTGTTCCTTATGAAATGGATTGTGTCATTTTTTCATGATAAATTTTGAAAACTGGATGAGAAATCGAAAATCTCATAACGTGGATTTAAAAATGTTGAAATAAAAAGTTTCGTTGTAAGAATTCAGAAAAACAGATTTCAAAAGTTTAACTTGAGTTTAATTTTTTTATAAAAAAAGTACCAAATTTTTTCTTGAATTGAAAAAAAAAAAGATTGAATGTGAGAAATTTTTGCAGCATTCTAAAAATTTGGTTGATCGATGAAACATCGTTTTGAAAGCATATTCTGTGAAGAACTTGCTCGATAGGTCGATATCTTGATCGTGTCGTATACATAAAAAAAAAAGTTTCAAGAACATTTCGAAAATAATTAATTTCATTTCGATTGTTTTTCGAGTTCCATATTCCGATCGTGTTATTTTTTCTTTCCGAGCTCCAAAAGAATGTGTAAAATTTCTCGAACAAAGGCTTAAAATAACGAGTTACGAAGCACAAACAAAAAAGTAAAGAATTTAACGAAAGCAATTTAACTGCAGACTTTATTACAAGCCTGGGGTGACGATAGACGGTTATCCGCAACTGATAACGGGCGACGGTGACGGCACAGTGAATGTGCGAAGTCTCGAGGGGTGCCTGCACTGGCAGAACCAGCAAAAACAAAAAATATATCACGAAACGTTTCCCGGTGTTAATCACATGGAGATTCTACGAAATTCTGCTGTTCTCGACTATGTAAGAACGATATTGACACCTGGGACCTAGTCGTTTGAGTAAGAACAAAAATGCAGTTTGTTCTAGACCCTTTATTCGCAGGATCAAGTTTTGTTTTATTCTGTTTATAAAGTTTGAGAGGGAAAGAAAGCAATGATAGAAAAAATCGATTCGAAAAATAATTATTTTCTAGTAAATTTCCATTTTGAGAAGTATTGCAATTTCTTTTGACCCTCAATTTTTTTTTTAACATTTTTTTTTTTTAACCACAATCCCGGAAATTTATTCTTGTTTTTATTAAATTATTAATTTTAATTTTTTTTTTTTTATTTTGATTAAGTTTTTTTTTTTTTTTTTTTTTTTAATTGTGGCCCGGTAGTTATGAATAGAGAAATTGTAATTTTTTTTCGAAATATCGGTTTTTATTCACTGGAAAAAAATTATTCAATCGCGTCAATGGTTTCAGTCTCGTTGCACTTTTTCCTCAAACTCCGCGTAAGTCCCAAACACGAAAACGAACAAAAGACCCTGAAGTGTTTGGGACCAGTCATCTCTCCGAAGCTCAATACAACGATATTATTTAATTGTCATAAGCCTTCTGATCTCGTATTAGCCATCTTTTTTCGTTTAATTTAAGATTTTGAAAAATTATATTTTCAATGTAAACGTAGTAAAAATTTCGTGGATCCTTATTTTTAAGAATTCTTACGTTTCCTGTAAACTTGAATTAATTGACAAATGACGTTTTGTTCATCTAGTTAATAGAGAACAAAAAAAAAAATTGAAAGATATTATTCTCACTCAGAATACTAAACGGGGCTGACGAGATACTCCACGAAAAGATTAATCATTCAGCCATTTCGAGTTTATTTCATATTTTTTTTTTGTTTACCCAAGTTTCCATTAATATATATTCAAACGTAATGTTATTACGGTCGTTATCGAAAACAGATAAAAATGAGGTATAATTCAATCCTGTTGTGTCGTCCGGAAAGTTTTTTTCGCTGAAGAAACGATTGGAGTTATTTTATTTATCTCAGTGTAGATTTTGAGGCCAAAAAATCGATTGTAGAATATTTTTCGTCAATTATGACGATTTCCTCAAAAATCCAGTTGACTCAGTCACCATTTAGCGAAATATCGCGACATATATTTTCTATATAAATAGCAAGTACGCAGACGAAAAAAGAAATAAGCATCATAAGAAAAACCAAAAAATTCCAAATATATTAACAAAATGTTTCATACTCGTAACCGTTTTAACTGTTGAAATTGTCATTTTCGTTGTAATTATTATTTCGAATTCATTTCATTTTCATAAATCTCTTCCATTTCACCGAAAATTACACAAGTTGAAACAAACAAAAAAACCGATTCCACTAGATCGAACTCGATTCAATTTGAATCTAAAAGGATAGTGGCTTAGAAAATTAATGAAAAAGTATACTTAGCAAGTTTAAATTTGATGAACTTCATGAATTCTTGCAAGCAAGATCTTTGTTTATTTAAGCAAGAAATACCTTTGGAATATTCAACAATTCGAGAATTTTCTTGTTTCCTGAAATGTTTACCTGCAATATAAGAATACCTGTAAGGAATATGTCTATTAATTTTATGAGCGAAATTAGCAATGCTTCCGTCGTCATGAAGCTCGAAAAAGCAGTCCATATTTTCTGGGTGCACACTTTATTCTAAGTTGTACGAAACTATGTGTGAAGAAATTGAAAAAAAGAAGAAAAAAAAAAAGAAATTCTGTTACACTTTTTTTTCTCAAGGTGTGCCATTTATGGAATTACTTTTTTCTTTATTTTTTTAGGCTTATTGACAATGTATGAATGTTGATAGAAAAAAAAAAAAAAAATTATTTGGTGGCTGTTCTGGAAAAAAATTGTAAACAATATGGTCAAGATTCATAATCATTCGTACTCAAAATTTTGAAATACATTCAATCAAGCGTTTGCTTTTGAACAATCAGAAAAACTTCAAGCTGTCCGAAGGTATTTCTCCGATTTGTGTGAACGGCTTTAATGATTTCATTACCAGTTGTGTGTTTGAAATAAAGCGAATTTTTAGAGTTCGCAGCTGTACAGTGAACATATAGAGGCTCTCTGAGTGGTCCAATGGATGACAAAGTGTATGATTAACGAAACCTGGATAATTGTGATATTAATATTAACTGGATTTGACTCGAAGCATGGCCCATTCGTTTGCAGCGATGTTGTGGCCAAGCGACACGAGAAACAATGTATGTAAAATCTTTGACCATGAACAGTTTATTACTAAATAAATAAAAATACTATATAAAAATCAATGTATTTTTTTTTATTGATCGATTCATTCAGTTGTACCATAAAATTTATTTGTAGATATTTTATATTTATATATATTATTTATCCTGCGTGTTTGCGTGTTTCTGTGTTCGTCGGTCGTCTTCTTTTGCCATGTGGTTTTATTTTTTTTTTATATTGCTATACACCAATTACACATTCTACACTATTCACACGTGAGCATCATTTCACGCTCGTTCGCTTTTCGTATCGTTGAGTAATTTTTCAAGCTTTTCAAAATGGAAAAAAAAATCAGCTTATTGCTGTTTTTTTATATCCCACTCATTTCACAGTCAACAATAGTAATGAAATCTGCAGTTGGAATGCAATTTTTTCCGTTTTGTAATTATTTCGAAATATCATTTTTTTTTGTCTCTTGCTAATGCCATTTATGATTTTCATGAGGGAGCCGGACGTTTTTTTTTTTTTTTCAATGTGTTCCAAGTGAGTAAAGAAGTACAAACGAGACGTTTTTTTTAAAAACTGTGACTATTGAAAAAAATGATATCTGTAGCATTCCAACAATGCAAACTTCAAAATCATTTATAATATATTATTCATGCTTTATATAAATAATTTACATATTTTTATTTCTACGCGCAAAGGCGCCTCCGCGAAAACTTGGTCAGCAGAGAGAAAAAAAAAGAATAAAAATAAATAATGTAGGAAATCGGCGGAAATACGTGACAGGAATGATAGAAAATCTTTAAAAAATAAATACAAATGAGCTTCCTCATCGTTTGTAGATTCTCTGCACTTAGAAAAAAAAAAAAAAGAAATAATAGTAATTCAAAAACGCACTTGCCTGTGGAGAATCGCAGCTGAGAGCTTTCGTAGTTTCTCCAATTTTTTGCTTTCTCTTTGTACGGATGAGAAAACTAATAGAGAAATTTAAATATTTTCTCGATAAAATGACGTAGAAAAAGATCGAATTCTTAAACAAGGCAAGTTCCGAAATTTTCCGGTATAAAGTTAGTGTCAGTTGAGGACAGTACCCGTTTTTAAGAAAGCGTATATGCCAATTGCCAAAATTGTGACTACGGTTATGGTACGATAACTTCGCAAGCGAGGGTAAGGGATAATCGTGCGACTTGGTATCGCGACTTTCAACTGTCGCTGACGCTCTCTTTCCTTTCGACTAGCTTCCGCTTTAGCTTTCCACTCTTGTTCCTTGCAACGGCGTTTCTTGTCGAAATCACGCACATCGTTCAAAATCGATTCTGGAGGATACTCGTCATAAAGCTTTTTTGCATCGATGAGCAGCTTTTCGAATGGCAAGTCATCCGGCAGCTGGAGAAATGAAAAAAAAAATGTGATTTCATTTATTATTTATGTTTTTCCTTTTCCTTCCATTTTTATTTGCAGTTTTTTTTTTTTTTTAATATAGTAACTTGAAAATATTTCAGGGATTATTTCATTGTCTTGGAAATTGCACCGTTGGAGTACGATTGAATTCTTTAGCTCCAAATTGTTAAACTTTCTAAGGACAAATACATCAAAAATAAAAAAAACATCGTAGAAATGAAGTTTCGAGATTTTACAAATTTTCACGTTATTTTTCTTGCTAACAAAGATTATAAAAAGTTGGTATATTATTATTATCATTATACGTATTATTTTCGTTGTTGTTTGTATTTTTTAAATAATTTTCCTTACCGTACACAGCACTTTATGGGTGTGTCCCATGTCTGGTGTTGTGTTGAAAATTTCCGTGTCTCGATGAGCGACGATAACTGTACTTAGATAGAGCGGCATGAGCGGTGGACTCCCGAGAAAAAAATCGAAAAGTCTGTGAAGAAGTTTCCGATTCTCGGCGTATTTGTGAGCGTACCAAGTCGTGTATTCGGCCAGTGCGAAATGAGGGAATAACTCGACACTGAAATTGCAATATAAAGGAATATAATGAAAAACAAAACAAATACAAAAAAAAAAGTACTCATAGGAATGTAGTGACAATACAGAAATGCGAAGGTTATAAAATTAATTGTAAATCAATACTAATGGAATTATCGAATTCGAGTTAAGCGGAAAATTTATGAAATTCGAATTAAATTCAATATTAATGAATTTTTAATGAAATTTTTCGATTTTCATTCATCGAGAATATTTTCTCATTGATGAGAATTTTCACTTTTTCCCCATTTAAGAATTTTCCAAGTTTGCCAGTCATTGGACTGCGATGAGAAATTGAAGTTCTAGTTTTGAGGCTTTCGCGACTCACTGTTGTCACAAAAGTTTAAGGCTTTCGAAGCAACGTCGTATGTTTCAGCATATTGTCAACGTTTCGTTGATAAACATTACACAGCATCTATCTCAAAGTCTCAAACGTTTGTGAGGGAATTGTAATGTTAGATTTTTTCTGAATCCACTGGATCCCAACTACGATCACTCGAAACCTATAGATCTTGCGACAAAAATGGCTAATAACAGTTTATGCTGATTAAATGTGCTTGTAAAAAAAAAGTTGAACGTTTGAAGTGTGAATGTTTCCATTTCTTTTTTCACCTCATTTTCAAGACGAATTTTTTTTTTTTAAGCAACAAACATCATTTATGATTTTTTTCCATTTTTGAAAAAATAAAGCCGAGTAGAAGGCTGAATTTATCCGATCGTTACAACTCAATATTTTTTATATTATAATCGATGAACCAATGCTTGCTACAACTTCTAATAACTTTAAATTCTCTTTCAGATATTCCTTATTCTCGCTACATTTCCGATATAAATTCGAAATATGCTGAAAAAATGTGTTCGAAGTTGAAAAAAATATTTCAACAATAAACTTACTTTTCAAGATGCACGAGGAGCATAGGATGAATGCGATGTAGAAGAGCAAATATATAGAACAGTTCTTGATTGACTTTTTCCATTGTCCTTTCCATAAATCGTTCAAGGAAATCGAGGGATATCCGCTCAAGGATTCGTAAACTTCGTTGAAGGCCCATGACTAATAAGACTGTTGCGGCAATGTCGTTGTAACCCTGATAGTAACTAAAAAAGTTGTTTTCTTTTTATGTGCATTTTAGAGTCTTTACAAGATATTTTTGATCTTCAGAATAAAAAGAAAAAAAAAGGATGAAAATCACATATAATGATAATGATAATGATAATTATTTAATGTGTCATGTAAAAAAAAAAAAATTATTAAAATGCATATACCAATATTGCACTAACAAAAAGGGGCAATTTAATTACTAACTTTAAGCGTGGATGTCGATGAAGAACCCAGCAGATTAATTGAGTCATTTCGTCCTGAAAATTCTTTAATTCCTGTTCCGAAGCTCCCACAGCAAGATGACCTCCGCTGCGTGCAACGTCTTTCAATATTTGCTGATAAACATCATCAGGCACACGGGTGGTCGTAATATCCAATATTTGGTCAGTTTTTAGCTCTTCGTCATCATCCAGTCCCAAAAGTCTTGGCCACAGTTTCCTTCTGGTATCATCTACAGATCATCCTTGTGACTTCGAGACTTCAAACTTAGGGCTTACTTTTATCTCAACAAGGAATTTTGTATTACCGAAGTAGAAAACATGAAATTCCAGTTTGTAAACATTGTTTTTTGTTTTTTTTCGACTTCATTGGAATATTTAAAAATAAGAGTAAGCATGTCTTAAATTTGTAAATTCGTATCCATTTTGCAATTATGTTTTGCAAGTTCTCGTAGAAATTCCTTGTTGAGAAAAAAATGGATTCAAGCAATAGTTTCAATGTTTGCATCGTCAGAATGTGATGAATATTATTTTTCACTATTATCCTCTAATTTTTTTAACTTTATAAAACATCATTAGCAATAAACCAATTGAATGTCATTTATTTTTCATAAATCTACTGATTATTCATTCGATGCTACTGCCAATCTGTTCATGATCCTCTAGAATACAAATTATAAATTTATATTATGACATACAAATTTCAAAGGAAAGTTTCACTCGTGGTGGTTTTTTCACCAATATGTTTCTATAAAATTTTCCATAATTCAAAGTTCATATTCAGAAAACTACTATTCGATTATGTAGCAAATTTTGAAAGGATTTGCCTTATCAGATTTGAGACATTTCCCATCAAACATTGCACGGTTTACACGCGTGTCTTTTTCAAAAATATCTCACGACAACTGTAAAACTTTTCAATGGATTGGTTATCGGGAAGAATTCTCAATTATCAAAAACCATTTGGAAAGTACAAGTGATTAATGGAATATTAGAAGAACATTTTTATTTCTGAAACTGTCAATTTTAAGAGTAAATGTGTAATTTATCTCAAATTATGCAAAATATTTTGTTTTCTACCAAAATTTTATTGTTTGAGGCGTTTGCAGAGTTATTAAAAATGTAGTTGTTCTTTGAAAGATGCAAATGTTAATATGCGCTAATAAAATTATTGAAAAATTGTGTGTTCAGTGAATAATCAGATGATTAATTTTTTTATCGAACGTGATCAATTTGTGGATTTCCTTTAATATTTTTGCATTAAATCACAATTTTTCTTTTTTCTTCAAAATTGTGCTCTTTGTTCTTTTCTACAGAAGGTATTTCATAAACCGTAACATCTATAGTTTAAAAATTGTGTGAATACGTAGTTGAATTCCTGCATAAAAACATCACGCAACATTCATAACTTTTCAAGAACTTTTGCATGTTTTTAGTCAAATATAAAAAAAAGGAAATATCCTTGATTACGCCACATGTAATTTGAAGAATCGGTATACTTATAATTCCACAAAATAAAAATAAAAATCTTCTAATTATATCCATCGGTGAATATTTGTCCGAGCAATGTATTCATAACTTTCCATTATTATTATTGTTAAGGGCCATTACTTATGCTAGTTGAAAGATGGCTGAGTTTTTGAGATTTTTGTTTCATCGCAAAGTTTTGAAAATTCTGATGCAATAATAAATTGGATTGGAAAATTTTTAACGTGATCAGGATTTTGACTCCATTGCCTTCCTGATAAGCGTCCATAAAACATTGCAGGCAATATTGAAAACTTGTAATCTCTAAAAATATAGTGAATTTAAAAGAAACAAATTCATTTCTGTTCTAACGATGTAAACTTTAATAGCATGCGGAAGTAAAAAAGTACCATTGACTAGGCCCCTTTCGCCGCAGCCCAGCAGCCTCAATTCGCTCAAGGAAGGCTCTTTTTCGAGGGCTTTGCGTATTGCAATAATTTTATCTGTTGCCTCATAATCCGGAGTTTCTTCGGTCAGCGAATGATCCGCTAGCAATTTGTCCTCTTCGCTAAATGAATTTTCGTCTGTTTCTCTAGTCGAGGAATCCAAGTCGATGAGAGATGGTATACGAGGTACCCTACCATTGAGAATTCCACCGCCGGATACTTCAGAATTCGATTTGTTTCCATTGCTCGATTCTTCACAATCTACTGTTGGTTTCAACTCTTCATTGACATTTCTTCGTCGTGCTTTGGGGTTATGATTATTATCCATTGAATTTGGCATATCTCAAAAATTATTTGATCAAAAATTATACAACACTTGTTTTCACAGTCTGTTTTTTTCAGAATTTCACTGTTTTTTTTTTTTTTTAAATTTATTATATTTATATTGATATCAATCTAAAGATTTTTCACGAAATCACATGACAATTCGGATTTCGTTTTCGCACTTGAGCCACGTCACTCTCGCATCGATCAATGCCAATTTTTATTCGCTCAAGTGTAACGCGAATAAATCTTTTGACAGCTGGAACACATTCTCGCTTGACTATAATTCATCAGAGATTACGGTAAACTTTTACTTTTTTTTTTTCATGTGTGTACTTCGTTCTTCGTTCATTGATATATAATTGTCTCTTTATTATTATTCACACGCTGTCATCGATTATTGAGATGAGAAGGCAAGAAAAAAACAAATAATGTTACGAGCATAAAATACCAGATAAGGCCGATAGAGGCGCAACCGTTCGACTGACGTGTGGCGCCAATCATGGTATGTTTCTGCAACGTTTGAATATTTCAAAATTTCTCGGCTCTAGCGCATTCTTTCTACCGATAACAGCGATTTTTATATGAAATAATGTTCGCTTGAAAACGCGATGCAATTGATTGAATCAGCAGTTTAATTATTGTTGGAAAGTATAATCCTGATATAATACTTATTTCGGTGAATGTTTAAACACGGACAGAAATTCGTGCAATCGGCAGTAATCACCTTAAGGAGTTCCTATACAACTAATATACAATAGGAGCAACTATATACAATGTTGCCATGCTAAAATATGTTGAAAACATAAAAAATTTCAAAAAGTTTAGAATTTTATAAAATTTGGTGAACATATTCTTTGGTGTCAAATTTGAAAACACAATTTTTTTCAGATTTTTCTTCTACACAGTTATCGAGTAATTGAACACTGAAGTTCACGTGCATAAGCATAGCGTTTCCATATACATATGGGTATACATTCCGGGCATCAGAAATCTCCTTTAATGCGTAATTACTCGATAACTAAGTAGAGGAAAATTTTGAAAAAATTTGTCTTTTCGTACTTGATGTTGAAGAACATTATCACCAAATTTGATAAATTTCTTCACATTTTGCTTTTTGTATCGAAACTTCTTATATTATCCTCCCTTTTGCTCCCATTTTTTCAACTTTTTCTATCAGCAATTCCCAGCCTTATCTTTTTTATTTCTTTTCCATTAAAACGAGTTCAACACGAACATGTGATCTGTGGTCGCTCTTTTCGCTCTAGAACGGTTTTGACTCTCTCCCACTTTATTATTTCTTTCTAACGATTTTCTTGGTCGATTCGCCATTACGCGGCTGTTAGAATCTTTCATCCCACATCCAGCAGAGACGCTCCCCTATAGTTATATACCTACTTCTCCAGGATCTTCTGCCTTAAAGATCCGCGGTATGTCCTAGCTATCTCCCAGCTTGTATACTGATCTCTCCATTTTTCCAGGAGTCTTTTCAGGAGTGACGAGCCATACTTTCAACGTTTCCGTTCCGATTAAGAATTCTAATCTTCTTCCCTCTTCTCCTGGCGTTTTTTTTCCTTTTCATATGCTTCATCATCTTATTTAGTAATCTCATTAAATCCTCATTCCCTATTAAAACCTTTCAGCTCCTTATCTAGTTCCTCTTCATCGTTTCCTTCCTTACAAATTTTTGGAGCGGATTCGCCGTTGCTCCCTTGAAATATCTACCTCCATTGTCCTTTTCTTTGACCAGGATAACCCGATGAAAAATCTTTTGTACTCCAATCAACTCAACTTTTTTTCCATTTTTCTTCAATCCAGTTTCGTTGTTTTCGTTTGTACTGTTCTTCCAGCTCCTTTTGCTCTTTGACCACCTACCTTCTGTCTAAGTTCTTTTTTGTTTTTGGAAATTTGCATAACTTTTTGAAAACTTCCATTTTTTTGCTTTTACATTCAAGAATGTCAAAGCAAACTATTTCCTTTTTTTTGCTTTTACATTCTTGAATGTAAGTTCTCAAAAAGTTATGCAAATTTCCAAAAACAAAAAAGAACTTGGACAGACGGTAGGTGGTCAAAGTAGGTGGACTACTTTGCTTTTCGCTTTTTCTTCCTTCCTGTTATCCCTGTCTCCTTTCCTGCTGCCTTTATCAAGAGACGCGTTGCAGCTCGGCGCCAAGTATTAAAAGAAAAAAACCAGCGCGAGCCCTGTTGAACTCTTATACACGCGAATATGCAGGTTTTAACCTTTACTAAATTTTGTAATTTGTCGTCCACATTTTCCTGTAACCACCTGCTTTCATACGCTTCTGCTTAGTCTGTCCTCCAAATTACAGGTTTTTCGTTTTTTTTTTGGTTGTTGCTTTTCTTTCGTTCTGTCCTCTTGCTCCACTACTTGTATCCCTAGTTACCCTTCGCGATAACACGTTCTGAAAAAAAAGGCGCCAGTCACATTGGGTCGCAATGACCCGAGCCATGTTTGAACGTTTGCCGCGTTGCCAGTATCGTTCCGATCGGCTAATAAAAATCCGGGTTATTAGTTTGAACCTATCAGAATGAAAATGTCATGGCGAATAATTTTTATGAAATTTTCAAAATGGCGAAAAAAAATCGGCAGGGAGACAATGCGTAAAAAAAAAACCGATTTTTTACTAAAAAAAAAAAATTATAACTCCGGCAATTTTGAATATATTTTGATAAAATTTTCGGGTTGTACTCTTGAGATATCATAGTTTAGGGGAAAAAATGGCTTCATAGTGAACGTTTCAAGAAAGGAACTGCTGTCGTGATCCGGCCGACCCTACCCTCTTCTTAGAAAGGGAACCCCAAAGCACCGTTAAAGGGGAGGCCAGTCATCGCGGGCGCCAATAACGTGTAGAAATTCTAGCTGGAAGTTGCACTTGGGGTCGTTTTGACCCCTGGTGACGGCGAAAGATTAACTAGCATTCGGTCCGATTCCAATCTAACTACCACTTCCACCTCCAACCCATCTAATTCTACCCAATTTTCTTCTTTAATCCCCTGACCAATAGAGAAATCGAAATTTTTGATGTCTCTTATAGGTGTCGCTTTTTCGAGTGTCAAGTATACGATTAAAGAACGAATTTAAGAGTGTCAACACTCAAATCGGGTGTGTCGACACCCTCAGTTCGGGGGTCAAAACCGGATGACTTTTAACGGACACCACCAAAGATACTGGCATTTTCAGTGTCTAATATTGGTGTCATGTTCGGGTCATGAAAAAAGAATGTTGAACAAATTGAGTGTTAACACTCATAAATTCGTTCTTAAATCGGATAGTTGACACCCAACTTTCGGTGTCGCGATTCGGCAGGGTCATTATATACTCCAGAACAGAACTTCCCTTGGATCCTATGTAAGGCAACTTTCCGTCTCTATATCCCCTTTCGTTCTTCCATTTAAAATCGTTCTTCTTTCCCCCCTGTTTACTCTTCTTTGTTGCTTACCGATTCTCGCATTCCAGTCCCCCAGCACTATTATGATTTTACCTCTGTTATTTATCTCACTGTACAATTTTTCTTTCAAATACGCCCTCACCATCGACACTCCGGCATTGTTGTATACAGATATAATTAGTAATATCTCCGTTCATCGTCCCTTTACAACACTGATGGCAACACTTACATATGTGCTTATTCAAGTGTTGATATCAGTATTTACGTTCGTGAACTGAGGTAAATTGTACATTTTTTCTTTGCCCGAATTTGTACTTTGTTTTCATTATTGTATTTCGTCTAAAATAACCTGGATAGTTTTCGACATTATTTTCGGTCTGTGGACAAAGTACTAAAAGGAAAAAAAAATTGTGATTATTAATTTTAGGCACACTTAATCGGCGAAGCCAAACTTGGCGCTATTCGAATTTTCTTTTCGATCCTTAATCATCTGGAAATACATGTACTTCCGTAAAAAAAAAAAAAAAAAAAAAATAAGTATACGGTAAATGAATAAGGGACTTGTCAAAGTTACTAATTTTCTCATTTCGAAGGTCTTTGGAATCTAATTAGAACCACCACCGCACCTCAAAGTCTATTTTTGCCTCTACTAACGTCAATGCTAGAATTGACGTTAGTAGAGAGAATTTTAGTAAGAATATTCGGAATAACGAAGTCTTTTCATTTCTCATGACCAACTGTACCCCATTCAAATGATACTCATAGAATATGTACTATTTTAGTTAATTAGATCAAGAGACTCGGGACAAGTACATTGACAGCTCTGTCGTCTGCTGGCCCGAGGCTCGCCGAGACTATACTTTCTCTGAATAAAACGATTCGCGGTGGTGGGGGTAAATTTGGCATGTCATTTCGATTAATTACAAAGCTCAGAAGCCATGGTGATGCCTTCAAAATTGAACTGGAGACTAATTAAGAAATTCTCTTTCGATTGATTTACTTTCTTTAATTTGACTATTCGTTAGAGTATATTCCCCGACTATACTGGCGAAAAGAACACGCGGGCTAATGCATTTATTTTAGGTAAACGAGTTGTTGAACTTTAAGAAAAACTCTACTCCACTGCATTAGTCGTATTGAGTAAAAAATAATAAAAAAATGAATTCTTTTGTGAATGGCGTTGATGAAAATAAAGAAAATGACCCAGAAACGAGTTTCTCATCAAGTGAAGCACACTTGCACGTGCTGTTTAAAAACTGTCTGTTTAATACTTTGCGTCGAGACGCTTCTCCGTCTCGCCATAGATCGAAATTATCGAAAATTAACAGACAAGAAAGCAAATTTATTGACGAGAAGTTATCGCAAGTAAACAATATGATCTTCCGAAAAAATAAAATAAATCGTAATATCACTATTGGAATGTGGCAACGTCACTGCTTCGACTATAGCAGAAGCAAATTCAAATAATTAGAGCAATGATTTGAATTCGTTTACAGACAAATCAATTGACAAGAGCTTTTTTCACTTCGTCTTATTTTTTCAACATTCGTGCGATGCTTGTAGAAATAAGTACGCACGTACCGTTCTTGTTATGGTTAATTTGATGACGCAATAGTATTTTTTTCTCTTTTGTAGTTTTTTTTTCGCTGTAATTTTTCGTTGAGGTAAACACGATCTATGGAAACACGCGCCAGCAATCGAAAAAGGAATATCAAGCTGTTATTTCAGTCTGACGTTAGACGCTGGCTTCCAGCGTCAAGATAACCACATGACTTTCCTCTCCAGAAGTTGTGCGACAACCGCGAAAGCTAAACACTTTTTAAGCTTTTACGCTTAACGCTGCAACACCCCGTGTTTTCGATATTCCGATTGGTGTACCAGTGTCCGGCGGGACACTGGCATACGCTGGCTGACTGGACCCCAGTAATTCAACGCTATTTCCCTCTCCAGAAAACGAGCGTCAGAACTGGATACCAATATTTAACGCTTGAAGCCAGTGTCAAGCGTCAAACTGGTCACGTGGCCAGTTTTCACGCTCGATATCTAGACCCTGACGAATCAGCGAGTCCCAAAAAAATTCGAAAAAAAGTCCCAATTGGGACTCGAGACTTAAGTGGACAAGTAAGACCCCAAATAAGTCCCTAATGGGACTTTTTCCTGTGACGTCATGAGTCCCAAATTAGGAGTCAGGGTCCCAAACAGGGTCTTTTTTGCGACTGACCTTTGACGAAATTCCCGTCTCGCACCGAGTAAGGGAAAAAACGTCCCATTTGGGACTCACAAGTGAGTCTTACTTGTCCACTAAAGTCCCAAATCCCGAGTCCCAATTGGGACTTTTTTCAGGACTTTTTCCAGAGACTTGCTGATCCGCCAGGGGAAGGGGAAGTCACGTGAGCCGATTTGATGCTCGAAGCCAGCGTCTAGCGTCGGACTGAAATTACAGCTTCACAGATCTCACTAAATTCAAGGTAACAAACGCGGATAACCGAAGAGAGTGCGATATTAAATCGAGAACATTCAGTTCTCTGACAATCTTGACTATCTCTATATACTGGGACGATTAAAAAAAAACGAAATTTTTTCTTTCTTCCTCCAAACAGGTTGAAAAGTTTCATTTGGGTATAAAAATACGCCTGTTTAAATTTGAGCTCTTAATATCAATATTTAGAGGTTCCGCATCGCACTTTTTGATTTTCCATAAGAATAACATGAGAAAATATGTTTTTCTTATAATTTCTATAGCTAACTGACAACACGTTATATAAAAAATCTGCACACGTATTTTGGTAGGGAATTGAACGCTCTACAAAAAAGGTCTCTTATCATTTTTTAATAAGTTTACTCGTTCAGAAGTTATTCAGAGCGAAAACATTTCGGCCGGAGTACTTGGGAAAATGTTCAGCTCACTTCACATGATGAAATGAAGCGAAATTTTTTTTGTTTGTAATTGGGAGGTTTGTTAATTGGCTTTAATGTATTTGACTATGTATGATTTAAAATTTTAGTGAAATTAAATCTTGTGGTAGTGTTGTCAGTCTAGACTTAATTTTTCGCCACTCGGAACTATTATTCGGCGGGAGTAAATGTAATTATCTCAACTTTCTTACAGCATCTATGGTTTTTCCTCGTTTATTTATCCAGCATATATTTATACATTTTTTCATGAAAAGTTTTTACTTTTCTGACTGAGAATGTCGAGTCGAGAAGAATCAAGGTGATTTGAAGAAATAGAAGACCGTTAGTCAAAACGTCATAGAGTCGAGAAAAATTCTAATCCCAAGGTCATCACGCGAGGGTCGCTAACTCCATGCCCTCGCCCTCAGCCGTCTAACTCAGGATGCGTCTATCAGCATCCAGAGAATCGCCATATTCTCGATCGAAGCGAAATCTATCGAGTCGAATCATCGAAAATACCGCTCAACGAAACATGAAAATTGCCGCTCGATGGAACGCCCTACTTGTCGCCCGGAAAATCGTCGAAATTCAAAATTATGTCGCTGAGATCAGGTTGACGAGACAAGGCTCTCGAAGATTCTCGAAGAAACGGCTGCGATTCCCGTGAGTAGGCTAATAGTGGGGGTGAGGACCCTAGTCTGCGGACTTGCTCGCAGTACAATTATGGGGGACTCGAGTTTTGGGGAGCAATGATGGAGGACGTCTTCTCTCGAGCCGTTGGCGATCCCGATCAGGAATCCGACGCCGCCGAATTATCAATGGAGAGTTTCCGTGCTTTTTTTCCGAATCTCGTCCTACAGAAACCGTAGCGGTAAGTCGTCGTTTCGCTCTTATTTTGGGTTTTGTTGTGTTTTGTATCGAATTTACTCGCAACTACGGGTCTGGGAATTTTCGAAAGATGTACAAGGTCTCTCGGAAAACAAAACGCCATTTTAATTGTGAGACTCAAGGCTCTACATGGAACTACAATCAAGTAAAAATTCAAAAAAATAATTTTTTTTTACGTTTTAGAAAAAA
This sequence comes from Campoplex capitator, assembly GCA_037576405.1. NCBI lineage: Eukaryota > Metazoa > Arthropoda > Insecta > Hymenoptera > Ichneumonidae > Campoplex > Campoplex capitator. Next base: position 754,506 of record JARBWI010000031.1, on the reverse strand, counting down.
AATCAATTTTTCGCACTTTTTTTGGGGTCTATTTAGCTGGTAAACAAAAAACTAACGAAACAATCTTAATTATTTTAGTTCAAATTGTAGTTATAATACTTATACTTATATCTCCTGAAGATACTGTATAAATTTGAGCAGAATCGATTGACTAGTTTTTGAGATATCACGGCAGCAGTTTGAAAAAATCGTGTTTTGAGAAAACCGCGTTTTAAAGTTATTGTATATAATTCATAATAAAAAAAAATGATCTTACCATCAATCTGCTATGCCTGGATCATAGAGTACACCTTCCTCTTCTTCAAATAAGTCATGCAATTTATCAAGAGACTCGGTAGAGTCTCGGGACAAGTACCAAAAATTCTGAACGAAGTACTTGGCGAGTTCGTGATCATGCATCTATACATTACGCTAATTTCATGGAAAAATCCTCGCCAAGTACTTCGTTCAGAATTTTTTTACAATCTAATTTTTTTAAGTTTGCAATTTGGTTGATGACATAGTTGAATTTCCGAACTTTATTATTTTTTCTATCAACATCAAACCGTATTTGAAAATTTATTGAAACGCAGTAAAGCTTATTCCCGATATTTGGCCACGCATATTTCAACAGATCTTAACTTATTTTGTAACTTTTTGTGTATTCTTCTAAGCGGCGTTTTGGATTTTTTTTTAATAACATAGGGAAACAAGGGACCACCAATGTACTTGTCCACGTTTTTTTCCCCGTAAGGGGATTTTTGCGATTTTGTGATTTATGAAAAAAAAAAACTATTTTTTTTTACCTGACACACACTAGACGATCCCCTTAATTTCGCTGTGCGTCAGGGCCAGGTAGTCGTTTTCCTTCTTTTAGTAGAGTTTCAATTCGATTCACTTGAAATATTGACACAATATTCTCTGGTGATGTTATACATTCATTTTGTGAAATAAAAAAATCGATTGTTTTATACCTCCAAGACCCTACGGCCCCCTTAACATTCTGAAAATTTCATAATATCTCAGAACATCAAACTTGGAAATCTTCTCCGATATTATAAGCATATATTTCAATGACGATTCTAACGTGCCTCGTGAACTAAAGTAAAGTAGTGTCACACTGCCCCGTAACACACTGTAAGGACTAAATAAAAAATTCTTCTTTGGTTCGTAAAGAGATTTTTTTTTTCAAAGCGACGAAGATACAATTGAAATGAGCTTTGGTCATTGCTTCGTTCACTAAATCTAGACTTAAATTTGTCGATTCTAGATGATCGTTGTCAGAAATACATAGCGCCGGAGTGATGTGATGGTGGTTTCAACCGTTCCATTTAGGATGTTCAAGTCCTCGAGGTGTGATGGCGTTGACGACTTGTTTTTCCGATGATGGTAAATTTTGAACTTGAAAGGTTTGATTTTTCTCCAAACAAAACTCCTGGCAGTGAATACTACGGAAATATTGTTCAGAATTGATTAATTTACGTTTCATGATTATTTTAAGTAAATTAGTGCAATTTCGTTGTGTGATTTTCTCTTACGTGTAAAAACGGTGTGGAAAAATAAAACGGGTGTCGAGCCGCTACCGAGTACGGATCAGTCACCTAGCCTCACTTCGAATTTTCGAAATTGAAATTCTTCGGCACGCAGTTTGACCGATCACAAAAAGGCTCGGTCAGCCCACGCAGGGCCATAGCGAAAGGGTCTGACCAGGCCTTTTTGTAATCAGTCAAACCGTGTCGAAGAATTTCACTTACGAAATTCGCAACTCTGTCTCTCTAACACTCACGGTGGCGAGATACCGACTGATTCGTATTCTTAATATACGAATGTAACCAGGAAATGAAATTGCCGACGAGGGCATGCGAAAGGCGATTGCTTTTGTATAATGTTTTCAATATTCTGCGGCAGTCGATAGCGTTCGTATGAAATACTAAGTTTTTGCGTACTGTTTTCAATGTTTTTCGTTATTTATCTCTGTTTTCAAGCCTGTCACGTCCGAACGCGTGCCGAAATAAAGGTACTATAATCATTATCGAAATGCCGAACAGAAGATTGAGGTCGGATGATGATGAGTTTATTCGATAAAGTCACGCCATCCTTTTATATACAAAGTTGATTATTTTTTCTTTCGATTTTCTGTTATCGAGCGGAAGAATGTGTTTAATTTTTCGGATCATTGTTTTAGTGATCGCACTGGTTATTCGCATAAGCCAAATATCTCTCATCGTTTTTACAACATTGATGAAAGATGAAAAATTTAATTTTACAAAAATAGGCCAATCGTGACAATTCTTCAATTATTGCAATGTTCAAGAACCCGATTAGGAACAAATGAAATCAAAATGTTATCATTAGAAACGACTTATTGTACTCGACGTTGATGTTTCGATTCGATATAAAAGATATGAATATAAGAGTTGTTGGGCTTGATAAATAAAGTATTAAAATATATTTAAAAAAAAATGTTTAATTCATTTTTATTCATTTTTAAGTACAAAAACTATACTTTATCGTAACGCCTAAAAAATAGATGGGCTAGCTAGCTCCATCAGAACCCAGCAACACGCCTTGTCTGAAACAAAAAAATCAAAGTCCATTGGATTCAGTATGACCCCAGCTAGAAAATGACCCTTGAATCCAAAGTTTTATCAAAAAAATAAAAAAATGGCAGATGAAAAACGAAAAAAAGTAAAAAAAAAAAAACGCATTTTTTTCGCAGTTTTTCGCTAAAAACAAGAGTAAAAATCAAAATTTTTAAATCATCCAGGGTCATCTTGTTGCAAATCTGGTTTATAATATGTGGTCCAAATTTCAAGAGAATCGATTTATTAGTTTTAGAGATACGATGGAGCTAGATTTTGAAAACGTTTTGTTTCGAGAAAAACGCGTTTGAAGTTTATACTATGAAAAACTTTTACCTAAACTCGATCGGCAATTCCTGCACCGTACAAAATCCCTCCTGATTGCTCATTATCGTCGGTTTCTTCAAGTCTTGCTTGCATTTTCAAATTTTCAAATTGTTCAATTTTCACATTTTTCAAATTACAAATTTTCAAAGCGGACTGGTATCTCAAGGAGTTTCGGTACAATAAGTGACAAAATGTTACCATTCAGTTGAAATTTACACAGTATATTCTTTGACTTGTACCATCCAAATTTAAAATCAATCATCTTCACCGTTTTTGTGAAATTAAATATTAAAAATACACTTTTTAATATGGCAAGATGCCTACGGTCATTGGTGAGCAACAGTATTACGCCTGAAATAGTGAGAAAAAATGTTAAAAACTTGTTGAAAAACCGGTATACTACAAATTATATTATTACACTGAGAAAAAAAAAGTTATTGGAACAACAAAATCCCTCATTACGGAGTGCCAATAAAATATATGATCATCATAATGTCATAAATCATTGAACGAACACATACATTTTTTATCAGACTGCACGTTCATTCTGCCAAAGAAATGTGCATTTCAATTAACAAAACTCTTCCAATAACATCAATTTTTATTGAATCAACCATTTTTTTCTCTGTGTACAATTACGGTTCCTAAAAATTAAATAATTCGTCTGCATCGTTTATTAATTATTCACTTCTTCATCAACGAAAACGGTGAGTTTTTACCGATCAACCGAAAGGACAGGCTCTTTTTCGTTTGTTTTTTACTCTTCAAAGAAAAATCTGAACTTTATGAACCGAAAATAAAACGGCAGTTGATGTTTCCAGTTAGCACAAAAAAAATTTCGTTTCATTACCTAAATTAATTAAAAATATTTGTGAATTCAGTCGAATCACTTCGAAATCTATTCATTTAGAAAAAGAATTTCCGTTCGATTTCGATCATTTCCATTGCAAGTGAAAATATGGCACATATAAATCACACAAATTTCGAGTGATACCAGTTAATTAGAGTTTCAGTTATAAAAAATAATAACGATTATTTTCAGATTATGAGGGTTTCAATCTAACGCCAATTTGTGGCAAATTTCAAGAGAAAATCAACCACTAGCATTAGTCACTTGTGTTGTTCTCCATTACTGGACGAGATTAAGTAAAAATTAAAAAATGGTCACAGAATAATTTTCTTTCCTTACATTGAATTTGTCTCGAATCGCCGTTGAAATGTTTCGGAACAATTCTTGTAAAATTATTCGATAAAAACTTGAAAATACGATCGAGTTTATTCATTCTCTGGGAAGAAGTTTGACCACTTTGAGAATCAATCGAATTACAGCTTTTGCAGTGACTGTACTTGTGAAAATTTTTGAAGTGATCATCACACGTGACAATAAATCAATAAATTTCCTGCACTCGTATTACGCCATGTTTTTATTTGTGCTGTTCAATTGGAGTACATCGAGTTTTACAATAATATTTGTTATACCCGACGGCCTCACTCATATTATTTATCCATCATTCTGATCTTCTCTGGTCACTTGAATTACATAATCTAAATGCTTCCTACACAATACGTAATACTTTTTCTATCATTGTACCATATTTTATACTACGATAATATATAACGTTAAACTGTATATATATATATATTTAAGTTCCTCAATTGCTTCTGAGCTTCGTAATTCAATAAAATGACATGCCGATTTTACCCCCACCACCGCGAATCGGTTTATTCAGAGAAAGTATAGTCTCGGCGAGCTCGGGCCAGCAGACGACAGGGCTGACAATGTACTTGTCCCGAAACTCTACCGAGTCTCTTGATACTAGCTGTGCCCGCGGGCTTCGCCCGCCGCAGGAAAAATAATCAAACGAAAGATTTTCATTTTTTTTTTTAATTTTCCATCATTTCCATTGAAAATGCTGCAACTTTTTTTCTATACCGAATTGAGCATTCAGCCACCGCTCGTTTTGGTCGTTTTCCGATTTCCTTCAAATTGAACGAAATCGTTAAACTTTTTTTTTGCATATCTGTTGAAATTAAGATAACAAAATTTTACAAAACCACAAACTCAGTTTGAATCGTGATCTTTAATCTCGTGAAAGAATCATTGTAATCGGTTCAGCCGTTTTCGCTTGAAAAGCGGACAAACATTTTTTAGCGAACAGATTTATATATATAGAGATGAGGAATGAGGAATAAAAATTGTTTGTGAATCTACATTTAAAAAAAATTTTTAAAGGTATTTTGATGTTACCTGGGCCATCTTTTTCTGTTTTCTTTTCAATTTCAGACATAATTCTTCAGTTTTCTTCTGGATAAAATAATCAAACGAAAGATTTTCGTATTTTTAATTTTTCATAATTTCATTAAAAATGCCATAAGTTTTTTTCCATATCGAATTGAGCATTGAACCACCGCTCATTTTGTTCGTTTTCTAATTCCCTTCAAATTGGTAAATCGTTTTTTTTATTTATCGTTAGTATTTAACTACCGTCGAGTTTTGAAAATTGGAGAATGAACGAAATCACTAAACTTTTTTTTTGCATTTCTGTAAAAACTGAGGTACCGAAATTTTACAAAACCACAAACTCAGTTTGAATCGTGATCTTTAATCTCGTGAAAGAATCATTGTAATCGGTTCAGCCGTTTTCGATTGAAAAGCGGACAAACATTTTTTAGCGAACAGATTTATATATATAGAGAAGAGATATATAATTTTATTATTTATGCGTATTCATAAAAAAAAAAAAAATAAAAAAAAAAAAAAAATTTTTGACAGAAAGGAAGGAAGAAAAGAGATTCGTCGGTGGACTTTTTTTCTGACGCCAGTAAAATCGATAATCGAAGAAGAAAAGGCAAATGCATGCCTTTTATCGATGATCGATATCGAAAATCGAATGTGAACTTTTTAATTATTTAATTATGCCTTCGGAATGCAGTCGATTTTTCCTCTATCTGCGAATGAAAATATGCTGCAGTATGCTGACGTTGGAATTTTGCTGACCGTTTCTTGCATACTTTCGCATTTGTGTGCGCAAGAATCTTGTGTTTTGTTTAATTGACGAATGAAAAATAAAAATGAATAGCCGTGAAAGATTTCGCGAGTCCAATCTTTCTCGATTAAATATATAATAACTGATCGCATCCGTATTAGAGTTACTGAGTGTTCGAAAGTTTCTTTTTTCTGCGCTTCCACGAGGAAATTTTTTTATGTTGGCTCAGGATTGTAAAACACAGCGAGAAAAAGATTAAACACAAACTCAAAGAACATTTTTTTCCTGTCTCAAACGACTGCGACGTTTTAATTACGATCGTGGAATTCGATACGATCTGCAAAGAACATGGCACGTTCATGCTTTTTTTTCGGTTCTTAAAACCGGTGTTCTCTTTTTTCCGGAAAGAAATTGAACATTACAAATTTAGATGTTCCCATTAAGCCGGACTAATCATCGTATTCGCGGTCATTAGGCGATCGACCAGAAAATATATTGACATTACTGACACCGATAGGTAAAGATAATTTCGACACGGTTTGACCGATAAAAAACAGCTCTGTCCGTGGATTTTTGTTATCATCACGCGTCCGCTGACAGAGTTTGTTTGTAATCGTTTAATCTGTGTCAACGAATTTCAACATCGAAATTCCGAGGTGAGGTTAGGTGACCCGGAAACGTTTGTTCTCGTTCTGAAATGAAAAAATACTTTTTTTCTCCAGAACAATCGTTATTTATATTTATATATTTTGTTATTAATAATTATTATTTGCAATGACAAAAAAAATTACTAAGTAATTATTATTATATACAATATTAGTAATAGTTATAATAATTATTATCATCAATATTGCTAAAGATTAATTCGATCGATTAATAAATTGAATTAATAGCAATAATCCCTAAAACTGCGCACTCGTAAGATTCCATTTCAAACTCGGATTCGAAAAAGGAACTATATTAGGATCGCTCAGAGACGCAGCCGATTTTCGAAAACGCTGGTGATAAGAATTTGCATACGAGTTACATTGCAGATCATAAACAGGAATGGGCGATTCGCAGTGAAATTTACAGACTATTCGAAACGAGCTTTCTTGCAACAGCTGTCTCCGCTACTTCCTCAACGACGATTTTGGTGTAAAACATGACCTGGCCACCATGACCATTGTCTTCACCACCATCCACAAAATCATGGAAATCAATTTCGTTCTATTCAAAATTAATTTATAAATAAAAAAAGTATTCAGAATAATTCCATTGCCTGTTATGTTTCCTCTCATTTTGACAATCGCCGCGGTTGCCTCTGAACATCGAAAGAAAAAGAAAGGTATATAGATATATTATGTATACTATGAATTGGTAACTAAGGCAATAAAAGAAGGAAACAAATCATTCGGGGTTTCGAGCTCGAGAAAAATGTCGTTGCTAGATCAAAAACCTAAAAAAAAATAATACTACATTCAACGTGATGACTGATACATAAAACCGTCAATGACTCGAGTTGAATAAAACCGAATATTTATTACGAGTATTTATTTACAAATCATTAAAACGAGACGTGCAATATTATCAATTATTGGTTACGCCGACAATCAATTAATTGTAATTCGTTGATGAGTTTATCGTGGACTGAGAGTGAAGGAAAAAACTCACCTTAAGGTGAGTTTCATCGCCAGTGAACATTATTTGCGACATAAATAAAACACATTTTGAATGATACCAGAGAAATTAGGGGCCCAGTTTCGAATAGGAATAAGAATTATTCTCAGATTATGGAGTTTCCAATCAAATGCGAATTCTTCGCAAGATTTAAGAGGATGGATCAGTCGACGAAACACTCTGCCGCTGCCCACCATGCTTGGCGGTACTGCAGAGCTCGCAAGGAACTACCACAGACCACCACCAGATGTCGCAGCGCGCGACTTCCATCAGGTTTCAACGCACTAGGCGTGCAGGAGAAACCTGATGCAGTTCAATGAGAATTGAACTCTTCAGCGATAAAAATCACTGGGTACTCGCTTGAAAAAGCGATCATAATCAATAAACAATTTATATATTGTTTATACGAAAAAACGATCGTTTTTTCGTACGTCTCCAGCGATTTTTATCGTTGGGCAATTCAATGTAAACTGAATTCTCCAGTGATAAAAATCACTGGGTTCTCGCTTGAAAAAGCGGTGATAATTAATAAACAATTTATATTGTTTATACGAACGAACGATCGTTCTTTCGTACGTCTCCAACGATTTTTATCGTTGGGCAGTTTTATGAAAACTGAATTCTCCAGCGATAAAAATCACTGGGTTCTCGCTCAAAAAAGCGGTGATAATTAATAAACAATTTATATTGTTTATACGGAAGAACGATCGTTCTTTCGTACGTCTCCAACGATTTTTATCGTTGGACAGTTCAATGTGAATCGAATTCTCCAGCGATACAAATCACTGGGTTCTCGCTTGAAAAAGCGGTGATAATTAATAAACAATTTATATTGTTTATACGAAAGAACGATCGTTTTTTCGTACGTCTCCAACGATTTTTATCGTTGGGCAGTTCTATGAAAACTGAATTCTCCAGCGATAAAAATCACTGGGTTCTCGCTCGAAAAAGCGGTGATAATTAATAAACAATTTATATTGTTTATAGGAAAGAACGATCGTTCTTTCGTACGTCTCCAACGATTTTTATCGTTGGGCAGTTCAATGTGAATCGAATTCTCCAGCGATAAAAATCACTGGGTTCTCGCTCGAAAAAGCGGTGATAATTAATAAACAATTTATATTGTTTATACGAAAGAACGATCGTTCTTTCGTACGTCTCCAACAATTTTTATCGTTGGGCAGTTCAATGTGAATCGAATTCTCCAGCGATACAAATCACTGGGTTCTCGCTTCAAAAAGCGGTAGAAATCAATAAAAAATTTACATATTTTTTATACGACAGTTCGGTCCTTCTTTACGTGTTTGCTAATATTACGCGCACTGACCGAAAAAAGCAAGCCCGCGATGACTTCGGTACGCGTGCACGTGTGTGTTAGCGTGTGTCAACACGCTCGAATTCGAAAGAAAAAGGGGGGGAGGGTAGCATGTAAACAACGTATACAATGTTATACTGTCGTTGTCATTCTTTCTCGAGACAGAATCGAAATTTATTTCGTAAAACACAACACTTTTCACAAATATCCACAGCGTAAATGAAACTTCGTTTGTTCTTCCAGCAAATATCCCAATGCTGTATGAGGCTGCACGAGCTCCGCATGCCGATTGCCAAACAATTGAAGTAAAAGCTCGTGGCAGCAACATAATCGATAATTAAGAAATTGATGTTTGCACCACGAAGCGGAATTTTGGTGAACTAAAATTTGACGAAGTTGATTATCTTGTTGGTAACTTTTTTGAGAAAAATTTCGAAATGGAAATTTATCGTCAATTCAGCATGGATTTCGATGCAACAAGGCTCAAAATGTTGCTTTCAATGTCGCGCATGGCTTGACAGGCCAAAATTTTGATATGTTTATTATTTTCAGAGTAATCGTATGATTACTCCGATGGTAACAAGAAATCAAAATTATTTTTTGAATTTCGGAAATCCGCTCTGTCAGGCCCTCCGTGCCATGCCACTGTGTACACAGTTCAATTTTTACGGCAATCGGTTAAACGATGTGGACAATATTTGCGTTCGAAAATTCGAAGCCGACTGATCCATCCTCTTAAGAGAAAACTAACCACTCATTAGCCTAGTCGGGTAAATTCCCGTGCTCAATTTTATTGTTAGAATCTTTGGGGGGGGGGGGGGGGGGGGGGGGGGGTGGTCAGTGAAAGTCTAAATTCAAAATGGCGACCAAATTCCAATGATGCGTCAGCCGCCATTTTGAATTTAAGTGAAAACGGGTTTTGCTTAATAACTTTCCATTTTCAATTGTTTGACAAAAGTTTAAATGGCAAAGTTGTTGGAAACTCAATTATCTACAATTTATTTATTGCAAATTTTGTCGTATGATCGATATTTTTAGAGTTAAGCGGCAAAATAGTGAAAAATTAATATTACCACATTATCTCGTTTATTATTAACTTTTGGACATAAATGTTCAACAACAAAGTTGTAGAAAATTAAATTTCTAAGAATTTTGGTCCTCACGACTTTTTTCGTAGAATCAACATTTAAGGTGCTACGCTTGCGGTAAAGGCAAAGAGCACCGTAAAAATTGTATTTTGCGAACTCTTCTCCGCACCACCTCAGGAGTAGAGTTCCAGGCGCGTTTTTTTTTACGTGGTATCCCTAATAGGCCTAATCCACGTTTCTCCGCTTACAAGTTCGTAGCGATTTGTTCCATATTGTTCCTTATAAATGTTTGAAGCTGGACACGCGATATTTTATTGCAAGCGTAAACGATCCAGGCAATGCTTTTTCCTTTTTTTCCCCGATAAGGCAGACAGCTCGATTTTTTTTGTCGATCTTTGTTTTCAAAACTACTTGAATCTTTTTTTTTTCAACGATAGTCCTGCCACATCAACATCGTCAGCTTGTTCTTCGCAGCTATCCTGCCATTGAATAGAGCTGCTATTCATTGTTGATAAAACATCGTTCTCGATGAGACCGCATCATCTCCATTGTCTTCAAGTAGCTCCTGACGTTCGACAACATTATCACGATAAGTGATGATCAACGATAAGTTTTGAAAATTGGAGATTGAACGTAATAGTTGAACTTTTTTTTTGCATTTCTGTAAAGATCAAGATGACGAAATTTTGTAAAACCACAAACTCAGTTTAGATCATGATCTTTAATCTCGTGAAAGATTAATCGTAATCGGTTCAGTGGTTTTCGATTGAATAGCGGCCAAACATTTTTTAGCGAACAGATTTATATATATACAGAATATTGGGGACCTAGAGATAATAAAATAATGACACAAAAAGCAACAATTATCTCTTTTTCTTTCGAGAATTTACAGAATATCACGTTTCAGATATACCTCAATACCTCATATCCAATAAACGTGCTCTGTATGAAGACCAACGCATTCTTAAGAAACCTTCCTTCAAATAATATCAACTTGTTCGCCGTGAGTGTTTCAAGGCGAATCGAATGATAACAAATACTATAAACGTATTATTGAAAAAAACGTTTCGTCAAATGAGATCTTATTGTTCATGGACGCGCGTGAGTCCTTGAAAAGAAAACAATTTAGAAAAATATATGAACGTCATAAAATCATTAGCAAAGTAGAAAGTTACTGGAATGCGATAAAGGGGCGCTGTTTGATTCCCATAATAAGTAGTAATTTTGCTGGCATCATCAGGGGCTAACCCGACCGGTCACCTAGATGTAGTTTGAAAAAGAAAATTTTATTTTTTCATATTCTTGAAGATCGAGTAATGTTAATCGAAAGTACGCCGATCAAACATTAAACATACGCTGAATCATCATTTCATACTCAAAAGCCACGGCAACCGCTTGCCACCAAGAACTAAACGAAATGTTTTGAAAAACATAAAAAAAACTTCCGACTGATGAGATATGTCATTTCGAAGGCAGGAGATTTTTTGTTTTCTTAAAACAATTTTTATCGAGCTGTACGATTTCGTCAGTCGGGAGTTATTTATGTTTTTGAAAACGTTTCTTATTTCACACTTGTTGTGCCCCGTTTTGACACCAATTACTGAAATAAATCCACTTTCGAAGCAGCAAGAATTTGCAATTCTCAGCAATGTATAAATCTACTTTAAGTATTAAGAAATCGCCCCAAATGTCGGGCAACACGACATCGAGATCCGAATGATGAAATAATGATTAATTGGGGGGCGAATATGTCAAGCAGTGGGAGAGAATAAGCGAATCATTTCGAAAATAAGAAAATCAACTTTGTAATCTTTTCTCAATAAACTTATTGTTAACTTGTTTTTAAGTATCGAGTTGGAGTTTAACTCAATTTGGCCTTGACCCCTAAAAACTCGTCCCTACGTGATGGTCATCACAGACACAACACACTTTTTGAAATTCATGGCTTTTTTTTTATACCCAAAATGTTTGCATTATTTTTTTTTATATTCATTTCCAGTATTCCGATATTCACTGCCAGTGCTACTAGTACATGGTAAAATTAAAAAATTAATACAAAACAATAACTTTTTATTATCACATTAGGTGAAAAATTGTAACCCAAAAAAATATACATAGAGGAGGGCTGGGCAAAGCGGAAAAACCTCCCTCAAAAAAGTGGATTTTTTTTTCCGCTGGAAAATAGTAAAATTTGATCATTCGACTCACAAATGCGGTGAAAATGGACTATGCAATGAACAGTGGTGTTCATGGAGTATCTCCGAGCAATGCATGCATGCACAAAGATGTGCGCGGTGTCAATAAAAATTGAGTTTTTTCCGAGAAGCAAGTTACGAAATATAGTCAAAAACACAGTATGAGCAGAGCAATTATTATTTTATTATTAAACGTCTTGACTGGATGAGAGCTGTCGAAGAATTGATCAACGGAATGATCAAAACTATGACTCGAACTCATAGAATGAAAACGGCACTATGCTCCGGTTTCTTACAACCTTTTTCATTTCTATTTTTAATGTTTTATAAACACATTTATAGTTCATTATTTATTTTTCCATTTATTTATTCCTCTCTTTCCTATAATTCGTACAGCGTTTTATATCCAATTTATTTCTATGTTGATTGATTATTTTTGCTCATATTCCAATAATAAACAACGTTCTCTGGTTCAATCAAACAAATTCAGCAAACAGTTTGTTCGGCTCTGTTTAGGCCAACAGTGTTTTCTTCCAATTCTGTAATACTGGAGGATGATAATGATGTTCAGCTATACGAATTGCAAATTTTGGAATAAATGGCAACTCATTAGATTCCAAAGGCCTTCGAAATGAGAAAAATAGAACAAGCAATTTTATTGTCAGACAAAATTAATTACTTTGACAATTTCTTATCCATTTATCGTATTGATTTTTTTTACAGAAATAGATGAACTTTCAGATGTGTAAGCGTCGAAATAGAAATTCGAATAGCGCCAAATTTTGCTATGCCAATTTAGTGTACCTAAAATTAGTAATCACAACTTTTTTTTACCTCTCTGTACTTTGTCCGAAGACCGAAAATATCTCGAAAACCATCTAGGTTTCAGACGAAGTACTATAATGGAAACAAAGTACAAATACAGGCAAAAAGAAAATTTACAATTGACGTCAATTGACAATTGACATCAATACACGAACGGCCATGCTGATATCGACACTTGAATAAGCACCTGTGAAATATATTTACGTTAGAGTTGATATCAGTATTTTTTATTACTTCTTCATATTTAGTGCTAGATACGTGCCTAGAATACTTTCGCGGTCCTCTTGATATTTCAGTAATATGAAAATACATTTTTTTACTGTAAGCAACCTTCTCGATCCGGCCTATTATATATTGCATAGAACGTTAACATGTATCAAAGAATGTGATGTCCTGCTCAAAAATTTAGGTTCATCTGTCGAAAAAAAAAGAAAAATGACGGCGTTTCGGAGGAGAAATGTTCAAATTCTTTCTTCTTTTCGATAATATTTCTTGTAATTTTTTTCCGACCCGATACGCACTTTTTCCCATGATCGTTTTTAGGCTATTTTGCGACCATCAAGTCAATCAATTACCCGCATAATTTACGGATTTTTTTTTGTCATTTTTATTCATGTTAAACTTGGAAGGAACAGCAGACCCTTTCCCTTTTCCCTTTTTCAAATATTTTTGTGCCATTTTTTTTTGCCAAGTTTTTTATGTTCGATTAAATATCCTTTTTTAGGCATGATCGGTGTCGATTTGCAAAGTGTCAAAATATTCAAAAATCAACTAGGTCAGGATGCGCTTACCTTAAAGGCAATACACGTTCTTCTCGGCCAGAGCTTCTTGCCGGCTTCATAGATGAATACCTAACATAACACGGTCCGTTAATTTACGAATAAAATGGAAAATGTTTTGTTGTGAATATGCGTGAATAAAAGTTTTTAATTTTATAGTAAATATGCACAACATCATTGCCATCTGGAATGTAAAAAAGTTGGTTCTTGGCCATGTGTTAATAAACGTTAACTAACGATATGTGTTTCAAAAAGTCGTTATATCCTAAAATAAAATCTTTCTAATATAAAAAAAGGACGCCAAGTATTAAAAACCGCTCTTTCAGTTATAAACTTACATTTTTGTACTTATTTTGAAGAAAAATCGAAATCGCCATTTCTTAATGTAGCCAAGGAACATACCTCTACGTACGACTCAAAAAAATATACGTGAGCTGTGAGACTGCTGATCATACTCAATATGGTAAAAAGGAAAATCGAAATGTAGTATGGTAGGGCTGTGTGCACTTTTCATAAAGGTTAGGCTATATTGTTAGTGAAGTGTTAAAAGAATCATTTTTTGATCTATAAATCGTTTGTTCGTTCATCGTCCTAAATTTATTTCCACTGCGAATCGTATACGCACGATAGTAGTTTATCGAAAATTGCTAGCAAAGTCGAGGCATCTTTCATGTCATATTTTTAAATTATTAAAATCGATTCTCGTCGATAGAAAATTCATCGACTGATGTTCAAAATAATTTCGATCGCTTTGACATTCAAATGAATCCATATAGAATATCGAAATTTACCAGACATTCCGGTGAGGTTTTTTTTATTTGAACAAGAATCTTCATTTCAACTTCATGAAACTTTGTATTTTGCGCCATGTTGATTTTTTTATTTTTTTGCTCATGCGGATACCCTTCGGGCTTTTACGAGCCCATCCCATCACTTTTACCCCACTAACCCCCTCACTTCACTGTTCCTATTTTTGTTTTCAGTTGAGTTTCAGTTGGATAGAGCCATCAGAAATTCAGAAAAACTGTCGACCATTCAGTGATTGATGCACGAGCCGGGGCATAGAGTGGCTACTCATCCAAAGATCTTTTAGCCTCGCCCGAGACTGCCTACATTGGGAGATCGCTATAGTCATACCCCGGAGGCCCGGAGGCTCACCCATTACTGTCGGCACCTCTCAGTTGTATTTGAGGTATTCCACGTCAAACCGGCGGACTTTTTCCCTGCCCCTCGCCGATTTGGTTAATTATTTTTTATATGATTATATGAAGTCTAAAAGACACCCTGGAATTTTTTCAGATTTTTCTGAAGAGTCATTTTCGAAAAAAAAAAAAAAACATCCAAAAAAGTTCAAAAAAAAGCCCCATTTTAAAAATCTGAAAAAATTCCTAAAAAACGCTGATTATATGCCAAACACTTTGAGCTACCGCCCGTAGTGGAAGTACGATTTTTTCTGGGTGTTAATCGGCTAATAACGTTGAAAAAATTCAAAAAATGCTGAAAAACACGTACTCTGACCCAATAGTTGATTGAATATTTTCGTACCCAAAAATTTTCTTTAAGCCAAAAAAAATTTTTTTCAAGACAAAAAACGTCATTGAAGTATATAGTTATATCTACAAGGGTATTCCGCCATTTTTGACCCGCTTATAGAAGAAATTTACGACAAGACCCTTATTAATGGCAGCATCTCCAATCTACATGGATCTTTATTGTAAGAATATTCCTTTGAGTTTAATTATTTTTATTATTTTTCAGACAATTTCATGTCCAGGTACTCACCCTGCAAGAAAGTGTCCCCATTTCGATGCTCGCAGCTGTGCGGTACGTTAAAATAAGTCTTTCCGCATCATTAACAAATTTCTTAAATTGAGTGTGCTCCCTTAAGGTGTTATATGAGTTTTGCGGTCGCTAAAAAATCAGATGCAGGTTTTATCCGGTACGCTTAAAAAGGTTCATACGTTTTTAATGATAAATGAAAAATCCAGCCTTGAGGGTTAAAATTTTGGAATATAAGCCTTATACTACATGATATAAACCCCTTTAAGAGGTTAACGGGGAAATTGTACTAGGGAAAATGCCTATGTCATTTTCAAAAATTGTTTTCTGGATAACGAAACGGTGGAGCCCAAAACAATTCTGGTGATAAATGT
Organism: Campoplex capitator; assembly: GCA_037576405.1. Taxonomy (NCBI): domain Eukaryota; kingdom Metazoa; phylum Arthropoda; class Insecta; order Hymenoptera; family Ichneumonidae; genus Campoplex; species Campoplex capitator. The sequence goes on along the minus strand of JARBWI010000031.1, from coordinate 738,617 downwards.
ACGGTATATTTTTCTATACCACCACCCTGATTTTTTTGCTCACCAATACGGGTTTGAAAAATACTGTCCCGCTGTTTTCGAATCAGTCAATCTACTCCCGAAATCGGGTCGATGATTCTTAAGATCAATAGCTGCGTTTCAATTGGACGTGACTGTATATCGGTCTGCGCATCAGTACAATGTATAATATCCCTTAAAGCCATAGCAGCGTCTGCATGGCATACCCAAATTTGCTATAGATACTTTTTCACACAATACCTCTATTTTAATGACAAAACTTTTTTTTTTCCAGGCTTTCTGTGCTTTCTTCAGAAAATCTAGGGTGCGTAATTTTTTTAAATAAATTTTATATCCGTGCTCCAATAAACAGAAATTGCATTGTGATGTGATACGTTGATTTTATCAACGCATTTAATTTTTGTATTATTTTTCATTTTACGGTTTCCAGTTTATTTTTTAGTCATTTATTCGCCTTCCATTTTTTGAAAATCAAATTGAAGTTTTCTTATTAAACAAAGAAGTTTAATGGTATCACTTGCAATTATTCCAAGTTCAGAAGTACAGTTGACATTCAAAAAATGGAACATAAGAAATTATAAAAATGATAATTTTCCGAATGCTTTATGAATAGAAAGGTATTACAAAATATGTATTTGTCATTTTGGATAATGTAACATCATATCTAGAAATGCGGTAGCATCTTGATACATTATCTCGAGCATTGGATAATAAAATTTTTAGTTTCGAAACTATCGAGTCGATTAATTAATTTCAATGGAATCAAATCTTGGAATACGTAAACGTAAAAAAAAAAAAATCATCTTTCTTCTATTCATTCAATAACAATATATTTGGAAAAAGTGAATATGTATTAATAATTCCGCAACTGATCTATAATGATGAAAAATCATAAAGATTTTCATTGAAATGAAAGTGCCACATTACATTACCCATTTTGCTTCTGGGAGCGTCTAATTAATCTCATTTTTTTTTTTAATTGAATATAGACTTTCTTACCCAACTAAGCTTCACCAGGCGATTCATACTGTGCCCGAGGTTGAATCTCAGACGATTCTTTCGATCGAGGAATTAGTATTCTAAATGAAATACTAATTGGTCATTGACGAAACTCAAGATGTCGCCAATTTATGGTACCAGCGAACTTGATTTCCGGAACATCTTGCCAGGCTCAACAGGAATTGTTGGAGAAATCGTATAGGATATCTGCCATCGAAATAAAATACAGACATTTGGATTCGACCGAAGTGATCAATGATGAATATTGAAATGAATTTGTATGAATTTAATCAGTGGGCTTAATTTGATTAATTACAAACTACGAATAAACAATCAGATCGTTGTTCTAATGAAAATAATTTTCCTCGCAGCGTTTTAGTTATTAAAACAGACCACAACAAGTTTGAAATGAAATTTGATGATCATGTGTGCTCAAACCAGAGATAGGCAAAAATGATGTTTTCACCATCATTTTGGGGAAATATTAATCAATACAAAGAATGAAAAATGTCGGTTTTTTGAATTGAGAATGCAACGAGAATGGACTGATCGGTTATGTAGATTGATCCGGAGAAAAAAATGAGAAAAAAAAAAAATTTACAATAATCGAAAAAAAAAAATTAAAAAAGGGATATTTTCCAAAAACGGAAAAAAAATTACAAAAAAAACTTATTTTTCAATTTTGTAGTGTAGGAATCGAAAAATGACGATCGAGTGATGGTTTGCGTGTGTGATATAGTCTCCGTGAGAGCGCGCGCGAGAGTACCCCCGGTAGCGCCCGGTGTTGCCCGGTTTTTCGGTAACAAAAGCAGTCTGTCACGAATGACAAAAGCGATCAGTCGAGTGAATGGTTCAAGACGTTTCACGATTTGTTTTTCATATTATTGAGCGTAATAAAGTTAATCTGTTTTCCTTTTTTCTATACGTACTAGTCCTGAGTTTGTCATTATCCTCGCGTCCGTTCCACCACCACCAGGAACGAATATCCCGTAGTAGTTCAATCATTAGAACTGTTTCAAGTTCTTGATGCGTCCCATAGGAATGAATATTCCGAATTACCAATAAATACTTGGCCTCGAAATGATATCATAAATTATAATGCTGTACGTAACTTAGATGGAAACTTTTTCAATTCATTCAGTCATTCCTCTTTTGTAATAAGATTAGAAGAATAGGGCATCGGTTTTTAAAATGTTTTCAAGCGAGATTTTTTACAGTATCACGAGGATGACGATTTTACGATAAGCGAAAGTGAAATTAATAGACTTGATTCGTACGGTGACATCTGCAACTGTCTCAAGGACGGACTCAAACAATATTGCCATTGTATTCGCTAAACATTTTATAAATGGTTTTTATCATTTTATCAATAATTTTATCAACATATGGTTATTCGAATAATGCGAGTTTGAGGAAACTACGAAACAAAACAATGGACTGTTTCTTTGATCTTCGAAACGCTATTGCGACATATAGCATTGAACCAGAGATCGACAAAATAAAAATTATTGTTTTCGAATTGTCATTAATGTATAAGTGATAATAAAAATAAAATAAAATGATGATTAATAAGAGAATGAGAAATGAGTTGAACGATATAAGATATTGGCCAAAAAAAAAATACGAAGGAAATTATTTTTCAATAAATGAATAAAACAATTAAGACGAAAAATATTTTTGAATTACCGAGAGAAAAAAAATGAGATGAAAAATATTTCTCACTAAGCGAAAAAAAAAAATTGGAGAAAAAACATTTTTCAATTGAACAAAAAAAATACAATTGTGATTATGATTTTAAAAAATACAGACATTTTTAATAAAACACTATCCTTCTGCGCTAACACCTTAGCTTTTGTGTTCTCCCTCTATTAGTTATGTTTGTTGTGTGTTAGGTTGTTGAAAATCTTGAATCAGTGGTAAAATTGTTTAACGCATATATAGTATATGCTAACGAACATCTATCTTTAGTTACAATCGACGTTTATTTAATAAATTGATCTGATTGACGATTCTCTATTCTTTCTGAAGTTTTTTCGAATAAATTGAATTCTCAATGTACGGGAAAATATTCAACTATTGATAATGTGTGTTTAGTTACACGAAAGAAACTTACATATGTAAATTTAGAAATGGAGGAATAAATAAAACGCCGCGAGAAATAAAAATAATAATGATTTTTTCAACATTAGATCTTGATTAATGAGAATATTATCCTAAAAAAAAAAAAACATGTCTCCCGTATTTGTGGCGTTTACTTCATTGCTATATACTAGCGTTCGCTTTCATCAAAACGCGTAGTTCGAAATTTTCGTCAGTCAGCTTGTTAAATTTTGGCAAATTAAACATCGTCGCGTAGCTGAACAGTCGTTCAACTGGAGCAGATGATGGTAAAGGGGTGTTGAATTTCAAAAGAATCTGCTTTACAATCGAATGCATGTCGGTGCTGGTTTCATTAAAGAATTTTTGAAATGCTGCCTCGCCATCGTTGACTCCAAATGTTCGATCGTTGAATATCGTCGTGCTCGATGATGCCTCACTCATGAAATCGAAAAAATTATTTCCGTCAACATCCATCGACTGCTATTCGTTATCCACTTGTTCCTTTATCGTTACAACCTTTAAAGCCGCAAAAACATTTCCTTGCGCCGATGGACTTGAGCACTGCAGCCATCTCAATTCGAAAGATGGTTGCGAAGCAGCTGCAACTGCACTGACGCGGCCTTCTTCTATCACGCCAAAAAAATTTCGAAATCGATCGTCCAAAAGCCTTTTATGAATGTGCTTACTAAACTGTCGCACCATTCTTAACGGCCGAGGTAATTTTTTAATTTATTTCCTATGGAAATTAACGTGGAGCGTAAAAATCCATAGGAACACATATTTTCTCCTAGAAGAACGTCGAGCGTTGCAGCTATTGGCTGATTGCATCGGGTGTACTCCTCCATGAATCTGCAAAAATCCATTGAGTCTTACCAAAGTGTTTCGCTGCAAAATAATTGAAAATTTTGAGGATACATTTAAGCCACTATTGTGAAACTATGTGTAAAATTTTGAAAGGATTCATTGTTCTGTATTCGAGATATTGGCATTCACGTTTCACAGAACAATTCCAAAAATTTTACGTATCAATAGAAAATTGGTTTTCAAACAGTAAATACATTACATGCAGGGTATCTATATTCGATATTCGGTAATTTTTTCGCACACATTTTTGATGTTTATTTGTTTTTTTTTTTTCGTAGTCGCTGTCTAGTGACACTAGTAATATCTGGACGATACATTGACTCTATACCTATATATTTCCGGTTGACTTCTCTGTTCAAGCTCATTTTACAATGACAGCTGTGAGTAAAAAAAAAAGGTTATAAAGATCGCGGTTGTCCGTTAGAAGTGACAGTTGTGAGGCTAAAGGAATAAGAACACAAAGATCGCGAGTGTGAAAGTCAATGACAGGTATTTTTATAAATTTCGTTTTTGGTTTCATCCGAATTTTTTTTGTATCATCAATAGTGATCGTTGTGAAATTTTTAAAAAGTTGTAAAAATCGCAGAAGTGAGGCTAACGGAATCTGTGATTATGTTTATTCATTACTTTTGGTTATAGTTATGTTTGCGATTGAGATTTTTTTTCAAAACGTTTGGTGATTTAAAACAGCTGTGTCGGTGTAAATAACTGCAAAGTTAAGATAGTACGTTTCCGTTGCTTATTTTTTTGGGATTTTGGCATCGGAGGAAATTCGTAAACGGTTTTTCGTATCTGCAAAATGCTCGAAAACGTATACGAGCGATAAAAAACCTTTACTCCTCCCACGAAAGTCATCGCATGTGAAATAAACCCTTCTCACAAAAAAATCCTTGTGAAACACAAAACCCTGTAATGACCCGTGCAAGAAAAATCTTCCTCTGCAAAAAATCAGATTTTTTTAAACACTCGCCGTGAATTGCAAGAAATTGTTCGAGCGAAAATACTTTTCCACGATAGTTTCCTCGAATAGGCGACTCATTACAAAACGTTATGGAGAAAAAAATTATGGAATTGACAGAAAGTGAACCCACAATATCATGATATGTAAGCTCCCTCCAATTAGTAGTCCCGGGTGACGAAAAACGAGGTCTGGAATTGACGAAACTCAGTGAATGAGTAGAACCTCGAAATTATAAATAGTCAAATATATTGAAACCTATTAACTCATTAAGTCCCAAACGGACACTTTTCCGTCCCATATTTCAACGGCTATTTCTCCGCTGAAATCCGTTCGGAAAAAATTCATCTCTAATCGTTACCGACGCGAAATTCTCTCAGCTTTCAGAATCCATGCCCAGAATTTTTGAAAAATGCAATTCAACAAAGTTATGCTTGTTTATTTAAAAAAAAAAAAAACGCAATTATTCGCTCTATATTATTTTTTCCCATCGGAATTCGATGGGGATCTCTCCGGGGGGTCAAGATTTCGAGTCCATGAATCCTAATCTTCAAAACCCATCACTAATAATCATCAAATTCAAGTTGGTGGAATCCTATATGGTGGTTCGAAACCGAAAATTTCTTCGGATTTCTCACTTACTCGGACACAACTGTCTTGTTCGATAGGATTTGCATGATAACACATATACAAGTGTTTTTGGGGTCGCTGATTACGAATCCGTTATCAGATTTGTGTAATTCAAAATGGTGGATCCAAGATGGCGGGAAGAAATTTCCAAATTCCGTATTTTTTCGCGAAAATTGGTAAGTGGGCGTATTTGAGGGCGCTGATTACGAATCCGCTATGAGATTTGCTGAATTCAAAATGACCAATCCAAAATTTTGTAAGTCTGAAAACTGATCTAAAAATTGGAGTTGGGTGCACGACTTGCTTACTTCCCAGAATTTGCCAATACTTTTAACGCAATTTCAATTTTCTAAAAATAGCAACCAATATAAAGCAAAAACAAATTTATTTTAAATAAAAACGATGATCGGGCTTGCCGGCACCACTTCCCATCATTCCAGTGACCCCAGCTTTTTCGTAGTGTCTTTTTTATTGATTTGGAGTTGAACTAGAGGGGGGGGGGGGAATTCGAAAAAAAAATTTCAATCCCAAATAAAGACCACCCTAACGAGTATACGGAAAATTGCGTAGAATATTAAAAAATGAATTTAAAATGTAAAAAAGTCAAGATAGTCACCTATAAAAATTGACCAATCGAGCTCATTTTTTAACAGAATTCTTTTTTCGCCAATATCCAAAGAAAACAACGGTAAGAGTCGGTAAAAAATTAAAAAAGTTTTTTTCGGATCAGTCTCAGATAGATAGGTGGCTGCTGGTTATTTCAACGGTTTATGCTATTTTGGTCTGGATAATTTATTTTTCTCTTTTCTAAGCTTTGGAGCGCTATTCATCTAAGAAATACTTAGTTCATACCAATGAGTCAAAATATTAATGATTCAACCGGCAATATAATGAAATCATATATGACGCAAGCTTTACTTTCGTTTTTATCAATAGGTTGATTTCCTTATTTGATTTTAGTATGATGTATATTTGATCAGATGTAACTAAGATACGTAGGTAAAAATGAAATACACTCGAATATGATATTTCGGCACGCGGAAACTATATGAAGCATTTCACATCACTTGTACATTTTTTCAAATTCATGTTTTTCATTCGCGTGAATTTTTTTACATGTTTTTCTATGTAAAAAACAAAGGGTCAGGTATTTCGTATTTTCTTCGATATGGTCATTTTTTTGGTTTCTACAGCTACGTGAATTTTAGACAATGTGCTTCACCCCTCCAGATTCAAGCTGGAATAATTCGAGAACTATGGGTCCTAAAACAAAAATCACCGGAATCAGTTTTATGCAGTTTTTGGTGTACTCTCAGATGGAGAATGTTTTCAAAAATTGAAAATTACAAACGGTGCAGTTTTATGCAGTTTTTGGTGTACTCTCAGATGGAGAATGTTTTCAAATCTTGAAAATTACAAACTATATTTGTAAACTTATTTTTATCCTTTTTTAGAATAATGAGTTTGCAGGGAAATAAAAAAACCTTGCAAACACTCTAGGAACATGCGTTATTTGCATGGGAAAAAAGCCACCCTTGAGTAATTGATGACATTGAAAAAAATTCTTTGGCATACATTTAAAAAAAATTTGTTTCGATCCTTTCTGAGGGCCACTAGCATCCGAATTCGAGAACACCCCAATGAAGGATCGCTCTACTGAACAACGAATCTCCTATTCAATCGAACTTTCTATAGGTTCCAAAGGATCCGTACGGATATAACTTTTCCTATGAAATGACCTTCATACGATTATATCAGTACGAATTTCAAACCATGTCTTCACATGCCTGTGCACACTTCAAGCAGTTTCAACGTTTACGTGGTTCTTCCTATTTCAGTCTGGATAATCAATTCTCCCTCTCTCAAGCCTTGGAGTGCTACGTGCCGAAAAAAACGTAGATCATAACAGTAAGTCGAAACGTTAATGATGTATTCAACAGGATAATGGAAGCACCTGTGACGTCAACTTACCACTAATTCCATCAAGACGTAAGATTTTTTTATTTGTTTTCCTTCAGATGTAACTAAGTTGCGTAGGTAAAAATGAGATACACTTGAATATAATATTTCGCAATCAGGGGACTATATATGAGGTATTCCACGTCAAACCGGCGGACTTTTTCCCTGCCCCTCGCCGATTTGGTTAATTATTTTTTATATGATTATATGAAGTCTAAAAGACACCCTGGAATTTTTTCAGATTTTTCTGAAGAGTCATTTTCGAAAAAAAAAAAAAAAACATCCAAAAAAGTCCAAAAAAAAGCCCCATTTTAAAAATCTGCAAAAATTCCGAAAAATCGCTGATTATACTGTGACGTCTCGTTCTCGATGATTACCAGTAGTAGCGTCAGCTATGCCCAAATCCACAACGTTCAGAGAATTTAATTTCCAATTTTTTGTTTCCTCTCGTTATCAACGCTCCTTTGTTTCTCTGACTAGCGCCATATTCCTCATTACGTTTCGTTGTGCCCAACGATTCACATGTCAAGAGAAAAACAGCGATAGTTTTATTTGGTTATTAGTCAGTAAAAAGGAGCAAACAAGAATGAAAAGGGATAAAAAACGATCACGATCACGCTCTCGTTCACGGGAGCACAAAAGAAAACATGGAAATACGGAGGAAAAACTTGAAAAGATGCAGGAACAGATTCAGAATTTGTCTAATATGTTTTTGTCTTTTGTCAACCAGAAGGATACGGAAAAAATTGATGAAAGATCAATAGGTAAGAATTGACTGTGATAGGTCGATATTAAAATACATGTTTATTTTTTCCATACGAAAAAGCATGGTACGTAATCCATACGATTCACGTACGCCTAATAAAGGCAGATATATATATATGTAAAAATCTCAATTTTTTTTTCTCCATACGAGAAAATAGATTGTATTGAATGGGTTTAATTTTCAATAAGAAATAACCTAAGCCTAAATAAGGCTACATATATATATTTATTGAACAAATAGTTCAATGCAGATTCAGAATAAATAATTCAGAATTTCGGAATAAGTAGAATGGTTGTTGTTTCTTTCCAGTTCATGATTGTACGGAAAAAAATGTGGAAGAAAATTTTGACGATGTCATAAATTATGACAGCTCAGAATTAACCTCTAATAAGGAGGGAACGGTAGAAGTAATAAAAGAAACAGGAATTGACAGCGAGATTTTGGAAATTTTGGGGGAAGATCCAAATGCAACGCTTGAAAATCCGATTAAATTTCACAATGAAGTGAAAAATAGATGGAGTACGTGGATGAAAGAGGGGTTATCAGAGGACAGCAAAAAGGGTTTACTTAAGAAATACTCACGAAAGGGAGAATTATATGCTGAACCTCCAAAAATAAATTTAGAAGTAGCCGCAGCGCTCACTGATATTTCCAAAAAACGAGACCAGCATTTTGTGGAAACACAGCAGTCTGTAGGTACAGCTATTGTGTCTCTTGGAGCGGCTGTTTCATCACTGTTGGATGACGCTGAAGAAGGCATTGATCAAATCAAACTTATCGAGTATCTTTGTGATGCGGGAAAATTGATGTCAGATATTTTTTATCAACATTCAAAGACAAGGAAGTCTTTCATTACTCCAATTATGAAGAAGAGTATTAAGCCAATAATTGAATCGTTACAATCTGACGAATGGCTGTATGGAGAGAAGTTAGCTGAACAGATAAAAGAAGCGAAAACTATTGAAAATGTCTGTCAAAATTTGAAGGTGCCGGAGAAACAATTTAAGAAACCCGGACAACGACCTGCATTACAGGGAAACTACAGGAGCCCGTCTGTGCAATTCAAGCAGGCGGGCACATACCACAAAAAACAATTTTTCCGTCTGAAGCCGAGGACACACTTTCGATCGAATCAATCGACATATCGAGACAAAAATCAACCGATCAAACAAGCGTCGAAAAAATAAATGAGGTAGGATCTATAGCTGGCAGATTGCGGTATTTTGAACATGAGTGGAGAAAAATAACCTCAGATGAAAATGTCATAAATTATATCAAAGGATATTATATAACGTTTAAAGAAACTCCTTATCAATTATATCCCCCTGAGCAACGACATTGGTCAAACGAAGAATTTAGACAAATAAAGCATGAGATTGAAAAATTGTTGAGAAAAAAGGCCATAGAAAAATGTGAGGAATGTAAGGATCAATTTATATCTCCTTTTTTTCTAGTGCCAAAAACTGATGGAAGTTACAGATTCATTTTGAATTTAAAAGGTTTAAACAAGTTTATGGATCCACCACATTTCAAAATGGAAGATATGAGATCAATAAAAAACCTAATAACTTCGAGAATGTTCATGGCATCGTTAGATCTTAAAGATGCTTATTTTTTGGTTCCGGTGCATGAAAAAAGTAGAAAATATTTAAAATTTTCTTTTAACGGTCAGTTATATCAATTTAACTGTTTACCATTCGGGCTGTGTAATAGTCCTTATATTTTCACAAAGATTATGAAACCCGTAATGAATGTGTTGAGAAGTAGAGGGTATTTATTGACAATCTATTTGGATGATATTCTGTTCATGGCGAATAATTTTCAGCAATGCACAATGATAGTAAAAAAATCGAAAGCTTTGTTGGAAAAATTAGGTTTTGTTATTAATAAAGAAAAAAGCTGCTTGGTACCTGCTCAAAAATGTAAATTTTTGGGTTTTGTAATTAATTCCATTGATTATAACATCGAACTCACGGATAAAAAGAAAATTCAAATAGGGAGTTTAATTAAAAAATTTACGATTGGAAAATTTTGTAAAATTCGAGATTTTGCTTCTCTACTCGGAGTTTTGAACGCAGCTTGTCCAGGTGTAGAGTATGGGTTAGTACATTGTAAAAGATTAGAAAGAGAAAAATATTTAGCATTAATAGCTAATAACGAAGAATATGATGGCAATATGCTCATTAAAAATAAATTAAAAGAGGACTTTGAATGGTGGAAAGTTAATAGCAAAATCGGAAAAAATCCAATAAGATCAGCAAAATATACGCTGGAAATATCATCAGATGCATCCTTGACTGGATGGGGTGCATATTGCAATGGAAAATTGACCAATGGTTGGTGGGACAAGCAGCAGAAAAAACATCACATAAATTACTTGGAGCTTTTGGCAGCATTTCTTGCATTAAAATGTTTCGCTTCAAATTTGCAGAGTTGTGAAGTTTTATTGAGAATAGATAACACAACTGCGATCGCATATATAAATAAAGCTGGAGGAATCCAATTCCCTATATTGAATGAATTAGCACGAAAAATTTGGTCTTGGCTTGAGGAAAGAAAAATTTGGGTTTTCGCCTCTTATATCCCATCAGGAGAAAATGTTTATGCAGACGCAGCATCTCGGATTACGAATATAGATACGGAATGGGAAATTTCTAATGAAGCGTTCGACAAAATAAATAAAGAATTTGGTTCATTCACTATTGATTTGTTTGCAACTTACTTAAACAAAAAAGTAGACAAATTCTGTTCTAGATTTCCTAATCCCGAGGTTCATGCAGTAGATGCATTCACGATTTCATGGGAAAGTGAAAAATTTTACGCTTTTCCTCCTTTTGCGATGGTTTTACCAACGTTAAGGAAATGTATAAACGATAAAGCCGAGGGTGTGATAGTGGTACCAAATTGGCCCACTCAATCCTGGTATCCTTTGTTCAAATCATTGCTCAGGGGATCACCGCTTGTTTTTAATCCAAAAAATAAACTTTTGATGTCTCCGTGCAGAACACTCTCACATCCGTTGGCAAAGACGCTTTCCCTGGTGGCCGGAAGGTTATCAGGCAAGCATTTTTGAATAAGGGACTTTCAAAAGAAACAGTGGATATTATGGTTGATTCGATCGCACAATCTACAATGAAGCAGTATGAATGCTCACTAAAACAGTGGTGGAAATTTTCACAAGAAAAATTTTATGATTTTTTCAATACGGACGAATTAAAAGTTATAGAGTTCCTGACAGAACGGTTCAAAAATGGAGCAAAGTTTGGGACACTCAATTCAGACAGAGCAGCGATTGCTCTCATTACATCAAGAAATTCGTCAGAGGAAAAGTTAATGTCACGTTTTATGAGAGGCATATTTAAAAAGCGTCCTAGTAAGGCAAAATATGCTACCACATGGGATGTAGATCCTGTACTTCAGTACATTGAAAGATTGCCGGACAAAGCACAGCTGAGCATGCGGGAGTTAGCCGAAAAAACAGTAACATTGATGGTTTTGGCTACGGCGCATAGATTGCAGACGATGTCTTTAATTAACATTGAAAACATAAGACAAACTACATCAGCAATTGAAATAAAAATTCCTGAGTTAATTAAGACTTCAAAACCTGGAGCTTATCAACCTAATTTAGTCCTGCCTTTCTTTGAGGAAAAAAGAAGTCTATGTGTAGCAAGAACTCTTATTCAATACATCGATCGAACCAAGGAAATACGACAAGAAAATAAACGCCTCTTCATTTCAACAGTTAAGCCATTTAAAGCAGTTAGTTCGCAAACACTCGGACATTGGGTAAAAAGTTTTTTGAAAAAAGCAGGAGTTAATACAACCGAATTCACTGCATACAGTGCGAAACACGCAGCTGTATCAAAAGCAATGATCAAAGGAGTGAATATAGATACAATCAGGCGGACAGCTGGATGGTCTAAAAAATCAAATACTTTTGGAAGGTTTTACAATAGGCCTATCCAAGATAATAATAATGTTTTTGCGCTTTCAATTCTTGAAACATAAAATGTTTGCTGTTATCGTTGTCATTATGTTCTTTGTTGTTGAAAATAAATAAATAAACAAATAATATAAATAAATAAAAATATATAAGGTGAACTCTAAATATCTACTGGTAATCATCGAGAACGAGACGTCACAGTATAATATAACGATCAAACGAGCCCGCCGAAGGCGGGCGAGGTTCGATCGGTATTATACGAAGACGTCTCGTTCGAAGATGATTATTTCCCTCCCATAAAGAAAAAACCAATACCCAATGTTACCCAATAATCATCTTATATATATATATACACCAATATGCGTAATTTTTATTTATATATGTTTTCGTTATAAATTAAATCTCTGAAGTATGAGGAATATGGCGCTAGTCAGAGAAACAAAGGAGCGTTGATAACGAGAGGAAACAAAAAATTGGAAATTAAATTCTCTGAACGTTGTGGATTTGGGCATAGCTGACGCTACTACTGGTAATCATCTTCGAACGAGACGTCTTCGTATAATACCGATCGAACCTCGCCCGCCTTCGGCGGGCTCGTTTGATCGTTATATTATATGCCAAACACTTTAAGCTACCGCCCGTAGTGGAAGTACGATTTTTTCTGGGTGTTAATCGGCTAATAACGTTGAAAAAATTCAAAAAATGCCGAAAAACACGTACTCTGACCCAATAGTTGAATATTTTCGTACCCAAAAATTTTCTTTAAGCCAAAAAAAATTTTTGGCTTAAAAAATTCAAAAATTTTTTTTTAAGCCAAAAAAAAATTTTTTCAAGACAAAAAAAATTTTTGGCTCAAAAAATTGATAAAATTTTTTTTAATCCAAAAAAAATTTTTGGGTACGAAAATATTCAACTATTGGGTCAGAGTACGTGTTTTTCGGCATTTTTTGAATTTTTTCAACGTTATTAGCCGATTAACACCCAGAAAAAATCGTACTTCCACTACGGGCGGTAGCTTAAAGTGTTTGGCATATAATCAGCGATTTTTAGGAATTTTTTCAGATTTTTAAAATGGGGCTTTTTTTTGGACTTTTTTGGATGTTTTTTTTTTTTTTTTTTCGAAAATGACTCTTCAGAAAAATCTGAAAAAATTCCAGGGTGTCTTTTAGACTTCGTATAATCATATAAAAAATAATTAACCAAATCGGCGAGGGGCAGGGAAAAAGTCCGCCGGTTTGACGTGGAATACCTCATATAGAGATCCGTGGTTAACGTAATCAAACTGAGTTTTAAGCCTCACGATGAAGTTCATCTTGTTGCTCACCGTTTTAGTAGCAAGTTGCTATCAATTCCCTGAAGTACAGGTAAATAAAGTATTATTCAGCATGTTCCACGTTGTTAGCTGTCAATGTTGTTAATTGTAAAGTATTTCACTTTAGGGTTACACATGTCCAGGATCTAACCCACCTTTCGTGTGCGAAAAAAGGACCGCTCTAGACTGCTTGGTTCGTTGCAATATTTTTTATGTCAACCTTTTATTATATTAATCAAAGTTTTTATTCGGGGTGTGTTAAGGCGATCTATCAGTTGTGCAGTTGGTCAAAATTCTGCTGCATGTTTTATTCAGAGAGGGATTTGATATTTTAAGAAAAATATAAACTTCTTTTCCTTTCATCAGAGAACAGAGACAATGTTCACTTGGTAATAGAACAAGGCGCAACTTGAGCTAAAAAATTAAGGGGTTGAAGTTATTTGACCATGTTATCAAATTTCACTGTTATTTTTTTATCCTGACTTTTTTATGTCTTTTTTCCAGGATTTTTGCGCGAAAAATAGACCGGTGGTACGTAATTTATTTTGATCTGTGTTCGTTTTTCAATTTTATGTGATTTTTAATTGTTCGATTTTACGATTCCAGACCGAAGGTCTCATATGTCCGGGATCTAGCCCACCTGTCTCGTGCGGAAAAAAGACCGGTTTTGACTGCTTGGTTCGTTGCAATAATTATTATGTCAACATTTTATCTTAATTGAATTTTTTATTCGGGGTATTTAAGAGATTAGTATTAAACCGGAGGAGGGAGATAATCTTAAATCGCAAAAGTCCCCTCACGGGGAAAAAAACGTGGACAATTACATCCACATCGGTGGTCCCTTGTTTCCCAATGATATTAAAAAAAAATCCAAAACGCTGTTTAGAAGAATACAAAAAAAATTACACAATTAGTTAAGATCTGTTGAAATATACGTTGCCAAATACGGGAAGCTTTACTGCGTTTCAATAAATTTTCAAATACGGTTTGATGTTGATAGAAAAAATAATAAAGTTCGGAAATTCAACTATGTCACCAACCAAATTGCAAACGTAAAAAAATTAGATTGTAAACAAATTCTGAACGAAGTACTTGGCGAGGATTTTTCCATGAAATTAGCGTAGTGTATAGATCGTGATCACGAACTCGCCAAGTACTTCGTTCAGAATTTTTTTACAATCTAATTTTTTTACGTTTGCAATTTGGTTGGTGACATAGTTGAATTTCCGAACTTTATTATTTTTTCTATCAACATCAAACCGTATTTGAAAATTTATTGAAACGCAGTTAAGCTTCCCGTATTTGGCAACGTATATTTCAACAGATCTTAACTTATTTTGTAATTTTTTTTGTATTCTTCTAAACGGCGTTTTGGATTTTTTTTTAATATCATAGGGAAACAAGGGACCACCAATGTACTTGTCCACGTTTTTTTTCCCGTGAGGGGATTTAATTATTTTTTCTTCAGCTTCTCATTTGTTGGAACAAAGCCGTTGTTGATCATTTCGATTTTATTTCGTTTCACATTTTGAATTGCTTTCAAAAACTATGATCATACACTTTCTGTACTCAGAATAATTTTTTAATGGTGAAACGTTGAGAATTACAGGATAAAGTTAATATAATATAAATAATAGCTTGTGAGAAAAACGTTTTTGAAGCAGCCGAGGAAAAAAATTGTGCGAAATTTTATTTTATACATCTTTGAAATTGATAGAAACGATGCTTTCTGAACTATGGTGACAACTGAACACTATTACATGAAGCACCTTGCATAACTATTATTACTATTGCTAAAAGGCTGTCACCCACGATTACTCCTATACTCCACGTATCGCGCAACTGATATCTCCATTTTATTGTCTCAGTTAAGAGTCATCGAGCGATGGCATACGCAGCGCCAGGTGCCAAAAAAGTAAACTAAAATTCTATTCTACCGGATTTTGTCGCGAATTTTATGATTACGCGAATATAAAAAATATCAAAAAATTCGGTTTAATCACCCGCTTCCGGCTGTGCTCCCTTTTCGGAGATCAGATGTCTCTTATTAACACAATAAATTAACAAAAATACGAGGCGCTTTACTCGGGCCATGACAGCTTTTTCGCCAGTGACAATAATTATTTTATTACAAATTGTACACACATTTGCCACCACTGAAGAGACCAGAGCCGGATTCACGCCACTTCCCTGCACATTAAGAAATTTATTTATCGCGATTTCAATAAAAACTCACGGAAAAATCCGGTAGAATACACACGAGGCGTCTGACGTGTGTCAGCGACTATATTTATACTATATATAGATATATTTTATTATGAGAGGCGCCACCGTCGATTTTGAGTAGGTCACGTGAGCTCGATGACTCTTGAATACATCACTTCATAATAACACTCTAGTAAAAAAAATGTCCTAAAGCTGTAGCATCCCATTGAAACATATCTTGTTCAATATTCCATTAAACTGGTATATGCTACGTATGGATGGAATACGCTATAATAGTGCTTTATGGTGTGCAATAGTGTATTTATGAAGTATGGTTTGTCGAGAAATCTTCTGATTTTATTGTTTAAGGAGGTTGGCTACACACAACAATGTTGCCATGTTAAAAGCATAGGAAAATTCGAAATGATTAGAATTTAATGAAATTTGGTGAGCATATTCTTTTGGATTAAATATGAATGTACAAATTTTTCAAGATTTTTCTTTTACATAGTTTTCGAGTAATTTAACACCAGAGTTTACATCCTTAAGCATAGGATTCTGATATATATAGGTATATCTTTTGCATATTGTAAACTCCAATTATTCGACAACTATGTAGACGAAAAATTTGAAAAAATTAGTGTCATTGCACTTGATGCTAAAGAATGTTATCACTAAATTTTATTAAATTCTTATCATATTGTCGTATGTAGCCATCCTCCTTAAAAGCAGGTGTCATTTCTGATTGGGACATTATAGTATGAGGAAATTTGCGATCAGGAATATTTTAGCCGAGCGATATATTTTATTTAGGATATTTTTAATGAGAATATATTAGGCGGGGTTTTTGATTATTCAAAAATGTAATATTTGATTATTCAAAAATATTAGGTACTTTTGATTATTCCATTACTATTACGATTGCTACAATTGATTATGTTAATGTTAATGTTTCAGATGTATTGTAGCAGGCTTGGTTATTAGGTTCGTACAATACTTTTATTGTTTCTAAGTGTGCTGTGAGTTTCACTTGTAGAATTATATTGTTCCATATGTGCACTGAAAAGAATTTAAAAAAAAAACAAAAAACAAAAAACAAAAAACAACTCAGACGATCAAAATTTACTTGGAATAACTAATGGCACGGTGCAATATGTTGACTGTTTATCTTGGCTCTGGTTCAAGATGTGGATAGGTTATTTGAATCATACTTCACTGTATTATCGAAATATTTGAATGATGATTTATTTATTGATGAAATGTAACTTCAATGACGTAAATTAGTTGAAGTTGTCAAATAAATATGATAGATTTTCATAACTCTGTTCCATTAATTGAATTACGTTTCGGTCGACATATTTAAGTGCATTTATATCTTTTGAAAAAATAATCTGACTAACAGACAACAAGGTTCGAACACGTTGCAGATTTAATGTTCAATTGTAAATTAACTATTTTTTTTTTTTATTATTGAAAGAAAGACGAGTGCCTGATCCATCGATCTAACCGAATCGGTATATTTGACGATATGCATAATTTTTTTTCAGGCATGGTCGGCGTCGATTTGCTAAGTGTCAATATCCAAAAATCAACTACGGCAGGATGCGTTTACCAGAAAATCAAAATACGATTCCTCTCCCCAGAGCTTCTTGCCGACTTCATAGCTGAATACCTAGTATAACAATTTTACTTATTTTATTGTAAATATGTATACGCGATGTAATTGACGTGTGAAATATGAAGAAATTGTTTTTTGGCTATGCATTAAAAAATGGTAAAAAATTCTGGGAGTGTAGGTTAAAGGCTTTTCTGTTTCTCAATATCGACATACCCAATTATTCATTATACATACGATGTTTTTCAAAAATTAGTGATATTCTGGTGAATTTCAGTCAAGCAACGTACGTAAACTTACAGCGTATGTCTGCACAATTTCAATGTAAAAACAATACAAAAACTGGGGGTGTATGGTCAAAAAAATTAGTTTGGAAAAATACAGAGTCGTGGAATGTAAATTCAAATGGGTGTAATACCAGTGACAACGCTGGATCTTCATCATTTTTTATTGTCCTTAGAAAATTTTCAACCGCTGGTATTTAATAAAAAAAATTCTTGCAAATTTTTTTGGTTTTTTAATTCAACCCCTAAAAAAATGATGATTTTAAAAAATGTTTGCACAAAATTTTTTCCATTGCTCATATGTCTTTTGAATATAGGTATAAAAAAAAAAAACAGAAGAACAATTTGTTCGTCTGGAGTCGTAGTTTTATGGAAAAAAAAATGAAAACTGATTTTCATTTGTTTTTTTTTCATTTTCTTTCATTTTTTATTCAATTCTTGGGGCTTCTACAAAATATTTACAATAAGCTCCGTGTACTTGGCCACGTATTTAGCAACTTTTTGTAAAGTTGAAATTTAACTTTTTGCGACGATTGAATTGTTAATTTTTCATTTTTTCGTGAGCACGAAAATTTTCGTGGTGATAAAATAAATAAATTAGATCATTTTTTTCGAGTGCTCTGAAAATGTATTAAGCGTCTACAGCACGCGATTCATGCAAAAATTAGTCAAGACAATTGTCACCGTTCTGGAGAAAAGTGACAAAGAAATAAGAGTTTTGTTCGATCGATTCGTTGCAAGTCTTTGAAAAATTCAAATATTCGGAAAAGCTCACATTCCTATGCATATAAGAGAGTGGCAGCGTTCAACAAAAATTTTGGTCTATGCATTTATTTGAAATATTTTTCTCTCCAATATTTGGTGTCGATCCACCGTCGTGCCTCTTGATTTATAACTTTCGTGTATCGTATCTTTTGGTATTGGAGAAACATTATTTATTATCATTTTTCGCTCACTTACGTTAGTCCATTACAGTTTATCGAAACCGGTGATGAACTACCCTTTCTTGCATGATCTATTATTTATTAAACTATTTTTCCAGAAAGAAAACGATCAAGTTTTTGAAACGGGCAAATAAATGGCCCGTAGGAAATTGATAAGTGTAAACAAGTTCCACAGTCATTAATTATTACTTGTAAAAATATACGAAATATAAAAAAATAGTCAGAATCGTACTTCCTTATGAGAAAGAGCATTGTCTAATAACTTACTATGAAAACCGCAATAGCACGTGCTTGAAAACTTTAAATATTTTGAAAAATTTAACAAAATTTCTGCTTGGTACTAAAACTTGGTACTAAGCCAAAACTAACTGGCATTCGCTCTGCACTTTCGTCAATGTTGCGTTTGATAAAGAGAGAAACTCGTATGTTAAGGAGGTTGGCTACACACAACAATGTTGCCATGTTAAAAGCATAGGGAAATTGGAAATAATTAGAATTTAATGAAATTTGGTGAGCTTATTCTTTTGGATTAAATATGAATATACAAATTTTTTAAGATTTTTCTTCTACATAGTTTTCGAGTAATTTAACACCAGAGTTTACATCCGTAAGCATAGGATTCTGATATATATATGTAGGTATATATTTTGCATATTGTAAACTCCAATTATTCGACAACTATGTAGACGAAAAATTTGAAAAAATTTGTGTCATTGCATCTGATGCTAAAGAATGTTATCACTAAATTTTATTAAATTCTTATCATATTGTCGTATGTAGCCACCCTCCTTAAAGAGAGAAAAAGTGATACCAGAAGCTTGGCTATAAAATCATCGCACAAATAAAATTAGGAAATCTTTGATTACTTCCTTGACTCTCAGAGGCTATATAGTTATATTTCAGTAGTGGTAGTATTTTCTAGTATTAGGTTGAAACTATTGTTAACTATATTCTTAACAGTTTTGAGTTTTGTCATGTCTCAAGTAAACCCCTTTTCTGACTGGACAAATATCTCGTACTTAAGGGATTAGGCCACTCTAGAGCGAAAAAAAATCGGTATATCTCAGAATTTTCTTTTGGCCAAATTATGGACTCAATTTTGATTCCGTGGACAGTCTTCCATTGAACTATTATTGAACTATAAAAATAAAAATCTCTGGGATCAATAAAAAAGAAATAGCCTTTTTTCCGTTGACACCTTTTTTTCCACGGTTGCACTCAAATCTTATTCAATTTTTAACCCGGAATGAAAAACCAAGATTTTTTCGATTCTGTACAGGAATAACTATAGAAGTACGTAGGATTTTTTTTTCTCGATATATTGATATTTTCCAAAATGGTGCTTATTTTTTCAAAATTGGTAAAAATTCAGGAAACAAAAACTAGTGAAAAATAGGCACCATTCTGGCAGGAATCAATGTATCGAAAAAATCCTACGTATACTTACGCATACGTACGAAAAAATACATACGTAAAACTAAGTATTTAGTTATTCTTATATGGAATCGAAAAAACTTTGGGTTTTTCATTCTGGGTTAAAAATTAAATGAGATTTGAGTCCGGCCGTGGGAAGAAAGGTGTCAACGGAGAAAAGCTGTGCAGACGCTATTTTTTTTTATTGATCCCAGTGATTTTTTTTTCTACAGTTGAATAATAGATCAATGGAAGACTATTCACGGAATTTCAATCGATTCCATAAGTTTTATTTTATTTTTGTCGGAGTAATCAATTTCTCTATACAGAATTGAAGTGCTATATATTTGAAAATACATAGTTCATAATAATAAGTTGAAGTATTAACGACCCATACGACAATGAAATAAAAAAGTATGTGTCAGGTCAGCTTATCTTAGATTTCACCAATATTTAGGGTTTTGATATATATCCAAGTGTAACTCAGATACGTTGCTGAAATAAATCACCTCTGAATATAATATTTCGTCACCAGAGTACTATATATGAAGGTGCATGATTCAGTAATAATCAGAATAAATTCTAGCCAAGCCTCACGATGAAGTTTGTCTTATTGTTTACCATTTTAGTAGCAAGTTGCTACCAACTTCCTGAAGTAAAAGCACAGGTAAATGAAGTGTTATTTAGCATACGCTATATTGTTAACTGTTGATGTTGATTGTAAATTATTTAACAACAGGAAAACGTATGTCCAAAATCCGACCCTCCAGTCATTTGTCCATACAATGATGCACTGGAGTGCGTGGTATGTTGCAAAATAATTATTTTTTTTGCCTGCAATCCTGAAGTCACATTGATTCTGGAAATACTATAAATATCGAAATGGCACAAAAAAGCACTTTTGACGAGTCATTCTTTGCAGTAAACAAATGTGTGTTATGGTTTCGTAGTAATCTTGAAAATAAAAATTTTAGTGCAAAAATTATTTCAAATAGATACTACGAACAGTGTGCCCTCAAGCTCAAAAATAATGAAGTCAATCTGATTCGGTGTGCGGTCAAATGATTTATTTATATATTTGTCACGTTTTACTGTTATTTTTTGCTGATTTGTCATGTCTTTTTTCTAGAAATTTTGCGTGAAACAAGAACCAGCGGTATGTATTTCGTCTTTAATTGTTTTTTTCCATGTTCACAATTTTTTATTTACAAATTTTACGATTTTTCAGGTTACAGAATTCGTGTGTCCGGGATCTAACCCGCCTGTCTCGTGCGGAGAAAGGACTCGCTTTGACTGTGTGGTTCGTTGCAATATTTTTCATTTTAACATTAAACTTTAATCAAAATTTATATCCAGAGCATTCAAGAGAATAGTGTTAAATCTAGGCGGGAAAGTAACGTTATAGGGTTCGATAGGGTAGAACCCTATCGAATGAGTTCGATTTTCCTGTTACTTTTGATGACGTTCAAAAATGAATTTTCAAACATTTTTTTTTTTTCACCTTTATGAGCAATTTGGCCTGTGAATTTCGTCACACTGGTGCGTTGACACTAGTATGAAAATTTGATTCTGATTGTGAGTATGGCAAGTGCGATTGAGGCTAAATGGAAAGAAAACTGACTAACAACCGGTTTATTTCAATAAATTATGGAAATGTTTAAAAATAACAAACTCATCGTCCAATACATTGTTCTAGCACCATAAGAATTTTTTTTCAAGCGTCTGTTTGATTCGTTTCAATTTTTTTCTGCGATATATCATGCACATTTGCATTGAATGAGGTCGTAATAATTTTAAACGTGTTTCGTAATTTGTTTTCGTTTTTAACTTACGTTTAACAATTTAATTTCGTTTTAATTTACGTTTTGAATCGCTTTCAAAAACTACAATTTTGCACTTTTTCTACACTCAGAAAAACTCTGTTGTATCAAAGCCTCAGAAATAGATCGACAAACTTCACAGAGCTTATAATATCTATAATAATATGAACATTTGTGAAGGGACTGAAAAAAATTGTCCGAATATTTTATTTTTTTTATACGTCTGCAAAAGTGATAGAGAGCATGCTTCCTGAATTATATTATCAACTCAACTTGACACTATTTCTTGAGCCACCCTGTATTATCACCGTTACTCAACGGGTGTCATCCACAATAACAGTTATAATCGATGTATCGCTATAACTATATCCCCGTTTCAATGTTCCAATTAAAAATATCTCTTCGCAAAAATATCATAGTGCAAAAATGTCCTCAAGCTTTAGCATCCCCTTGAACTAGTACTTTATTCAAGATAAAGATTAAATCGAGGCACCTAATTTTTACAATTACGAATTCACCTTTTTTACGGGAATCACAGGGAAAAAATGTATGTCATCTGAAGCGCATTCATCCCATTGTATGGTAGAAGTTTCATTTTTTTCCGTGAGTCGAATTATGTAACAATGGCGATGACTTTAAGTTCAGAAATGAGGGGAAATTGACCAACCTCGAGTACAGATACGTTGTACGTCTTGCCTTGCCTGTTCTAACATTTTCTTTTTAATACTTGGCGTCAAGACGCTGCCGCGTCTCTAGATATGGTAGCCTCAGTGTTGCTACAGCCATTGCTGAAGTGTGGGGTCTCGGAGAAACAGGCACAGTAAAGTAAGGGGAAAAGTGGAGTTAAGGTGATGGAATGAGCTCGCAAAAACCCCAGTATATACGCAGGAATAACAAAAATTAAAAAAAATAAAATAATGCGAAGAAACTAACGATCAGGATTTTTGCCAATTGATATTTTTTATTCAGAATATTTCTAGCGGATATGATTGGAAACCACGCTTACTTCTGTGCTTGTTTTTCTACCCTACTTTGTATCATTCATCACTAAGACGATTGTGGCAATTAATTGACTACCTTACTTTTCATGTTTCAGCAATATTGTAGCAGGCTTGGTTTTTAGGTTTGTACAATACTTTGATTGTTCCTAAGTATACTGTGTATTTGACTTGTAGTATCATATTGCGATACGCAGCGCCAGGTGCCAATAAAGCAAACTAAAATTCTATTTTACCGGATTTTGTCGCGAATTTTATGATTACGCGAATATAAAAAATATCAAAACTTTCGGTTCAATTACCCGGTTCTGGCTGTGCTCCCTTTTCAGAGATCAGATATCTCTTATCAACACAATAAATTAACAAAAATACAAGGCGCTCTGCCCGCGCGCCATGAAAGCTTTTTCGCCAGTCACAATAATTATTTTATTACAAATTGTACACACATTTGCCACAACTGAAGAGACCAGAGCCGGATTCACGCCACTTCCTTGCACATTACGAAATTTATTTATCGCGATTTCAATAAAAACTCACGGAAAAATCCGGTAGAATACACACGAGGCGTCTGACGTGTGTCAGCGACTATATTTATACTATATATAGATATATTTTACTATGAGAGGCGCCACCGTCGATTTTGAGTTGGTCACGTGAGCTCGATGACTCTTAAAAGTATGGATCAGTCACCTAACCTCACTTCGAATTTTCGAAATTGAAATTCTTCAGCACAGTTTGACCGATCACAAAACGGCTCTGTCAGCCCACGCAGGGCAATGGCAAAAATAGGCTGACAGGCCCATTTTCTAATCAGTCAAACCGTATCGAAGAATTTCAATTTCGAAATTTGCAGCTATCTCTCTCGCACTCACGGTGGCGAGATACCGACTGATCCATCCTCTTAATGTCTTCTATCTATTGTACGAATTCACTCAGGTGATCAAAATTTACTTGAAGTTATTAATGCCACGGTGCAGTGTGTTTACTGTTGTTTTTTTTGCTGAATTCATGATGTGACCAGATTATTCAAATCATAATTTACTTCATTATCAAAATATTTCAATAATTTTTTTTTCCACCCGAATTTTGATTAATAAAAACTTTTTGATATTTAGCATCGCATGATAACAGCAGGACTGATTTATGTCGGTAATATTTTGAAAATTTCAAATTTTCCCAACAAAATGTTAAATACTAAATACTTATTGGTTAAAATTCGGGTGGAAAAAATAATTCGCTGAATACCGCTCGAGCTTGGAATTGATCAGGTAATTTTCTCAAGCGCTCAGGATATTATGACTAATAATTTTTTGATCGATGAAATGTAGCTTCAGTAACGTGAATGAAGTAGTACGAGTCAAATAAATATTTTACAGATGTTTTCATTACTCAGTGTATTTGCGTACATTCGTGAATTCCAAAAAAAAAAAAAAAAAAAAAAAAAACTGTCACCACGAGCAATAAGGTTCGAAAAATTGCAGATCAAATGTACAACTGAAAATCAATTGTTTTTATTGTAACGCAGCGTAATTTTTCTTAAATCGAAAAATCTCGAGTACAGATACGCTGCACGTCTTGCCTTGCCTGTTCAAACATTTTCTTTTTAATACTTGGCGTTAAGACGCTGCCACGTCTCTCGATACCGGTCGAACGAACGGTGTAGAAAAATGTTATGTTTTGAAAGTACGAAGGGGAGTGTTGGATCCGTGAACCTAACTATTTCGCTAGATTTGATGATATGCATAATTCTTTTTCAGGCATAATCGACGTCAGTTTGCGAGGTGAATATCCAAACATCAACTACCGCATGATGCATTTATCTGAAAAATGATACATATATTCGTCTCGACCGAGCTGTTGGCTGGTTTCATAAATGAATACCTAACGATAAAACGATCCGTGGATTTACGAATGGTCTATTACATTTCTTTTGCATTTTGAATATAATGGAAAATGTATTGTCTTGGATATAAATGAAATTTTTTAATTTTATCGTAAATATATACAAAATAATTGAAGTGTGAAATATAATAGTGTCATTTTTTTACCCGATAACACAAAAAAGGGAGTGTACCATTCCTTCCGGTATGGGTGACAGGGTGATAGTACAGACGTGCTGAAAACCAAATTTGCTTTTTCTTGAAAATTAAAAAAATAGGTCCGTGACCGGTCACCTACCGTTTTCATCCAAATCCTTCTTCCAATTCAAATCTCTTTGCGCATATCTTCCAGCATTGCGCTGGCTATAACGCATACCTGAGAACCCACAAGATGTGTCTCCTTGCATAGCGTCCAGCTATCACAATATTCAAAGCCCGATTTCTTCTGATAAGCGTCTCTCAGCACAGCGTCTGATCATCGCTTATTAAAAGATTCGCTCTCTCGGCACAGCCCAGACAACTCATTAGATATAAGACTCTCGGCCAGCTGATGCCATTTAGTTATAGTCGCAAGAAAGTCGGTCGTTGGTGAAGACGAGGGTTCACTTATGTAATTGATTCCAATTATTTGTATGAAATTGAACATTTTCATCAACTCTTTTATTTCTATACATGAGGTATTCCACGTCAAACCGGCGGTCTTTTTCCCTGACCCTCGCCGATTTGGTTAATTATTTTTTATATGATTATATGAAGTCTAAAAGACACCCTGAAATTTTTTCAGATTTTTCTGAACAGGCATTAAAAAAAAAAAAAAAAATCCAAAAAAGCCCCTTTTTAAAAATCTGAAAAAATTCCTAAGAATCGCTGATTATATGCCAAACATTTAAAGCTACCGCCCGTAGTGGAAGTACGATTTTTTCTGTGTGTTAATCGGCTAATAACGTTAAAAAAAATCAAAAAATGCCGAAAAACACTCTGGCCCAATAGTTGAATATTTGGGAACCTCAAACTAATTTTCGTCACAATTTTCGAACAATCAAATAAAAAATATGGACCTTAATCAGCTAGTAGTTACGAATTCCCAATATAATGAGATTATACATACAATATTTGAAGCTATTACACCGGCCATGGAAGGATCTTTTTCTAGAGTTGGAAAAAAATAGATTTACATATTATTTGATAAAATTGAACAAAACTATTGAATGATTACCTCAACTTTTTGCCTGGCTCATTTTTTTTCGTTTTGAACTGGTCTGAAATATCCCAAAAAATCTTTTGGGTACGATAACATTCAACTATTGGCCCGAAATGAGTGGTTCTTGATTTTTTGAGAATCTTTTCAACTTTAATGGCTCATAAAAACACAGAAAAAATCATACTTCTACTACGGGCGGTAGCTTAATATGTTTGGCATATAATCAGCGATTTTTAGGAATGTTTTCAAATTTTTAAAAAGGGGTTTTTTTTTGGACTTTTTTGAATTTTTTTTTTTATTTATTTTTTTATTTTATTTTTTTTTTAATCGCTGTTCATAAAAATCTGAAAAAATTCCAGGATGTCTTTTAGACTTCATATAATCGTATAAAAAAAAATTAACCAAATCGGTGAGGGTCAGGGAAAAAGTCCGCTGGTTTGACGTGGAATACCTCACATACATTTTTGATTAAATTTGTTTTCTTGTAAAATTTCAATGGATTCAATTTTCCCATGCGTAACAGGATGTATGGTTTTCAGAGGATAAAAATCACACCCACACCTGCGTTCGAAGTCCGCAGGCACAGCTAGTTTGAAACACAATAGAATGAATATTTAAACGAATAATATATAAAAACCTGGAACAAAATCAAGTTCATACAGCATTCTTAAAAACTATTTTTTGCCTTTCTATATCTAATACACATAAAATGTTAAACGAAATTACGAAACAGTCGATTTATGGTTAAAATAATCGATGTCTGGAAATTCTAAAATATAGTTTATGTGCCAGCTTATCTTTCCTCGAAGGGTATTTAGAGTTGTCATATTATAGTTAAAATATGCTATTTATCCAAGTGTAACTCGGATGAGTGGGTTCACATCTATGGTACGACATATATATATAAAATCACATGGCTAACGGATAATCAGAATAAGTTCTACCATAGCTTCAGTATGAAGTTCTACGTGCTGTTCACCATTCTAGTTGCAATTTGCTGTAATTTTGCTGCAGGAGATGCACAGGTAAATAAAGTTTCAATTCAGTAAGCGCAACATTCTTACCTGTTAATGAACTGTACATTTTTCTGAAACAGCTGATCGTGTGTCCTGGATCTGAACCTGCAATCTACTGCCCTCTACCAAAAGTTATGGATTGTCTGGTATGCTACAAAACGATTCTTCTTTCCACTGTCCTATTTCTCAATGTCAAATTGATCACAGACGTTTCTTAAACAATAATATTCAGCAATATATAATGCATTTCCATCACGTAGGCATTATTGCCGTAGTAAATGACGGGACAAGATCACAGAGTAATTTTTTCAAAGACATCGAAGTACCTAAAAGATCATTGAAACTGGAAGATTCATTCAAATATGTGCATTCGATCCCAACAAATGTTGGAATCGAACTGATCAGATGTATAATATTTGCTTTACTGCAAGCATTTGATGACTTTTATGATTTTTATTTTTACAGGTATATTGCTGGAAAAAATCGAAGGTGTGTAATTGATTGTTGTAATTCAAGTCTTCGCGAGTGCATTTTTTTCTCAATGATTTACTCGGTTGCAGAATCGGTCAACACGTGAAACCAGTAATCAACTGATCGATATTGTGCAAGAATAGAGACACCTAAACAGAGAAAACGGATCCGTTCCACTTTGGCTCGGCTTTCCCCTCTTTTGGTAAATTTTATCCGATAATTGAAGGTCTGCTACCCAATGCTACAATGATTGGATAAAATTGACCTGGAGGTGGAATAACCGGCTTCGAGTTGAATTTAAGATGTTCTTTCAAAATATCCTGTAAACCTTATAGCGAATATGAAAATAAAAAATGCGCTGATTCAGGTTTTTTTTTCGCAAAATGTCTTTTTTCCTATCACGATGCAATGGCTTGTATCATTCCTATTTATTTTTTTATTAACACGATAATATGCCAAGCCTAATTACAAACTCGATGAGAAATTAATCGATCGCTGAAAATGAGGCTGATGAACACCAATCTTCAGTCGGCGGAAACAAGATATAGCTGAAATTAAGGAAATTCTGCTCCTACTTATACACAGGCTAGTCGCAATGCTGCCAGCCTGATTTTTCTATCTTCCTCTTTCTCTCTTCTCTCGATCCGTCTTTCTCTTTTTCTCTGTTCAGTTGCCGCGACAAAGTCTCGTGCGGCCATATCCCAAGGAATTCGACGAATTTTCATAAGTTAATTCGTTATATCTCATTAAATACATGGTAAATCAAATCCATTTTTTTCCCATGTCAGTGTAATGTATACGTCAATACTTGATCGAATTTGCGGCGAGCCACCACGTTTTTTATTACATGATATTAAATCATTCCTCCCGTCAAAACAGTAATAGCCATAAGACTCTGTGCAATTTGAAGCTAACTTTACAATTTTTTATCTCAGAAAGTAGGTGGTCAATCTTGTTCAACTTTTGCGGATACACGCGGAATATGTTGAAGGAGGTGCTATTGAAATTTCAAAGACTTGTCACCTTTTTCAAATTCGAGCAGAACTTCCTTTAAATACAAGAATATTAAAATTAAGATTAAGATACGAAGCGAGAGGAAATGGCTACAGACTATGTCTTTGGATTACTGCAATATATCTTATTTCTGCCGATTGTGACTAATGGGAACGCATATATTGACTTTTAATTTTCCATTGCATTAAGGAGTTCCGGTCCAGGCGATACAATGTTGCCATGCTAAACCATGTTAAAAACGCAAAAAATTTCAAAAAGTTAAGAATTTTATAAAATTTGGTGAACATATTCTTTAGTGCCAAATTTGACAATATAAATTTTTTCAGATTTTTCTTCTACACAGTTATCGAGGAATTGAAGACTTAAGTTCACGTGCATAAGCATAGCGTTTCCCTATATATAGGTATACACTTCGGGCATAAGAAATCTGCTTTAATGCGTAATTACTCGATAATTAAGTAGAAGAAAATTTTGAAAAAATTTGTGTTCTCGTACCTGACGTTGAAGAACATTATCACCAAATTTGATTAATTTCTTAACATTTTGAAGAGAACATATATATGTCTGCATTGTCGTTTTCTAAATTTTTACAAATATGTATTGTTAAAAAGCAACATTTTGATGGTGAAAATGGCTATGCTGTCGCACTCGTGATAGCCCGGTCAGTATTTAACAGGCAGCAATAATTTTTTACACCTTGTTTGTTGTTTGTTGATGCACAGAGAACAACGTGTAATTTTGGCTTTCTTCGAAAAAAGTCTGCACTACAATTTTTACCGACCGCGGGACTGATCGATCATCTTAATTTTGCTTGGGCTTAAACGGCCTATGGGCGTCGGTCGCGTCGGTACGCTTGAAAAATTTCGTAGTTCTCTGCGAGCAACTTCACGGAGGTAAATATTGACTATATGCCTGTGCTTATATGCCCGTCTCGCATAAGCTCTATGTTCGATGGTTGTGCCTGTGCCATTAGTGTTTGGTAGTATAGAGCGACCGATACACCTCGAGCCAGCCAATACAACCAAAGTTTTTCGATGAACCGCCAAAACATAGAGAAGAAAATAAAAACGCAGTTCGACGTGAGATTGATTATCTCGCTGTTTAAAAAAATTTACCTGATGCAAGTTATCCAGTGATAATAATAATATGGTGTAAATATATTGGTGCACGAAGAAGGAGGGTAGAAAACTGTTCTTTATTGACATCGGGGCCGCATGACCACCGGCTATCTAGTCTAAATGACGTCAGACGCGAATGAGCGCTATCGGCGGGAACAGGAGGAGTTCGTTTCGAATAATGGCGGGAGTTCATCGCGGGAAGTTTTGTTAGCAATACTTCCAAACGTGTGTAGTATTTTTTTGACTGCAACGACTTTGGCACTGGTCGGAAACCGTGTTGATCGAAATGTGCGAATATTAATAGAATTTTGCCTTAGCGTAGTGCCTTGTGTGCTGTGTTGTACGATATTGTCAGAATCAGTGGTGCATATTTGTTTGGCGATGATAACGATATCAGTAGTGAACGTTATCATTTTCATAGCGGAAAACAGAAAATCATCGAAAACTTTTGTTCGTTCTAATACCGGTAGAAGACCTTTTGTGACGAATTTTCGTGCTCTTACAAACCTAGTATCCGTGATTTGTATTCTAGCAGTAGATTTTCAAATATTTCCGCGTAAATTTGCCAAAACTGAAATTTACGGTTACAGTTTAATGGACACGGGTGTTGGACTGTTCGTCGTAGCAAATGCCCTCGTAGCTCCCGAATCTCGAAACATCGAGGAGCCTAGAGGTCGTTCGGTTATTCAAAAAATGACGATTAATTCGAAAACGTGCGTCAAGAATTCAGCTCCACTGTTGATCCTCGGTTTCGGGCGGTTCCTCGCCATTGAATATTCATCTTATCAAAAACACGTTACCGAGTACGGTGTCCATTGGAATTTTTTCGTAACACTGGCATTCGTTAAAATGTTAACGAGTACAATATCGTCGATCGCGAATTTGCGGTATTCCCTACTTTTGGGAATATCGATAATCTCTATGCACGAATACGCGCTTAGCGCGGGAGGTTTGAAAAATTGGGTATTAGGGGATTCCCCGAGGAACGATTTCGTCTCGGCCAATCGAGAGGGACTCAGCTCTGTTCCTGGCTACGTTGGACTCTATCTTATCGCTGTTGCGATTGGACGTCTTATTCATTCGACTTACAAGAATCATGAAAAACGTGTCAAATTATCCAATAACGAACGATATTCCGTGTATTTTCGAGTTTTTGGACGTAAAATCGAATTCGAATATACCG
Organism: Campoplex capitator; assembly: GCA_037576405.1. NCBI lineage: Eukaryota > Metazoa > Arthropoda > Insecta > Hymenoptera > Ichneumonidae > Campoplex > Campoplex capitator. The sequence goes on along the minus strand of JARBWI010000031.1, from coordinate 707,903 downwards.
ACTCGATGATACTGTGCGTGAAGCTGTCACTCATCGCCGTTCAAGCCTGCGCAGGAACTCTCTTTTGCGACCACTACTTCCGGGTATCAAGACGTCTCGCTAATGCTGGATATTGCTTCTGGATCGTCACTCTGAGTTGCACCTTGTTAACTTTAGCCCTTCTCGTTGAAATAAAAACGGACATTATTGCAAGTATCGGAAGTAATAATTTTAATAAGACCGGAAAAAAGGATGAAGATCGAGGAAAAAAGAAGAAACGCGTTGGCTTTCGTCTCGATGACGTTGACAATGAGGAAATCATGAAAATACGAACACTCGAAATATTTGAAGCTGTCAATTATAACGGACTTGCTTTTTTTCTTCTTGCTAATCTTCTCACCGGCGTTGTCAATATGTCTATCAAAACTCTTTACGTCGATACCAACAAAGCTTTACAAATTATTTTCTCTTATATTGCTTCTTGCATACTTGTAATTATTGTTCTATATCGATACAAAATTCAATTGAAATTATAATTTTAACCGAAGAATTTTGTATTCTATGCAAATGTTTGTTTTTTTACGTTTCAACCAGGTTTGTAATTCGATTAAATGTAGTGCTTCACCGTTTCAAAAAATTTACAGTTTCTCGAAATCCATTCATGACGTTCCTGCATTTTTTTTAGAAAATCCAGTTTTCATATGGTTCGGAAATTGTTTAGCACTGATTTACATTAGCTTCAATTATTCAACATCGATATATCGACAAATGTCATTATATCGATTTTTTAAATTTCGATTTCTACTTCTATAATAAAAGGGAAAAGAATATCAATAATAATTGCTATTCCTATAATTATTCCAAACAAATTTCTAGAATAGTACGATCAATTATGACTTTTAACGTCAGTTTGTTCGAAGACCCATTTTTCCTTCCTTTTTGTTGAATAAACTAATTTTCAGGAGAAAATATAGACTCCTGAAATGTAGTCTCCTGATACTTGAAAAGCCGCATTTCCAGCTGTTATCGTTTTCGTCATATTTATTTAATTATTAAATACAGAAACGTCAAAAATTTTCCGAAATTCCTGAAATCTGGATTTTTTGAAAATCTGTAATTATCGAAAAATTTCAAATTAAAATTCAAAAATTTGTGTAGATATTCTTTCCATGGAAAATTGAAGAAAAAAATAGTAAAAATGAAAATTACCAAAATCTCGAAATGGCGTGGAATACGTCATACATTAAGTGAATAATATTTTATAACATTTCATATACAAATAATATTTTAAATTAAGTAAATTATATTTAATCAGTTTCTTCAAACCGAAAGCGCAGAATAACATTGCAGCATATTGAAAAAATAATAAATAAATTTTATTGAACACTAACGCGATAGCTGCGAAATCTTTTTTTATCGTTTCGAAATCAGTAAAAATCTAGTTCATCTCAGCTTCACAAATGCGATAAACAGGAGGTGAAAAATTCACAAATCTGAACGAATTTCGAGAACAGCTTTGGCGTATTTTTTTTTTTTTTTTTTTTTTGAAAAATTTGGTGATGTACAAGTATAAAATAAAACACTTTAATTCCAATACACATTTTTCGAGTCTTATGTTGGTACTTTTAAATAATTTATTTGAAGAATACCGGAGTAAAAAAAAAACACATTCGCTCCACGTATATTTTGCAAGAAGTTGGGCCTCTCAGACCCGAAAGTGTATTTTTCGAAACGACCACTATCTAAACGCTTCCATTTTCATCGATTCAATAGTTACGATTTGACCGGATATGTACCAAACGTTGTTCAGGCTTCTCACAAAATAAATAATGAGAAGCCAATGTTAATGATTAACTCAACATTTTTTTTTGTTTTTTTTTTTTTTATAAATAAAAAGAATTGTTTTACATGTCTTATATTAGTTTCGCACCTTTATACACATTTGTAAAAATATATAAAAATATGTCATATTGAACTTCACCTCTTTGGAATGTAACAAAAATACGTTTTTACTCTCATTTTATAGACAAGTTCATTTCTTCGTACGTTCAGCACGTGAATTCTTGAAAAAAAAAAAAAATAAAAATAATAAATTTGAAGAGATTTCATAGCCATAATTCGACCAGAAAGTCAAGCACCATTTTTATAGAACAAAAAACAATTCCTGCATTCCAACGAAGCAAAGATAAAAAAATTCTTAAAGAAGAATAAATGCGATTTTCTACCCTATAATTATGAGTATTTTTCAATTTTTTTCCAATTTTCTTCAGAAACGGAATGATTTCGACGTTCACATTGTTGGAATACAATGAAAATACTTTACCGGTATTTTGTTACGAGTTAACAGATTGATTGTGAAAGATGGTACACTGAGAAAAAAAAGTTATTGGAACAACAAAATCCCTCATTACGGAGTTCCAATAAAATATATGATCATCGCAATGTCATAAACCATTGAACGAACACATAAATTTTTCATCAGACTGCACGTTCATTCTGCCAAAGAAATGTGCATTTCAATTGACAAAACTCTTCCAATAACATCAATTTTTATTGAATCAACCATTTTTTTTTCTCTGTGTAACTGTATGAAAACAAAAGGAGATATTTCGTGGCATTCCAACGATGCAAATTTCGATACTCTCGATCACAAGCACATTCGAGATTCCCATTAATTGCTCGAGAATTTCGAGTTTTTTGTTCAGCTGTAACGACAAATTTGAGCTCACAGTGCATAGGAACATGAATCTTAATATTTATGTTTCAAGATAAATCAAAGTTCTTCTTTGTTTGAAAATCCATTTTCCACTTTGGTTTCTCTACTCATATTGATATTTTCTCTTTTACCATGAACGAAATCACGAAATTCTTTGTTTTCGTCAACGTACTTGGCAGCTTTTGCTACTATCCTTACGAACTCATTCACATCGAAACTGTAATTCGTGAATTTGGCGTGGGCACCACCGTCCGGATGTGTTCCCTTGAAACCAAAGAAAAAAAAATATATTTATTGTTAATAAATTTGTCCAAATTTTCAAAATATTGTGTTAAATTCGTTTTATACTTACCGGATCCTGTTGAAATAATTTCTCATCGTTTTCCCAAGTGAAATATTTGACGCCACGAAGCCTCGCGAGGTCCTTGTAGCAACTTGAGTCTTCACAATTATATCTGTTGGAATATTTTTTTTTTTTTAAACAAATAACATGTTATGTTGACATAAAATATGGGATGTTTCATTATAAAAAAATATCTGGCTATTTGAAAATATGGTGATAAACTAAAAAAGATTTCTAATGCATGAAATCAGATGAAGAAAAAATAGCTTTGGTACCATCAAAACTTTGATTTTTATTTTTCATCTAACAATATTTCAAGAACATCTTTCAAAGTTATTCAAATTTTTTTGTTTTCGAGGCAAACAAAATTCGAAATACTTTTAATGCGCGGAGAGAATGAAAAAGTAAAAATTACTGCTTACAACAATGGAAATAATGGATGACCTTGAATTATTGAAAATTTTTACAGTGCAAAGTGTAAATTTTCATGAAAATAAAATACAATTTGCTGTTATATAGAATGGATTTTATTTTATTTTCATGAAAATTTATGCTTTGCACTGTTAAAATTTCCAAACATTCGAGGTCGTCTCTGGTTTCCATTGCTATAACGGTAATTTTTACTTTATAATTCGCTCCGTGTGGATTCGAGCCTAGGAACATAAAATATGTTTGATCGATTTCTTTGAAATTTTGCATGCAACTAAATAAGAACGTTTTGGAGTACTTGGATCTGCGAGATTTATAAAATAACCAAAAACACTTTTTTTTTCCATTGCAAAATAACGTGAAATTGGGTCTCTGTTTTTAAAAGCGTGTTTATATTTTTTGAATGATTTTTTTTTCTTCATTTTTTAATTTCCAATTAACTTTATATCGATACAGATTAGACCCCACGACAATTTACATTTCGCGCTACAAATTTGCTGGGACACAGCCGCATAACTCTGCCATTTTTAAATGTGTACCTTGAAAAAGAATAACGTTGTAATGAATGAAAGAAAAAAAAATTATTGGTAACAAGAATCAAGCTGACCGTATTGATTAGCAAACCGTTATCTATTCAGTAGAAGTATTTAAATAAAAATAGAATTTCTGTATTTCTACTGAAGCCAAAAAATTTTGTGTAAAAAAATCTCACAGTTCAAATATGGCTGCCCAGTCTGGCAAAAACATCGCATGGGTCAATCCAGCTCCATGAATTCCGATGAATATGTCCGTGTTTCTCGTTATTTCGAGCTGTTTTTTAAAACTTATATCTCTGTTATAAACGACCTGTAAAAGAAAAACCCCATAGAATCCGAAGTTCACGTGTTGGTGTCGTCAGGCTTCACAAGATTTTTGAATTATGTAGAATCATATTCATATAGCCATCGAGAAAGAATAGAGAAATTTTAGCAGATTTAGTAGTACTGGCATTGTGTGTTCTTTTTTTTTTTTTTTTTTTTTTTTAAAGTTACTAAACGTGTATTCCGTTGAAAAAGAGGCTTGTATTTCTTGAAAAATTTCATGACCCAGCGAATCTATCGATTGAAAATTGAGTTTGATTACTTTGGTAATAATATTCATACATTCAAAAACAAAATTGCATTGGGAAACGGAGAAAAACATTTTTATCTGTAGGTTAAACGTGTTAGAATATCGAAATCAAACGATGGAGATAGTAAAGAACAGTGAAATAAAACGGTGACTTTTATTACTTTCGGAAAGTATCAAAAAGCAAAGCCAAAAAATAATCTTTTTGCGGTCGTTATATTTAATTTTTTTCTCTTTGATAAGATTAAACTATTGTTCATCGAAAAGAATTTTTAGCCCCTTGTTTATACATGGAATGTATTATAAAACATGTTCAACTCGTGACATATATCAAAAGAGCATTCGGAGCTAGTTTTCCTAAGAGCGGTGAAGGTAAAAATTTTCGGTAGTTTTCTTATCCCCAATCAATGGAATACAAGAGTTCCAAAGAATCGTGAATCGAATTTCATCTTTTTAGTTTCTTCATTCATTTATAGAATTTATAGAAAATTGTTCAGTTTAATATCGAGAATGAAAGTAATCGAGTAATTGAGGATGAAAAAACAAAATAAAAATCTTGTATGTACACTTTTCGTATGCAAAATGTGCAGGATAATATTAAAAAAAAAAAAAAAAAAAAAAAAATCAAATTTTTCAGAAAATATCAGAAATCTATGAATCTTTGCTGGGAATGCAGTATCTTAGGGACATCATACGAAATTTTAATGTTTTCGCTCCTGTTCATTAAAGAAATGTCGAATTCCAACGAAACTTTTTTTTTTGAGAATTAAGTTTTTCGATCTGTCAATGCCAATCAATTTTCTCAAATGGTATCACTCGAATTGGGGTTGATGAGGTCATTCTTTGTGCAACAAAGTTTTGGATCATTACTTGAAAAAAAAAAAAAAAAAAAAAATTTGCCCATTAGATGAAAAGTGAAAATATCTCGTAAAATCTGTAGTTTTTAATCATGTGTGCTGGTTACAATTTTAGGAGTTACGAAAAAAAAAAATGGACACGAGAGCAAATGTGTCTTGAAAAAATATCACGTGAAAACTTTGAAAATAGCGTCGGGAGAGAAATGTAATTCGACAATTTAACAAATAATCGTTTGCACGCACAAATTGATTTTTAGTTGGAATTCAATTAGAAGAATGGAAAAAAAAAGAAAAATGTTTACTGACTTTTCGGACTTGATAGTCTGGATTTTCCTTGAGTGCATCAACTAGTTCATCCTCGTTCAGTATTTTTCTATATCTCGTATCTCTGCTGAGCAAAGTAACTCGAATTTTCGGAGAGTCTCGCACGTGCAAAGGAATCCGAAGACGATGCAACAAATGTTCGCTGAATGCTTTGAATAAACCGCTTTTTTCACAACCATAAATCTGAAAGAAAAAAAAAAAAAAATCCACAATTTATTGATCCAAAATGAAATCGCAATTGAGAAATATCGTTATAAATAATATTTACGAGCGGTGTGTTGTAGTAAAGTCCGAAAATCATTCGAGGCAAAAGCGGCAAAACTAAATTTTTGAAGCAAACTGTCTTCCCACGAAATGTTTTCAAGTCCCATAGAGGATTTTTTGTGAATGCTTTGAAACTATCTTCAAACGCCGAACGATAACTAAAAAATAACAGAAAAATTTAATGGGAAAATGTTTTCACCTACATTCGATTGTATTTTGACGAAAAATATATATTTTTCGTCGTCATACTATTAGTAATAATTTTTTTTACTGAATTTTGTATCAACTGTAAATTCTAAACTTGCCACAATTCAATTAAACAATGTAGACATCGATTCTCGAGTCTCAGAGTAAAACTATACCTGTAACTTTCCCATATCATAATGTGATTATCGGTCGAAAAGGCAGACGGATGTGATAAATTGACGTGCAGCGAGGCGTAAAGATTGAAGAAATCGCAGAAGTGATGATATAAATTAACTGCTGCAACAGACATTATCTATAAAACTTGGTTAGCTGAAAAACTGACCTAAATAATAGTAGCAAAGTCTGCATCTTAAAACTGGAACGAAATTCTCGTGCTTATTATATCGGCTCAGTGATTCGATGATAGATTAAGGAATTTCGGTACAGAAGTCAAAATATTAAGAAATTGATCAAATTTGGTGATAATGTTTTTCAATATCAAGTACGAAAACACAAATTTTTTCTAAATTTTCTTCGACTCAGTTATCGAGTAATCACGCATTAAAGCAGATTTCTTATGTCCGGAATGTATACCTATATATATATATATATGAAAACGCTATGCTTATACACGTGAACTTTAGTGTTCAATTACTCGATAACTGTGTAGAAAAAAAATCTGAAAAAAAATTGTATTGTCAAATGTGGCACTAAAGAATATGTTCATCAAATTTTATAAAATTCTGAACTTTTTGAAATTTTTTTATGTTTTTAACATGGTTTAGCATGGCAACATTGTATCGCCTGTACCGAAACTCCTTAAAGTTGCAATTGGTTCAATTTTTTGTTCAAGCTTTTTTTTCGAAAAAAATCTCTTGTTTTTTTTTTGCAATTTTTGCAATCTGGTGAAAAAAATATAACGGATGAATTTTATTGGAATATTATTGGAAAAGATGAATACTTCTTATCGGATTTTCCGGTGAGATAACTCGAAGATACATCTATCAATGTTGCAAAGTCACTAATGGATATTTTCCATTTTAAGTAATTCGGTCTTGAGAGAAGTATGAAATGGTACCTGAGCAAGTGTTTAAGATTAATAAAAGAAAAATTATAATGTCAATCCCAAGTTTCATAATTTTCAACACGTGTAGATATTCCTTCGTTCGATTGTATTGCTCATAATTTTGTGGCGTTTTTCGTTCAGTAAAATATAAATCATTTTAATGATAAAAAATTTGAGTTCAGTGGTCATGAAAAAATTGAATTAAAAATTCAAAAAAATACGAGAGTCGGATTAGAAAATCTAATTAGAAAAATTATTCATCCAGTTTTCTTTGGGACTGAATTATGAAATCGAACATAATTCATTTGAATTTCCGACAGATAATTAAGTTCCAGCATCAAGATTTTTTAATCGAATCAATATAATTAAATCACAATCGCACCTCATGATCTTGTTAGTTGACAAGCTTTTTCAAATTTATAACGATTGGTATCAATTATTATAACTTTGGAAATAGTTATATATCATAGTTATTGCCTATCATTTATGGTTTTGAATATCAATTGAAATGGCCATATTTACCATTAATTATCAGATTTTTTTTACCATCTTACGTTACGATTCTTGAAACGTAAGAAAAAGGAAATAATCATAAAACTATCATGGATCGATACTTCAATTAATAATCAACAAATATTCTATTATATTATTCATAATAAATAAAATAAAGAGGAGTTTTTTTTATTTTATATTTGAGATAATCTCTTTTTATGTTGTTATTTTTCATACGGAGCTTCGCTCTGCACGAGATCGAGGAAAACTAAATATTGATTAAAGCATCTGTTATCAAACGTAAAAACACATTGTCATGGGGTTTTATAAGAAATTTTATGATCCAGGCGAATAGTTTTGCACATTTTTACTCTATCTTGGCAACTTTAATGGATCGTATGTCAGCAAGAAGCAACCAAAGTCTAAACCTTTTTTTATTTCTATACTCGGATACCCTGTATTCCGTTAAAAATGCTTACTGGCATCGATCTTCATAATGTACGTAGGTTTTTCTACCACAACGTCACAATCACCATCGACGATTGGCCTTCGTGACAATGCTCGAAAGTTTCGTACTTCCGGTCCCCAAGATTGGAGAGCGCTTATATGATCCGCGTTATCTTGAAGACGTTGCTCTTTCAATCTACAGTTTAGAAAATTCGTTTGGTTTTTATCAAATCTCATTTCATTAAATTCGGTCATTTTATTACAATTTTATTAACTCCCGACTGCCCACTCGGGCAAAAGCCGGGAGTTATGCGTTTGACCGCGATCAGCTGATTTTTCACGAATTTTTTTAAACAGAATGTTTGTTGAAACGGCGAAAAATTATTTGACCAAATTTGAGACACAGGTTCTATTACCAGTGGACGTGGTTTGGAGTCGTAATTCGATACGATTGCTTGTATAATTAAAGAATAATTGGAAAAACAAAAAATCACCGTTCAACCATATCGACACAACAATATAGGTTATGCCGCCATAACTATATTCACTCGCAACATCTGCGCCATACTTCACTCGGTTGGTCGTGACCGATTGGTTGTTGTTGTGACAGATTGGTTGATTGTGTTCTTTTTTTTTTAAATTATTTAATTATATTTATTATTAATTATATTCATAATAATCAATTAAAAAATGATGAACTTTAAAAAGTGTGAAATAAAAAAATGTTTTGAAAAAACATAAAAACTCCCGACTGAAAAACTCCTTTATTCAAGAAAATAGTAGTAAACTTTAAAAAGTCTGAAATAATAAAAAAAAAAAAATAAATGTCGGGATTTTCGTCGGGAGATGTCTCTAATCGAATCATTGAATAAAAAGTAAAGACATCTCCGGACGACAATCCCGACATCTATTTTTTTTTATTATTTCAAACTTTTTAAAGTTTACTACTATTTTCTTGGATGAAGGAGTTTTTCAGTCGGGAATTTTTATGTTTTTTCTAAGAATTTTTTTTGTCAAACGAAGTTTCTTACTTGCAATATCCCCCAATTTGTCCTTCTTTGAGAATATCCATTTTGTATCTCAAAGGCTCGTTTCTTTGTGCCAGATCAGTAAAGTTTATCATAATGTTTCGTCCTCGACAAAATCGCAAATGTTCTGTGCATTCGAAACTCGAATCGTCCTGGAGACAAATGAAAAAATTATTGTTAAAAATCATGTAAATCAGTAAATTTGTGTTGTTGACCAAATTTGGCGAGTCGAAAAAATTTCAAAAGAGTCAAATTGTATATTGGAATAATGGGAAATTAAATACGAATTCAGAAAAGGAAAATTAAAGGGACTATAACATTCTTGTTAATTTTCATTTTTGCAGCTGAGTAGAATATTTCTGAAAAGAGCATTTCGCGAAGAAAAAAGATTTAGCGTGAAAATTCGGGAATAAGACGTTAAAAATCAAAATTCTTCGAATCTTTATTTGGGAAGTTTTGGATTTGGAAATCGATGAATTTCAAATTGAAACCGTACTTTTTACATTATATTATTGTAACAATCTCTTACCAAAAATAGAGGAACACACAGCACCATCATTTCTTTTCTTTGATCTCTGACGTAGCCAAAGTCACCTTGCGCGTAAAAGGTTTCAACTTGTGCTTTTTTTGTTGCAACCCATCCCTTGTGATCACCGGGGCAGTGAGGAACAGAAAATGAATTTTCCGTTTTACAATCCTCCTCGTAGCCCCAACATGCTTCTTCATCGTCGATTTCATTCTATTGAAAAATGTGCAAATCCAAAAGTTCATTATTCAAACAATCGTTATGTACATATTTCTCAAAAAAAAAAATGAACAGTGATTTTAGAGTAATTTACATTTTTATACATGACTCACGTACATTTAGAAAAATGTATAAATTCATTTTAAGCGATGATAATAAAAAGGTGATTGTTAGTTGATAAATTATTTGGTCACATCATACATTGATAGCTATTTCGAACGATTCTCAATCAAAATCTGTTGCACAATTTTTTTTTTTCTATAATTTTTTTATTTCGTGCCTAAATTCGGCAAATTATATAAATTTTGAGACGTATGAATGAGTTGAATAAAAATATAATCAAGTGGTCCGATTACGAGACATCATGTGACCGAATCAATAAATATTTGAACATAACTGTAAGAAGGAGAAATTTTTATATTAAATCAAAAAGTAACATACATTAATGATAGTAATACAAAAATCGAAATGAAAATATAAATTTATTTATATAAATAATTATTAAATAAAGAAAAAATAGAAAAAAAATCAATCGAAAATTCTGAATAATAATTAATGTACTATAAGAAACAGTCTTACCTTGTATGGACAGGTAGAATCGTTCCGGCATTCTTGGGCAATTTTTGGAAAGGAATGAAAGTAATATCTGAGATGATTTTTCGGAAGATCGATTGAAATATATTTGTTTGAACGATCAAGATTATCATTGATCACGGTGGTCGCGAGAATGCTGATAAAATTGACGATAAGGGACCAGCCAACGACGACAATGAATGTTCCTCTTCTCGCCATCGTCGCTGACGGTCGAAATGCTGCAAGAGCCAAGTGTTTTAATACGCGTTAAGTCGACTCACACCAACCGGAAGTTGTTCTTACACTCTCCTAAGATTCTGCCACTATGACCGGTATATGTGTTCGGAAAAAGAGGAATGGGGAATAAAATAAAAAGAATAAAGTAACGGAGGTAGTGAACATCATGCACCTATGGGATGAGAAGGAAAGAACGTAACACAACAGGTGGGTGTATGACCTCACTGCCGGTCTTCAGAGTGGGAGTCAATCATTGAATTTCATTACCTTTGGTGATCAATCGGTCTTTCAGATTATGAAGGATGACATAATTCACAATATATTATTGGGAAAATCTCGTTACATCATTTTAACGGATTATTGAATTTTCAAAATACATTGTTTATTTACGTATCTTAGAATCATCGGTTAAGGAGTTTCGGTACAGGCGATACAATGTTGACATGCTAAACCATGTTAAAAACACAAAAAATTTCAAAAAGTTAAGAATTTTATAAAATTTGGTGAACATATTCTTTAGTGTCAAATTTGACAATACAAATTTTTTCAGATTTCACTTCTTCACAGTTATCGAGTAATTGAAGACTAAAGTTCACGTGTATAAGCATAGCGTTTCCATATATATAGGTATACATTCCGGGCATAAGAAATCTGCTTTAATGCGTAATTACTCGATAACTGAGTATAGAAGAAAATTTTGAAAAAATTTGTGTTTTCGTACTTGATGTTGAAAAACATTATCACCAAATTTCATTAATTTCTTAACATTTTGCCTTTTGTACCGAAACTCCTTAATTGTCAAATTTTTTAGAATTCAAATCTTCGAGAATATGGTTTATTGCGAGTTCGTATCTACGGAAAAAAAATAGTACTTCTGAGTAGAAAAATTATAAAAAGAATTTGACACCATAATTCGCGATCAACGGATTCTTAGGTATCACATGGCGTACGATTATTTTTTAACCTCGGTGTGCGACTTGAATTTTTTGAAAAAATATCAACACAATCTATTTCTAAGTATTAAAAAAAAAGTCCTTACTGAAAACACGACTTTCGATTAATTAAATTATTAAAATGTTTATAAATAGACATCAAATTCCTTAAATCCTTGGGAGTTTTGATTCATAGGTTCGAAGTACTTTACAGTCCATTCTGATTCACTATTGAATAGTAAATTTACTATCAAATAAACTATTGAATATTTTACTAATGGACAACGTTGTTATTTCTTTTGTAATCGGAATAAACTTGTATGAATTGATGAGTTCATGTTTCTTCGTCATTTTTACTGTAATTTGTCAATCGTACCTCAGAAATTGTTTCAGCGTAATCCGATGAAAGATTGATTGTTGCTGTAACTTTTTTTTTCTATTACTTCACGTAGAATAAAAATTGATTTAAAGAACAACCAAATTTCGTGTGCTTATTTAAAGTTACACAATGCAATTTGAGAGGATTTTTTTTCGATTATTGTACTTTTTTTTAAATACGAATACGCGGAGAGACTAAACTGCAACTAAACAAAATCTTAATCATATAAATCATAGTTAGATCCTGGAAAACTTGGAGCAATACATATCTCAAGCATCTGGTTTGCCTTGACCATTCGCACTTGTTAGCCAAATGATTTTTTTCACTTTCTATATGTACTATAACATCAATAAAACTGTATTATTATAGTTGAGTAAAAATTTTCAACATGATTCGTTGCAATTGAGTGTTTTTTTTTTTTCATTACTCATGCATTACAGTCTAGTTTTATTTGTATTTCGGAGAAAAAATAATTTTTTTTGTCTACTGCTACGGACGAACCGGAATTCTTCCATTATAACAATAAAATTTGACAGTACTTACTCATTTTTCAAATTTGTCTTTAGCCAAGAAGGATGCTCCAACTGTTCGTATGATAATTCTGACGCAGGCCTGGAGTTGCTTCTCGTTTTTCATTCGTTCGACCAGCATCTGATTTTTACGTGTTTCCCTTTCTTTCTTACTTTCACACTTCTTTCGAAACTACTTGGGAACTTACACGCGATCAGCTGTTTCGCCGGCTGCAGCTTAAGCACGCTACTCCAAATTATTTAGAAGTATTATTTTAGTTTTTTTTTATATCGCAGAATGAACAGAGGGAAATACAAAATTTCGAATAAATATTAATTAATAGTAAAAGACCCATGAATAATGAGGATGTGCGACATGAAAATGATGTAGTTATTCAACAAAGCATGGTCGTTTTTGTAGTAAACCAAACAACTTATGCCAGCAACGAACTCTCGACAATCGTGGAATGCTTTCACTCTGGTGACTGGAAGGTGAACTGTATAAGAACAAAACAGAACTTTATCGACCGTTCGTTAAAGTGTACCAACAGCTGGTACCAATACGAATACGTGTCGGTACCTTACCAACAGTGATGAAATTCACGAATAACTACGAAATGTACAAAGTGAATTGATCTACCGTGTCGAGAAAAAATGTGCACTCATCGACTGGTTGATGGAAGACTTTATGCTGATCGACATAGTCACGAATAAAACTCCACCGTAAATACCAGCGCATTTCCAACTTTAGTATAAACTTGTCTACCAAAATTCAACGATACCAAGAACATCTCAACCAAAATTCAATTCTGCTAAGAAAAAAGTACCTTAACAACTATACCATACAAATGCTGATGCTACTCGTTTCGGATAGAACAAAGTTACAGCCTCTCAAATCAAACTGATTCCTGAAAAATCACTTTTTATAGATAGCTGTAAAATTTTTTATTAGCGCAAAATTGTTTGAAATTTTCGGGAAATATACTTTATTCTAGCCACAAACAACACTGGAAATTTCGAGAATGGCTCTACGCTGGGTAGCGGACAGTGAGTTTCTTTGAATACTCAAGTTTTTCTCACTTTATTTCTACATGTTTATGGCATTATCAATACTGTCATATACATGAAAAAAAATTAATAAATATCATTTTGAATGAAGTTTAAATCATTCAAATGAACATTATAAATAATTATTTTTGTACATTGAATTTATTGATAATGCCATGAACATGTGCATAAATGTGAGAAAAACTTGAGGATTACAGTGTTGGGCATATCACCATTTCTAGAGTTTGCGTTCGATGTTTCGATACTGTTAGTGGTAGTTTTTGGCCCAGACCATTTTGCTACAAATTTTCGTTGTTATTTCAAATCACACATTTGAGATCATGACTCCAAAAAAAATGTACACTACCGTCGGAAAGTTTCCGGACAAAAGTCGGAAAAAGTTCCCACACTCTTTTTCATGTTATTCCGTCGATGACGTAGATAAATTAATTTAATAAATGCCATTTTGAAGGAGAGAAATCCCATTTTATTGTGCTTTTTTTGAAAATTTTTTGCGATTTTTTTTACGACTAGGACGTCATTTTGAAAACGACCATTTGTTGTCTTTTTTTTTTTCCTTTTTACAGAGCGATCGCGTTTTCAGATGAAATTTTTTTTTTCAATTTCGTTGATCAGATCTTGAAAAGGGAAAACTAAAGCTTTAATTTCGTTTTTTATAAAATCCGTTACGATTATTTTTTAAAAAGTTATAATGTTTTTGGCGAAATAAGACGAAATTCATAAATTCCTGCGTAACACGAAAACTATCGCATTTGCTGGATCAGTCGGTATACGCGCATTGAAATTTTTAAAATTGATTTTTTCCCCACCGTTCAACCGATTGAGTTAAAATTTGAACTGTTAATACAGTATTGTGCGACAGTGGGATTGACACGAGGAATTTTTGAAATTTTGATATTTTTTTTGGATTTTGAATTACCATCTGAGCAATCGTAGAATAACTCGTAAATATCCATCGAATCGCAATTTGGCGAATGTCAATCCCACGGCAATAAAAAACCATACATTTTGAGCTTTGTTGTATCAAAATCGATCATGAAATGAAGGAGAAAGAACTTTTTGAAAATTAAAAAAAAAAATGATCGCCACTACATCGATATTGCCAAATTGAGTTCTTCAAAATGGGCACGACGATCGGTTTCTGAAAAACAAAAGATAAACGAAGAAGCATAATATAAAGTGACGTTATTAGTAAGCATCGTGTATTTGACAGGAAGTTTTGTTGTGCAGTGATTTTGTCGAAAAAGTTTAGTGCTGTGGAAAAAACGAAAAATATTCAGAAGAAAGTGAAACATTGTTGCAAATGGGCAGCAAGAAAAATAGAAAATAAAATTTACGAGGAAGTCTCCGTACTTTTATCCGTAAGTTAACCCCGACTTATTTTTTGGATACCTGGCCCTAAGAAAAGCAGTAAAAAACTCGCTAAGAAAAACAGTAATAATTGAAAAACAATCAATGTTATTTATAATTATAGACAATATTGACTGTGTATTAGTTATTACTGCTTTTCTTAGCGAGTTTTTTTACTGTTTTTCTTAGGACCGGAGTGTTCAATTTGTATTAAACTGCCAAGTGGCAGTCCAATTGAAATTGAACACTCCGGCCCTAAGAAAAACTGTAAAAAAAATTGTATTCCCGCTTTTTCAAGCGAGAACCCAGCGATCTCCACGGGTGGAGAGTTCAATTCACATTGAACTACCCATCGGTGAAAATCGTTGGAGATATTCGGAGAAAACTGACGCTCTCCCGGATAAACAATGTGAATTGTTCATATATTTCTACCGCTTTTTCAAGCGAGAACCCAGTGATCTACCATGTTCCCATTGAACTACCCATCGGTGAAAATCGTTGGAGATATTTGGAGAGAACTGACATTCTCCCTGATAAACTTTGAAAATTGTTTATGCAGTTTTACTGTTTGTTTTTCAAGCGAGAACCCAGAAGTTTTTACTGCTGGAGAGGTCGATTTTTATAAATCAATGCAAAGGTGGAAAAAAAATACCATCCAAAAATGCATCCGTATATGTATACACATATATACAATGTTTTTCGTTTGCGCATAGCGCACATAATTCGTCTTTCGAGGTGAGTGATTGTCACGCAGCCACACAAACACCCACCTGGCAAACCTCATCCATCGGGTTCTTCGTTTACGCCCAGTGCGTAACATTAAAATCTTTTTTTTTTTTTATTGAGAATATAATAGAAAAGGCTACGGCGTCGCCATCTAGCCTCAGTTGTTACAATCTTATTTCAGTTTCCGCTGTTTGTAGACAAATATCACTTGTAGATTACAGGCTCTTATCTTGACTGAAATTACATTTGTATCACACTTTGTCTTTGAGTACTTAATTACTATCAACAAAAATAACAATTAAAATAAAATTATTAACAAAAATTAATACATTTTTTTTTAATGACTTCAGTCTTGATTTTAGATAAACATTTGGATAGAACTTATGAATTTCGCTATGGCTATCACAGCTTGATATCCCATACTATGTAGCAGAGACTTTATACAGTACGGAGGGTTTTCCTTAATTTTTGTAGCTCTTTTACTAATAACTTTCGCTCTACCTCCCACATAGGGCATTGCCAAAATATATGATTTTCTGTCTCTACAGCCTCTCCAAAATCACAGATATTTGAGTCTATTATATTGTGTCTAAATAAGCTTACCTTCAGTAAGGAATGACCACTTCTCAACCTCTTTATTGAGACTATTGCTCGTCGTTGCAATTAAAATTTTTTATACCATGGGTAAGATTTCTTCTGATAGAATTTATCAAAATATTCTTTTCCTTTTACGTGCCTGGCGTTAATACACCATTCATGAAACTCATCGCCCATCATAGTGCGCCAAGTGGCTTTCAGGTCAGAGCCGGGGATAAGAACCTGTGTGTCGCGTCCGTGACGGATTACACTCTTAGCCGCTAAATCTACTACCTCGTTATATTTGATGCCCTTGTGTGCTGGGATCCATACAAATTGAACTCTTTTCCTACTGGCTTCTAGTTTACGTAATTTTTCTTTAATCATTATTATCAAGTACGATCCCGATAGCTTAGTAACGCCCTTTAAAGCCTGAAGCACACTCCTTGAATCGGAAAAGTTCGTGTAATCACTGGCATCGAGAATACTGGCAGTTTCTAAAGCTTCAAAAATGGCTAATGCTTCCGCTGAGTAAATGGAAGCCATACCCGTAGTGCGGAAATACTTTTTTTCCTGTCCTCTTAATCTGAAGGTGGCGAATCCTACGAATTCACCCCCCTCCATTTTAGAACCGTCAGTGAAGAAACATTCTGTCTCATTCATGCGGTTAGAAAATAATCTATTAAATTCGTTATCACAGTTTTGTGCTTCGCTAATTCTAGGCCTTCTTCAAACGAAACATCCGCTCTCAAAGTGTGAGCGTAGTACTGGAAGTTATAGCATAAAGGTCTGCTTGCTTCCGCTATGATATGACTTTTGATTTCTATTTCTCTATAACATTCGAGCAAAACAGACATTTGATATCGATTTATCGTCACTGGGTTTTCCCATAATTCATTTCCTTTCTCTAAAGATCTAATTATCGGGTTATTTTCAAGGGCAAAAGCTTTAGTTATGTAATTTCTTCCTAGGAATTTAATTCTACTTTGCAGAGGAGGGATCTTGGACTCACCCAGCACAACGTTGTTTGGGGTTGAAACTCTGAGCCCTAGCGCAATTTTAATCGCCCTAGTTTAAATTCTCTCTAGTCTAGCTTCTTGGTTTTTGTTAACTGGGTAAAAACTTATAGCTCCGTATTCAATTCTAGACCTTATTAGCGCTGTATACAGCCTGGTCAAAAGCTCAGGGTCTGCACCCCACCAGATCGATCTTAGCCATCGGATTATGGTCATCGGCTTTAAGCATTTTTCCTCAATCGATTGTATTTGTCTATTCCATTTGTGATCTGCTTCGAAGTAAATCCCTAAAAATTTAACGGAGTGTTGCGCATGAATCGGTACGTCGTTTATTGTTATGGACCAATCTCTGTCCCTAATTTTCTTACTTTTACTAAATACGACTAGGTTACATTTTTCTGAAGCAAGATCTAAGCCACTCTCTTCCAAGAATTGCTGGATCGATTTGCCCGGAATCTCAATTTCAGATAAAGCTGTTACAACATTGATATTTTTACTGTATATACACACGTCATCCGCAAACTGTACAATTTTAACTCCTCCCACTCTGGATTCTAAACCTCGTGTGTACAGTGAGTACAAGAGGGGGCTAAGGAAACCTCCTTGCGTTAGTCCCTTAGAACATCTCAACATTTCGTCTATCGTACCGTATTGACAATGCACATTTCTCTCAGAGATTATATTATATATAAATCTTCTCAGTTCACCAGGCAGTCCTATTTCTTTCAGTCTTTCCACAAGAATGTTTGGCAATACATTGTCGTATGCGCTTTTTATATCTAAAAAAAGTGATGTTATATGTTTATTTTCCACAAAGGCGTTTCTAATGTCCGAA
Source organism: Campoplex capitator (assembly GCA_037576405.1). Taxonomy (NCBI): domain Eukaryota; kingdom Metazoa; phylum Arthropoda; class Insecta; order Hymenoptera; family Ichneumonidae; genus Campoplex; species Campoplex capitator. Next base: position 689,719 of record JARBWI010000031.1, on the reverse strand, counting down.
TTTAACAGAGCCAAATTGTCGTTACAAGATCTAGTTCGTCGGAAACCGAACTGGGAACTAGGTAAAACGTTATGCTGTTCGACCCACCACGAGAGTCGGTTGTTTATAAGCCTTTCGAGAATTTTTAATAGGCAAGGTGCAAAGGAAATTGGTCTTACTTTATTGCTATTCCCTTTAGGAATGAAAAAAACCACATACTTCTTCCATTCTACCGGGAATTTTCCTCCCAAATAGATCTCATTGAACAGTGTAAGCAGTATGTCTTTAAATTCTTTAGGTAAGTTAATTATTATCAAATAGTCTATGCTGTCGAAACCTGGAGCCGAATCGACTCTTAAATTACTCAAGACTATTTCAAATTCTTTCCATGTGAATGGTAGGATGAGGAAGGTGTCGCCCTCTCCGTCATCAAAGTCTGGCTCCGCTTGCGGGATCCAGTTTGGGCAGAGACTTGCCAGTGTTGTTTTACTGTTTTCTACTCTCATTTTATTGTACTCGAATTTTTTCTCTGAATAGTTTAGTCTGCTATTGAAGGCTTTAATTTTTTGTCAAATATAGGTTGGGTTCGTGTACTTTGTGAATTTCTGAGTAAATTCTTTGAATTGTTCTCTTTTTATTTCTCTTAGTCGATACTTAGTTTTAGCTTCTATTTTTTTGTATTTTATAAAATTATCATAGGAAAAATATTCTTGCATCCTCAAAAAGGCTCCTTTCTTAATACGAATGAGCTTATCACACTCCTCGGTCCACCATGGGGCCGGAGGGGGTTTAGGGACGTTATGATCCCCAGTTTTTCTATTAGCCTGAGGGGTACAGCCCTGTACCGCACTTACTATTGTTGCTACTACAGTGGTGTACTTTACCTGTGTGTCAATATCTACAGATTGAATCACCGGCATTAATTCTTACACATTGTCTGAAAGAGTTTGCCTAAACTGAGTCCAGTCTGTTTTACAACTGTATAAACGTTTCCTGCTGAAACTCGAATTTCTATTTTCGGGAACCTTTTTGTAATCAATATAGTAATAGGGTAATGGTCACTTCCCCATGGGTCGTCCCCCACCCTCCACTCCATGACTGGGAGCGATCGATTGTCAACAAAAGCTAAGTCGATATTTGAATCTGTTTGATATTGCCGAGATCTAAAGGTAGCTTCTGTACCATTCAAAATCCCCAGCTCTTCCTGTACCACTATTTCAGCTATTGACACACCTGATTGACAGCAGCGTCTATCTCCCCACAATGTATGATGAGCGTTGAAGTCTCCTGCTACGAGAAATCTTCCCCGAAACTGGCAGAGAAACCTCTCCCACGAGTTGTGGTCAATCCTCACGTCTGGTGGTCTGTAACACGAAACTATTAGCATTTCTTCATTGTTTATATATATTATAACTTTATCGCACACAACTCAATGTTGCCATCACAGTCAAAAATATTACTAACTACTACATATTTATGTCTATTATTTATGAAAATAAGGACACCCCCGCCATTGCGGTTATCCCTCTCTTTTCTGACTACATCAAAGCCCCGCAAATAAATTGTTTCATTAGATTTTAACCATGTTTCTGACAAAAGGATAATGTCATAGTCTTTTGCCCGTTGTTGGATCTCAGGAAGCTTTTGCCGGATGCTTTGGCAATTCCACTGCAAAATCCTTATTCCGTTATTGTGTTCTTTAGCCATTGATTTAAATCTCCTCTTCCTCACTCATAAGCCAGTCCTCGTTGGTCACCGTTTGGTCACCTTTTTGAATTACCGGTTGATTTGGTGTTGCTGTATCCTTAACTGCTAATTTGTGTATCTCCAATGTTTTCCATAGCCTTTCGAAAAACTTGTCCACTTCTGGTAGACGTTCTAGTGACTGGCTGAGCCGTTCCAGTTGATCCTGGATTTTGGTTGAACCTCTCCAAACTCGAGCGTCAACCCCTTGGCCCTGCGCATTTTTGTACCTTTTTCCGGGTTCCGGATTCCTGTTCAAGGGTGCGTTCCACACCGATGGTCCCGGATTGTCGTATGAACTTTGTACTCTTGGTAGCGGTCGCTGTAGCATATTTCCGGACTCTTTAATAGTCGGAAAGTTTCTATTATCTTTTACCGGTACTTCTCCTTTGTTCTGTTTTTCTTGAGTTCTCTTAGCCGTGATATATGGAACGTTATCCCGTGCCATGATCGTGTTTACCTCCATGGCTCCTTTCCTCCGGGGGCAGTCTTTACTGAGGACATAGTGTTCTCCAGTACAGTTTATGCATTTCTGTGTTTTGGAGCATCGTTCACCTTCCGGATGTCTCAAATCCGTACAAGTAAGACATCTCTCTTGTTCTTTACACCATTTTCGGGAGTGGCCTAACTTTCCACAGTTGTAGCATTGTCTAATTGCCGGAATATAGTGCTCAACACGGAGCACTTTTTTCAATAGATATTTTCTCTGGCAGGAGTTGACACCTGAACGTGATGCACACCGACTGAGTTTCAACCCATTCGGATACTCCGTCCACTTTCATTCGTTGTCGCAATCTAATTCCCTGGAGGGCTTTGAGTCTTGGGTTTTCTTGGTTGATTCCTTCAATTACCTCTTCAATGGGCATATCCTGCGGGATGCCCCTGATGACGCCTTTTCTAAGAATGCGTTAGCTCGGCAAGAACAATTTCAGTTTTTCCCCCTTGAGGTACTGATTAGTCAGCGCTTTGTTGGCCTCGTCCCTAGAGTCGAAGGTCAAGTTCCAGGTCTTTTTAGTCAGAGGTTTGATGTTAGTGAATTAAATACCTGCTTTCGAAACCAACCTGCTGACTTCCAGTGGAAGTAGAGGTTTAGTGTTTGCATCTCCATTATCGATTCTTTGCAGTTGGACGATATATGGTGCACTGTCATTTTTTTCGAATTTAAGTTCTTGGCGTGGTCTCCCTTCGCCAGTAGTGAGTTGACTCGTATTTTCAGTATTCATATTAGCTTTTTCATTCTGGATTAACTCCTGATTGGCACTTGAAGAATTTGCTGTTGTTCCAATTTTCTGCCTTTGTTCACTGGGCTTCGCGTGTTCTTCTGCAGCCTCAATTCTTTGTTTTTTGTGAGTATTTTTCCTTTTTGTCATACCTGCTTCTTCCATTAAGGACGTATACAGTTGCGAATTCTGTAGTATTTCATGTTTTAATATTTGATCGTGTCCTACATCTTTTGTGCTTGAGTCGACGTACAGCTTTTCGCCGGCTGAAGCTCACTCACGTCCAAGTGAGGTTATGTTACCCCCGTCGGTCGTTTGTCGATGTTTTTACCTTTTTTTAATTATTTTGACTAAACTTGGACCAACGAAACTACTTTAGCTCAATTATTATTACTACTGGACCACTACTTAGTCACAGTGGAAGCACAAATTTTGCATATAAATACTTAGACAAAACTTTTACACTCCACGTGCCTTCCTCCCTTCGGGTCGAATCCCAAAACATTAAAACCTGATGGAAGACAAGCGCCGCGACATCTGTCGGTATGCGGCAGTAGCTCTTTTGAGTTCTGCAGTACCGACAGGGCAGGGGGTCGCATTGACCGTGAGCGTCTGATCCATTACCTTAAGGTGATCTATCAGTTGCGTGAGTGCGAGAGAGATAGCTGCAAAGTCGTTACACGGTTTACTCGGACATCCTTGATTTTTCGAGAAAAACAAGAGTTACACCTTTTTCTCTGATGAAAGAAGAACAACGTGTAACTCATAGTTTTCTTCAAATAACAAGCTTTTCCAAATAAACCGTGCAGTAGGATTTTTACCGACCGAACAACTGATAGATCACCTTCAAGGAGTGAAAAGTTGCCTCTGAGATTGTTCTAGTCATTCGATTTTTTCCAGATTTTTTTTCCGAAATTTTTTTTTTTTCATTGGTTTTAGTCGAACTCCAGGTCTATCAATTTCGGTAATTTAAACACTATGGGTTTTTTTTTACCAAAAGTCCTAGTACAAAAAAGTTTCATTTCTTCATTTTAAACATTTTGGAATTTTTTCAGATTTTTTTTCGAATTTTTTTATCCGACGATGTTGACGATGATGATAAACATCATCGGAAAAAAAAATAGTCATATTTAATAAAACTTGGATAAAAAAAAAAAACAAGAAAATAATAATAACAAAATTTCCTTAGAACTGCGTTTTTCAATGAGTAATTGAACGATAATTATGGCAGCTGATATGGAATTGAGGGAATGTTGGGAGACGTTTCCTGCGTTTCTTGTGCATACTCTAGGAAACGTCTCCCAACATCCCCCCAATTCCATATCAGCTGCCATAATTATTGTTCAATTGTTCATTGATAAATATTTTTAGATCAGAAAAACGCAATTCTGAGTGAGTTTTTTTATGATTCTTTTCTTGTTTTTTTTTCTTTTAATTTAATTTTTTCAAGCTATTCAATTCAAATATCAACAGAACATTCTTCAGGTCATTTTCTATCGTGGTATGGAAAATTTTATTTTCTATCGTCCTTATTTTTTCTACGAAAAACTGTCGAAAAAAAGGCTAAGTTCGATACGTTTTGTTCAAACTGCCGCCGTTTTTTCAAATTAAAAAAAAGTCTCCATAGGCCAATAGGGGCTTCCTTACAGATAAATAATCTTTTTGAAATTTTTGTTTCAGATTAGGATTAAGGCAGCAATCTTGGACACCATATAGGACCTTTTTTCAACCGGCCTTTTCGATAATTTTTTACAATATTAAACAATGAATAAATCAACTTACAAAAAATCATTTTGTATTCTTCATCACTGCTTTGATTTGTAAAAAAAAACCAGATCGGTTAACTTATCTTAACCATCGAAAAAAAAAAATTGCGAAAATCAGTGATTTTTCGGAGGGTCACACTGTGATGATCCCTTAATAATCATGACGGGTAACGAAAATAGAACCCAAAAATAGGATGGATGTTTGTTCGCTTAGCTGTTAATATTTCGATAGTTACGTAGACTGAAAATAAACCTTAGATGTTCAAATGTATACGAAATGTTCAAAGCGCTAAGGTATGAGGTTCGTTCGAGAGTATGAGGTTCTGCAATCGAACCACGGTGGGAAGTGTTTTTTTTTTTTTTATACACAATTTTTGACTGAATGTAACATTTCGTGACGCTTTTTCGTGACATGCCGAAACGGAAAAACCGTTGTTATAGAAGTTTCGCTTTAAAAAATTTACATTTTCGTTAACAAAAACACTGTTTTTCGACGATAAAAATATCCAAATATTATACTATCTATGAGGTAACATTAGAAATAGAAAGATGAAGAAAATCCACTTAAACGTTTGATATAATATTTCAAATCTCGAATTTCGTCGATAATAAGAGCTCTGAGTGACATCCATACTGCTTATGGAAATAGATGGATCGTCAAACTGTCGCTATCGAAGTAGAATGGAAACTGAACAATCAACTCATAGAATTCACTTCACTCATCCTATCGCCAAATTGGAAATTTGATTCTTAGAATTCACTGTACCTATTTCCCCGCGAATCAAGCGATTCATTAGCAATTATTTCGGTGCAATGTCGTGAAATATCGATTACTACAACTAACGGCCGCTGTAAATTCAGGGGTAGTATGCATGTTGAAGGTTCAAGACAGGGGTTGATGAACGTACCACGTAATAATTAATTTTACGAATTTTAAGAATTTTACGAAAACATATGGCTGAAGTTTGAACTTTGTTGATTAAATTACGTATGTGAAGACGAATACTACAAAAGTTATTCGCTGGTGATTAGATTTTTCGGTAATGTAGTTCGTAATTTGCGTTATTACTTTTGGGTATAAAGAATAGAAACGGCAACTGTATTTGAATTTGAATTTGAATTGAAAAGAAAATATGCGGGGGTTTTCGGGGGCGCTGACGACGAATCTGATATGACATTTTTCAAATTCCGCAATCAAGATGGCGGCTGACGACTTTTTGGGTTTTCAATAGTCAGTCCATGAAAATATCACAACGGAAATGAAAAAAATCATTAACCATCATTTTGAATCTGAACGAATTTCTATCTAATGACAGATTCGTTATTAGTGCCCCGAAAAACCCCTGTTTACTGTAACGGAACAGCCTCAGCCCCTGTCACGATTTCTGGTTTATTTCACAGAAATCCTCACAGAGGGCGACGGACTGAGCGCTCTCGCGTCAGTGGAGCATCACCCGTACGCCGATAAGGCTCCCTCACCTTTCCATTGTCCTTCTCCTTATTCCTACCCACAAAATTCCTATTCACAATAATAATGGAGCACTGATATCCTCAATCGAGGATATACCTTCTCGTACGATTTAAGTACGGTGGCGCAATAGCGAGGCCTCGCCCAATTGCGTCACGAGAAGTTAGCTATCCTTAGAGACGCCGTAGTGAGGCTAAGCCCTATTGGCGTAAAAAAGGAGGCGATAACAGTGCAGCATCTGAAGGTGACTCGTACTCCTAGCAAAGACCTCGCCGGTCAGTGCACGAACCTGCACACCTCTCCACGAGAGAGAAGAGGATCTCAAAAATCCTAAGTTTCGATTTTTGAACTACTAACCAATGTTCAAAAATCATGAAACGTTTCAATACAGAGTTTGACGAGCTCAAAATCGAAAATGCAAAAAATTGTAGGCCTCCATATCGAATCCGCCATCTTGGATAAGAAATTATGAAAACGCAATCTCCGAGTCGTTATTGGCGCCCCCAATAACTTAAGAGAACTGATTTTCAAGGAAAAATTCTGAAAAGTCTCGAGTTTCTCTGGAAGAATCACTTTCTTCAAACTTGATTGTTTATAAAACAATAACAATAAAAATTTGGGGTTGTTGGATATTTTTTCTATGTTCCATAACATCTCAGCTACCAACAAAATGCAAAAGATATTCGACAAAAATCCGCTGATTACCGAATAAAAAGCTTACAAGCGATTAGGTGGTACCTCTCAGGGACCACCATGCCGCAAAGGGTTGAATAACTGCATGTTAAAAGATCTGTATTCTAGACATTCTTCCTTCATCAAAATTTTTATTCTGATACAACTGTATTAAAACTGAAATCGTTAGGCTATTGGGTTGGATCGGAAATAGCCGAACTAGAATTGTTTTCTAAAAGCACATCCTTGCAAAACTTTTCAGAAGTGGGATGATAGCCGATGAAACATCATTCGGCAATGGAGTGTATCTGAGCTTGAACAATGACAGATTATCATGGAAGAAAACATAAATAAGGTGTAGCGGAACAATTTTATGAACCTGCTGTTACGCGTGAATTCGGCGTATTTTGAAATTGAGGGGCAAATACGAAAGAACGTAAATCATTGATCAAATTGATCATCAATGTTGAGCTTGTGCGCATATGTTTTGGTAACAGAGTAACAGTGATTCTATATAATCCAAGCTAAACATTGTTATAATTATTTATTTGAATTTCGTTGAATTTTTTTTCCAATTTCAATTTTCAAGTTGTCAACAACTCGACAAATTATTAATTCATTTTCCGATAACAAATTCTTAATTTTAAATCAATGTCGTTGTAGATTTTTTATAATTTTACATTAAGTGAATTATTTCGGACAGTTCATTGATTTGATCATCATTTCTATCGATTTTTCTCACCCTGATACTCTGAAAGCTCTTATAAAACAGTAATTCAAATCAATTCTATAAATCAAATTGAAAATGTCAATGTTAAATATCTAAAATATCACAACAATCATAACACGGCGATCACTTACATGCAAAAGAAACCAACAAGCTTTTTCCGGTCTCATTGAAGTCGATAGTCAAACTTTAAAATCAATTTTCCATTATTTCCTTCCATCGAATAAAAAGGTGCAATGTAGACAACTTCATAAAGACAGTCCATCGCAATCAAATGACAGTTGACTCAAGTTTCTAATTCAGGCGCATTTGATGCCGGAGTGATCAATCTATCGTATACGAATGCTACAACTTATTTCTTGTCGAGATGGTGCAGCCTGCCCCTCCTTTTTGTTGCGAGTTGGCCTCGGAAAAATAAGTTCACTTTTTCATGTGCACCATGTTTCTCTCCTTTGTGCCAAATCATCTTTTAATTATCACATTTTTCGTCGTTGTCAACTATTCTCTTTGTTTTTACTCACTGGCGATAATTTTTTCTTGCTTTTATGGTCTATAATGGGTATTTCAATACCTTTCATTATATATGTTACTGAAATACTGGTACAAAGCAAAACAGTGAGAAAAATTGCATGCCCGTGAAAATCAAACGCTCCAAAAGTTTCGTGGCAACACCAGAAAAAAAGGAGTACTATAGTCGTGATCTCTTTTCAGGAGCATCACGCAATGTAAATTACAGTGGGGTATATTCATCAACTCCGGTCTCGCACCTTCTATGAGAATATTTGATTATTCGTTTGAAATTATAACAGCTGCTATTCGAGGTATAGCACCAAAAGAATTCTTAATGAGTAACGTGGTGAGTTAAATCGCGTAAAATAGATGAGGAGGGGTATAGAATGGGCGAAGAGAATTCTGAGAGTTAAATTTCAAGACAGTCTTGATTTTACTTTGATAGCAAGCGTTTGAAGATCTGCGTTTTTTCATAAGCAATATGGACTTGGCTCAAAGTCCGTATTATCGATATAATTCGAAACTTTTGGCATTCATTGGCCAATGGCCTTATCAAACGTCTATATGGAACCGTGTGCGTCAGTTCTTTGTTCATTTATCCATTTTCAGTGTAATACTCCCGCAGGTAATATACAATCATCTGCAACTAATATTTTCGGTGATATTTTCATTCGTGTGAAATTAATATTTGATTACTCAGATGATTAAGATGGTCGAATCGTGGGGCGATGTGGATATTATGATTGAATGTTTCACGCCCGTAGGTGTGCAATTAGTAGCTCTTATGAAATCTATTAATTGCATGATAAATCGACACAAGGTAAAGTGCTTTTTGAAGTAATTCATTTATCATCGGCTATATCATTCATCCACGGAGAGACTTTTACGCTAATATTTGAGATAAATTTGTAGAAATATTTACTATGTTTTGTAGCAACGCTGGACTATATCGGCATTATATCACATTTCACAAGATCACATAGTAATTTCGATGCCCAGAGCAGTTGTGTCAAATTTTACTATGTAAGGCTTGCAAAATTTAGCTCAGTTACATTCTTAAATCAAACTATGTATCGAATCTACACGTTACTTACTACGTGCCTATCCTAAATTTTAATAGGTACAGCTACCTTTTACTATGTGACACTTTCATTTTTCACTGCGCGTTCTTACGAAATTTTTATATGCGCGAATCTCGCATTCTTCATTATTCCATTGTATCCCCAATAATTTCACATCCAAAAAAACTTGGACTGAGGAATTTTATATACTCTACATGTATTGTTTAACCTTAACAATTAATAATGAAATAAGAAACTCACCTTTGAGATTGCCTTGAAACGCTACTCGAAATATATATCGCGTGCTCTCGACAATTTTCGTAGCAAGACTGATGACGGGCATCAGTTTGCGAGCACAAACATAAACAAAGCGACTGCTCAAAATTTTACTTTGTGTCACTAGTAAATTTCAATGTTCATAACTGCAACACGTCAGCTTTATCGTGTTCACGTGAATTTTGCTATGTTAGGAAGTAAAATTCGCTGAGGGAATAAGTAATGATTACGATTTGTTCAAAGCGAAATATGAAACTTAATCTATTTTCGTGTGGCACAAATGAACAATTACTATGTTCCTTGTTAAACTCTCACAGAATAATAGTATTATTTCGTATGTTTTCAATCAAAATTTGGCCAGTGACGGTTTTCGAAATGGCGTGGTGCAATATTTACTATGTGCTATGTGTAATAGTTCCCCAAATTTTTGTAGTTTTTCGCATTTTCAGCATCGATTATCGTCATAATACCGATATGGTCCGACGTTAATATAAAAACATAGTAATTTATCGTATAAAAGTCTCTCCGTGTCCGGCTGATAATTTTTCGAAAAGAAGTTCAAGACTATAAATGATCCCGTTCGTAAAATAATTCAAAATTACGGTTGTTTAATGTAATTGATTGGAAAAAAAATATGATTTCTGCAAAAGCGTTCGAATTTCTTGGATTCTATTAGCGTCAGCTTTGTGTTTCTCAGATACGTTCAATTGCGGATCACATGCAAAATGATTGGGTGACTCTGACAAACGAAAACGAACTTGTAGGTCTTCAAAAATTTGCCGAAGGCAGCAGAAAAATTTCCATTTTATACTCATGTGGGTAAATCCTCATAGTTTAACGATGAATCAACGATTATCAATCTAACGAACTGTAAAAGTCTTTGTTTTCTCCCAACAGCTTTTTTATTTGGATCAATGTTTATGTATCTTCTCATTCCGATGATGCCTTCAATTTTAAATGTCGTTCTACCTCTAAACGTTAGTCGACGACGAGCATATTTGTATCATACCGAATACTTTGTTGATTCTGAAACATATTTCTGGTGGATCGCACTGCATACTTACTCTGGTACAGTCCTAACAATATGGACTGTGGTATCTGTAGATGCAATGTTTTTCACGTACGTTTACCATGCCTGTAGTCTACTTGCAATCCTAAGGCGAGTATTCTGTACTACAACCATTTTTTTCTAAATATATCGATTACTCATTGATATTTTTTAATGATTGTACAGTGAAAAAATGGAAAAAACATCAGAAAATATAAATTGGGAAAAATTCGATCTAAACGTTCCTCTAGAAGAGGACGATTTTTATGAAGAGCTCAAGTGTTGCGTCAGAAAACATCAGGATGCTATAAAGTGGGAGATTCCATGAATAAGATTCAAATTTTTATTGGGATGTTATTTTTTCGACGTGACTAATTTTTTTTTCTTTGTATCTGTATGGATCTAGTTTAACCAAACTCATTGCGTCGACTTTTTCAAGTTCATTGCTCTTTGAGCTGATTCTCGTCATGGTGCTCCTAAGCGTGTCTCTGGTCCAGGTATATATATATTTTTTTTTGTAAAGAAATGTCAAAAGTTCGTATAGTGGAAATGCATAGGTTATATGTTTTCAAAGTTCTTGACGAAACTGGGACAGTACGGCGAGATGTACAGGATCATACAATTTAACGCTGCTCAACTATTCCATATCTTCTTCAATAGTTGGCCTGGCCAAAAACTTATCGATTCAAGTACTCTTTTTAGTGAATCCGTGTAAGACGTTTTTTTATTCTGTGGGTGCAGTCTAGTTCGTTGGCTAAAAAAATAGGCTATTTTCGGGAATTTTTTGTAACCTTGATTTAAAAGATATGAAAAATTGTTAGGGATGATAAATAAAGTCTTAAATTACAATAACAAAATTTTATCAATTTTTTTTCAGTTTTTCTACGCGAAATTTGTACTTGAAAGGAACGCCATAATTTGGAGGCAGGTCGGCCCCACACGATATCTCGGCAACGTCTTATCTGAAACAAAATGTTTCGGTATGCCAATGGCTACAAAATTGACCATTGATTTTAATTTTTAACTACTTTTGTTAATTTTAATTAACTAAAATCAAACAATTGAAAAAATTGTTTTCTTTCGCTGTCGTTTGTAAACAAAAATATCGTACAAATCTAAACTTGAACATGATAATAGTCTATTCTATAATCACTTGTGTGTAGAATATGTGGTTAAAATTTCAGAAGGATCATTCAACGGGCTCCGGAGAAATCGTGTGGGGCGTCCGAAAAATCGTTGTTATGAGAAAAACGCGTTTAAAGATTTTTCAAATAAAAAAATCATGTGAAAATCTTACCAAAATTTAATCTGCGATGCCTGCACCATACGAAGTACCTTTTTCTTGCTCAAAACGCTTGATTTTCCGAAAGTGACCAACTAGACTATACCCTTAATTTGTTTTATAGTTCACTATTTATTCGTGAAAATTATTTGTTGACACTATATGCAATGGACTTCTGTAGTTACTACTCAGGATGGCATGGATTTTCTTCCAGAAGCAGGAGTCTACTGAAAATCATTATGGCGGCTACAAGGGAGCCACTGAAAATTTCGGCATACAATTTCTATGACCTCTCCATGGAGAATTTCGGATCGGTTTGTCATTGATACCTTTAACTTTAAGATTGTTTGTTACATTTTTTTTAGTTTATATCATTTATAATGCAGATACTTCAAACTTCATTGTCCTACTTCACTGTTCTAGCATCGTTGCGATAGATTTTTTTACGAACGTGGATCAAACAGTGAAAGAAATAAAGTATCAATGTAAATACAGCAACGTTAGATTTTTGAAATGAACTTTTATTCAACAAACTTATCATCATTTGAAAAAGATTACTATCACTGGAGAAAAAATCAACACTGCACATTCTGTTATACTTACAGCTTCGGAATCAATTGGTTATTTTATGTATGCATTGTATCGATACTGCGTAATAACTCTCGGGCCACTATGGCCCAGGCGAATAAAGATGGGATTCAAATAAGTTCTAAATCAAATGAGATACCAATATGAAACCTATACTACTCATTTAGTCTAGAGTTCTTCTATAGTTTAACCCACAGAATTAGTAATGACTGTGTCTCAAAAGAATGGCTGTAAATTGTGGTTGGATTACAAAAATTGAAGTGATTCACTTTTTACAATCCTTGGTGCTTATTCTCATGATTTATAAACATGTTTTTAGTGCTGTCATAGCATATAATGGTTGAAAAGCCTAGTCTCGATTCAATCGAATGAAGACTGACTTATCGACATCCTTATAGATAGCAGAGTCGAAAAGATGTTATGTCATGAAAAATCCATTCCTCTTATATTTGTGCCACAATTCTAGGTAGAGTTGAAATCCCTCCAATTAAAAGTCATTTATAAAAGATACCTCCGGGGCTAATAAATTGATATTGGCTGGATTTCGCGAGACATCACGTCTCATGATCTTTACATTTTGGTCGGTAAATGAAAATTTTAGACCTCTCGCACTACACCGAAACATCCCGATTGATTTTTAAAACTAAGATTCCCCAATTGCTTCAGTGCTACATTATTTTAAGGAAGTTCTGCTGAAAAGTTTCACCCCGCGCAACAAGATGGCGAAAATGGTTTGAAATATTATTATCCGAATAAGCATAAACCGATAGCATAAACGGTGTGGATAATTTTTACTTTCGAGCAGATTTGCAGCAATCTTTTTTGCACTTTCGGTTGAATGATACTCACTGAAACATACTCGGAATGATGAAGAGACGCTTTTTTTTCTTATCGTACATAGTTCTCAATGGTTTATGATAATGGAAATAAAATTCCGTTCGTGTAATAAATAAAATTTAGAAAGAGAGGAAGAGTGACAGTAAGAAGCGATGATGGAAAAAGCAGAAAATAGCTAGATGTTTTTGAAAATATTTGTATTCAATAAATATAAATCAAGGGGTCACTTGATTTATGTACCGGTGGGTTATTTCCACAGTTATCAATCATTTTCCAATTGTAATACTTTCAGTATTTCACGTTAAAATTTTGGTAGTCAACACTCAGATTATAGATCGAAGGGTTTGAGAACAACAATTTATTGTTTTTAGTTCAATTCCATACAGATTTTTTATTTGTTTATACTTTCCACACGCTTTCATACGCAATCGAACCGCGATTCCGGAAAGAAAAAATGTTTTTCATTCGTTCTTAGCGAGGTTCGTAAACAGGTTGCCCCTGCCAGTTTCCGCTTGGTCCATAGTTGCAAACGAGATACAATGTGTTATACCTGCCATCTGCATTATAGCGTATGGCACCACAACCCAAGTGCGTTGTTTTGGCCCATACCAATTGGGAATAATGACCAGTGTCATGCGAAAAACTGAAAAAAATTGGTAGAATTAACTATCAAGATTCAAATCACATTAGATAAAAGAAAATACGTCCCACCATCATTGTCATTGATTGGGAAAGTCAAACTTATTTACTGCGTGCTCTAATAGAAAAAAAAAAAAATTGAAAATAAGTCATTGAGTTACACTAAAGCACAAGGTAAGGGCTGGACTTGGTCGCCCAATTAGTTAAGAGTCATCGAGCTCACGTGACCTACTCAAAATCGACGGTGGCGCCTCTCATAGTAAAATATATCTATATATAGTATAAATATAGTCGCTGACACACGTCAGACGCCTCGTGTGTATTCCACCGGATTTTTCCGTGAGTTTTTATTGAAATCGCGATAAATAAATTTCGTAATGTGCAAGGAAGTGGCGTGAATCCGGCTCTGGTCTCTTCAGTTGTGGCAAATTTGTGTACATTTTGTAATAAAATAATTATTGTGACTGGCGAAAAAGCTTTCATGGCGCGGGCAAAGTGCCTTGTATTTTTGTTAATTTATTGTGTTGATAAGAGATATCTGATCTCTGAAAAGAGAGCACCGCCGGAACCAGATAATTAAACCGAATGTTTTGATATTTTTTATATTCGCGGAATCATAAAATTCGCGACAAAATCCGGTAGAATAGAATTTTAGTTTGCTTTTTTGGCACCTGGCGCTGCGTATGCCATCGCTCGATGACTCTTAAACGTAGGAAAAGCACATCAAAATATTCTTTCAATAATCTCGTCTCGGCTCAAGTTTGCTTCCCGTACAATCACGGCAAATATTTTTTTTATGATCATCGAGGATTCATTGGAATGAATTTTCACTCCCAAGTTCACAATAGTCAAATTGATTGGATTATGAGATCGTTTTCATGTTGAATAAATTTATCAAGAATCGAAATCCGATAAATTAATCATGATTCGCTTTTTTTTGGAACTCATTGTGAAGCCAGTATTTACTTACACGTATCTTGTTACTTCGTTCCTATTAAATAGGGCAACTTCATTGTACCAGCTCGATACCAAATCACTCAGCGTTGAAGACAGTTTACCTGTCGTTGATGTGATAACGATGTTCTGTCCAACCTGAGTATTACCTAAAAATAGATTTTCTGCCATATATTCGGTCATTTATGGTCACATGATAAAATTTAATTCTGCATCATAATATTACACTTTGTGCTCGTTTATTTATTACTATAAATATGAAATGATGTACTATGAAAGTGGACTGGAAACATGCTACTTTTCTATTCCCGTTCAAAACATGTTGCTAACCATCAATTATTACCAGCCAGTCCACTAAAATATTTATACACAAAACAAGTGAATTTTCTTTTTTACGATTTTCATTCAGTTCAACAATAATTTTTAAAATTTTGCTCTAGGATCTTGTTTCCATAACTTTTCTAGTTGGTTCCAAAAATGATTTTGTTACTCTACACTATTACTTATCAAATGGCCCACCAGTGTTTCTGCAACTGTCATGAGCAAATTTACACTGATCAGCCCAGGTTTGAGCTATTTCCGCAAGTTCATTGGACCATCGCTGTAATGAAAGGATAAAATAGTTACGAGTTACAAATTAAAAAAATATTCTTTCACAGTTTATTAGTGAATTGCTTAAGTTTAGAATGTCTTGATGGATGGAACTACACATTAGCTTTACAAAATATATGGTTCATCAAATAGACTAACATGGCAAAAAAGAAACACTTGACTGCCAAATAGCACGATTGAATAATGAAAAACACTACAAAAATGGAAGGATTGTAAGAAAATTTTAAAAAAATTCGTTCACAATTGGAAAACTCTATCAGGATTCCGTTTTTCTGATTGGAAACGATCACTTGAACGATAATCATTGAAGCAGATATGAAATTTCGGTGATGTGGGGAGAAATTTCTGCATATTTTGTGCAGTTTGGCGACGTCTCAACGTCTTTTATTGTGAATCATTTTTGTTCTGTTCTTATTAATTTTACTCCGTCCAATTCATTTTTTCTTCTTCAATATTCTTCGTCATTGAATAAGATTATGTGAAGATTATATTAATAAAATCATATAATTTAAATAAATCGAAATTTATTTTTCTCAACGTATTCGATTTAAAAAAAAATTAAAATTGGAAAAAAATTTCTGCGTGTGCAATACGTGTGATGTCTGTAGTTAATAATTTCCCATCCGTATAATATCCTCACAATACTAATGCTTTGTGGCAAAACACTTGTTTCAAGAGCTTAATTTGTGGTTTGAAAGTCACTTTTCATTATGACGAGTTGATGTTTTGTGTCACGAATTTTTTCACAAGCATAAAACCATCGACTATACAGGATAGAAGGTATCGATCAATGTGGTAAAATGAGCATGTGTCGTTCAAGTACGACGCAAAATAAGTCGTTATGAGATAGGGGCCATTGCACTTTCCGGCGGTAATACATGAGTCAAAACCAAACTTGCGCAGCAGGTATCATAACAAGAATTCTGAAGAGGAGAACAATGAATCACTCGTTTTTACCCCGTTTACGTCTGTTCAACCGGTACGCAACGAGAAGGATGTACTTACAAGAGAAACCATATTCCTAGCAGCTGGCTGAGGTCCGGGACGACCACGTTTCTCTTTTCCGCTTGCAACGTAGTTTCTATAATAGTTATGAATATTAACAAGTTCATTTTTTTCTTTCTGATTCAAGCTCGATGAGTAAACTTTGCCACATTGTCGACTGGGTTTGAGGAACTGTAAGAAGAAATAAAAAAACATACAACGTATCAAACCTATGTTTATGGCATTTTTTAATGCCGGAGAACCGTCATATTCGAGTACATAAGAGTCTAGCAGGGCTCGCGCAAGCTTTTTCTTTTAACACTTGGCATCGAACCATTACGGCGTCTCTTGATATATGTACGTTAACGTTAGTTAACGTCTTAAATGTTATTCAACCGAGTTTCCAAATATCAGAATATTCTTATTTTGTGTGCAGCTTCTATTTTTTTTTTTTTTTACAAGATCTTCCGTTACAGGGCTTGATTTGAAAGCACTGCAAAAATAACAAATGATTATATATTTAACGCTTAATGTTTCTGCGTAAACCTCTGAGGTTTTGCGCGAGCTCATCCCGTCACTTTTCTCCTAATTCGGACCATCCCTGGCGGACTATCTGTCGGGGCGAACGAAAGCCACCTGTCGAGTTAACCTGGAACTTATATAAAATTTTGTTCCTCTGGCTGGTAGACGGCATCGAGTCTTTATCGTTCACGTTTTCGATATAAATAATCACGTCTCTAATTTGCGTCGTTTGTCTTTATTCCAATCCCATTTCGATACTTTTCTCCGCCTTGCAAAAATCTGATATCCGCGCATGTTTGATGATTTTGTTTATTGCAAGATCATTTTTATAGTACCATTTTTACTTTTAATTATCATAAAAATAAATCGACGACCTGCACGATGATCATTATATTTACTACTATCCAAAAGATATTTAACTGGTTTTGTTATATTAACTAATATATATTATATCAATTATTATAATAATAATATATTAATTAATATAAAAAATATATTAAATGCTATCAATTTGAGGACGATTTCGTATGATATGCAGAATATTGTCAATGATGCCATTGATCATTGATGAAATGAATAATCAATACTCGTTTTCACTCGAGTAGGTCAATATCAAAATGATTGATTGCTTACCGGATACACGCACAAAGTGTGTGTGTTTGGTCTGCAAGTTTTAATGCTGCAGAACTCGCGTTTCTGACCAATTACAGAAATAGCCAGGGTCGCTATCAATGCGATAACGACTAGAATGTTAGCCATTTTATGGACTATATTTACTTCAACTGACGGTGACTGTTCGTTTATTTTTCTCGCTGTTTCTTCGCCAACTATACTCACAGTGAAGAGACCAACACGTTATATGAGCATTTCTTATCTATGATTGCCTAGCCAATTTGCATTTCTCTAATTCATACTCGCATATCTTTCACACCCCTAAAATCATGAGATTTACGTCAGTCAAAGCTGCTTATCGAAGAACAACATAATTACGATACAATTTCTTTCACAATATGTTTGTGGTTGTTGAATTATTCAGCATCCGAACTGTATCATAGAATGATAACCGAAAACAAATTTTTGGTGTCGTAACTCAATAACAAACCCAATAATTAGTCATTTTGTTAAAAGTAAAACATTCCTTTCATGAATAAAAAATATCGTAAAAAATCAATTCATAGAACAAAGCAGATGTAAAGTTTTAGATGGAAAAGCGAATTCGAATAGAATGATCAAGTTTTTGTGCAGATAATCAAAAACATGTGGATTCGACAAGAATTATACTGAAAACATTTTATCGATAAATTTTAGATCATCAAAATGTTTAAATTGTAAATTTTCCAAATTGAATACATTTATTCATTTGGAATCTTATGATCTTAGAACGTAAAGGCTTCTTTGAAAAATTATAACCAAATGATTTCGATGAGTTCTGCAACACATACAGACTATAGATTCATTACGAACAACTTTTGTTTTTTACTCATCTAACCGATGTGCATATTGTTTAAGAGGAAAGGGAAAATATTTGAAATCTCTTAATAGAGATATTCACACTGGACTAACACGATTATCTATTTCCTATTCCAATAACATGAGAAATAATTTCGGGCACATTCGGAGTCTTATATCTCTGTAGTGATAATTCTTATTACATATTGCGCAAGATATTTCAACGAAGTAATTCTCATTAAGTATTCATTGATACAGTGGATTAAAATCCAAAGCCCCATATTAACAATTAAAAAAGAAAAACTCTTTCTGAATCGTGTTTATTCAGTGGATCATTTCGGTACATGATTAAATATGCAATTTCAAGTGACACTGGTTCATTGATCACTGGTTCCTTATAGAATTATAGAGTCTATAGAACGCTTTATCATACCTGAACAAATATAAATACAAATACCAATAAATATAGCTTTTTTATGATTAAATTTGAGCATATGAAACTGGTATGGGATCATATCTGAGTATATATAAGGACGCAAGTATGTGGATATAATCAGATATGATATGAAGCAGTTTACGTAACTTTTTTTTTTTATAATGCAGCAGATCTCCGCTAGAGGACCACGATCACTTTGCTCTCGCACTAGTGACGCGTCGATCACGTACCCATAAGGTTCCTTTTTCATCCAACTTCATTATTCTTATTTACAACAGTCGATCACGTTCAAGGCTGACCTCTTTCAAACAGAGAAAAGAGGACTAAATATTCTAAGATTTAAGTTTTGAAATCATCGTGGAACATCGAATCGTTTTAAAATCCAATATGGCATTAACGACCATATATTCTCAAACGAAACATAATCGTACATGATTTTATATTTATCAATATACAAAATTTGATGCACATATCTGTTGAAATATCACTAGACAAGAGTGTATATGTGACAATATCCAATCATTCATAATAACACCTGACGAATTTTCAGATCCGGTCATAAATAAGCAATTAGATTTATTTAGATATATCATTGAATGTAATGTATTTTTCTTGAGAGGGCAAGCGAAGCCGGAAATTAAATGGGTGACTACTAAAAAGGTAGCCTTAGACCTGCTTGCATATTGTTGTCGTACTTGCATCCATTTTATTCAAGTTTTTATGTTACTAATCAACTCCACATCCACAAAAATGATGCCACCTGTATCGGTACCGATTTATCTTCGTTTGCCTAAGCCGTCACACGAGTATAATGTAGTGTTATTGTAAAAGCGAGGATGCATTAAATAATTTAAAAAAAAATAATAATATTCCGCGTAAACGTGCCTTTGCATATATGAATATCTTCGTTTTCAATGTAAATGAATACTGAACCAATGAATACTTTGTAGGTTCTCGAAGTAATTGACAACAGAAATAGTTTCAACTTTTATTTATTCATGACAAAAAAAACTTTCGAATATATTTGAACTATGATATTACATATTTTACTGTTTATTTGAATACAAAATTTCATCAGAAACATTTGATACGAATACAACTTTTGACGACAGATCAAAAAATTAATTTCAATGCTATACCCGCAAGTTCGGCAGAATTCCAAAATTCCGAAGCCGACCTTAATCAGTATTCATGTGGATATCTACAAAGTAGAATAATTGTGACTCATCAAACCGTTTTTTGTCATGTTGAAGCAGTCATGAAAAAATTACCAAACTTGATGATAAGAGTTCAACAAGTTGCCAAAAATTAACTTTTCAATTTTTTTTTGTTAATCCTATTTCCAAGACTAATTCAAACTTCATGGAAATGCCATTTGATTTTTTCGTTTCAGATAAGTAGAACGCCCGCGATCGTGGTAATAAAAAAAAAAACGTTTTTTTTTTTTTAATGAGTGGCTAAGTTGCCGTGGACTTCAGCAACGAGCTACAATTTCAGGCTGAAAAAGTTGCAAAATGTGAATAAATATGTGGTGAAAATTTCGCAGTTGTAGCTTTTTTTAGTTCGCCAAAAAAAATAACCAAAAAAGCAAAAAAAAGAGCCTTCACATGAATGACTCTCTTCATGTAAACCGCATACATGAATGGTATAAACGAATAGATATCGAGGCCTTCGTGATAAGCGCCAATGCTAATTTCAATGTAATTCTTGCTGCAAATAGTACGTTACCATTGAAATTAAAAAATACGACTATACTTTCAAAATATACATATATGCATAGGTTTTTTTTCGCAATTCAGCACGCAAAAAAGTGGTCAAGTTATTCCACATTTATACTATACGAAATTGTTTTAAAATTTCCATTATTGTGCAATAGGCACTCGTTATTCCGATCTTCAAAGCCAAGACTGCCCAATCAATGTCCTGTATGCATGATGATTTCATGACGTATAAAATTTACTAACTGGGTATATGGGATGGAAATTACTGCACACGTTTACCAAAAATCTAAGACAGGAATATCAATTTTAGTCTCTCATGTGGAATTTAATATACGTAATATAGAATAGGGAAATAAAATATGAGAATTTTTTGATATTCCATAAGAATAACATCGAAATACTTTTATTTGCTTCTTCTGATTTCTATAACTAACTGACAACGCGTCATAAAAAAAAAATCCACGAACACATTTTTGTAGGGAATTGAACGCTCTACAAAAAATGTTTCTTATCATGTTTCGATAAGTTTACTCGATCAGAAGTTATTCAAGGTCAAAGCTAAATTTACCGCCAATTTGGCCGATTTCTGCATATTCCAATTCAGTCACATTCTCAAGTTGTATTTACATATTCTATATGGAAAGGAATACACGTTTTCCATTTTATTCAATTCATCATCATCATCAAGTAACGAAGAACAAAAAAATTATCATCGAATTTTTTTTTCACTTTCATTGAGATTGAAGAACAGAATCGAAAATTCCCAGACGATGTGATCATCTTGAAGAAGAGGAAGAAAAAGAAGTAAGGTTCGTTCAACGCATAGAGAATCGTAAAAAATTTCGAGCCAATTAAAAAAATGTAAGGTTCTCAAGTGGCTGATTTGGTTTAGAATGCCTCGTAAGTATTCCAAGATTCTCCCTTGATCTCGCTCATTTGTTTCCATACCACTATGAAACAGGACAAGCACGAAACTTTACGTGAGGAGATCAAGACACGACCCTTGAACAAAAGCCATCGCGAGAAAAATCTAGCAAGATGCTTGAATGTATCGTCTCATACCGAATGACTATACCAAAATTCGTGAAATCAGATCTCTATTTGGTTTTCTTTCACTTTTACTTCCAACGATTTCCAGCAGCTTTCAGCTTTTCAACTATTAACGGCATCTGATGATATTTGGAACTTCTTGGAACTCGCTTCAAGCGACTTCTATCGAGTTTCAAATTCTACTTGCGACCAGCAACATCTGATGACATTCCAAGTCGTCATAGCGACAAATACTTTTACCATGTTAGCAACACTTTATGGACACCACCAGAGTTCTCTCCTACCCGCAGACTCCTCGCCATGGGCCCTGTCCATCTTCCTTGCCACATGGACCATTGTGGCCACGACTCCGCCCTCAAACCGCACACATTTCTGTGCTATCAAGATTAGACGAGTGACATAATAATAACTTTATTAAACCTCCATCGTATAATGTGCGATCAAGCAATATCTCACCCTCGTCCCGCTTTATTAAAAACGCAAAACTACACAATACTACAATGAACCCGATTTCTTCCACCTTTTCCACTGGTATCTCGCGTTCTTACTGCTGTACCCATCAAACCTTCGTTACGGCTGTCAAGTTTTGATCTCCATAGCCTTTATCTTCGAGCATGTATAACCGATATTGGTTTTTACGAATTCACCCTAGTATGGGAATAGCTTGAAAATCAGAGGTCACCATTAAGATTCTCCCCTCCACATCTGGATTCACCGGACTTTTGGTTCGTAAATATTCTACTAGCACTTCGTCGGTTTGTTTGTCTGAAAGTTGATTTAAAACAGTTACCGCATTTGACCTTAAAAAATATACATTTAAATTGTTGAAAATATTATTTTTAAAGTTCACAGTAAAATTCAATAATAACGTATTGAATATAATATTTTTAAAGAACGGAAAGAAAAAATTTGGATGAGAAAGGTCTGTACGTATTTTTCCCTGGATTCTACTATGGATAAAATATTAATCAATTAGCAAAACTGATGCGTGGCGACATTTTTCTCCACAATTTTGCAATCTGTTTAAGAAAAATTTCGATTTGTTGCAATAAACTTTCAAATGAGGTTTAGGTGAAGTTGAATGTTTCTACACTAAATAACTGAGAAATTACTTACCAGTAAAAGAAACCGCCGAATCTTTAAACATACTGAAACCATCACCACCTCCGGCCAAAAAACCAGTCAATAGAATAGTATAATTTTCGTCAACATCGAGTTTCTTGTAGCTTGGGTTATCACATTTGGCGCATTGCACGTTTACTGATAACACTTTCGAACCATATGGTTCCATCAGATTATACATCACCTAGTGAATTTACATGAAGTGTTATTTATTTCATATATCATAATATAATGTTGTCAAGTGTACCATAGATTTAAAAAAATAGTTTCTGGTTGATAGGAGCCAAAGTCAGTAATTTAGTATCTTATTTTCATTTTTATTGTTCCTGCGAACATCCGTGCCAGTTTTTTGCGAGCACATGCCATCTTTTGAACAAGAATTTTTGCCACCTAAGTCATTTCTGAATTCCTGATAACCATTTTCCTAAAAGAGTTCTTAAGAATACATCGTGGGAGTACTGCTTACAGTCACTCTTTCACAATGTTTTCTACTGACCTACACATGAACGAGGATCCAGGGAAACTGGGAAAGCTGGCCGATATAGGCAATTATATTTATATTGACTTTGAATTAAATCATCCAGAACCGGGAAAAAATTCTTATATTAGCTATATATTTATACAAGATTGGATTTTTTCAATGTGAAAATACCATTGATCTGAATTATCAAGAGCAAGTTTTGTCAATGTCACTATTATAATACGGTTTATCCGTTCGACTTGTACATTTCCTCTGGGAAAGGTTGAAATTTTGATGTGTTCGATTGTGAAGATCGATATTCGTTAAATTCTGTTGATGTGAATGTTCTACCACGATCACTGATTATTCGTCTTGAATTTCCTGATACTACTTGTTTATCAGTCAATTTAACGTCTACTTCCCTTGAATTTGTTTCTTTTTTTTTTTTCATATAATAAAGCCAAACGAATTTGGAAAATCTGTCTAAGAAATAAATATTTGCAAGTTCCCCTTTTTCTGTCCCGCTAAAAATACATGGAACGCGACGACCAATCAATTTTTCAAGTTTTCTCCTTAACTTAACTTCCCCTATTGGAATCGCTCACTTTTCTGATTTTCTTGTACTTTTCAAATAATAACATTGTGGGGTGTACTTGGCACTCACAAACTAAGACCTCTCACTAACTCAGACCTCTTATAGTGCACTAAAACATTCCAATCGATTTTTGACAATGCACCCAGACGAATGCAGCATTCTAGTTTATCCCAAGTTATAGCAAAACATTCCATGTTTTTAGAATTTTTTTTGTAAGCTCAAAGCTAGAATGAAAAATTAGGACTTCTGCTTATTTATTGAACCCATTTATTGAACAGTAAATGTAGCCTCATGCATCAAATGCAATGCGTCGTGTAAGAAAGCTCCCAGTAAGCTTGGCTCACACCTTAATGTCGAACAATTGATGTAACTAGAAGTGTAATAAGTTTGTGATTCAATTGCGATATCACTAATTAGAAAAAAATCTCAAAGGAGTGAAAAGTTGCCTCTGAGATTGTTCTAGTCACTAGATTTTTTTTTCATCGATTTCAGTCGAACTCCAGGTACATCAATTTTCGTAATTTGAAAACTATGGGTTTTTCGACCAAAAGTCCAAGTACAAAAAAGTTTTATTTCTTCATTTTAAACGTTTTGGAATTTTTCCAGATTCTTTTTCGAATTTTTTCACCCGACGATGTTTATTTCGAATTTAGGATTGAATTGAAATATTATGAGGGATAAAAGTTTTATATTTCAATTTTAAGAGGTTTTGAATTTTTAAAGCCTAGTTTTTTCACTTATCGATTAAACTCACTTACCGATAAAACGTAATAATCTACATTATCGACGGAATAACACGAAAAAGAAAGAGTGCGGGAACTTTTTAGGACTTTTGTCTGGAAACTTTCCGACGGTAGTGTACATGTATACTATAAATTGGTAATTAAGAAAATGAAAAAGAAATAAACCATTCGGCTTTGGCTCTCGAAGAAAAAAGTTCGTTGGGAGATCAATCAAACCACAATTAATATAATCAAAAGGGTCAACATGATTAAGGGAGTTCATCTGGTAATCGAATTAACAAACAGATATTGATTAAAAAATGTGAATACAGTTATCAATATCAACTAGATCACCTGTCAAAATTTCAGGTCCTTAGAATACTTTGTTTGAGAGAAATTAATAAAAACAGATTTCCCAATTTAACACGGTTCCTTATGCGTTTCTGTGGTTTTCCCGTCTGTAAACATTAAATTCGCAAGCATTGACAAACAGTTTCGTACGAAACTTTTATAAGTGCTTAAAAAATATCTAAAAAATCTTTTTACCACTTCACAAAATCCATTCGATACTTATGAGGTTCGAAATAAATTAATTTGTCTCGAAGAAGGAGGTTAAACTTTGGAGGTTAAACACACTAAACATACTGAGCCGACTACGCTAGTCGTGACAGTTTTGGGTTTTGACTTGCTCGGTACCAGATGAACTCCCTTAATGAGAATTAAAAACCTTCAATGAATTGAGCCGAAACAAAGACTAATCTGTATCACGAGGATTTTGGATAACAAAACGGTGCAACGAAAATTGAGAGATCCGTTATTGTTTTTAATCCTGCAATCAACTGATCAAGTTGAGCTTTTCCTTCAATCTCAGTCCACTATCAAATTAATAAATAATCAGAATTTCATCTCAAAATAAACTCGTGTTCAATTATCACTCTTAATTGCGATGTTGCTATATTGCTTAGAACGTATAGTGCAAGACGTAGTTGAAGCTCGGCTCACACGTTGAAACTCTCTCTATTTAAAGAATCTATCTCTATGTGTGAGCTTCGTCTTGCACATCTCGAATTCTCAACTCAATATCAATGAACCTCTCATGTGCTAACCTACGAATCGATCTCATGAAACCAAACCTACACCGTTACCAATAACAACTAATCCTCAATTATTATCGATCCAATTTCCCACATTCATTGCAACAAAAGCTCAAAATGGAACCCGAATAATTCGTAATTACTTGTGAAAATTTATATTTTCCTTGCTTGCAGGATAATACGTTTATTTAGCTGTCAAGTATCGATTGATATTTGTTTGTTTTTTTTTTCGTTCCTTTCATAATGAAGTGTACCGTTAACTTCAAGATGTGCACTGTGTCTCTCAGCGACCAGCAATTTCAGGAATAATTGAATTTTCAAATAATTGACAAATCGGCGAATATCAAAAAATTGAAGGTAAAGTAGATAAAGTCAATTGCAGCCGAAAAAAGATGTCAAATACAGTCGAAGGAAGATGAAATCTGTACGATCAAAAATTCTAGTGGCCAAAACAATTTTTCCACGTTAAGCGTTCCTCAGAACTAACGACGAGGACGTGGTAAAAATGCGATTCTATATTTTTCCCTTTTTTTCAATTTGCATTCTTTTGCTTCATTATCAAATTGTTTAATTATCAAAACCTGTCGAATTCATAACTAGTGAACTCGAAAACCCTTAGTTATCAAGTTTTAGGATAATTAGTGACTTTTTCCAACTCTTCATTTTTCAACTTTCAATTTTTACCAAAATCGGTGCCGATAAAATATTCGTTACCGATAGTGCTAAAGATATTTGATGCATTTTTTCAAATTGAAATGAATTCAGAGAAATTTGTTTCGATTATTTTCTCACCTTAACTCCTGAAACTTGAAGAAATGCACCCTTGAAGGTTTTAGTCTGATCTGGCTTTAGCGATGAGACACTCCATTCTAGAGCGTCCTTGAATCTTTGTCCAGTCACTGTAATTTTCACTACTCTGTCGCCGTATGGCAGCACTGTCAAAATATCGCTCATCGTTATCTATATATAATGCAGAAAAATAGAGATTATTCCAGCTCAACTTTGCCACAGGCTAACGGAAAGTGGTTCAAATTGCAAATATTAATTAATTTAAAAAAATCACGACTCAATTTTTTACGAAACAATGCATTATTCAGGAATATCAATCGTAATGACTTGTATTATTGTTAGAATGATTATTTCCTCAAATCTGGATCCATTGTTCGAGGAATCTAGGTATTTTTTTTTTTTTTTCAAAATGCTCTACCTGCCCATTTGCAGTTTTAGGTATGGAAGCTCTAATTGATCCGCTTTCATGAATAGCAATAGCAGCGTCGGTCCAACCAGCACATTTATCGCAATGGTTCACGTTCTGCAATGAAATTGTTATGAAATTAAAATTGACATTAAATAGTGAGAGAAATATGTATCGAGAATAAATTTAAAAAGCAGTATCCAATCGAGTTCATATAAATTCGTAACGATCAAACTCACGTAATCGATCATTGCATCGGTGATGAGGTTTCCTAAATTACATTCTTGTTTTCTGCAGCTATTCCATTGACCATCGAGAAAAACAATGGTCGAACCAACTACGGTATTTTCCAAAGCTGTGACAGGAGCTCGCCATTCCTCTAATTCTGCGAGAACATCTGGAGCCTATCAAAATCAAATAGATTCCTTCGAATTTATTCCTTTTTTTCAGGGATAAGTGTCCACACTAATGCAACTGATAGAACATCTTAAGCTGTTTTTAGAGGCTGTATGCCTGGGGATAGTGAGAGTTGAGCATAGTTTGACATCTTCTTCTCCATCCAGCGATTTATTTTTACAATCAGTTGAATTAATGTTTCCATACATGTTAGTTTCGAATGTTTTCAATCATTAAAAAAATATATATATATTGAAATATATGCCGTTTAGTAGCGTCATTCTGTAGAGGCTGTTTAGTAAAAAAGAATAACAAAGAATTTTTTTGTTTTTTTTCTCTTCTTTCATTTGATTCCTGTTTAATGGAAGGAAAAACTTGAGTTCCGTTGTGAAAAAAGACACATTTTTGCGCTAGAATGATTGTCATTTTTCGTAAAATCGAAATTTTTCCAATCCACCGTAAAAATATGGGATCGATAAAATTATCGCATAAGCACTTTTATCAAACAACCTCCATATAATCACGTATTTGGAAAGGGCAGTTTTCGATATTCATTTGTTAATATTTACATAAACATGCTTGAAAAAGAGCTCATGCTTAAGGAGTTTCGGTACAGGCGATACAATATTGCCATGCTAAACCATGTTAAAAACATGAAAAATTTCAAAAAGTTAAGAATTTTATAAAATTTGGTGAACATATTTTTTAGTGCCAAATTTGACAATACAAATTTTTTCAGATTTTTCTTCTACGCACAGTTATCGAGTAATTGAAGATCAAAGTTCACGTGTATAAGCATAGAGTTTCCATATATTGAAACGTTTCATGATTTTTGAACATTGGTGAGTTGTTCAAAAATCGAAACTTAGGATTTTTCAGATCCTCTTCTCTCTCGTGGAGAGGTGTGCAGGTTCGTGCACTGACCGGCGAGGTCTTTGCTAGGAGTAGGAGTCACCTTCAGATTTCCCCGTCTTGCCCGTCGAGGAGATAACTCGAACTCGGAAAGCAAGAACGACTACTCTCGTCCGGATCATGAGCAACCAGTGCTCCACTGTTAGCGCCTCCTTCTTTACGCTATAGGGCTTAGCCTCACTACGGCGTCTCTAAGGACAGCGAACTTCTCGTGACGCAATCGGCCCAGGCCTCGCTATTGCGTCACCGTACTTTAATTGTACCAAATATGTGACCAATTTCTTAACATTTTGATTTCTGTACCGAAACTCCTTAAGAAAACAGATAAGGAAACGTGAGACTCTCATGTTTAAGGAAAAACTATTCATGTTAAGGAAAAACTATTAAAAGAGCACTTGATTGTGGACATTAGTTGCTTCACAGCCATAAACTTTAACGGTTAGGAGCGATATGACAAATAAGAAGCAAGAAGTCTTTGACCTATCATTATAAAAATTATGATTTATAGATATAGGATATGCGTATTCATTTTGTGAAAAATAAGAATTTTGAAAAAAAATACCTGCTCAATGTTGTGGTCTAAGAGTATAGGTCTGCCGATAATATCCGTCACATCACCTTTGTTGTCAAAACTTATTGATATATTGCCCAAATATTTTGTGTACGCGTAGGCTTGAACAACATAAACTATTGAGCCATCTGTTTTTGTTATTTTTAAAGGATACGGGTAATGAGTTCTCTCAATATCAGGCGGTTCACCGGTATAGAGAAAAGTGTGTGTATGGCCACCGACAACGATATCGAGGCCATCAATTTCGTACGCAATTCTTTGGTCCATAGTGATACCCGAATGACCAAGTGCAATTAAAATTTGCACACCTTCAGCGCGTAATCGATTGACCTCACGTTGTATTGATTCTACCTCATCGAGGAACTCGAGATTTCCTGTATGTCCCTCGATCTTTGTATCTGGTGTCAAGTACCCGATAATACCGATCAGCGTTCCGTTCAATTTTATTATCGTACTTTTTTTCAATTTTGAACTTGGCAATGGCGAGTCATCTCTCAGATCCAAATTAGACACTACTATGGGATACATCGCATCTTGTATGTACGGCTTCAAACCCTCTGGCCCCTGGTCGAATTCGTGATTACCTAATGACTAAATAATAAGGATACGAACAATATATCAATCATGCCTTATTTCAATATAGATATTCAAGCATTTCGCAATTTCCTTATCCGCCAAGAACTGACATATTCGAACAAAATACAACAGAAAACTTAGGCACGATATTCGAAGATATCGATCGTGAAAGTTGTCAATAATTCAAGATGTCTGCAACATTTGTTTCGCAATTTACTGTACAAATTCTAGGTAGTTCTCCCTATTTCCATTATTCTTCCGAACAGGACCGATGTTCGCCGAAGTTCATTCCTCTCTTGCTTCATGAAGACTTGCTATTTTCATATAAATCATTTTAATGACTTACACTCGCATCTGGTGATAAAATATTTAAGAATTTGGATACGATCCGCCATTTGTGAACAGTGAACCATATACTGCCATCAAAAGTATCACCAGCATCCAAGAAAAGTGTTGGCGTCGAGGAATTCCGGGCTTGACGAACGAGCGTTGCAATTCTTGCAAAACCTCCGTAACATAGTTTTGCTGCTGAGGCTTTTCGCGAACATGTTGTAGAGTCTGCAAGTGTCTCTTCGAATCTTATTCGAAAATAGTAAAACGGAATATTGTCGTCAAAATGTAACATACATTTTCATTTATTAAAAAAATAATGCGAATTTTCATATTAGAATAGCAGAATTAAAGGAAAGCCTCACATAGCACATTGTTTCTTCTAGAAAGGTGATAGAAAAAAAAGAAATAACAAAAAAATCTTCAACAAAAGTGGAAAATACCCATTTCATCACAATCAAATGAGGCTTTAAAACCATACAGCTGGTAATATCTTTTATTAAAATATGAGCTAACCGAAAGAAATCAAATTTATATAAGGAATGATTCGATTCATTTAATAAAAATGCGTGAAAAATGGAAGACATAAAATGCTATTGCATCTCCGTGTATCAAGCACCGTAACTCAGCTCTACTTTTCAACTTTGATGTTAGTATTTTACAAAGACATCATTTATGAAATAACATTTGCCGCTTCTGTAGCAGTTTGTCAATCAGCATATGAGTTTTACGATCCCTGAACTTAGCGTTTTCACGAGAGAATCACATTTGACCTACGCTGTTGGTAATGTCGTTAGCGTATTTTATATGTTAATTGTGAAGTAATTTTTTTAAAAGGGATTATATTTGATAGAAATTAATTGACCCTCTCTGATTCTTTCACTCAATACTCAGGGTATTTGACACAAAAATTTCAGGGTTATTGAAAAAGTTCAAGGCCACGGCCATTTGAAATAGCTTCTGATGTCTCATCAACACGTAATTGAAGTAAGCATTAAGGAGTTTCGGTACAGGCGATACAATGTTGCCATGCTAAACCATGTTAAAAACATGAAAAATTTCAAAAAGTTAAGAATTTTATAAAATTTGGTGAACATATTCTTTAGTGCCAAATTTGACAATACAAATTTTTTCAGATTTTTCTTCTACACGGTGATCGAGTAATTGAAGACTATAGTTCACGTGTATAAGCATAGCATTTCCATATCTATAGGTATACACGTCGGGCATAAGAAATCTGCTTTAATGCATAATTACTCGATAACTAAATAGAAGAAAATTTTGAAAAAATTTGTGTTTTCGTATTTGATGTTGAAGAACATTATCACCAAATTTGATTAATTTCTTAACATTTTGCCTTTTGTACCGAAACTCCTTAATTAAATAAAAAACCAGTGCTGAGAGAACACACGTGAATTTTCATGACAAAGCACGATATATTTAAAACAAATTATCTAAAATTCCATTCTAGATAGATATTTCTATCTATATATTATCTAGAAATTTTTAGTCAGAGTACGAGCATTTGCATTAATTGTGGAAAAAACATTACTCAGTCTTAAAATATTCTCGATTACAAATCGGTTAAATAGATAAATAAAATGATTGTATAGTTAACGAATAAATTGATTCGTTTGTGAGCTATGACTTGACCATTTTCGAAACTGTTTCGCCAGTTACTACTAAAATCGAAAAATGAATTACGTAAACATTTACTGTGCTTACTATTTTAGTAAATGCTCACTTGCATGAGCTTCTATTCGTTGCTTACGTAAGCATTTACTAAAGGATTAGTAAAGGTTTGAAAACGCTATTGGATATTTAATTCAAATACGGGATAAAATTTCCAACGACGTCTTTCGATGCTGAACTATGAAATCACCCACAGTATAAAATACGTCTCTCGTATTCATCGATACTGTCATGATGCGTGACTATCTTCAATTTAAAAAATACAATTTTTTTGATTAACGGGGTTTCTGTCTGATCCATTGTTACATGTTGATGATTATAAAACCTGTTCAGATTCCTTGAATCGCTTATCAAACGAATCGTGGAATCCACGGAACATAAATACATCATGTCGAAAATCGAAAAAAAAAATGAGGTACGATACACTAAATTTACTGGTGCAAAATGTATGTTAGTTCGTGACTCAAGAAGATCGAAATCGAATAGAGTAGTTAAATATGGATCGGGGGTATTGACTCGAAAGTATTATTGTATAGATATTTTAGATTGATAGGAAATGAAAAATAAACCGCATGAAATTCCATTGGCCCACCATTCCGCATACACACAAATATTTCTATATATAATAAAAGTTAAAAAAATCTATTCTATTTTCACGTGGATAATTGAACAACTCGTTGAAATTATAAAACTGAATCTTTTGCGAGTGTTTAAATTCCATGATTTTGTAGGTTCGTTTTCTTTGTTAATTCCATATAAAATTATTTTCCATAACGTTTTGTAATGAGTTGCTTATTCGAAGAAATTATCGTGAAAAATAATTTTCACTGGAACAATTTTTTTTGTTCGAACGTATTTTTATAACAATCTGGTTTCGGTTGTTGCGAAAGATTTCTCTGGCACGGATTATTATATAGGGATATATGTACATATATATTTGACTGATTCGAAAAAAAACTTTTATTTTTTTTTTCTTGCGCATTCACGTGCGATAGTTAGATAGCAATAAAAGAGAATTTCTGTTAAAATCTGAGCACAATAGCTCAATTTTTAGAGGTCGCTATCTTGTCTTTTGTATATTTTTAATTTTTTAAAAGAAATTATTAAGAAACAACTTGAATACAGCATCATGTGAAATAACAATTATGTTATGATAACATTCAACAGCTGTTCCGTAACATAATAGACTTGAACAATGCGAAAAAGGTTGTAATATCCACATACTGAATCCTGGTAAATAAGGAATACCGTGTATACTATCACTATTCGTATCGCTTGATTGATACGCACTTCATTCTTTCTATTTTTTTTCAGAAACCTCACTTCGATAATAGTTTGCTATATGGCATGTGTCTAATCTTTAAAAATGCAGCATTAAGTTTTATAAAAAATTGACTTGTTTTGTTTTCAAACTTGTTTTGATTTTTTCTCAGTCCGTGCGTATTACATTGCGCATATTAGCTAACCATGCTAATGCGCATATTGCTGCTCACATCACCTTGTAGATGAACACAATTTTTATAGATATTTTTTGTGCTTTCGTTTTTTTTTAATCCAAAATTTATTTGCTTCGTAAATCTCAGTTCATTTTTTTTTCATTGGATTTAAATTTCATTTCATTGAAAAAAATGTTTTTTTCAATGAAATATTCATTGAATCATAAGCCTATGATATAAGCCTATGCCTCATAAGCATATGATGAAGCTATTGATGAAAAAAAATTCTTGATCAATAACCAAAAATGAAATTTAGAGAAATATCCGTCATCAACTATCACTTTTAACGAACGGCCACGATATTAATAACCTTTTTTGAACTCACAGCTGTCATTGAAATAATAAAAGCACAACTCAACTCATTATACTTGTCTTTATGAACAGAGTAGGAAGAAAATCACTGTAACTGAGAAATCAAGACTCTTGGATACATTGGCAAGCTGTCACATTCGTGATTTAGAGTCGCGGTAGCGACTCCACGAAAGTACATTTACGTTACTATATATGTCAAAGTCTAAGAAAGACGAGTCGCTACTAGAGTCTTTACAGCAAGCAGAGCTGGTCGAACGTTTTTTCAAAATTCCCGAAATTTGTTTCCACGATATTCAATCAATTGCAGCATATTCAAAGTGGTTGCGAGTTCATGTATTTTCTTTTTTTTTTTCTCTGAGCTTTGTAGCTTGACGCATGTTGTAAATATCAATATTCAATATTTCATTTTTCCGAGGCATTAAAAAAAGGTGGCGTTTTTCGCACACATTTTTTGATGTTTCGCGATTGCTGTCTAGTGACACTAGTTGCAACTAGAGAAATTCTGCTGATTAGTGTGGGACTGTATTTCCTTGATGTAGCCACCGACTTTTTTACATTACCGTAACAGCTTGTGAGGTCAAGAAAATACGGTTATAAGGATCGCGAGTGTGAAAGTTGACGAATATTTTTTGAAATTTAATTTTCGGTTGGAGTCATCAGGGAGAATTTTTTTCAATCAATGCTAGCGGTTATGAGGTTAAAAAATAATTGTGGAAATTGTGGAAGTAAAAGCTGACGGAGTCTATGATCATTTTTCATTCATGACTTTTGGTTGGAGTCAAATTTGAGATTAATTGAGACTTTTTTTTTAAGATTGAGTATTGAAAACAGGTATGTGAGTATGAATAGCTGCAAAATCAAAGTGACATGTTTCCGTTATCGTTTGTTCGAGATTTCAGCATCGTTAGAAGTTCGTCAACGGTTTTTCATATCGGTTAAAATCACTTGAAAACGTATTCGTGCGATGACCTTTGCTCCTTCAAATGTCATGTCTTATAAAAAATTCTATTCACAAAAAACTTCCATTAAGAAACCGAAAACCTGTAATAATTCGGGCCTAAAAATATCTCTCTCGACAAAAAATTGGATCCTTCTAAAAATCCGCGGTGAATTAAAAAAAAATTGTTCAAGTAAAAACTTTTCACGATAATTGCCTTACATAAGCAACTCATAATGAAAAATTGTGAGAAATAATGTTAAATGCAATTGACAGATAAAATAAAACCCTCAAAAACATGATAATTCAATTCTCGGAAATGGTTCAGTTTAAAGATCACAAAAAGTTGTTGAATTACAATCACAGCAGCACAAGATTTCAGAAAATTTCACAAAAAGTTATTGAATAAATAATAAAATTTGAAATTATAAATAGTCAAATACATTAAAACCAATTACAACAAACCTTCCGATTACAAACAAAAAAAAACTAAAGAGAAAAATTTCGGCCGGAGTACTTAGCGAAACTTTTAGCTTACTTCACAATCCACAATGTCCTTACTATTCAAAGTCACGAACTCACCAAGTACTCCGGTTGAATTTTTTCGCGTATATTTTTGTTAATAGATAGAAATGTATATCTATTGTTTTTTTTTTTTTTGTATTTTTTACGTATATCTATGTGTATATTATTGTTATTGAAACCGAGATTCATTCACGAAATGACCAATTTACTCGTCATCACAATCATCACTGATCACAGTATACCTAAAATTAAAAAATTGCCAACTTCATACATCACGTTTTCGTAAAAACGCTGCGTTCAGGGATTGCAAAAGTTCTATGTCCGACGAGCAAGCTGCTAGAAGCTGCAAAATTGATTTCTTTTAGATGAAAAAGATAAAAAATAACCGCTAGCTTTATATTTCTCTAGGCATAAAGATAA
The DNA here is from genome assembly GCA_037576405.1 of Campoplex capitator. Taxonomy (NCBI): domain Eukaryota; kingdom Metazoa; phylum Arthropoda; class Insecta; order Hymenoptera; family Ichneumonidae; genus Campoplex; species Campoplex capitator. The sequence continues at coordinate 654,820 of JARBWI010000031.1, read as the reverse complement.
ACGTGAAAAACTGATTTAAAGTTTTAAAAGTTGGGTTAGAACACGGTCTTTGCTACATAGAGATTCCGGTAGCTGTCATGTATTTGATTTTATTTCTTCGAAAATGTACTTGTCTTGATTCGCTACCGCGAATCTTTAACTCTGATTCATTATTATGGATCATTGAAACTGTTGTGTGTCATATTTGGAACCATTTAGATATTTCCTTTATATTTGTACGCAGTATGTGATTTTTTCACAACGTTGTTCAATTGGATTTTAAATCCTTTCTGCTTGAACTATAAAATTCAATAATTCAAAGATAAAACTCAGTTGTTATATTATACTTCACCTCGAGTGCATGTCATTCACGTGCAGAATATTCAACGTGAATCCTGTTTTCCCTCCAAAGATTTTGTTCGTCTTGTATAAAACCAAAACGATCAATAAAAACTTTCCGATAAACACCCGCATTTTCTCGTTCACCCGTTGATGATTCTTCTAGTAATTCTGCAAAGAATTAGAACGTAAGTCACGAGCACCATTTTTACTACTAGGGAAATGTCGCTGAAGTTTCATGGCATAAATTTTGAAAGAAACTGCACTCAATTTTGGTGGATTTATGGTGCAATATAATATGGTGGGATATGGTGGAAGTTATCATTGGCAAAATGCTTATCATATTATCACATGTCATATTTTTGATCTAACATAACATTAGTAAATACAAATGTTTTCAATCACGTTTCAACTTGGTATTTTCAAAAGCTTTTTGTACATGGCACGTGTATTTCGTTTCTAATGTGGATATAACACGTGAGCATTTTACCGAAATTGAAGTCGAATAGTCAAAAAAAAGTTTATTGGGCCATTTTTTTAGAACTTCCAGCACACAACCCATGAGTCGCAGAACAAAATTTCGAACTTGCATTTTTTAGTGAAATAAAATTATGAAGAGCTGTCTACACATAACAAGTTAACATAATGGATTGCACTAAGATGTATGTATGCACTAAGTGATTGAAGGAAATTGATTTTTTTTAAAAAGCTTCAACATAAAATGGCATAGTTTCAAGAATTCTTTATAATCATCGTATGGATGTTGATCCTGGTCGGATGAAGAAACAAAGGAAACATCAAAATGATCAATATTTCCATAAACTGCAAGGCATCTATTATTTTCTAATGTGATAACCCATTAAAAATATTCTTAAAAAAAAGCAAAACATAAAAAAAAAGTTATAAAAACGATCTCTCTCCAAAAAAATGATCAAACAAAATCGAATTACACGAAAAGAAAATGAGTCAATTGCCGCGAAAAAATAATAGATTGATAAAAAAAATTCGACCGGATTACTTGGCAAACATTTAATTTGATTTTAATTACGTATCACTTATAGCCCTGAACTCACTAAGCACTTCGAATGAAAAGTTTATCAATCTATTATATTTCCTTATTTGAATCTTATCTCGAATTGGAGTTTTTGTTTCGTAAGGATTGTTCATTTTCATTCGAGGCGATAGAAGAACTGTAAGTTCGAACTACTTGTTTTTCTATCAACACTTCCCATTATTTGGAGATTTGATAAGATAAGCACGTCTTGCTTTCTTGGAATGAAAATTTACATTATTTGGAGATTTGATAAGATAAGCTACGTCTTGCTTTCTTGAAACGAAGATTCGAATTTATTGTTGTGATTTTAAACAAAAAAGGGAAAGAATATGGAAAAATCACTCAAGGCATAAAAAAGCGATAGTTTTTTAGCTTCCATCCACCGAAAAAAATGGATTATTGTAAAAAAGAAAGAAGTGCCCTACAAGGAGAGCTTAGAATTTCGCGAAGTGCATTGCATTTAAAGATTTTCCATAAAAATAACAAAGGAAAATAGTAGGGTCTCTGAACATTGTGCTACAAAGCTTGAGGAAAAAATCGCACAGAAATGTCACTAACATATTTTTGTAGAAAATCAAATTCCCTACAAAAAGAGTCCTTACGAGCAATACGCCCAAGATAACCGTTTAACTGTTATAGCTGTTCAAAGTTGGATAGATGAAACAAAATTATTCAACAGTTTCTGTTTTATTTCTTTTTTTCTCAAGAGTTGTAGCACAATGTTCAAAAACCCTATCATTTTCTTATGTTATTCTTAAGAGTCATCGAGCTCACGTGACCAACTCAAAATCGACGGTGGCGCCTCTCATAGTAAAATATATCTATATATAGTACAAATATAGTCGCTGACACACGTCAGATGCCTCGTGTGTATTTTACCGGATTTTTCCGTGAGTTTTTATTGAAATAGCAATAAATAAATTTCGTAATGTGCAAGGAAGTGGCGTGAATCCGGCTCTGGTCTCTTCAGTTGTGGCAAATGTGTGTACAATTTGTAATAAAATAATTATTGTAATTGGCAAAAAAGCTTTCATGGCGCGGGCAAAGCGCTTTGTATTTTTGTTAATTTATTGTGTTGATAAAAGATATCTGATCTCCGAAAAGGGAGCACAGCCGGAACCAGGTGATTAAACCGAATTTTTTGATATTTTTTATATTCGCGTAATCATAAAATTCGCGACGAAATCCGGTAAAATAGAATTTTAGTTTGCTTTTTTGGCACCTGGCGCTGCGTATGCCATCGCTCGATGACTCTTAAAGAAAAACTTCAAATGCAATGCTCTTCGTTAAATTATTTAATTCTAAGCTCTCCTTATGGGATGCTTCTTTTTTTTGACAGCGAAATAATACCGCTTTTTTATGCACACCCTAATGCACCCTATATGGTATATTTACCATATAGGTTACCATTTTATGGAAAATATTCCATACTGTGGTTGCTGAATAGTCTGATTAGTAGCAATTGATTTGACTTAGTTTTTAGCACGTATTTTCGATCAGATGATCGGTTTTTTTTTTTTATTATTCGACGATGCAATGATCACAAAATAATTAAATAACACTCATTTTCGGTTTCGTCGAAAAGTGTTCACAAGCCTACGTACTATAAGTATACTCAAGTTGTCGAGACGAACGAGTTACAGATTACGATATCCGATTGAAGACACTATGCCTTCAGAGAATGAGAGTGTTTAATATACACCATCCGACACTGCTAGGTCGTATAAAGTATTCCTCCGCAATAAATCCAAAATTCTGACCGATTCAAGTAAACAGAAATGATTAATTGAAAAGTGTAAGATTAATAATTTTATGACAGTTTGATGAAGTGATCCCGTTATGTTAGCAAACAAGTGGTAGCCCACGTTTCTGTGTGCGCTAAAACTTTCCTAACCCCATCGATCAAGTGATGCGGAAGAATTTAACATTCACAAAGCGCACATGCGAGGTGTGCGTGGTGATTGATTCATACTTTAACAAATATAAGCACTGGTTTCATAATCGTGTCATTTCTCACAAAAATATTCATTTTTTTCATTCGATTGATTAATTTTTGTTGGATACAATGCATTTAACCCCAAGTTTCTACATGAATTTTTTCTACTCGATTGTCCTTATATCGGGACAATTTATCTCTGGCCAGTTTGCGAGCTTATCACTCTGTTTGCAATCAATATTTTTGAGAGTTTTTTTTTCATTTATTTACAATATTTCGTGAATACTGAAGCCAGCTTCGGAGAGACTCTTTTCGAACTCTATCCAAGTCTTGCAGAAACTGTTTCCGAGACTTTCCGAAACTTTTGATATCTTTTTTTTGTGAGTATTAATAAAACACTTTTTGCGATTTTTCAAAATCACATCCAAGAGTCTCATCAAGAATTATCCGGTAACGAATCACATTCTCAACACAAAACCTCTATGAAAAGTTTTAAAAGAGAAAAAATGAACTTCATGGTTTTTTTCAATTTTATTTTATTCTTTAAATTTTTTTTCTGCACTGCTATTTTTTTCATACTGATTTTTTAATTCTTGTATCTGATGTTGGAAATACAGAATGACCGTATTTTCAAGTAGCCAAAAGATTTTATATCAAGGATTGGAAGGTAATTAAGTATTGGGCTATTAATGCTTTAAGGGATCATCACAGTGTGAACCTCCAAAAAATCACTGATTTTCGCGATTTTTTTTTTTATGGTTAGGATAAGCTAATCGGTCTGGTATTTTTTTTGCAAATCAAGGCAGTCATGAACAATACAAAATTATTTTTTGTGAGTTGATTTCTTTATTGTTGAATATTATTATAAAAAATTATTGAAAAGTTCGTTCGAAAAAAAACGTTCTATACTGCGTCCAAGATTGCGGCCTTAATTCTGATCTGAAACCAAAAAATTCAAAAAGATTATTAATCTGTAGGAAATTTACTATTGGCCTGAGGATCCTTTTTCGTTTTTTTTTTTTAAATTTGAAAAAATGGTGGCGGTTTGAACAAAACGTATCGAATTTAGCCCTTTTTTCGACAGTTTTTTGTAGAAAAAAATAGGAAGATAAAAAAAAATCTTCTATACCACGATAGAAAATGACATGAAGAATGTTCTGATAAAGTTAGAAATGGATAGCTTGAAAACCCTTCTTTGGAAAGTGGACGCCATTTTGAAAAACACCATTCCGAGAAAAATGCGTTTAAAGTTTGGAGTTTACTTACGATCAATCGGCAATGCCAGGTCCATACCATATTTCTTCTGCTTTCTCAAAAATTAATTCCTTGAAAAATTTTGTTTCGGCGAGAACTAAATTACCGCAGGAACGTACACGCGCAAGTAGAAACAAAGGAATAACGGTTGAACGGAGAGACGGACGCGACAGATGTTGCGCTCCGTTCTCTTTTTCTAAGAAATGCTGTAGTGATCAAAATAATTTGAATTTCGATTTGAAAATTTGACATAATGTTTATAACAGTGTATACTATCCGATAATGAAAAAAAAAAAAGTCAAACGATTTTTCGAAAATTTCACACTGTGATGATCCTTTAAGGAGGTTGGCTACACACAACAATGTTGCCATGTTAAAAGCATAGAAAAATTCGAAATGATTAGAATTTAATGAAATATACTAAAACGGCTGAACATATTTTGAAGAGATTTCGTATGAAGGCGTCTTAGGTGTTGAAATAACACACAGAATACTTTTTATCTCAGAAAAATGCATGGTTTCTGTGGAATAGCGTGTGACGGTTTTTTATTTTGAACCGTCCCTTAAAAATAATTCGAACGGATAATTTGCTCCCGTCTCTCTAGCTCGATACTCAGGCCACGCAACGATCTCACAGGGCTTGCCTAGAGCGATAATTCTCCAAATTTAATATTAATTTGCGTCCCGAATATTATAACATTTTTTCATGTCGAGGTACTTCGGAAAGCTGAAGGATGACGAGAACAATTCAAGGCGAATTCAAGGAATAAATTGTCGAATCGGTCGTTTGAGGACGATTCAAATGGGACGAAAATCGAGATAACGGCCAATCATCGTCATATTGAAACGTATTTCGAGCGGAGCTTATACGTTGGCCATCTCCGACTCTTCTCAAAATCACGAAGTCGTATTCGTTTGAAGGAAGTTCCATCGATAACGATCGGGCGATTTCGGGAAGAATTCGAACCACGGAATATTCGAGAAAGATCGAGAATTACGACATTGTCGGTTAACATCGCCGATCACGCTTCCCGGTTCGAAAAATCGGGACAGTAGTAATTAAGGCGACTGTCGGTATTCCATTTTCCCACTGAAAGTCAGTATCCCGTAAAATCATAATTATCTGAATCATCGTCGATTGGATTTATCTCTTATCAAACTGGTTGAAATTGACATTTGAAGGTCCATTAGTACCGATATAATAATCGAGCTAGGGGTGAAGTTGCGAAATCAATTACAAATAAGAAATATTCCTGATAATGAAAATTCTTCGGGGCCCAGTCTCACGTTCGCATACATTTTTCACGCGACGGTTCTGTCAATCACTTCGAAAATATTCGTATTAAGGGAGGGGAGGGAGGGAGAGCCCACTGTCCTACCGGCGATTCCCGATTTCCCGCTTATCCAATTCGGTGGTTGAGCTTCTTTCTTCAATTAATAATTCGTGATAAATAAAAACGGTGTTTCGAGAAATAGTTAAATTATTAGAACGTCGTTCTCATAAAACCTCGAGAAACTCAGTCGCGGCAATGGTTTTGTCTCCGGAGGAAATAACGCCTCTTCGAATTTTCCGCGTATCCTTGGCCTTCGTGGAGCAGGTTGCGATTATTTTCGCCGATTATATTAGACCGATCAGATCAATATACGTATTGCACAATGTTGCGAGGTCGTTGACATAAGTCAAACTCACGGACTAGGTCTGTGCGTATCGGATTAGATCCGAGGCTCTCCGTGCAGAAAATAAAAACACGTTGTGTGGCATACAGTCCATTTTGAACAACAGTTTGTCGTTTTTCTGAGTCAGTAGTTTTATGTGTTCAAAACTCGATTGATAGGTTTGGAGGATGTCTCTGAGCCAAAGACAAAGGACTTTTCTCCAGAGGAACAACAAACCGATTCCGAGGACACATACGAGGGGTCGATTAAGGAAGTTACGACACCCAGATCAACATCCACGGATAAATGGCCGCAAAAGGAGCAGGTATCAAATTCCGAACAGGATTCGGCTCCAAGATCTGTTATGGATCGAACAACAGAAAGTGACAAGGTTGACAAGGTCGATCAGAGTCAGGAGGTCGATGACAGTTTGCTGCAAGCGCTAGGGCAGCGAGTAGTGATCGAAAAACCAGTCAGAACCCCGATAGCTGAAGAAATTGTCATGTGTTGGACAGACTTGTTCAAAGTCGGTCTCCCCAAAGAAGAAAAGAACGTACTACTTAAAAAGTATGGAATTCCGGAAATCTGCGCATTTGTTAAGCCACCAAAAATCAATCCGGAAGTGAAAGCTTCTCTTCAGGAACCAGTTACAGCAAGAGATTCCCGTTTAGTTGATAAACAAGAGATGCCATCAGTTCGCTTAGCGGCTGTAGGATCGACACTATCAGAACTACTGAAGGGACAGTCCATCGAAAAAATTGATATGTTCGAAAGATTGAGCGATGTAGGAAGACTACTTGCAGATTTACAACGCGAAGAAACATTGACAAGGAAAGCACTGATCTTCCCTAACCTGAATACAGCAGTAAAAGAAACACTGAAGGCTACAGTTGTAGATGAGTGGCTCTTTGGGGGACATTTAGAAGAAAATTTAAAAATAGGAAAAACCTTGGAGCGCTCGGCTAAAGACTTGAGCAAGACGACACACGTAAACGCACACCTGCCGTATAAACTTTAAACATCTACTAGGTGATCTCGAGAAAGAGGCGCGAAATACAATTATACGATTAAACGAACTTACATGGAAGTGAAGTTCAATCGTAATTGTATGCAGCGCCTCTTCCGAAGAGATCACTTCCCACCCTCCCATAGCAAATTATCATGGCCCGGGTAAATACGGCAGTATTTTGAAGAAATGAAGCATAAAATGACGACGCAGAGTTGTCATAGCAACGGGAAAACTTTTAATTTTACTGTAAAGTTGTGACAATATTGGCATGGAGAAAGGGGTACTACTAGGTGATCTCTTCGGAAGAGGCGCTGCATACAATTACGATTGAACTTCACTTCCAGGTAAGTTCGTTTAATCGTATAATAATTAAATCATTGTTATAATAATCTGGTGTTCTTCGATTATTTTCGATTTTCACCCTGCCCATCCGCTGAAATTCGCCGGTCAACCGTCTTTCTCTCTCTTCATTGTCGAGTCGCTTTGCGACTGTCGCCCACGGGAAAAATCGACAAAAAAGAGAGAGAACGACTTTCGTCACATTGTGGATTTTTGCGATAATAAAATTTCCGTCACAAGCTATTCCCTTTTTACGCAGCAGCAGAACAACAGATCAACGTGATTTTCTGTATAGTAGAGATGTATTAGCATATGATTTACGACATACAATAAGATTGAACAATATCTGACGTGTCTTTGAGCTTTGTACTGTCGTCTGGAGGTCGGCATTTAATGTGTTGTGTCATGCTATACTAATTTTAGACATATGTAATTTCTAGGAAAATTCATATCGTTTAAATACTATTCACATGGGTGAAGCCACCGGCATAGGAAGTCTCTTCTATCTCTATCTCTATCTCTATATATATAAATCTGTTCGCTAAAAAATGTTTGTCCGCTTTTCAATCGAAAATGGCTGAACCGATTACAATGAATCTTTCACGAGATTAAAGATCATGATTCAAACTGAGTTTGTGGTTTTGTAAAATTTCGTTATCTCAATTTTTACAGAAATGGAAAAAAAAAATTTAATGATTTCGTTCAATCTCCAATTTTAAAAACTCGACGGTAGTTAAATACTAACGATAAATAAAAAAAACGATTTACCAATTTGAAGGGAATTGGAAAACGAACAAAATGAGCGGTGGTTGAATGCTCAATTCGGTATAGAAAAAAAGTTACAGCATTTTTAATGAAATTATGAAAAATTGAAAATACGAAAATCTTTCGTTTGATTATTTTATCCAGAAGAAAACTGAAGAACTACGCATGAAATTGAAAAGTAAACGCAAAAAGATGGCTCATGTTACATCGTAATATTTTTTTCATGTGAATTCAAAAACAATTAAAAAAAAAAAAAAAAAAAAAAAACTAGCTAGAACAGGCTAGATGTGCCTACTAGATATGCCGCGGGCGAAGCCCGCAGGCACAGCTAGTATATATATAAATCTGTTCGCTAAAAAATGTTTGGCCGCTTTTCAATCGAAAACCACTGAACCGATTACGATGAATCTTTTACGAGATTAAAGATCATGATCCAAACTAAGTTTGTGGTTTTACGAATTTTGTTATATCAATTTTTACAGGGATGCACAAAAAAAGTTTAACGGTTTCGTTCAATCTCGAATTTCAAAAACTTGTCGGTAGTTAAATACTATCGATATACGAAATAATCGATTTACCAATATGAAGGAAATTATAAAACGGACAAAATGAGCAGTGGCTAAATGGTCAATTCGGTATAGAAAAAAATTACAGCATTTTTAATGAAATTATGAAAAATTAAAAAAATTATAATCTTTCGTTTGATTTTTTTTTCCAGAAAAAACTAAAGAATTATATCTGAAATTGAAAAAGAATCGTAAAAAGCCCATTTAACTTCCTAATACTTTTTTTGATATCGATTCAACAAAAATTCAAATATTTGTTTTGCATGCACAGCTAAATGTACCTGCTAAGTAGGCATAGCTAGTTAATAATATTTTTTCAAAATTATTAATGCTGTTAAGTCGATGTTCGAATTGTAAAAGCTGACTGAATTATTTCTTAAACTCTACGATCAGTGTGAATCAGAGTGCGTTTTGAGAGTCCCTATGGCTCTCCTGGAAAAAGGTCTCAGCAAGATTCTCGAAGAAAATTTTCCGAAGTTTTGGCAAGAGTCTCGGAGGGACTCTTGAACGTGATTTTGGAAATCGCGGAAAGTGTTTTATTGTCACGTCCCAAGGTGTGATGAAAAAGTTAAAACAGTAATGTCGAGCGGTAAACGCTATGCTCTTTAGGCTTTTCCTTTCAGACGTTATACAAGTACGTAGATGTAGATACGATTCCAAGAGTGTCGTGGATGAATGCTGATAAATCTCGAGAGATTTTGTTTTTTGTCTAATTGTAACTCTAATTGTAAGATAGTGATAAATAATGAAATTACGATGATTCTTTATGCTCGTTTTTAATGTAATAATTGGTTAGTTATTGTACAATAGTTGATACAAACTTGCCTACAAATTTATAGATAACTACGGGCTTCGCCCGCGGCATCTAGCACGTACATTTAGCTGTGCATGCAAAACAAATATTTGAATTTTTGTTGAATCGATATCAAAAAAAGTATTAGGAAGTTAAATGGGCTTTTTACGATTCTTTTTCAATTTCAGATATAATTCTTTAGTTTTTTCTGGAAAAAAAAATCAAACGAAAGATTATATTTTTTTTTAATTTTTCATAATTTCATTAAAAATGCTGTAATTTTTTTCTATACCGAATTGACTATGTAGCCACCGCTCATTTTGTCCGTTTTCCAATTTTCTTGATATTGGTAAATCGATTATTTCGTATAACGATAGTATTTAACTACCGATAAGTTTTTGAAATTCGAGATTGAACGAAATCGTTAAACTTTTTTTGTGCATTTCTGTAAAAATTAATATAACAAAATTTTGAAAAACCACAAACTTAGTTTGGGTCATGATCTTTAATCTCGTAAAAGATTCATCGTAATCGGTTCAGTGGTTTTCGACTAAAAAGCGGTCAAACATTTTTCAAAGAACAGTTTTATATATATACTAGCTGTGCGTGCAGGCTTCTCCCGCTGCATAGAGCAGGCGCATCTAGCCTATTCTAGTTGTGAATTTTTCCTATTTTAATTTTTTTAATTTAATTTTTTAGATAGATGAATTATTCCATTTAGAGTTTCATCAGTTTTATATAAATATGAGGATTGAGGAATAAAAATTGTTTTTGAATCTATATAAAAAATGAAAGTATTACGATGTAACGCCATCTTTTTGCCTTTCATTTTCAATTTCAGGGGTAATTCTTCAGATTTTTTCTGAATAATGTGACTAAACAGGAGATTTTTATTTTCCTAATTTTTCATCATTTCATCAAAAATGCTGTAAATTTTTTTCTATACCGAATTGAACATTCAGTCACCGCTCATTTTGTTCGTTTTCCAATGTCCTCCAAATTGGTAAATCGATTTTTCCGTTTATCGATAGTATTCAACTACCGATGAGTTTTGAAATGTGGAAATTTAATGAAATTGTTAAACTTTTTTTTTTGCATTTCTGTAAAAATAATGATAACGAAATTTTGCAAAACCACAAACTCAGTTTGAATCATGATCTTTGATCTCGTGAGAGATTCATCGAAATCGGTTCAGTGGTTTTCGATTGAAAAGCGGCCAAACATTTTTTAGCGAACAGATTTTTATATATAGAGATATAGAGATGAAGGTACCTTACCGAGGAGGTGTCGTTATTATTCGTTACAATTATCGTTACTTCTTTTTATTCTTCTGGTGTCGTAGTCGTGGTCTCGCTGAGGACCCGGGAATAATAGAGACTTGAATACGATTTTATAGTTTACTTACCTCGGATTTGTCTTCTTAATATAAAATAAAACTTTAAAGAGTGAAGACGATGACAGTGAACTGTTAGACAAATAGGACTACTGCAAACACTACAATCGCGACTTGAAGCGCGGAACGGAGTGCGGATTCTTAGGGAAAATCATGGGTTTATGTAGCGTGAAAATAACTGATAACAGGGCATCTTTTGCGCTTTAGTTGGGAGTGAATTCGGTCATTGGAATTGATTTCCTAATTCGGGGATCAAAAGACAAGCCGCCTTGGCGTATTTTGCTAAACCGCACAAATGTTTATTCGGTTACTTGCATGATTTAAGAATGTGCTGGGATGACGTCTGCAGCTCGGGTCATGGAAACTGATTATTGAATTTTTCGTATTTTCGGAAACTATGCTTAGGATCTAATACGACATGTGCTCACGGAGACTTTTACACGATAAATTACTATGTTTTTATAGTAATGTCGGACTATATCGGTATAATATGAATACTCGATGCTGAAAATGCTAAAAACTTCCAAAATTTGGGGAACCATTACTGTAGCACATAGTAAATAATGCACTACGCTATTTCGAAAACCGTCACTGGCCAAATTTTGATTGAAAACATACGAAATATTACTATTATTTTGTGAGAGCTTAGGGAGGAACACAGTAATTGTTCGTCTGTCCCACACGAAAAATCGATTAAGTTTCATATTTTGCTTTTAACAAGTCGTAATCATTACTTATTCCCTCATCGAATTTTAATTCATAACGTAGTAAAATTCACGTGGACACGAGAACGCTGACGTGTTGCGGTTATGAACATCGAAATTTACTAGTGGCACATAGTAAAATTTTGAGCAGTCGCTTTGTTTATGTTTGTGCTCGCAAACTGATGTCCGACATCAGTTTTTCGGTCTTGCTACGACCGTTGTCGAGAGCACGTGGTATATATTTCGAGTAGCGTTTCAAGGCAACTTCAAAGGTGAGTTTCTTATTTTATTATTAATTACCATACTATCTTTGTCTCCGTTTAAACATGACTTTCCTCAGAGCCCTAAGAAGCGAATTTGGAACCAAGATCCACACGTTCTTCGGGAAATGAAAAAAAAGTGTCGGAATCCAATGTGCGATTAAGACAACTGTGTGCTAATGCTAAGTCCATAAGAAGTTCTAATCCCCAGACACTTCATGACTTCATCATGGAAATTTTGCCCACGTCACAAAATGATTAAATATTGGTACGGCACGGGAGAGGAGCGTTCTTCGGCATCGAAGAATCTCTTTCGAGTAAATCCAGAAAGGCCAATCGCGAGCGTATTTATCGAAAATTAATTTTATTTTGAATTATTTTTAATATTGTACGAGCGAGCGGTGGTTATCCGCGAGAATGTTGAGTCGAGGAAAGCCAGGGAATGCTATCGAAACGTCATCGAGTCGGAGAGCCGAGGGAAATTCAAATTTCGAAAGAGTTTTCAAGGTCATCGCGCGAGGGTCGCTATTAACTCCATGCCCTCACCCTCAGCTGTCTACCTCAGGATGCATTTATCAGCATCCAGAGGATCACCATATTCCCGTTCGAAGCCGAAAGCATAATTTTACCGTGTCGAAACATCGAAGATACCGCTCAACGGAACATCGAAATTAGCGTTCAGCGTAACGACAAAAGGATCGGTTCAGCATATCGTTGAAATTCAAAATAAGACGTTGAGGTCAGGTCGGCGAGAGAAGGTTTTCGAAAACTCTCGAAAATTCTAGAACAAACGGTTGCGATTCTCGCGAGTAGGCTAAGGGTGGGGGGTTAGGACCCTAGTCCGCGTACTTGCTCTCAGTACAATTATCGAGGACTCGAGTTTTGGGCAGCAATGACGGAGGACGTCTTTTCTCGAGCCGTTGCCGTTCCTGATCAAAAATCCGACGCCGCCAGAATATCGATTGTCACTATAATCTTTTACATATATTTCATTTGAATCTTTCGGTCGTAAAGAGGGGCATTCTTGGCGATCAAAAAAGAAGAAACTTACAAGCTATTATTAGATAGAAGATATATAGATAGATAGATAGATAGATAGATAGATATGTTTATTATTGTACTAGGGTGGTGGCCCGAGGGTACAAAAGAAGCGAGTAGGGGGTTTGAGAAACAAGAAAAAAATATATATATTGTAACGGGACAGCCTTATCCCCTGTCACGATTTCTGGTTTCACAGAAATCCTGACAGAGGGCGACGGACTGAGCGCTCTCGCGTCAGCGGAGCATCACCCGTACGCCGATAAGGCTTCCTCACCTTTTCATTCTCCTCTTCCTTATTCCTATCAAAAAATTATTCACAATAATCATGGAGCGGTTGAAAGTCGCAATGGACGGTATAAATCCCGCGTCGACGATGGAAGCGAGTTCCAAAGCCGGGTGGAGGAGACGAACGCCGATTTTTGATAAGGTACTAATATTAGGTGCGATACGCTACCCTTTTTTTTAATAAATTACTGATCAAGTCGTAGATGAAGAAACAAAAATATAGAATTTCATTATATTTTTTCCGGCCATTTTTCATTTCCATCAAATATTAATAACGGACCGGCGTGAGTCAGAGTGCTGACACTGCCTCATCGAGTCAAATATGTCGTTTTTCCGTTTTTTTTCCCCTATTTTCAATTGAGTTTTTTAATTAAAATTATTATCGTCAAGCATTAAAATTTCATGATTGATAAAGTTTATGGAAATTGCTTTTCTTTATAAATAGGATTTAATTATCAATGAATGATTTACGTTAAAAAACCAAATGTCGAATGAATCATAATCGACTTTCTTCAAATTTAATTATGATTATTATATTCTTCCATTCATGTGTTGTGTCCCAATTTGGCACCAATTACTGAAATAAATTCACTGACGAAAATAAAGAATTCGCAATTCTCACCCAAAAATTTTCTTGAAGCCAAAAAAAATTTTTTCAAGACAAAAAAAATTTTTGGGTACGAAAGTATTCAACTATTGGGTCAGAGTACGTGTTTTTCGGCATTTTTTGAATTTTTCCAACGTTATTAGCAGATTAACACCCAGAAAAAATCGTACTTCCACTACGGGCGGTAGCTCAAAGTGTTTGGCATATAATCAGCGATTTTTAGGAATTTTTTCAGATTTTTAAAATGGGGCTTTTTTTTGGACTTTTTTGGATGTTTTTTTTTTTTTTTTTTCGAAAATGACTCTTCAGAAAAATCTGAAAAAATTCCAGGGTGTCTTTTAGACTTCGTATAATCATATAAAAAATAATTAACCAAATCGGCGAGGGGCAGGGAAAAAGTCCGCCGGTTTGACGTGGAATACCTCATATGTTCTGAGAAATTCGACACTTTCATTCACGAAATATTAGAGAAGAGAAAACAATGGATTAATTACGTATTCCTATTGCAACGATTTATTATGTATTGTTACTAACCATCGATTCTTAGCAGGTAATGGTATCCTGAAATCATAACGTTTTGGGTATTTCGTATTAATTCACAATATATCCGATCTTCTATACTCGCTGTGGCCATTCCTTGTGTGGTGCATAGAAACATCGGTACCTTTATGATTAATTCCTCAGCGTTCACGGCAATAACGACGAACACTAGGATTGTAAAGCACAACACGTTCAACTTAATTTCTGTGTAAAAAAAAATACAGTATAAATTACTTATTCGTTTATTCGAATAATTTATTAATTCTGCACCTCTGTTCGAACGTTTGCGTCAACTTACAGCTCCAATTTTTCATCAAAATGTAATATCTTTGTTCTCTTGTATAAAATAATAAATGATAGTAAATCTTCTACATACTTTCACTTGAAATACTTTTACCATAAAAGAGCAAAGGGAATTTGGAAAAAAAAAATTGATGACAATGACAAAATATTAATGCTTTTTCCTTCGATGTACAATTTGTCTCCATTCAATTAAGTCGAATGCCATGCACGCATCAAAAGACTTTAGAGTTTCGAGACAAGTACATTGACAGCCGTAACGTCTACTGGCCCAGGACTCGCCAAGACTGTACTTTCTCTGAATTAAACAATTCGCGGTGATGGGGATAAAATTGGCATCTCATTTCGTTTAATTACGAAGCTCAGGAATCATTTGATGTTTTTAAAATTCAGTAATTTTTTTTTCTTTTAAAAATAAAAAAAATATTTAACTTACCCCTTTTAATGGATTACTTCTTTCATTAGGAATACAAGTCTAACGATGTAGACTGGCTGGATGTTTACGATGCGGTTTTTCAGAACGCAAAAATATTTTATTAGGAGCCACAGCAGCAGCGAGCGTAGGTAATTGAAAAAAGTCGACCTGAGTTCGAAGTTTGTCACACTCTTATATACATATTCGAACGTGCCTTTTTTCCGAACGTTTTTCATTTTCATTAAATATTAGTTAGAGCGCTGACACTATCACATCCATTAGAATATGTCGTTTTTCCGTTTTATTTATTTTTTTTATTTTTAATTGAGTTTTTTTAAATTAAAATCATTATCATCAAGCCGTAAAATTTCTCGGTTGATGAAGTTTATGAAAACTACTTTACTTGAAAAATGATTCAAATTGAAAAACAAAATTTAATAATTAGTCGAAATTGTTCTCAATATGAAAAGTGAATGGGAATTATTTTCGTTTTATTATAAATTTACATAAAATGGAAAAATATCGAAATCATGATCCATTTGCCCTGAATTTCACTATGATTATAATGTTTATTGATTTATTTATTACTAGAAAATTTGGACCCAATCCAAAAACCCAAACGTTCTGAAGTGGCGGATTATTATTATTATTACTTACGACCGTTTTTGTTTTATTTACAGCGTTATTTTTTTGTTTGTTTCATTACAGAGATTCTTCATTTGTTATTTCAGTCAATGAGTCAGTCGTTGTCATCAGTCAGTCAGAAACTAACTTGGTTATTTTTTTTCATTCGATTCCTGATATACAACACAAACGGTTAATACGTAACATTAAATATGGAGCAACCGCGACGACCAGTGGTCAAACTTTATAAAACCATGGCCACAGTTTATACTGCGGATGGCTGCGAGTACCATAGACGAGGAAGCAATAAAAACAGTAAAGAAAGTTCATCAGACAGTTCGGAAAATCCTCGCAAACCACCAACGATGTAAGTATTAACGAAAACATTTTCATTGTCACGCGAGATCACCACTAAGTAGATCGTCGCTAGAACGATCAATCTCGGTCTCTCCGATTCCTGCGCATCATCGATCTCCGAAAAGCGCGGAAAATCTAATGCTGTAAAAAAGTTGGGACAAGTACATTTACTTCTGCCGAATAATAGTTTCGAGTGGCGAAGAATTATGTCTAGACTCACAACATCACAGGATTTCAAAAAACTTCACAAAAAGTAATTGAATAAATGAAAATTTTGAAATCATAAACAATCAAGTATATAAAAACCAATGAACAAACCTCCTAATTACAAAAAACAAAAAAATAAAGCAACAAAAAGATTTCGGTCGGAGTTCTTGGGGAGTTCGTGACTTTGAGATGTAGGTGAGGTATTCCACGTCAAACCGGCGGACTTTTTCCCTGACCCTCGCCGATTTGGTTAATTATTTTTTATATGATTATATGAAGTCTGAAAGACACCCTGGAATTTTTTCAGATTTTTCTGGAGAACCATTTTTGAAAAAAAAATCCATAAAAATCCCAAAAAGTCCAAAAAAAGCCCCTTTTTGAAAATCTGAAAAAATTCCTAAAAATCGCTGATTATATGCCAAATGCTTTAAGCTACCGCCCGTAGTGGAAGTACGATTTTTTCTGTGTGTTAATCGGCTAATAACGTTGAAAAAATTCAAAAAATGCCGAAAAACACTTACTCTGGCCCAATAGTTGCATATTTGGGTACCTAAAACCAATTTTCGTCACAATTTTCGAACAATCGAATAAAAAAATGGACCTTGATATAGTTGATATAGTGAGCTAGTAGTTACGAATTCCCAATATAATAAGATTTTACGTACAATATTTGGAGCTGTCACACAGGTCATTGAAGGATCTTTTTCTAGAGTTGGAAAAAAATAGATTTATATATCATTTGATAAAATTGAATAAAACTATTGAATTAATACCTCAACTTTTTGCCTGGCTCAATTTTTTTTTGTTTTTTACTGGTCTGAAATATTCCAAAAAAATTTTTGGGTACGAAAATATTCAACTATTGGGCCAGAGTAAGTGTTTTTCGGCATTTTTTTGAATTTTTTCAACGTTATTAGCCGATTAACACACAGAAAAAATTGTACTTCCACTACGGGCGGTAGCTTAAAGTGTTTGGCATATAATCAGCGATTTTAAGAATTTTTTTCAGATTTTTAAAAAGGGGCTTTTTTTTGGACTTTTTTGGATTTTTTTGGATTTTTTTTTCAAAAATGGTTCTTCAGAAAAATCTGAAAAAATTCCAGGGTGTCTTTCAGACTTCATATAATCATATAAAAAATAATTAACTAAATCGGCGAGGGTCAGGGAAAAAGTCCGCCGGTTTGACGTGGAATACCTCAGGTACATTATGCGAAGTAAGCTAAACATTTCGCCAAGTACTCTGGCGGAAATTTTTTTGTTGCTTTAGTTTTTTATTTTAGTGACAACGACGTCGTCAGGTCGATGTCGTTCAGTTCGTCATCCAGGTCGACGTCGTCGTCATCCAGGTCATCGTCGTCGTCGTCCACGTCTTCGTCATCGTCCATGCAGGTCGTCTCCGCCGTCCAGATCGTTATCGTCGTCGTCGTCGAACTATACTCCAGTGTATGGAGCTATTTTCTTGAAGATGTTTTATCAACTGATAATAAAATTTCAATCCAGGATTAAATTTTATCGCCAATTGGCAATAAATTCGTCCTTAATTGGAAATTTTATAATAAATCAAGAGTCGCGGTAGCGATTCGAGACAAGTACATTTACGAAGCGAGTCGCACGAGACACTTTTACCAGAAGGACCGTGTTTCTACTTGTTTTCAAAAATTGTTTCTTAAATATAATCTAAATTACAGCGTTTTAATTAATAAATAATTAATATATATCTCTATATATATAAATCTATTCGCTAAAAAATGTTTGTCCGCTTTTCAATCGAAAACGGTTGAATCGATTACAATGAATCTTTCACGAGATTAAAGATCACGATTCAAACTGAGTTTGTGGTTTCGTAAAATTTCGTTATCTCAATTTTTACAGAAATGCAAAAAAAAAAAATTAATGATTTCGTTCGATCTCCAATTTTAAAAACTCGACGGTAGTTAAATACTAACGATAAATAGAAAAAAAACGATTTACCAATTTGAAGGGAATTGGAAAACGAACAAAATGAGCGGTGGTTGAATGCTCGATTCGGTATAGAAAAAAAGTTACAGCATTTTTAATGAAATTATGATAAATTAAAAATACGAAAATCTTTCGTTTGATTATTTTATCCAGAAGAAAACTGAAGAATTATGTCTGAAATTGAAATGAAAACGCAAAAAGATGGCCCAAGTAACATCAAAATACTTTTTATATATTTTTTTTTATGTAGATTCACGAACAATTTTTATTCCTCATTCCTCATATTATTTAAAACTGATGCAACTCTGAACGAAATAATTCATGTATCTAAAAAATTAAATTAAAAAAATTAAAATAGGAAAAATTCACAGCTAGAATAGGCTAGACACGCCTGTTCTATGCAGCGGGCGAAGCCCGCACGCACAGCTAGTAATATATAATAATATAAATAATTCATAAATAAATAATAAATTAATAAATAATAAAAAAAAAATTAATAAATAATAAAAAAAAATTAATAAATAATAAAAAAAAATTAATAAATAATAAAAAAAAATTAATAAAAATAAAGGTTCATCTAAATTCACGTATTTTTTTTTTCTCTTTTGATCGCGACTAATTAGAACCTTGTAGCTTGAAGAGTATTGTTGTTTCTTTCGTTGTGCCAAAAAATTGAGCATTTTTTTGCACCCATTTTTGATGTTTATTTGGTTTTTTTCGTAATCGCTGTCTAGTGACACTATAATGATATTTGGACGATACACTGACTCTATACTGAAACAAAAATGACCTGCTGTAATATTCGAATTCTTGTAATTCGTTTATCTGCTCGAGTTATTTTCTTATGCGTGTGGGATGTGTGGGAAAAGGATAGGAATAGGACTAATCTCAGGAGAGCGTCTCGACTCTGTTTACATTTTGAGCGCGACGGACTCTGTTGTCATCATCGGCTGGAAAAGGATGGAGAGATATGGTTTTGAGGATAGAGTTCTTTTATATTCTGTATTTCTTTTATTTCGTGATAGTCAGACGCAATGCCGAGAGGCACGCAATAAAAGAGAGACGTTCAACGAATAATCCTCTATTTTGGAAAGAACTCTCTATTAGATTTAGGAGATTTCAATGATTTGAGAATTGTATCATATGTTTCTTGAGACTATAACTAAATGGCATGAGCTATACCGAGATTCTTATAATAACTACGTGGCCTGGGCTGTGCCGAGAGAGCGATTCTTTTAATAAGCAATGATCAGACGCTGTGCTGAGAGACGCTTATCAAAAGGAATCAGGGTTTGAATATTGTGATAGCTGGACGCTATGCCAGACGACACAATATTCGGATTGGAATGGGTTTGTCCAAGGAAACGGGATAGCTGGACACTATGCCAGGAGACACGTCTTGTGGGTTCTCAGGTATGCGTAATAGCCAGTGTAATGTTGGGAGATACGCAAAGAGGTTTGAATTGAAACCAGGACCTGGATAAAAATGATAAGTGACCGGAGTGCTGTTTTATATACTGTTGGGCTCCGTGATCCGGCGAGGCGCGCGGTACGGGTTTTACCTTGCTGCGGTGCGGAGTCGGATCTCGAAGCTTCGGCGACTCACTCACCACACCACCTCGAGCGTTTGTTCTCGCTCCACTGGTGTGTATGTGCGGTGGTAACGTGTATCGTTACAATACCTATATATTTCCGATTGACTTCTCTGTTCAAACTCATTTTACAATGACAGCTGTAAGTAAAAAAAATGTTATAAAGATAACGGTTGTCCGTTAAAAGTGACAGTTGTGAGGCTGAAGAAAAAAGATTACAAAGATCGCGAGTGCGAAAGTTAATGACAGATATTTATAAAAATTTCATTTTTGGTTTAATCAGAATTTTTTTTTGTATCATTAATAGTGATCGTTGTGAAATTTGGAAAAAGTTGTAAAAATCGCAAAAGTGAAACTAACGGAGTCTGTGATTATTTTTTATTCATTACTTTTGGTTATAGTTATGTTTGCGATTGAGATTTTTTTTCAATTTCCGATTATTTAAAATAGCTGTGTCGGTGTGAATAACTGTAAAATTAAAATAGGATGTTTCCATTGCTTGTTTTTTTTGAGATTTCGGCATCGGTGAAAATTCGTAAACGGTTTTTCGTATTTGTTTAAAATTCTTGGAAGCACATACGTGCAATAAAAACCTTTCCTCCTCCCACGAAAGTTGTCGCATATGAAATAAACCCTTCCCACAAAAAAATCCTTGCGAAACACAAAACCCTGTAATGACCCGTGCCAGAAAAATGTTTCTCAAAAAAAAATCAGATTTTTTTAAACACTCGCAGTGAATTGTAAGAAATCTTTCGATTGAAAATACTTGTCCACGATAATTTCCTCGAATAGGCGACTCATTACAAACCATTATGAAAAAAAAAATTTTTATATGGAATTAACAAATAAAGTGAACCCACGAAATCATGATATGTAAGTCCTTGCAAATTTAAAAAAGTTGTCAAACGAACCACATAAAAATAGAAAAAATTATGTAAAAAAAAGTCGACACAAGTTCATGTACTCCCTCCAAATAATAGTCCCGGGTGACGAAAAACGAGGTCCAGAATAGACGAAACTCAGTCAATAAATTGAAAGGTTTCAGTATTTTTGAACAGTTCAATAATTTAGTTGGTTGATAAATTGTTCAAGCTCTTTTCCTCCCACTGAGACTGCTTTTCCCCCCGCTCAGCTACTTTACTACTACATTGGGAAAAACCATATTTAATGTTTTTTAATGGTTTTGCGATACAGTTATTTATTTTTCCAATATGCATTTCAGTCATGGAACAAGAAAATGTGGTATCGCCCAAGCCAGCAAAAAGACAGAAGTGTAACAAGACTAAGATTAATCTGGATGGTGCAACAGAGGAAAAAAACAAGAAACTACACAAGACTGACTCAGAAGAAAGCATTTCGATATGTGTGGAAAAAAACAGTGAGATTTTTTTTTTTCATTATATTTGACTCATTCGTTCCGTAATTTTATTAACCATGAATTCAAATTTTTTCAGTATTTATAATTTTGATTAAAATGAAGGACTGAAGCTCGATGACACTACACTGAGAAATAATCAGCGAATAAAATTAGTGTTAAGTAACATAGTCAGTAAAATCAGATTCATACAATTACAATTATAGGAAAACGTTGCTAGCATTCCCTCGGCCGTGCTTTAAGCAAATTTTCTATTGAACACGGGTAGGGTATGTTCCTTAGTCGTGCCCTAACATGCTCATCGTTCGCCAAGGTCACGACGCGAGGAAATAGTGAATCAGTATGAGACGAGACATTCGAGCATCTTGCTCGATTTTTCTCGCGATTGTCTTTTATTTGAAGATCTCGTCTCGATCGTTTAACGTAACATCTCGTGCTTGTTCCATCTCGTTAAATGGAAACAGACAAGCAAGATCGAGCGAGAATCTCGAAATACTTGTAGCATTAAGTAAAGAAAAATTACAAAAAGAATGATGGGCTTAAGTGATGAAACTTGACCAGGTTCATTGTTTACAGTTTGTATGGATATTAAAAACTTATGATTTTGTCATATCCTTCCGCCCATGTAGCAAGAGGTCGTAACTATTGTATGGTAAAACCTCGCTCAACCGGAGTCGGTTCAATCCGCGGATCTTCAGCCCCGGTACTCCGGTTAATTGGCGTTTTAACTGTAGTTTCGGAAACAGCTCGAACGAATTTATGGGAAAATACACCTCATTTATTTTGAAACATTTAACACGAAAGAAGACATACAAAAATCAAGTTTCCATTAATTTATTTGTTTTCAAGTATTTCAAGTAAAGTTTTTGATCATTCATTCAATAACAAAGAAACCCTCAAACATTCGAACATGTTTCTATTATTATTGTTGGCTGGGTAGGTCCTGCACTGGATAGGTTACTCGCAAAAATAGGTTTCCAATTCAACGATTAAAAAAAAAAACAAAAAATCAAAATGCATAAAATGAAATTATTACATGACAATGTCATTCCTCTCTTTTTTTTCTAGTCTCAAGTTTTAAAATAATTTTTGCAGATAGACTACAAGTAACCCACGAATTCAGGCATAACAAACTTCGGGCTGGTTTGTTGTTTAATCGATTTCGATGTTTCCGAATCATTAAGGATGCCTTTGAAAAAAAAAAACGTTCGACCCGCACAGATGTCGGTTGAATAATCCCTTGCCATCAACGTCAGAGTAGGGAATAGTTTTTCATATCGACACCACCATGAAAGGATATCATCATTTTTATCAGCACGTTGGAGGTCCAAATAATCATTTAATTCCTTTCGCCAATCGGTTTTTGTGACCTGAGCCTTTGAATAATGTTTCACTAATTTTTGACGCGCGATGATGGCGGTTTCGCAGACAATACTCGTAGCAATGTTTATTGATTCCTGCTTGGATGCAATGTATGTATCGAGTTTAACGAGGATCATATTGATACCAATCACAACCATCGGGAGTGTTGCATATTTATCGCCGCCCAGAGCAGTCGACAAAACTTTAAAATGCTGAAGAAATTTTAATAGGACGGTCAGAAGAGACCATTGCATTTCTGATAAAAGGTAAACACTAAGGGTTTCATTGTTCTCACACAGTAAATTCAGAGCTTGCATTATCTGAAGAGCCGGGTTAACCATCTCACAACCGGAATTCTACCTTGTTGCGACTTCGAGGTTTGCTGAACGCATTCGAAAATTAGTTGTCTAACGGTATATAGCTTCAATTTTTTTGTCCACTGTTTTGTGTATTTGATTTTACGGAATAAATTTTTGAGTTTAGTGAGCACCTTTGTACGTGACTGCGACTAACTTCTTCTTCGCCACCTGATTCGATTTCGTCTGGCTGATAGTCAATTTCATCGATATTTGATTGTATAATTTTTAGCATATCATTAACCGCTAAATTTATAACATGTGCGAAATAGCGAAAATATTGATTGGTTGGGTTGAAAGATACGTTCTCAGCAGCCATGAGTGGTGCCAATTCTGTTACAAATTTTGTGTTTGTCGATGCATTTTCCATGGTTATAGCTTTTCTTTTCGTGAGCAAGTTCCATTCTTTCAAAATTTCACAAAAAATTTTGGTAATGTCCCGGCCAGAATGATGACCATTAGATGGAGCAAAATCGATAACTAACGACTGGAGGTTCCACTGATCATCAATAAAGTGAGTGGTTACTTCATAATATGATTTGTTCGCTACGGACCTCCAGCCACCAATAGTGAATGAAATCTTCGAAGGGTTATCAGTTAGTATTTCGAGCCGGCCCTTCTGCATGGCAGAAAATCGTTGTAATGTTTTCATTTGAGCATAATGCAGCTCATTCGTTTCTGGTTTTGGGTTTGCTTTCTAGTATAGTGTCTCAATAAACAATAGAGGGGAAAAATTCTCACAAGTGATAGGAAAAGCGGAAGAGCATAAATTGTAACAGGCCAGCCTTATCCCTTGGCACGATTTCTGATTCCGCAGAAATAAGCCAGAGGGTTACGAACAGAGCGCTCTCGCGTCAGTGGAGCACCATCCGTACGTCTATAAAGTTCCCTCACCTTTGCATCTTCCTCCTCTTTATTCCTACCAAAAATGATTCATTCATAAGTAATTTGAAGCATTAAAATTTCGATTTTTATAAGGTATACGTCTATTGTGCAGTACAAGTTTTCGGTGAAGCATTCAAAGACTTTGCAATATGCCTGTTTGCGTCACGATAAACGTTTATAGGAGCGCATTGCACAAACGCTGCTCCAGAGGGGTATGGCGCATATTACCCACCATGCATATTTCCCATTATAGTTTTCCATTGGTGTTACTGGGCTTATACTTAAAACATTCGTAGATGGAAACTAATGGGTCAAAAACTTGCTTTGTTTTACCATTCTTTATAGAATGATACAAATGTAATACAGATGTGGCGTCGAGTTGTATTTTATTCGAAAGCCCGCAGCACTGATAATACGGTGATTTTTTATTTGAGCGTTTGAGAGAAGCACATGAATTCTCATTTGCTTCTCCTTTCCATCTTTCTTAACATAAGAAATTCCGCATATGCGAGGAAATGCGGAGGATCACGTGGTTGATTCGAACGAAAATCCCGGTCTCTGAACATTGTGCTACAACTCTTGATAAAAAAAATCGCACAGGAAGAACACTACAGTATTTTGGTGGAGAATCGAATTTCCTACAAAAAAAAAGTCCTTACGGGGAATATACTCATGTCAGTATGTGTGCCTGAAATTACAAAGAACACGTTATTTTTAAGTATTATGATTTTGACGTGTTACTCACCGATCTCTACCATATTGACGTTACAATTTTTTTAAACAGTTTTTTCTCTTAATAACAATTTCACCCCTTAATATAGCATGGGAAACTTCACGTTATAATGATCATTAACATTGCATGGCATATTTCGTGTTGTTATGATGTCTGTACAGCTTGATAAATGAAAAAACTCTAAAACAGAAAAATTGGTTTTTGCGAAAAAAACGGTTCATGAAAAAAGTTCAAGCTCCCCCAACTGATTATCGTTATTAGCTATTAACTGATAGCAAAAGAAAAAAAATTCCCACAAGTAGTACGCCCAATATTGAGCAACTAAAAAAAGGCAAAAGTTTTCCATCTTCAAAACTGTGACCTGGGTAAAAAAAATCGTTAGAATTATTTTTTAAAAACCCAAACTGAAGCTAACTATTTCCCCTTCGAAACCCTGTTTGCTAAATTGGAATATCTGTTATATTGGCAGAAAAATCGAACTTTCAGGATGGTTCAAAATTGCTGTTGGTGTCTCTATACTTTTGACCGGTAGTATACGTCCGATTTAAACGTAACACTTGGTTTTAACCCGACATCAGGCGCGTATTGACCGATTCGAAAACGACAGGAAATAATTTTTTAACAAATTTTGCCAACCTTCAATTGAGCCTATTCTTGTTTCGGTTGCATTCGAACTTAAGGATTCACAGCAGAGTTAATGAAAAAGTTCGAAACGCTTTATTGTGATGTCGAAAATCCGGTGTTTGTTAAAAATTGGCGCACTTATTGGCAATGATGCATCAAAAAAATTATCTCATATGCCATAAAAAAAAATCATCATGATTTGTTTCTGCGACAATTCTGAGAGGATTTATCAGTTCTCGAAGCAAAAACCGTTTTTTGGCGATATCTCGGAAACTAATCAGTCGATTTCAATCAGATTTCGGAGGACATCATTACAAATAATTCCTTATGATCTGGTGAGTCTGCTTACCTTGGGATATGCTTCTAAAATACAGCTTCTGCAGTGCACTGGCACGTCCTGATCCGGTTATTAAACTTAATCCGATTAATTCAGCTTTATAACTCATTGCAAGTTGAAGCCGATACTTTAACGATAAACAACACCCTGAATTTCTCGAATAATAATGTACCTATTAAACAAAAAGATCTGTTGCATGCAGCTAATAATGGTTATTTATATTGTTGATGTCACTTCTTCGATTATTTTTGGGATAGAAATGCAGCCGGGAGTGAATATATGTAATTTAGTAGTCTTTGTCATAAGCTAACTATTTGTATGTGTTTAGATCCATTTCTGACAGATTCGATGCAAGCAGAAGTACTGCGTGCTATTCGATTCAGCGAGTCACAGACAGTTTGGTTGAGCTAGCACCTACGATTATCAAATGGCCAACTAACGAAGAGGTTGAGGAATTATCGGCAAGGTTTCAAGCTACCAGCGGATTTCCAAAGGTCATCGGTACTATCGATGGCACGCATATCAGGATACCAGCTCCAAAAACCAACCCCTAACTATATGTCAATCGTAAAGCTCATCACTCGATCTAGCTTCAGGTCATTGCAATATAAACTTCTACTTTTCAGCTTGAACCGACTATTTTAGAAGAAGCAGTACAGTTTTGAATATAATGGTTATTCTAAAGGAGAAAAGAAATTATATAGCAGTAACATGAGTTTTTTAAAATTCAAAAAAAATATTCAAAAGCAATATTGGATAGAGCTTGTGATTTTAGCTAATATACATCAAATTTTTTTTCTAGGCTGCTGGTGATCACAAATGCCTATTCATTCATTGTTACGCTGGGCACGTCGGTTCAGTGTACGACCAAAAGGTTTTTCGCCTCTCTGAAGCCCAGACCTATCGCGGCAACCGACTGAAATTTCCACATGAGTGTCATTTAGTCGGGGATCTCGCATATAAATCGCATTTCGTTTGAGTAATTTCGTGGCTTTGCATCGACACAAACTTCAGCGTTACAAATAATTTTATGTTGCCAATAGGAAAAGACGAATAAACGTGTTGTGATCGGATTCTTCGCTTTCTGCAGTCATGATTTTACCATCGAAAATGACTGGATATATTTGCAGCGTGGTCACAAAATACGAAAAGCATATTCCAAATACGCCGTTCGAACGCTGCGAGGTCGTTTTTTAGAGGATGTACTTTAGAGACACATCTATCAACGCACTAAATTTTTCTGTCTTAAAAACAGGCAAAAGGGTCTAGCCGGATAAGATGGGTCAATCTGCCCCCACTGAATTTCGGAGCTCCCATTTTTTGACTGATTCATCACCAAAAAAAGGAAATTTCTGCAAATTTATAGTTGTCTATATTGATTTCCAGCGTTTCTATGTCAAAAAATGATGTTTTTTCAAACATTATGTTTTTTATACATCTGAAAGTCGTTTAAAAATCTGAAAAAATTCTGAAAAATCGGGAATCCTTGAAAGTTTATGAAAAAACTAATTTCAATTTTTATTCTTATTAAATACTATTTTTTATGATCTAATCTTCATTTTTTTAAATCAGTACAACAAGCATCGACTTTTCTACTATGTTGGCAAAATTCAGTATGATTCTAATCTCCAATCTTTGTAAATTAAAAAAAAAAAAAAATATCAACATTCGACCTGCAACACATGAAAAAAAAAAAAAAAATCACAAAATTCCTCATTTTTGTGATGAAAATCCACAAATAAATCATTCTTTAAGTTCAATGATGAGCAGTAATGACTGCAGGTGTTGAGGGGACTGGTACAGAAACGTAAATGATCGGATTTCTCAGCATTTCTTCAATCAGTTAAAAATTCTAAAAGTGATGATAATGTGCAAAAAAATAATAATAATGTGTCATTTACAGTGTATCAACCTCAAGAAAATGTGTCTGTGGAAATCGATGAATATGTAATAAACCTGAAATCAGATGGATCAAAAAAAAAGAAGAAAAAGATTTACTAGTTCAATTGGAAATAAACAAGTAAGACGTGCTGTTCAGAATTATACCCAAAGTAATCCTGATGTTCGTAGAAGGGCTGTCAAAAAATATACACAACATCATCCTGATGTTAACCCATTTTGGCCCAGAACACCTCTCGAGGTACATCGCTATTTAGTGGCTCATAACTACTACTACTCTGGACTTGAAAAAAATTAAAAGCACATAATCTTTTAGTTTAAGATGTGCTTTTTCCGATTATACCCACGAAATTTCTCAAAAAAAATTTTCATTTGAAGAAAATGCGGTTTAAAACAAAAAAACATGTTTTTTTCACACTTTTTTTTTAAATTGAGTTTTCAAGAGTTTCCCGGTCTGAGATGGACCTGGAACTGTACTAACTGGTGGCATAAATGTTTAAATTTTAATAATCCACGGTTAAATTTTTTTTTTCCAATTAGTGTATTTAAAATGGCGACTGAAGTGAAAAATTTTCGTGAAAAAGTAATGATTTTTTTTTTCTTCAAACGATGCACTTTTAGAAAAAGTTGTGACAAATAAAAAGTTCTTAAAATCACTGGAAAAATGCACTTGAATTTTTTGCAAAATGTTTTGAGCGATTTTTTGATTTTACAGATAGTCAATTTTTGCAAAAACAAAAAATGTTTTTTCGTTCCGCCCGCGGCACAGCTAGTTCTCTGTAAGTGAAAAGATTTGTTTTTATGCTGAATACCTACGTTCTTTCAATAATATATTATTTTCAATTAATTAGCGAGGTAGATCGCTTCACCGAGCCGCTCGAAAAAGTAGTTCAAGCAGCTTCTGGGACGATCTGTACCCCTTCAAAAATATGGTCGCTTTTTAATAGCATAGCTAAGCGTTACCAGAGCTCTATATTTTCCTTACTCATTAGTTTAAGGCACGAATTCTTGTGACTTACGCTCTTCCTTTAGTATTTGCTCTGGGACGACATCCCAAACGAGAATCGATGCGCCACGACGCCTCCTGTCGGACCGACCCGTACTAAACTTCAGGATTAGAATTGATCGACAAATCAATTTGTTAAACGTACATTTTATCTGCAACTATTGCTTTAACTTTTTCACAGAATTTTCCACACAATTTTCAATTGGCCGAAAAAAAAAAAAAAAAAACACAGTCCGGGCCATGGGTTCAATTTTGCGCAGCCCAAAAAAGGTGAAAAACAGCCATTTTTTAAAGTGCATAAAAAAATAACCGTAAAAAATATTTGGAAATGGGGATATGGATCTTGGTTTACTCCCTTCCAAACGCCGTTTATCGAATCGAAATGTCTTCATTTTTCAAAGAGACATCAAACTTTTAGTGCACATCGAATTTTGGCTCGGTGATTCATTTGGGTGCAATGGTTCAGATAATAATTTTAGTGCGTGATCTGTGGTCGAATGATGTTTCAAAATAATGTCTTTGATAATTAAATGTGAGTATAACAAATATCATATGGAAAATTGCATAGAAAATCGAAAAATGCATTTAAAAAGTACAAAAGTCCAGATCGTCACCTCTAAAAATTGAGCAATCGAGCTCATTTTTCAGCAGAATTTTTTTTTCACCAATACCTAAAGAAAACAAGGGTAAGAGCCGATAAAATTTTTTTTTTTTTTGCATCAGTCTACTGTATATGTACATTTGTGAAAAAAAAAAAACATGGAAATGGGGAATTACTGAGTTCCATAAAAAGTTTACTCGATTTATAATGTCCACAACTGATTTACGATACATTAACTATCAAAAATGTTCGAAAGAAAAACGATTGAAGTGATTTCAGAATAATACTGTTGAGTTATCTATTTGAGTAAAAAAAATTCTGCAAGACATTCAATGAAGGTTTTTTTGTAAAATGAATAATTAAACTTGGGTGACATCAAATACAAATTTGAAAATAAGTTCATCTTTAAATAGCTATAACTATTGAACGGTTGATCTAAAATATTTGACTCCAGGGACATTTTTTTGTAATGAACTTCATTCTCTACGAAAATGTGTTAGCGGCATATCTGTGAGATTGTTTTCACACGATGTTAAATAATATCCACCAGGATATTTTTTGCACGTGTTATTTTTCTGGAAAATCAAATTATGCGGTGCGCCGGCCTAACTAATTTCATTTCAAGCTTTTCTGTTCGGTAGTTTTCTCTTTTGACGTAATATTTAAAAAAAATTGCTTCTGGAACGCAAAAAAAAATGTCAATATTTTTTGATACATTCTAATACATGGGGCATTCCATGCCATATTTATTTATCAAATGAGTTTGTACCTGCGATTTCATTGGAATTAGGATATATGTTTTAGTACTTATTCAAAGACACTTCTGTGATTTTTTTCGGAATATCTTACATATATAGGAATCTGCATAAATAATAAATAAAATAAACAAATTCATGTAATTTCAAAATGAAAATATATTATATAAGAAGATTCAAAACACATGGTAAATATTATAAATTTATAACTAACTAAATGAGCTTACAGAAATTCAGATAAATCGGAATCTCATGCATCACTAAGGCAAAATCCATACAAAGCGAATAAATGCCAGGATGAAGGAACGAAAGGCGAAAAGATCGGACGTTCTAATTTCTAACGCCCTCTGGTATTTTAATTTATATTAAAAACGAAATAAGTCTTGACTAGATCTTATGATTTAACAATAATTTCGGCATAAATCACAGCCCTGACGAGTGGAGGCTTTCCCCGAGAAAGTTCATAACTCTGGCATTATCTTTAATTGTAAACTTGGGCCAACACGTAACGGAGCAGTTCTCATTTATCTGGAAGGATTTTTTTCGTATGAGCACTATGAGCAGTAATTTAAAAAAGTGCGGAACGGGACAATGAGAACACGTTTGCTGTTTCATCACCTGTTCACATGATCTGAATATTATTTCATGGATCAAATTCTTAGACGCTATTCAAATAAATAACCAGGCCTTATCGTCGATCTCGTACGTCATGGTGCGAGAGCTGCAGCTTGTCGACTCTATATCTCTTTTCTTTTAACATAACTGAACTGTGTAATTTTATTATAAATATATTTTTTTTTAAAATTGTACGTTGACATCAACCCATGGAATTTCATAGAATTAGGATAAGCAATCGATATTCTTCGACGGATTAACGTTTGGTCCGTGTTATAATCGTATGTAAAAACGATCGTTTGAGGTGATTTTCAATTCACCTAATGCTTTCTCACTGAGATTTTTCGCCCTGCTCCATTCGTATCCAGCGGAAATAAGACTTTTCACATTTGTGACGTTGACACAGTAGACATAGCTCATGAAAAATCTGACCTTACGATCTCGAGGCAAGGACAAGCATGAGCAAACGCTGATATTCAAAAAATAAAAAGCCCACGACTCGATTGAACTCGAGTGACCTTCAGCGGTCGCGGACTCAGAGAAACGAATCTTCTTCCGGTTCAGGCTTCGTCGGATCCTGAAGCATGGGTCTATTTTCATCTACCCTTAAACCCGTTGACGAAACGGTCGTTTCACCCGGCTGAAGATTTACGTATCGTGGTTGGTTCTCACGATTCTTAGCATTGTTCTGGGAATTATCATGAAGCTTGATATAACGCAAGCAGATGTCATCATCAGGTAAAAGAGGCAAAGAGATATCGTGCTCGCCATTACGTGCGTTCAATATGGCCTCCAAGCCGTTGCCGTTCATACCGATTCCGGGATTAATGTCAAGTAATGGAACATCGGATGGCTCAGTAGTCGCAAACGCCGCCAATGGCGAAACATTTGGATGACGTTGTTGTTGAGGAGGCCAAGACAATGACAAAGAAAATTTTCTTAAGCTTTCTGGTAGCTGAAAATCCAATTGACTAGTGTTCTCCAACTGAACACTTGCTAGAGGAACGTCCAAACAAGGGCAGACCACGCGTGCATTATTCGCAAGAAAATCAACTATTTCTGGAGCTGTTGGACGTTTCGCGTGATCCACTGTCCAGCAAGAGCGGATGAGACCTTCCCTAAAATTCAATAGATGGCTTTACTCATAGTTTGTAAACAGAAAGTCAGGTTGGAAAATTTTCTCAAAATTTAAAAAGTATGTGTTTTTTTTTATTTCATAAGACTTTTACTTTTCTTCAAATGAGCTATGTATTTATTAACTCACAATTGTGGTTTAACACCCTTTGGAACAGGCAACGAATTTCCAGCCTTGACGTACGCTAATACTTCGTTATTGCTCATGCCCTGGAAAGGAAAACTCCCGAACGTTATGATCTCGTAAAGAAGTACTCCGTATGACCATACATCAGAGGCTGGTGTGAAAATTCCGAGTCCAAGGGACTCCGGAGCCATCCATCTTACCGGTAACATCCCTGTTTTAGCAATAACCGCATTAAAATATAAACGTAACAAGACTATGAGAAGGTGACCAAAAATGAATAACGGTTTTACGTGTTTGATAAAAAAACACTAACCTTTTCGATTAAACTTGTAATAATCGTTTTCGTACATAGGTCGTGTCATTCCAAAATCACCGAGCTTTACGATCCTCGCAGCGTTAACAAGACAATTTCTTGAAGCCACATCTCTGAAAAAAATGGAATTACAAGTTTTTAATTAAATTAGACTACAAGCTTTAGTTCCGCACTAAAAGAAAACAAGACAACCGAAGAGCTTAGTAATCGGGTAATGATGAGTGAAAACTCTCGATATATTTCTGGCAATCCGCATGACTCGTATCACTATTATTCTTTAATAAAATAACACCGTTGAAAAAATGCCAGAACAAAAGACCTCGACTTTAATAACCCTAGGCTTCACGTCTAGACCCTTAATCAAGAATCTATTTTAACGTTTTTTTTTATATTCGTTCAACTACTTTTTTGATGGTATAAAAAGTAAGGATTATTGGTTATTCGTTCCCAAATAGTTCCTGGTACATACAATTGCAAATGAATGAAAACAGTCACCGTTTTTTTATTGCTAAAATGCAATGTAGAAACAAATAGTTGAAATTAGATTCATTTTTATAATAATAGATTACAAACATTGATGTGGTGATTGTTTTTTAAACTTAACACACTCAAACAGTCATGGTTTTGCGATTGCTAAAATTCAATGTAGAAACAAATAGTTGAAATTAGATTAATTTTTATAATAATAGATTACAAACATTGATGTGGTGATTGTTTTTTAAACTAAACACAGTCCAAATTATAGAGCAAATTGTTTTCTCCTAATTTTTCTCTTTGGAGTTTTTATTGAAAAATAAATAAGTGAATCACTTCAATTTTGAAGTTGGAAGGTACGCGTTCTTCCAATGTACATATTGCCGAAACGGTTCTACATAGGGCAAATGTCTTTTGTATCAATTTGGTAGCGTATCAAATTGCGTACAAACTATATTGGAATTACAGTAATCTATCTTCAGTAGTGTAGCCTAATAGCTGGTCGAAATAATATCTGGTATTCGGAGGTCACGCGAAGGGTGAATTTGAATTTTTATGGCTTTCAGAAGTAAATTACTAAAGATATTAAAGTTTTATCAGCAGCATTTATCTACAGAACATGTAATCCTCCACGACATAGGTTATAATCGTTTATTACCTAGTCGTGTATCATTTTTTCTGAACTTGTTTTTGGAATTCCATAATTAAGAAATTATTTATTTATTTCTTTCATAGTTTGATTATTGAGTTTATTTTAATGATTTCATTAGTTTTTTTTTATAATATATCCTATTTTATTGATCGAACCCAATATAACAGAGAACTATCGATATTATGAGTTTCGAATGATATTTACCTTAAAAAAATCAGATTATTTTCAACGTTTTTTTTTTCTGATAATTTATTTAGCTCGCTTTTTTTTTTTTTTGGATTATACGGATTCATTACGAACTCTTTGATATGTATATGATGACAACAATTATTGGTGAAAATGCTAAGATTGATTTTTTTTTACGTCTCATGCAATAATAATTAAGTAAATAATTTGATCTCAGGAAATTTGACTCCAAAAACTCATTGCTTAATTTATGCACGTGGCAGTAATATTATGATTTTTTACAGTAATGTAATTGTTTACAGTAAGGTAAAACAATAATAAGATATGTAAAAGGAATGATTTACCTGTGTACGTATTTTAATTGAGCGAGATAGCTCAGTGCTCTGGCAACATCAAGCGCCATCGCGGTAAGCTTTTTGTTCGATATCTCATCGGAGTCCTCATAGCTCTGATCATTGACAAGATGTCTGCGGGCGAGAAGATAAGTCTTCAAATCTCCGTAAAGCATAAATTCCATAACGGTCAGAACGGGAGCGCATTTAATGCATACACCGAGGAGTTTAATGATGTTTTTATGCTCGAAACGCTTCATCACTTCGACTTCGCTGAGAAAATCAAGCTTTTCATCGGTCGAACTACCTGCTTTCAAGGTTTTAACGGCTACGGCGAGCCATCCTTTTTCAGGGAAAAAAGCTTCACCACCGTATACTGTACCGAAAGCTCCTTCCCCCAGTTTCCGATTTATCACCACGCGGTCACGTGGTATCTCCCATTTATCAAGACCCGATGTAGTTTGACGAGGATCCAAACCAAACGATTCCATCACCTTCTCATGCTGACGAACTTTTTCGTCATACCTAAAGATTTGAGAATCAGAGGAATAAATATAAGAAACAAGATCTACGAATACAAGAAATCCTCAACGTGTATGTTATACTGGATCTGGATTTTTTTGAGGAACTTGCTTTATTGAATCGGAAAAATGATTTTTTTTCATCAAAAAATTTTCGAGTGGTACATCAATGTGATTATGCTTCGAAATTAAAATTATGTTTATAATTTTTTGAAAGATTGTACTTACTTCCGCTTAACGATGATAAAACCGGTGATGAGAACAGCGCCCAAAAGCCCGAAACCAATTATATTGGCAATGACAATCGCCACCTCGCAGCTAACGTCAAGAAGCTCAGCTAAACCTGCTAAAACGCATCTCACAGGTGGCTCAGATCCATCATCAGGTACAGAATTCGACAGCCACACAATTGCTGATTTGTTTAATTCCAAGTGACCGCCAACGACCTCATTTCTCTCTTCGGAAACGTTAGGATAAAAATTGCCGACAGTTCGGGTCATATTGTCAATATTCTGGACAATAGTGATTACCGAGAAACGAGAGGGTCCACCGAGAAACTTTATGCTGCCGGAAACCTAAATAACGCATGAAATCAAAGACCATCAACTAAATACTCAAGAAATGTTTTACGAATACACGAGAATTGAAATAAAAAAAGGGTAAATTTTAGTTATTCTCAAGATGTTGGAAAGAGAGATTGTTGATAGCAATAATAACGCAATAATTGAACATTAAATAGTGATAATTGAACAATTTATCAACAAATGATTTAACTGCTTGTTTATCGTATGCTATCACCACGTAGATTTTTCAGAACTTTTGTGTTGTTTTTAATATCTTCACATTTCGATAAAATAAATGTTATTGAGAGTTTGCTTAATGGTTTCATCGTCTCGCTTCATTCAATGACAAAAAAGTATTTCGAAAAAAGTTACAATCGTTGTACCCTTTGTCGACTCAACGCTTTTGTTATAATTGAAATTCAGTGTTTGTAATATCCTAACAGATATAGCACATTTTTTTTAATTTACTCAACCTTTTGCTGCAAACATTTTCCATTACGTACAGTGTTCTTGAAAATATACATTTGGCGGTCGACTGAGGTAGGAAATCATGAATTTAAAACCACCAAACAAGAAATACAATCATGAGTTTGGATCTAATGGTACCAAAATGATTCTATCTGTATTTTTCAACAAAAGCTACAAAAAAGATTAACATTACGAAAAACCTGTATAATTCTCTACAGTGTGTTAAGGCTCTGTGAAAATAATTACATCAATTTTCTGGCTTTATTGAATAAACAAAAACTGCTAGGAAATGGGTCGCTGAGACCATTGACATATTCTCTAACGTAAAATAACGCAAAAAGATCGAGTAATATTATCAGTTCTATGTCTGATTAATTTTTCTTACCCCATTGAAATTTGTCTGGGCAATGATGTCAGTCAGTCGATTGACGGTATGTTCGGAATGAAGATCAAAAACATAACTCTGATTCTCTTTAAGTAAAGTATCCATCGCGTACGCGTAAGTCCACATCGCGTCATAGGCATAACCTGCGTAATTCGATGGCGCTTCATTGCTGGCCTTGCACATTCGATCATATCTGTTCCTCCACTCACGAACAGTAATACCCTCTTGCATGATATCGTTGTCTGGCGCAAAATATGCGTGGTTCATACAAAAATGACCGTTGATAGCTCGTGACATCTCTATCGTTGTACATGGTACGTTTTCACCCTGGCTATTGTAAAAATCGGTATCGTACCATTGGGGTTGAAGCCAGAGTGGGAGGAACCAGACGTAACCCTAGTAAAATGAGCAACGATAATTATACATTAAATACACTAGAAGCATTATGACTGAGTACATTAGGGTGTGTCATTTCAGAGTGCTATTTCTTTTTTTATACGGTAGCGCCCGAAAAATCTTCAGTTTGCACCCAAAAACGAAACCGTGCGAAGGGAGGGCCCTGTCAAAAAATATTTAGAGGTCGCGCTTTGCTATTGAAAATTTCCATTTAATTAACATTGGAAAATTTTTTATTTCACTTTTTCTATTACCCTATTGCGATTTCCCTTACTATTATACTATCTGAGCGATTTTTCATAGGAAATCGGATGCTCTTCAATAACGTCCATTGAACCAAGTCTATAAATTGAATAATTTCGTAGAAACTAACGATTGAAATCAATTTTACCTGTAAATTTGTATTCAAATGGCCCTACCGACCAGACTGTTGATTATACAGAAAACATTGAAATGGTAAGTTTGTATAAAACACCAAATCATAAACACTGCTTTGAAAAAAATGAGATTCGTTGAATTGAAAAAAAATATTCTTCACAAAATCAACTGTAATCGCCTATATCTTTGAAACGACTGACTCTACGGGTTCGGTTCATAGGACTTTTTTTTTAGAATATCTGTTCTTCTACAAAGTTGTCATTTGAATAATTTCTGTATAATTAATAGTCAGAGTGGTAGGGCCATTTGAATACAAATTTTCAGGTAAAATTGTTTTCAAACATTAGTATCTACGAAATTGTTCAATTTATAGACTTGGTTCAATGGACGTTATTGTAGAGCATCCGATTCGTTATGAGAAACCGCTTGGAAATTATTACAGCATGGGAAATAATTAAATGGAAATTTTCAATAGCAAAGCACGACCTCTTAATATTTTTGACAAGACTTCCTTTCGCACAGTTTCCGTTTTGCGTGCAAACTGAAGATTTTTGGGGCACCACCACGAAAAAAAATATCACCCTGAAACGACACACCCTAGGGTACATATTCTGGTATTCATCCAACAATAAAATAAATTCTTAAGGAGGCCCAAACAACCAGAATTCGAAAATATTTTTTATAATAAAAACAACAAGATATTCTGTCTTGATTAAATTGAGAATGAGCTTTCCAAAAATGATGAAAACTCTTTCCTTTCAATATTTCAAATATTTTCTTCGGAAGTTTTTTAATGAACAATTTAAAAGTTTAGACGTAATGCATTTGTTGATTCCGATTAGTGAAAATTCGACTTCACAGTCTATAGATGGTATATTGTTGCATTTGGTCCGGAATAATTATATGGCATTTAGAACGAATATAATGATGAGGATGTTTTTGTAGGTGAGAAAGACACAATTTTTGAATGCAACTCAAAACTATTATATCAATACAATAATCCACAACATCCTCCAAAATGCGGTAAAAAAAAAAATTTCAGAAAAAATTAGTAACGGTCAAAAGGAAAAAAAAACATAATCCCACAACATCCTTACAATGCTGTACGTAGTAAGTTTGGAACACAAAAAAAAATATATTCGAAACCAAATAAAATCGCGTTATCTGCGAAAATATCTTATCGAGACTCTCTTGTCTCAAGTCAGTAGCGTCACTCCTAATAGATTCACTTCGTCCCATTGTGCGAACATGCTGTTGTATTTTTATACGAAACGAGCAATATACGAAAAAAGTACATTTTTTACAGTCTCGACCAGACAGCATGAAAAAAGCATGAGCAATAGCAATCATATTGATATTCACCTGGCGAGCAGTCATTTCGAGTTTGTAGGCTTCGCACATAACTTGGCGAGCTGCTACGTCATAGACATCGGCAATAATGATCCTAGCTCGTTTTTGTTGCAACTCTTGAAGATACTAAAAAGGAAATATGTAAATGTAATGTCTAAGCTTCTAAGGCATTTCATGCTGTAAATGTGTTACATTTATTCATGCCTTAGTCATTTCGTCCCTTTCTCGTTCTCTCGGAAACTTGATATTCGCGATAAAGCTGATACCATTGTCACGAAATGTTTCTTGCATGTAAGAAATGTATTCCGTATACTTCTGTCCATCTTCCGTAAGCGCGGCTACCCTGTTCCATCCAAAACTCTTGAGCAGTTTTAAGTAAACGTGTTTGTACTGTTTGTTCTCGCCGATGGTCCTGAAGAAGTATGGATAACGTTCTCTGTCGTTGAAACTAGATCCTTCGGCACTATAACTGATGATTACGGTCTTGAAATGTTTCGAGACACCAACCAGTGGTTCGACGGTTTCTGAACAAGCAGGTCCTAGAAGACCAACCAGTTTTTCGTAGTAATCATGAGCTACGTATTCGATAAATGCTTTCATGACCATATCCGATTTGCATTGGCCGTCGCTTGCCAATATACCTATGTTGAAATCGCGTAATACGGTGTTATTGTTGTTGATCGCTTCTTTAGCCATTTTAGCAGCTAAAACGATCGTCTTGGCTGTGTACGCCGTACCGCTCATTGGAAATATACCACCTACGATTAAACTGTTTTTGTCTGCATTGTTGGGCATCCACTCGTCGAGAACATCATTCAAATTGTCTTTTAACCATCCACAAGCAATTTCTTCTTCGGTGAAGTTGAGTTTCGAAAATTTATTGGAGCGATCAATCAAATCCTCGTACATTTCAGGCTCGAAACGTGCCCGATTTATCGCTTCCCAAGCGAATTTAGCTATCGACTCTAGTCTCGACCAAACCAGCTTGACTAAACGATTTGATTCGTATCTACAGCCAATCTCAGTTCCTCTTGTGCCACATCTTGGAAATTCCAATGACACAAATTCTCGCTCATTTGGTATTACGTTACTAGGAGTCCAATGAAGTATTACTAGCGAACGCGATAGTGGTTTCTTCGAGTCTATTTCACTCACGTTTTTAGCCTGCTGAAGATACTCTTTGGTCAATGATTTAACCAGCGCTTTCAGGTTTGAGCCAACCCAGACCACTTTAACGTAAAGCTTCAGCTGATCTATATGGTCCTTAATGAAGTCTGTAGAATCGGTATGTCCGACTAACAAAAGAGCACACGGTTGAGTACTATTTCCGATCGCTCGGCACTGATCCGGAATATACATTCCTCCTTCACAGAAATTTTCCACACAGTAATAATTGCCAGTCACTGAATCTACCGTAAGATCCCTAATTTTTTCAAGATTCGCTTCATCGACGTCGAATCTTGCGGCAGCTTCCTGTCTCACGAAAGTTCGCCAATTATCTTCTGGAGTACTAAGCCTTTCTGGAACGAACCAACCGAAACGGCCAGGGGTTGTCACTGATCCACATTCCTTGACATCGTATCGATTCAATAGTGGCATTGTGTCTTCCTGTGGAGGTATCCACACTTCCATATTCACCATCGTTTCTGGAATGCTGCCAATCATACCATTAATTGATTATGAGTATTGATAGATGCAATAGCTGGCAAAGAAAAGGCATCAAAGAATGTTTTCACAACACGGCTAACTCTTATTCAGAGATAACGCCACTGTGGCAGACATAAAAACTTGATTTTTTCTTATGATTTTTCACAGGACACATGTTCAAAATTATGTATATGAAATTTTTGAGTTCAAATCAACTATCAATATTCAAGTGGACGTACTACAACTGGGTTCTTAAAAAACGGCGAGGTAAAGTAACCATATACTCATATACATTTTCTTTCTTAAATATATCTTCATTCTGATACTTCTGCATTCTTAATGCATTAAAAACAAACTGCATTCTTGTACAAAGGTATTCTAACACAATCGCATTCTTTCACATTTGCATTCCACTATAACTTGCTTCTTCTAAAACGATTGATAATCGGAGTGCGCTATAGCACCATCAGTTACCTTGGTGGTGGATTGAAGAATAAGTGGACTGAAAAGAATAGAGTGAAGATAACCGATGCTGCTAAAAAAAGATAACCGATGCTGGAAAAAAAAAAAAAAAAAGTTTGAGAGCACTGCAGATGTATCAAAATGGAGATTTCTTTTTATGAATGAAAATTTTTAATGTATCGAACTGCAGTTATATCAGAATAAAGATATTCAAGAAGGAAAATATTTCAAAATACAAATATTTCACTATGCAGTTATTCAAAGGAAGTTGTGAATGAAGAAGACAGCCCCCTGGCTGCAGACAAGGAAACGCAGAGTTGATAATTTTAGAGCTCCAAACTAACAAAGGCATCCCAAGGTATACATTTTTTTTTCATTTACCATTATCGGGTTACTCGTTACCAAAATTTTCTTGAAACAATAACAATGGATGTTATTTGAAACATCGCATCGAAGATATTTAAAAAAATATGACCAGTTATACGATTTTTAACGCTGGTCCGATCGTGAACCCATTTTTCCTGCTATTTTCTGTTTGATTATTTGAATATTATCAAGTAGAAGTATCATGTTTCATGTATGAATCCAATTTCAATCGATGATCCAGCAATTTCATGGTTTTTCAGCCTAATTTAATTGTGATAACAAAAGGGGTGTTTTCAGTGATTGTGAAAAAATGAATAAAAAATCCATTGACTTTTGATTCAAATAGAAATTATATTCGCACGCCACATTAACCACGATAAAGCTTACCAAACGTTTCTCAACGACTGCTTCATGGGAATTAAAGACGGTTCGAAAAAAAAAAACCATTCAATTCAAGGTTGTGTGAGTATTTTGAAAATCTTGCAATTTGATTATAATCTGATTCTTCATGGTCATGTTATTTGGTAAGAGGTACTATTTCGTTTTTCCTGTCTCCACAAATATTACTTAAAACTAATTTAAATAAAAGACTTAATAAAAAATGATTCTTACACCCGGTAACCAGCATATGAAAGAGAGTCCGACATCCTGGAAAAAACGGTATGGGCATCGAACCGGTCGTCCCTTTCTAAAAGCGTTATTCCTGGATATCCAAGGGCCTCGACCAGAAATATCCTCATGATTCTTGTGGCCAATCTCTGGGTCAATCTTTGTGTCATTTCAAAAGGTATGACCAAGGATTGACCATCTAGATGAACAACCCGTTTCGGATTCACCTCTGCATATCGCACATGTAATAAAAATATGAGAACAAAAAATAAACATTTGTGCAGGATGTGAATACCACTTTCCATCGTCAATGCAGAAAGCTTAAACCAAAAAAAAATTACAAATGCAACCGTCATTTTACTTGTTACCGATTGCCTTCTGACAAATGTCACTAATCATTGAAGTTTGGCAAAAAAACGACGTAAGATGATCAGGGCACAAATTTAGTAAACTCTACATCAATGTATACAATCAATTTATCGAAATCATTGATCCTTGGACATTACTCACATGTACAAAAATATTTGGCTACTCTGAAAAGTTGCTACTTGAAATATATAACACTGTTATTACCATACTACTGTTAACAAAAACCTTTCTTTATGAATCGGTTGCAAGAGAGAATTTCAATGTAACATGTGAATTAAACAAAATGATTGTCCGGTCTTGTTATTGGCTAATTATGGACATATTTTAGCATGTATTTTACAGTACCTTCGAGCATTGTGAGGCATCGATCTGATTCAGCGAGTTGGATGATCGATAAGACGACCACCAGGCCGAGTATGAATCCGGCTCTCCGCATCTTGACATCCACCTTTGAAACACAATAAATTGTTATGTACATTTGATCCTTTCAGGAATGGAAAACACAATGGTCTCTGGTTCACGACAAATTCGACGATTATTAACGATTGACGATTGATTAGATCCACGTTGTACATTTTTTCCATGGTCTATATTTATATTAAAAAAGAAATATGTGGAATTTACGAATTTCATTCTGTTCGCTACAGATTTATTGATTCAATAAAAATAATGTCTAGTCCAGTCATTATATACATTTGGAAATACAAGTGAACCGGGAATGCTGATTTTTGGATATTGTGTGTGTGTGGGGGGGGGGGGGGAGAAGGGCTTAGAAAAGCTTAAATTGTCGACCAAGATTTCCCATGTGCATTCCCGCCATCTTGAAAATAGGGTTAAATTTGTTTTTTTTGCAATAACTCGGCTCTCGGTCGAGATACGAAAATTGAAATGAATACTTTTTTTTAGCTTTTTTTACGCTCTACAATTTAGATCCTATACATTTTTACTTATCGCTCATCGTTGTTGAGATATCGAACGAAAAAGTAAAAAATTCTGGTAGTGAAACTTGTTTTTTGCTGTTTTCTTCTTTTTCGTGATAGATATCGAACAAATGCCTATCATAAAACTTGTAGAACATGTTAATATCTGATATGTAATTGTTTATTTATTTTTTAGAGAAAAATTACGACTTTTAGTGCACCATAAAGACGGTGAGTCCGCGCGCAGTTTCGATTTCGTAGCTCGCACGGTTGTATTCATATGTCAGAACGGATTAACGGTTAATATAAATAAATAAAACAGCAAAAATAATCGTACACATGAAATTTATTGGGCAAATACTTTTTTTGTGTTTTAAAAAATAACAATCAAAGGAGGTCCGTTTTTTATATTTATATTTTTCTTCGTTCCGATGGTTCAAAGTGTTCCTTCTCCAAAGTGATGCTTCCATAGTCGAATCATCATCGTCTTTTGGCAGAATGTCGTTTTTGGCGACGTTGTTGCATGTTTGCCCACTTCTATTGAGGCAAATATTGGAGCAAGAAATCCCTGCTATTCTGCACCCACAGGAAGCTTCACATTTCCCTTTGCACTTGCACGATATAAGCTTCAAAAGTTCAGGTTGAACGGGTTCGGTTGTGCTGATAATTGGTTCGAGCCCATGATTTGTTCGTCGCCAACCTCATTCCTGAGGATCCTTGTAAAACCCGAGCCACGTTTGCACCTACATATACGTACGGAATATATGCTGGCGGACTGGGCTTTTCGTTGGTTGGAGTAGTGAGAGGTGGTAGAACTCATTTTCCGTCATTGACCTAGCGAAGCGGTGGAATCGCAAAACATTGATAGATTTATCCTGCTTTTTACCGCCATAAGGGCGATGAGGAATTGTTCTCCAGTGAAAGTCAGAACCTCCGGATCGACTTTTTCCTGTTGAAATAATTTCAACTGAGTCATAAATCGAAGCTTCTTCATCTGCCGTGGTTACGATAAGAGTATCTGCGTCCTCAAGTGTCTGCTCAACCCTGATTTTCGCTTTTGCAAAATAACAGCGAAGCATTTGTATTAAGTTATCATTATTTGTGTCTCTTGCAAGATACTTCTCTTGGCTAACTTTTGGAAATGTAGTTTCATCGAATGTCAATTCTGGTGATTGGTTTTTTTCTAAAACGTCGTACTCTCTCCGCAGTTTTGGTTTCTGCGATACTCGTGTCATTCGGATAATCGTCGAATATAATTGTGACATTCTTTCCAAAGTGTTGTTGCACGTACGTGATGACATATTTCTGGCAGATGAGATCAAATGTCCCAATACGACCCCAAACAACTTTGTGCAGCAGAAAACCACCGTCAATAACATATGTAGCGTCATTACTTTATTATTAATATTATTAATTATGTAACAATCATTAGTGTAGCGTCGGTCACGCTGCGGTCAACTTTGTTGCGTGCCAGACGTTGTAATTTTCGTCTTGAAAAAAAAAAAAACAATAAAAAAATGACGTTGCAGGTATTAACATGCTCTACAAGTTCACGAAAAAGAAGAATACAGCAAAAAACAAGTTTCACTATCTGAATTTTTTATTTTCTCGTTCGATATATCAACATCGATGAACGGTAAGTGAAAACGTATAGGACCTAAATTGTGCAGCGTAAAAAAAAGCTACAAAAATTTACTCATTGCAATTTTTGTATCACGATGGAGAAAGCTTTTCTAAGCCCCCCCCCCCCCCCCCCCCCCCCCCCCCACAGAAGCCAAAAAATCAGCTATCTCGGTTTACTTGCATTTCTAACCCGTTTTTTTCGACGTAATGACTGGACTAGTCATGGTAAGCGTATATATGTAGTTCAATCAACAAATGAAGTGGTTGTAACAATCAAAATATTTTATTGAATCTGTTTAGTTGAGTCAAAAAACTAAGACACTGTCTCAACTGATTGATATAATAACTAAATGTGGATTTCGTCAATTAAATATACGAGTACTTCAAAGAATTGAAAAAAAAAAAAAAAAAAAAAAAAAAAACATCCTCACATAGGGTGAACTTTCCAATTGCGGAACACCCGCCATTGAAAGAACAAAGTTATCAGAAGTGAATATTCTCATTTAATTGCAACCTTATGTGAAGTATTCATTTTTTATTGAAATGTAAACAATGTTTACAACCGCTTTGTGTCTTACCCTGGTAATATACGCACAACTCTACGTGTAAAAAAAAATATGTATTCAACTAGATCAAGTTTCGGCAAATCGTAGTAACAGAGCCGGTCTCGAAAGATTGCAATTTGTCACCACTTTTTCAATGGAAAAATTATTATTAACGGTAAGTTTTGATTACAATAAGTGTAAAACTGTTTACTCTTCAAGTTTAACCAGTATTCAACGGAATGAAGAAAACAATGGTATTTTGAACAGTGTTCACATATCAAGATTTCTCACCTCTTACCATTGAAAGCACACGCAGCGTGTTAGGTTCTCTAATATTTTTCCAACAAATTATTATTAATTTCATAGTCATTTCTAAACTATTACATTTTTACTTCA
Source organism: Campoplex capitator (assembly GCA_037576405.1). Lineage (NCBI taxonomy): Eukaryota > Metazoa > Arthropoda > Insecta > Hymenoptera > Ichneumonidae > Campoplex > Campoplex capitator. The sequence goes on along the minus strand of JARBWI010000031.1, from coordinate 610,082 downwards.
CAATTCTTTAAGTATTATTTACGGATAGCATCTTGTGACAAAAGCGAGTCAAGCGATAAAAATGAAATGAGTTCGAAAAAAAACCTGTTCCACCGATTTAATCATGACAAAAATGACATGGGCCGAGCTATTTAAGCTGTGAGATGTGGAAAGATAACATTGAATAAGGTAACAATATCTCAGAGGAAAAGACGAAATTGAGATAAAAAAAAAAACAAAACAAGAACCGCATAGTAACGGAAAAAAAACATAAAGATCTCTAAAGATGATTACAACATTAACGTATTACTATACACATATATCACATTATTTTTTCATAAATCAATATTTATTACATTATATTTTCATGCATTGATGTTGATTACTTTGTATAACTGAAAACAACTAAACGAAAATAGTAGGTAGGTACTTTTCAGTAAAAGCTATGTCGTGAATTATAAGTGGTTGTTCAATGGGTAAAGTGTTCGGTTTTTTGAATTTCGGAAATGACGTATTCTCGTGCTAATTTTCGATAAATTCATTGATATAAAGGCAAAACAAAAATTCATATACAATATTTGATCCTCTTTCGAACGAATAATACGTTTTTTTTTGTATGTGCTTACAAATTGTCGCTCACTTCAATTTCGAAACGTTCTGAACATGCCTTACGTGTTCCTTCAATGGGCAATTCACCCTACCGTTCAACTAAATTTTTAGTTGTGTGAAACGAATTACTATATGGTCCTATGAACACAATAATTTGTTGCAGATATCAAACTATTTCGAAAAATTAGGATTTGTTGTGTGAACATGTTTTGACATCAACCGAACTAGGTTGCCAAAAGAATTTACGAACATTCGAGTAGCTTCATGATTCGGCCACGGCGTGGGGCAGAGCGCCGAGACTCTTCTCACACACACCGCAGCCTATTAGGCCAGGAAGTAAAGGGTTTGATTTTGACAAAATTTATTACAGGTAACCGCGAGTGCCATCACACGCGGAAAGGTCCCCTGATGTTAATTGAACAGTTTTGGACACGAGCTTCCGAGTATCTGGTTTGTTATTAACAAATTAGTGATAAAAAAGCACTTTTTTAAGTATTTTGCTTATAAAACGAAAACCGATGAAGCTATGGAAAAGCAACCGAAAGACGAAATGTAGGGAATAAAAATGCGAAAAGAATGAGCCCTGAAACGACCCGATCGGTTAATAATTAACGGAGAAAATAAAAAAAAAAAAAAAAAACAAAAAAATTGCGTTGTTTCAAAAATTTTTATCGTCACTATTTTTGAAGTTGGATCTTTTTTTTGCACGATTGTACATATTGATAGATACTTCCTCTGTGAAAAATCCAGGTGCTGTCCGATGAATAGTTTTTTAGTTATGACACTCAGAAGTCAAGAGGGCCATTTTTTTCAGCAAGGCTGGATGCTCTGGAAGTCGTCCGATTTGAATTTATCAAGCCGATTTTTAAAGTAGAAGTGTTCAGCTACGAAACGTTAATCTTTGTTTTTTGTCCAAATGTTGAAAAATAAATGGAAATTAGGCGTGAACACGAGCAAAGACGGCCGAGCGCGCGGAAGTGGTCGAGTGGTGGGGGTCGAACAACAGCCGCGGGGAAGGCGCTCCTATTACTATATATGCGCGTTGTTCGACCCCCACCACTCGACCATTTTCGCGCGCTCGGCCGTTTTTGCTCGTGTTCGTGCCTAATTTTCACCTATTTTTCAACGTTTGGACAAAAAACGAAGATTGACGTTTCGTAGCTGAACACTTATACTTTAGAAATCTGCTTGATAAATTGAAATCGGACGACTTCCAGAACATTCAGCCTCGCTGAAAAAAATGGCCCTCTTGACTTCTGAGTGCCACAACTAAAAAACTATTTATCCGACAGCACCTGGATTTTTCACAGAGGAAGTATCTGTCAATACCTACAATCGTGCAAAAAAAAAGATCCAACTTCAAAAATAGCGACGATAAAAATTTTTGAAACAACGCAATTTTTTTATTTATTTTTATTTTTATTTTCTTTGTTAATTATTAACCGATCGGGTCGTTTCAAGGCTCATTCTTTTCGCATTTTTATTCCCTACATTTCGTCTTTCTGTTGCTTTTCCATAGCTTCATCGGTTTTCGTTTTGTAAGCAAAAAACTAAAAAAAGTGCATTTTTTCACTAATTCGTTAATAACAAACCAGGTACTCGGAATCTCGTGTCCAAAACTATTCAATTAATATCAGGGGACCTTTCCGCGTGTGATGGCACTCGCGGTTACCTGTAATAAATTTTGTCAAAATCTGATGATTTTGTAGCTTCGTTTCCTGGCCTATATGGACGGATATAAATTGCGAAGGTCGAGTACAATACACCGTATAATGACTCCCATGATCGACTTATTTCTCATCATGATCACGATTGATGAGAAATTAATAGAATACACACTTTTGAATTGTAAAAAAATTAACATTCATATTTGGATCACAAACAAAAATTTTCATTCCAAATTGTTTCAAATAAATATGTGTTGTTTGGTGCTTATTTGGAATCATAATTCATTTCAAGGGTTCTTTTTTGAAGTCCGACTATTTTCCTATTTATTATTTCTTGTGAGTCAATGCATACGATAACTTCTTTTTCAGACTCGATGACCTTTTTCTTTGCAAAAAAGTAGTCGAACAAGATTCACATTGTAATTCGATGCCTTTCATATCGAATCGGAATGTAATTCCGATCCAAAATTTTTTAACATTTCCAATCCTTTAAAGATAATATATTGGACGATTGGGCTTAGATTTTCACAAATATTTCATTCCATTAATATTCAACTATAGCACGTGAACGAGCAAGAAAAAGAATTCGATTTTTTTTTGTACAGACTGGCTGTTTACACATGCTCATATATTCTACGACCATATATCTTTCAAACCTAAAGGTGGTTCAACCCTATAATGGATCTCGAGTGCAAGGATATATATGTTAATACATGTATCTCCATTTGGGTCTCCGGATCAAATTTTATGTGGTTCAAAAATTTTACATAAAAGGCGATCACCGGATTCTCATATTTTTTCTGTATATGTGTCTTTATATCTGCAAGACAGTTTTGTCTGCGATACGATCACAACTGCAACACATTTATTCACTTTTATTAATTTACTAATTTAAGTTTTTCCACGTTACCGTTGAAAGTCGATACAAAAATAGTATTTTATGTAAAATTATTTAAATTTCAGGAATAATGGCACCGGATAGTGGGCAAGCACGATCAGCAACTCTGTATCGGGTGCCTACTAGCACGTGCCTCCAAACATAACACTTTATCAATTCGATTGTATTTTTATTTCCTCTTCCCGAATGTTTTCACCATATTTGATAAGCATCGATAGAGTTGATGGTGATATACAAATTGCCCAAATCCCATAGCGAATGTAAAATGTGTCATGGTTCAATCACCATGATACCCTCTACATTCGCTACACTCGTCAAATTCAATTATTAAATCTTTTTTGAACGATAAAACTGTACTATAGTATCTATTGTTCAGTGTTGACATTACGAAAATAAATAAATTCCAGTTTTAAAATCAGTTATGCATCTATAAACGTTGGTCTACAATAGATATTGCAAAGATTATCTAATTAGCAGTGATATTCTGCAACTTGATTTTTCACGCATGGCTATGGTGCGAAAATCGATAAAAATGTTCTAATAAGTTTCACGATTACATTTAAAAAATGCAAAAAAACAGACCATTTCACTAATCACCAAATAACAAAAAAAAAAAAGGAATGTTGTGCCATTTTTGTCGGTGCAAATACTGCTCTCAATAGAATAAATCATTATTTTTCCAAATGTAATATATTATTGATAAACAATCAAGGTTATCGAATTGGATAGGTATTGTTTACAATCTCTAGACATCTTTGAGAGATCATTTGATTATTCCTGAGGTATATAAGAAAATGCTGAAGCCAAAATAAAAATAAAAAAAAAGAGCAAAGAGGACGATAAGAAAGATGCTCACACAGAGAGAAGATCGAGTGTGTACAATAACATGTGAAAGTTCTTCTGAAATGCTCGAGCGAAGGTAGCTTATTTATACGAAGCATTTGGTCACTTTAAAAATAGCGTGCGTAATACCGGGGCTAGACGACACTGTGTTGCGAAGCTGTCGGTGCTCCCATTGCTTCTTCTTTCCTCTCGCAGAAAAAAAAAAATTTATTCATTCCAAAAATCGGAAAATTTTCACTTTTTGATTGACCTAATTCAAGAAGAGATTAAACGAAATATTTTTGCAATATTAACTTTTTTCTCGCCAAGTACAAACAAAAATGAGTGCTGCTTGTGGAGCTTGGGTCTTAAAAAACAGATCTTTATTTATTCATTCTCAAATGCTCGGATAAACAGTCGTATATTTTTTTTCGTTATGAAGCTGAATAATCAGTAAATTTTTATTTTTACGTATCCCAATCCGATGAAAGATATTTATCTGAATGCATAAAAGCGATCAATAATAAATGTATCTGTCTTTTTGTCCACTTTCCCACAATATTATTAACAATGACATCCGGTGATTGTAGTTTTCGAGAGACTCCAAAAATCTCTGTTATAGTTGTGATTCTATTAATTTCGAGATGTCCAAAATTATTCAATTAGGGACAGTTTAGGATTGAATTGTAATGTATAATGCACGTCAAAATTAATCGTTTGAAAGAAATTTAGTATCATGAAATCCCGTGCCTAGTCTTTTCATTATTTTGAGGCGATTCTTCTCATAATCATCGTTCAACAGTGATATAATTTTTTTTTTTTTTTTTTTTTTTTCATTGAGCACATTTCAAATGCCGTGGTAAAATTTTAATTCATTCAGAGTTTGTCCAGGTGATCAATTTATCATTTATAGTATACAATGTGTTATTGAATATTTGGATAAAGGTGCAAGAAAGGAGATAGGAATATTGTAGTTTCACAAAACTAGTAACATTGAAAGTTTTGAAGTTAATGGCGCGTGCAGGCTAATAATATAAGAGAGGATTCAGAGATAGATCACTTACTACAGTAGACAAACAAGCGCACATAGCAATACTTGAGATAATCGGTGACGCATGCACAAGAGCCACTGGTGACCGCACACATCTATATTTCTGTGAATAAAAAGTGATTCAGAATTCGGAGTAAACGCGGTGATACATGATTTTCCCACTGTCAGCTTGATGAAATCTTCTACAAGTGTAGTTTTGTATTTTTCACATAAACCGAATACAGCGATTTCGATAGTGGGGAAAAAAAAATTCAGATTTTTTTTCTTCAATAGTCTTAGAGATTTAAGTTACATGTAAGTTCGGAAGTGAAACTACGTTTTTGATATTTGGCGTCAAGACGCTGCCGCGTCTGTAGATATCAACGATTATTATTCGATATGTTTCAACTTTTTCGTCGTACTTAAACTTTGTTCATTGATTAAAGCTGTCAAAAACCGATACAGTGTCCATGTTTTGCTCTTGTTTTCAAAACTGAATGACAACATAGCAAATAAAAATGATGGTAATTTACAAAACTAGGAATATGAAGAATATATAATCAGTCAGTCAGTACGCAAGTGCATTTAGGCGCAGCGAGATATGCTGTTTGAGTAGGCACGTGGTGCTGGTTGCTAATGCGGAGAGGGGGAGAACGCGGGAGGGGTGGCTCGTGGCTATCGTAGTGGATGCAAATATAAATTCAAGGTCCAAGAGTGGGAGGTAAATGATATACGGGCAGGGAGGTCGAAGGCACGTGGAAAGTGAGCTTCGCTACGTCTATAATCGTAAATTGGTTGAATGATAAAAATTCTTGAGTATACACGAGCTGATATCTACGGAAATCGATGAAATTTTTATTTTTTCAAACTTCTTCAAAGATTAAGGAGTTTCGGTACAAAAGGCAAAATGTTAAGAAATTAATGAAATTTGGTGATAATGTTCTTCAACATCAACTACGAAAAGACAAATTTTTTCAAAATTTTCTTCTACTTAGTTATCGAGTAATTACGCATTAAAGCAGATTTCTTATGCCGGGAATGTATACCTATATATATGGAAACGCTATGCTTATACACGTAAACTTTAGTGTTCAATTACTCGATAACTGAGTAGAAGAAAAATCTGAAACAATTTGTATCGTTAAATTTGACACTGAAGAAAGGGTTCACCAAATTTTATAAAATTCTGAACTTTTTGAAATTTTTTATGTTTTTAAGATGGTTTGGCAACATTGGCAACATTGTATCGCCTGTATCGAAACTCCTTTAATATATATCGAATCCTCAAACGAAGAAAAAAGTTATGATTGATGAAAAAATGTATGATTCAATGAAATTACAAATTCTGTGCAGTTATTGAACGTGGTAACTGCATAGCTGTGTTGTTCAGGCATGAATCGAGAGTAATGGTCGGATGTACCGTTCGGTATGTACATAACGTATACTATATGCGTATCACTGTTGAAATCACGTGTCACAATTCACGATTCGCCAGCTCAGCAAGATTTACGCAGTGATGAAGCCATGTGCGACAACAACGCATATGCAGTCACGAGGTCATTCTAAGCAAATCCTACACTTGTACAATTATTCAAAATAATTGATAAAGTTAACGATCGAATCCATTTTTGGCGAAATAAAATACATTTTCAGATTCGGTCATAACCAAGCCTTGACATTACCATTCGAGTCCTCAATTGAATCGTGAATTTTTTTTCGAAATCTCTAAAAAAAAATAAATCGTATTATTTTCTTGAGCATTTAATTAAATTTCTAATACTTTTTCTAGCAAATTTTTTTTTGTAAGAAGATAATGGAGAGAGAAATCCCACGACTATAGTCGTGTTCGATGACACCGCATTTTGCCGCACCTCACAGAAGCATAAACACCTCGTGGTCATCGTCATGCATAGCTTTCATGAACTATGACGTCAACATCCTTACGTACGTCACGAAATATGCTGGCACGACGTTCTTTTCACACGCCGAATCGGCATAATTTATATTCCTCAAACTTTATGATTCTATTTCATAATATATACATATATATATATATATTTTTGCAACTATTTTTTTTCTTCACTCCCGGCTCGAAACATCGCTTTTCCATTTCTTTCCCTTACATTTTTTACTTTCTATCTATTTTTTTAACGTTTGTTTGGGTAAGATTTGAGTCGCAACTTTATGAAAATCGCAAGTTATAAAAGAATCAAAGTTTATTATCTCGAGAAATATTAATAATAGCGATTTGGTTTATAAGAACTTTTTTGAAGAAAATTGAATTTACTACAACTTTGTCGTTCACATTTTTCTTGTAGCTTCAGCCGTTCAAGAAATAACAACGAAAAAACAAGAAACTCATGAAAAAATTGGCTTCAGTGACCTGTACTGTCTCTCCGGTGTAAGTTATAATTCCGTCGCCAAATGCAATTTTGTAGATCGTTCAATTCTGAGTAATTTGCTTTTTTAAAAATTAAAATAGCACAAAATGCCGCTGAGTGGTAGCAATTTAAAAAAAACACTCTAGTTTACGTGTATTTTAAGTGGAAAATCTTTACACGCTGAGGGCGAGTACTCAATATTAATATTAAGGGCTCATATTTTGGTGGAATTTTTTTTCGGGTATTTCCAACAAAATTTCGAGCCGGGAGTGAAAAAAAAAATAGACGCGAAAAAAAAGCACCCTAATGAATATATATGAGGTATTCCACGTCAAACCGGCGGACTTTTTCCCTGACCCTCGCCGATTTGGTTAATTATTTTTTATATGATTATATGAAGTCTGAAAGACACCCTGGAATTTTTTCAGATTTTTCTGAAGAACCATTTTTGAAAAAAAAATCCAAAAAAGTCCAAAAAAAAGCCCCTTTTTAAAAATCTGAAAAAAATTCTAAAAATCGCTGATTATATGTCAAACACATTAAGCTACCGCCCGTAGTGGAAGTCCAATCTTTTCTGTGTGTTAATCGGCTAATAACGTTGAAAAAATTCAAAAAATGCCGAAAAACACTTACTCTGGCCCAATAGTTGAATACTTTCGTACCCAAAATATTTTTTGGAATATTTCAGACCAGTACAGAACAAAAAAATTGAGCCAGGCAAAAAGTTGAGGTATTAATTCAATAGTTTTATTCAATTTTATCAAATGATATGTGAATCTATTTTTTTACAACTCTAGAAAAAGATCCTTCCATGACCGGTGCAACAGCTCCAAATATTGTACGTAAAATCTTATTATATTGGGAATTCGTAACTACTAGCTGATCAAGGTCCATTTTTTCATTTGATTGTTCGAAAATTATGACGAAAATTGGTTAAAGGTACCCAAATATGCAACTATTGGGCCAGAGTAAGTGTTTTTCGGCATTTTTTGAATTTTTTCAACGTTATTAGCCGATTAACACACAGAAAAAATCGAACTTCCACTACGGGCGGTAGCTTAAAGTATTTGGCATATAATCAGCGATTTTTAGGAATTTTTTCAGATTTTTAAAAAAGGGCTTTTTTTGATTTTTTTTTATTTTTGATTTTTTTTTTTTTTAGGCTGTTCAGAAAAATCTGAAAAAATTCCAGGGTGTCTTTCAGACTTCATATAATCACATTAAAAATAATTAACCAAATCGGCGAGGGTCAGGGAAAAAGTCTGCCGGTTTGACGTGGAATACCTCATATATAGCCCACAATAGTCTATGTGACGTTATCGAAAAAAGTCCGATACTTTCATAGAAAATAGAATTAGATGTTTTCAATTGCATAAATTAAAAACGAAATGGATCGTTCTTATTATCGTCAAGATTCATGGTTAATCTGTAATTCTTTGTCTTTTGAGAAAAAAAAATAGACAGCGCAATTTTTTTTAATTTTTTTTTTTTATCAAGTATATGGGAATGCATGTAGTATGGGAAGAACCGCGCCAAAACTGGTGACAAAATATATAAACGAATATATTCAAATTTTCAATACGAGTTCGAATATATATATGCATGTTTCGAAAGGCCACGACATTACCACTGGCTCGTTAATTAAGATGGTCCAGGGTCGTAGTCATTAAACGCTGTCCATGGCCAGCAGGAATTTAGAAAATATCGCGCCAAATGACACTATATGGACGAGTTATTTTTTCTACGAATTCAATAATAATGCACAACGATTGATCTTGAAGGTATAATCACAAATTAAATGATCGACAAGAACATGGAAACTAGTACATGTTTCTCCGTCTATCCGCAAATAATGATGGACTAAAGGCGAAAAAATTTATTCAATCAATATGCCTGTATACAAAACCTTTTTTATTTTTGCTCGGTCAAAGTCAATTCAGACGCAAAAGTAGAATGAATGAATTATAAATTCACCGTTATATGCGATCAGGTGTGACCAGAAGACATTTTTCTGGATTCAAAAGCAACAAAGTTTTAAAACAGACAGCGACACAAAGCAAGGCCAGCACTTAGGTTTTACCGATGTCGCAAGAATATATCCATCTCAATTTAACCTCGACTAAAGTCATATTTTTGTGATTCCGAAATCGGTAAACGTCCTTTATACGACAAATATTGGCGGTTGCGATAACAAACAAAAAACGTCTGATACCGTCTCATGCCATTGCTTATAAAAAAATATCGAAACGTTTTTTAACAAAAAAAAAAAAAAAAACTATTTAACGCATGATCATCACAAAGTGTAAATTCTTCAACAATTATTATTATTGTATCAAAAAATAAGAGGCTTGATGCAAATTATATTCGATTCATTTGAAGTTGATATTTGGCAAGCAAATCTTGAAACTGTACTTTTCAATATTTTATAAAGATTCATGCTCATGCTGAATCGTTCCGGAATAATTCTGTACACGATACGCGTGGGATGGTGAATGATAAATAAAAAAATGTAACACATTGTATACATTATCTGGTTGATATGTGCACAATAATCGAGACTCGAGGCAGGCGAGAAACTTGGCACTCGCGTTAAAAACATAAATACACGAGATCTTGAGAATCCCTCAGGCTCACAATGCGACGCATTTTATTTCGATTAAAGAATACCGGGTGTCCAATTATCAGCGGATAATGTTGATGAATTTCGAAAAAAACGCAGCTCGGAAAATTCAATAAAGTTGAGAATTTCCGTCGAACTTTGTGGAAAATGAAAATTTAGACAGTTTGTCGAGTATTAAAAATAAAATGGAAACATCAGCATTGATTCGAACGGTGGTGATGTTAAGCCACCGACGCTGCTAAGAAAAAAATGGGATAAAAATTTGGAAAACGCGTGGTAGTCGCAAAATAATTGGCTCAAGCTCAAATTGATCTATTGAGAAACAACGTCTCGTTTTTTGGCGTAGCTACTGTTAAAAAAAATGTTGTGGCAGGTTATTAGCCTTCTCATTCTAGTAATAAATAGTTAACGCATAAGAGACTGCAAGAATCCACTGGAAGGATGGAATAAGAGGAGGAAAAAGACAAACCAATTGACAGTGGGTCAAATGAGCGTTTCTCGCTTAATACTTTGTGCTCTTGATATTGAGACGCCGTAACGAGAGTTTTTATGGCTAGAGGAAAAACCCCGCGGGGGGAACACGCAAACGGGTTATCAGCAAGGTCGACAGAATTGTGTCGCCACCCGTCGCTTACTGCAACCGATCGACGAACGAAAAACGTTAACTGACTTATCAGCTGAATGATTTTCATATTATGATCTACGCATGTTTCAACTTCTTCCTATACAGCCGTATGCTTTGGAATATCTATACTTGGTGCAAGCTTATCAAGTTGTTGGAAACAACACGGGGACATAATAATGTTTCTTTCAATTGAGCAAAGTCTAAGTTAGTTGCATATACAAATTGTTTGCAAATAGCTGATGCAAGTGGAATTTGCAATGGTTTTCGTAATGTTTTTATTTCTACGTAGCCATATTTCCTCGTTTTTATTATTATTATTGTTATAATTTTAATTTTTATCATTCTTTGTTAAGTTTTATTTGCATAAGCTGCTAGGCGTTGTATCGAGAAGATGAATATTCTTCTACAATCAATTTCCATAAAAACTGTAAAAATGACAAATTCTGCTTGAATGATTGGATGTCTGGAATTTTTTAAACTATATATTCGAAGAGTCCATGAAGTGTTTACGTCTCTTCAGCAACTTAAGAGCTACGTCTTTTAATTGTTGTCAAGTTAAGAAGGATCAATATTGAGGTTTACTAAAATATTTTTATCACACTCAAGTATTATTTCATCACATGATTGTTTGTTGAAAATATATATATATATATATATATACATATCGACGTGATTAAAAAAGTTGTCATTTTCCAAAATATCAAGTGTTCAGATTTTGGCGAAAAATTTGCATGAGGTATACTGGACCCAGTGTATTGTTTATATCGTAGTAATCATCACAATGTTCATTCTCGTCCACTCTTTTAAGGTTATATTGACACGTACTCAATCATTTTCATGGTGGAGTTAGTTAAAAAAGCAAAAATTTGAAGTAGTAGCCTCTCAAATAACGGTATGAAGAAAAATAAAACTGAGGATCGCTGAGGATCGTAATTTGATCTTGACCATAAAGGAATGTAATTATAAAAATAGAAACAGACGTGAGACTGCTTACCTCATCGAATTCGCTCACCGTCAAAATCCTCGACAGAAACTTCCTAAGCCACCCTCGTTTTTTCCTGGTATGTCTAATAGTCAATGTTCCTCACTACTTGGAGCCACGAGTTTTTCTATTTCGACCTTGAACTCGTAACGATTTCACGATATATAGCCGACGCCGATAATGGGCAAACAACACGCTCGAAAACACCCGATCAAGTGAATAAAATACAATTCAATAGGATGGGATACAGCGGGATGGAAAAATATCGTGTAAATTTATTTTTCATTTCTGTTCTCCGGAGGGAATCACTAAACTTCGAATATTATACAACACTATGGAAATCGCATACTTTTGTTGTACACAAACTGAGTGGCGCTTAAAACGTCATCGTCTTTTTTTTCTCATACGCGGATACGAACACGAATATGTAACCGCACGGATCATACAGACAAGAGATGCGAATCATGGTCGATTAAAAAAAAAACTTCATCGAACATACTGCTAATCGTATGATTATTCGTCGATCGAGAATAGACGAGAGATTCATTCGACAATGTTGCGAGATAAAATGAATATACTCAACACATTGTTTAATATTTATCGAGTCGTTTCACGTACTGAAGAAATATGGCGCAGATTTTTTTCCGATTTCTTAACAACAAACTTTTTTCATAATTTCTTATTGATTAAAAAATAAATAATTATTCATCGATAAATCGATGATGATTTTTGTCGCATTTGTAAACACACTTCCACTCGATTTTTTTAAATTTCTTTATTTACCATTCCTTTATGCAGCTTTAATTTTTTGTTCAATGTCACGTACTCGTAGTCACTTATACTTTTTAAAAAAACATATCGCCGGAGTTAGTCACTCGTATGCTTTTCAGGCTATTATACTATACTCATTTTTAATTGACGATAGTCAATGACCTGAATTTTTCATTTCTTTCGTCATTTTATGTAGACCAAGCTGGAACGCGTTTCGCCGATAGTCCGGGACGAATCGTTCGAGCACGACGCTCGTTGGACGACTGAAGTAGAAAAAGCGAGTGAGACTGTACAGCTCAGACGCAGTAAGCCAGAGACGTCAGTGATACAAAACACTCGTGCGTCTCTCTGCTCAGCTCTTACGTGCGTTGTTTATTGTTGACGAACATAATATGCACCCAGTACATGAGGTAGCCTACTCAACACACTCAAAGAGAATTATTCGCTTCGAGATTTTCGCTACCATTTATTGGAGTTTTTAATTTAGTTTTGATTATGGATATTTTTTGCGAAAAAAAAAAATTATTTATAAAACACGAAATACAAAGCAAATTTCCCGTTTCAATTCACCGGAATACACTGAAATGTGGAAACAAATATAAAGTTTGTACTTTATTACTACCAACTACATTTTTTTGAGATTATGTCACATGTAGTACATATGTACTTGATACATACTCACGTACTTAATGTATTTAAGGTGAAGTACGATAGAACCTTACTGATTCTTAAGAAAATTATTTAGATTCTTTTAGATCAAGTATTAATATGTACATCAAATTAATAATTAAAAAGGATAAATTTTATTCGTGACGATTCATGTATGATGTCAATTTTTAAAATTTTTATTCGGAGCACATCGGCTACCCAGGCTTAAAGTATCTGTATATACGAGTATGAAAAGGATAAAACAATATTTCAGTCGGAATGCGAATAAACTCTTTTATTAGCTCATATATCAAGAAACAAAAGAGGATCCAGTCATTAGTCACGTACAAAATTACATACAATATATAATTAATGTCAAATAAATATTTTTATTTATTTGTTTATCGTTTGATTATTTTTAATAGAACTTTTTTCACAAAGATTTTTCCGCGTTCTCTATCCGGCCTTCAAACAAGAGAATATTGAACATTGATTTTTTCAATAAAATGATCGCAAAAGATTTTACACAATGTGCTGGTCAGTATTTTACCATGGAAAGAGAACGAAAAGTTGGAAAAGTGTTTATTGTCTGCTTGTTGCGTAAAATCATATGATAATTTATCGTCTTTCATTGAGATAGGTATTTATTATCGTAAAGTACTCCAACGATAAGTAATTTTCTGCGTGACTCAATGAAGGTAAAGCAGATTCATTATTGTGCCTCTCTTGGCGAGATGCACACAATTCAGAAGATAATGATGATTCAAAGGCAGCGAAGTAACTTTCCCCAAAATTTATCCGACAAATAAAAAAAAGGCAACAGAGTGATTTTACCAAATGTTCATCCGACAAACAAAAAAAAAAGTAACAGAGTGGTTTCCCCCAACATTTATCTGACAAACAAAAAAAGGCAATGGTGTGATTTACCCAAATATTCATCCAACGAACAGAAAAAAAAAGCAGTGGAGTGATTTTTCCCAACATTCATGCGACGGACAAAAAAAAGGCAACGGAGTAATTTTCCCCAACATTCAACATTCAATTAATGTCTCAAAATTCAAAAGAAAAGAAATATCGAGACTCCAAGCACCTAAAGCACGATGGAGCTTGTGGGTGCGAATGAGAACGCACTAGTATTCTAAACATAACCAAACGCTTGTTTGTATCATTTGAACTGGCTCCGATCATAAGGCCAAATTCTGAAGTGGGCGAGAAAAAGCATCCCCCCTTGAAAAGATTTACAAATGGCCCAGGGTGAGACCAGCACGACTATGCTTAACGACTAGCCGATCACTGCCGCCAACGAAGGACGCAATGCGTGGGTTAGAATCAAAATGTTACTTACTCCCAACGCTTGACGAACAGCGTTGGCCCAGCATCGATACCGAAACTGGCCCCGCGTTGGTTTTTGAAACTGGGCCTAGCGTTGATTTCCGACACTGGTCGAAGATTGGGTTCCGAGGCTGGTCGAGAGGTGATTTTAGCACTGGCACAGTGGGAATGTACCACGTAATTATTGCGATGGTGAATATAAAAAAGGAAATTATCCACCACATAAGCTTTAATTTTAATTTTTTATTTTATTTTTTTCAATTGTTACAACTTATAGAAAAAAAAGAAAGTCCTCAAGAAAGGCTCGGACAGTTAATCATAATGATGAATCATTGTTACTAATTGTAGATTCAGTATTGATAGTATTTTCAAAGCGATCCTGTCGACCTTCTTCACGATCCCCTGCACCTGCCAACCAACGACTGATTTTTTAAATAATTTGCAAAGGTTTGGCACTATCTGCGAATTTTTCTTCCAGAAATTCTAAAACATTATACAATTATATTACATTAATTATATTATTCATTATTAATCACATCTTCTTTACTTTATGAATACTCTCATAGTACCTTTTATGCATTTGAACGTCGCCGTAGCACTGAAATTCGGTTTTGCATCTCCCGATTTTGTCTTCCGTCCACAGCCGCTGGTTCATAATTGTCGTATTCCCTATCTCAAGATTGTTCTTCTTCTTCTTAAATTTCGTTAATTTCAATTTCTTCAACACTCTGCTTTTTTCATGTGAAAACTGCGTTTTGACATATTTACGTCTATAAATTGATATTAAAAATTTTCCACGGGAAATATGTCTGGTTATGGGAACAAATTACCCATCACTGCGGCAATAAATGTGACTGATCCCCCACCACTCGAAGCTTCCCTTGAGAGGGGTTAGCAACGGTTGATGGTACATGGCCCAGATTTGGTCCAGAATGAATGCAACATATGAGACTCAACTAGTACTAATGGTAGGATTCAGTCTGAAACCAGGATTGGTCCAATATTGGTCAAGAGTCATATGCCGATGTTCAATTACAGCACAAGCTACTTAGCGGTAACAAAAATCGGCCGAACTTTGGATAATCGTTGGCAGCCAACGGTTGGGTAGCCAGTACCGTCCCAAGCCCTGGCCGTATTGTAAGCATCGGCTATTTTTTCATGGGCCAGCTTCAATGTGTTCATTCACACAGCTATGGCGGGATAACTGTCGGTGAGACATAGTTGCCCGCTCAAATAAATGTAGACCTCGAGAACTACTAGGCCGTCGAAGGCCTAGGTCGGTAAGGTAGGATGGGTTTGGAGGTTGGTAAGGAAGATTCCTTACGCTAGCGTAGCGTAGAAAAATATAGGGATCTTTGCGTTTCGTCTCCGGTACGGTCACAGACTCATCAGTAGGGCTGAGTGACCGCACCGTGCCCTAGACGCGCTGTGGATATTGAAGCGTCGCAGGGTGTCTTACATATTGAAACGCATACCAAACCATCCGCCGACGAGAGCGTTGTTTGACGTTTTGGCCGCGTAGTGGCGGAAATGAGAAGTTGTGTATCCCACACAGCTATATCGAACAGCGCCACAGTGGCTGGGGTGCACACTAACCCGTACCCCAAGAAAACCGTGCCAAATGTGCCAAGTGCGCCAATACGGCCTGTTTTACCACATGTCAATCTGCCTTCTCTGCTTTGACGTAATTCTCACACTTCGCTCTATGCCTTACTTCTCTTCCACGGCATAACGCTTGTCTCACCGACAACGTTGCTCGCTATACAAATTCAATAAGTGGTGCTATCCATCGGAATGATTTCACACTCGAAGCACAAGTGATTTGAAACGGTGAAAATTTGTTACCAAATGAGCTGTTGGCGGCGCCGCTGGAAGTTTACAGGTAGGTTCCGCTAGATGGCGTTATATGATTGAACCGGTTGATGGCGCTCTCTAACGGAGTTTTTAGTACTTACATTCGTGTATTATTCTGCACACACATAAAACAAGCAAGGGAAATCGACGTTTTCTTTCGTTTTCACAGCAAATATGAACAGCCAATAAAAAAAAATCTCACAGAATCAGAACTTTATGTATCAGTCGAGAGGTTAGCCCTGACTTTTTTCTATTTTTTTCTGAAATAAACATTGAACGACTGATACCGACGTATTACTGCTATTGCTCAAATTAATCCACCAGAGAACGAAATCTCCTAGACCTGTAAGTTTTCATGGGGATTTGCGTTAAAAAGATGAGTCTTTACCGGAAAGACTATTTAAATCAGTAAATGTACTCATCATAACTTTTTTACAGCATTTATACTGTTAAAATTAGAATTAACGAACAGATATTGAGTAAAAAATTTGAATACAGTTATCGATATCGACTAGATCACCTGTCAAAATTTCAGGCCCTTAGAATACTTTGTTTGAGAGAAATTAATAGAAACAGATTTCCCAGATTAACACGGTTCCTATGCGTTTCTGTGGTTTTCCGGTCTGTAAACATGAAATTCGCAGGCATTGACAAACAGTTTCGTACGAAACTTCTATAAATGCTTAAAAAATATCTAAAAAACTATTTTACCACTTCGTAAAATCTATTCGATACTTATGAGGTTCAAAATATAGTATATTACGCAACTAGGGAGGGAAGTAGGCCATTTCAAACCGCGTGCAAAATTGTCACCCGAGCCGAAGGCGAGGGTGACAAGCACGCGGTTTGAGATGGCCTTTTTCCCTCCCGTGTTGCGTATACGATTTTTCACGACACCTGTAACGGAAAGTTCGGTATAAAATTCTGAATTTTGCATAATGTGTACTAGAAGGCAAGGTTAGAAGCCATGGCATGCGTCCTGCATTTGTTTCAAATTTGTACATTTCCCGTCACGACACAGTCATTGATCGTACTGTATATATATATTTACGAATACATATATGCATGTATACTATTCAAACCCGGGCTAGGGGGGTCCGGGGGCGAAGCCCCCGGCGGGGGGGAGGGGCGGAGCCCCCCGGGGGGTTCGGGGGGCGGAGCCCCCCGAGGATACAATTATAATTTTAATATACTATTTACCACATCTGTAACGGAAAGTTCGGTATATCCATTAAAATTTGAAAAAAATGGGTATTGCAATACAAGGTTAGAAATCATGGCATGCGTTCTGCATTTGTTTTGTTTTTTTTTATTTTTTTGCTGCGGCATATAATTTTTGGCAGTATAACATATGTCTATATATTTATGATGGGCTCCGTACGTAGTGTTTGGGTAAGAGGGAACACAAAAAGACGATTTCAAGGTACTCATGTTGCTTTTCGATTTTCCTCAAATTGACTTGCTAGGCGAATGTACACTTACAAAACATAACGCAATTCAACCACAGTTTTTTTCGTAACTGAAATAAAGTGACAAACATTTTTTTATTTCAATTCAATTACAATGCACGGTTTAATATGTTTAGATAAGAAAAAAGTGAATTAACTGTTCTTTAATTAATTACAAACATTATTGATTGTCTTTTTCATCTGGTTTGCATCCACAATAATTTATTGTGAGCTGCCTGATTTTCAAATTTTTAATTTTAAAAACTGGATGATCCAAAAAAAGCGATTGAATTTCATGCGTGTCATGGCCATCCGTTGATTTTTGCTTTCGTTTGTTTGTTTTTTGCGATTTATTGGTGGAGGTTCCAGCTGATGGAATATTTTCAATTGATTGCAGAGGTATATTTGTGGTAGGGTCCCTGGGCTTTTGATTGCCAAGAGTACGAAAAGGTGAGTGAGATTTTTTGGTTGGAGTTGTTGGCCGTTGTTGGTCTGTCGCAGATGATGACGGAATTTCCGGACAATTTGAAGTCGCCGTTGACGTGGAAGGTTCGGAATTAACAATTTGATCGAAAATTTTTTTTTTATTTCCCAGAGAGTTTTCTATGTAGCCTTCGGCGACTGCATTTGATCTCCAACCACCATGTTGCTTAACCGTCATGAGATCTGCACCTGAGTTTGCTAATAACGTTGCAGATGTCCGGCGAAGACAATGTCCCGTGTAGTTCTCGGGATTTGACAAATTCAAATACAATGCTATTGTCTTCGGAATTTCGCTGATCTTATTTTTGCCGATGACCTGTCGTGTGCACTTTCCTTTCTGATAATTGAGGAAAAATCTGTTGGTGTCCGTGTCTTCCGGTCTTTCAGCTATGTATTGCTTGATTTTGTCGTAAAAGTTTGATCCGATCACAAAAGATCGTGGATAATAATTTTTTGTATCACGAATAGTGACGATGAATTGCGTTCCCGTATCCTCAACGTCGGAAACGTTTATCGTACAAAATTCTGCGCCTCTTAAGGCTCCGCAAATACCGAAGATGAGAATTACCTACAATATGAAAATTCAAATTGCATTGTAACAGTACATTACTATAAAAATTCACCTCTATTTTGTAAATTTCTGCAAATGTGTTTTGAATATTCACCTTTGTTGCTAAATATATGTTATCCGGAGCTTCGTCCATAAATTTTACGATCTCGGACCATAGCAAAACTTTAGATTTTTTCGCGGCGAATCCTTTCGATTTGTTTTTCATAAACGTTTTTAATCGCTTGTATTCGTTAATATTGATGCCGTGGTTAATGAGCATTACACTCTTTAACATTGACCAGCGACTCCACATAGTGGACGGCTTTATTTTTTTTGATAGCTCGTTAAAATAAACGAGAAAAACATCTTCCGAAAGAGAAGTTGTTTTATTTGTCGACCTCCACGCCATGAACTCTTGGTAGCATACATTATACCGGACATTCGATTTTTCTGGCAACAAATTGTCAGCAATTCCTTTTGCCTCAGCCGTAATATTTCGTATAGTTTCTTGCTCACTTTCAAAATCAGAGGTATCCAAGGAAGAACTCATATTTGATTTTTCTTCACGCACTCAACACAAACACAAATTAACGGACAATTATTGAGATTATAGTCAACAGTATAATTACGCTATAAATGTTCACGTAAAGATTGAAGGTTATTCTTAGGAGAAAAAAATGTCATCAACAAGTCCCGTTGCTAGGTTCCAGTAAGATATGAAGTAAGGTTGCAATGGTTGTGCGCATGCTTCAACAAATTCAGAGGGCCGAAAAGTGCCACTTTCCTCCCGCAAAACAGGGCAGAAAATCGAACTTTCCGCGGAGGTGTGGTGAAAAATAAATTTGTCTCGAAGATGGAGGTTAAACTTTAGAGGTTAAACACACTATATATACTGAGCTGACTACGCTAGTCGTGACAGTTTTTTGGTTTAGACTTGCTCGGTACCAGATGAATTTCCTTAAGGGCTTACATCACTTTGATGATACAAAAAAGTCGATTTTCTGTAGAGAATTTCGGTTCGGTTTTGGTTGGAATGGTAAAATAAATGCTTGTGCATAAAAACTTTAACAAACGATTTTCTCGTTTTATTGTCATTGACCTCATACTTGTTCCTTAAAATTCCTTAAAAAAGTTTGATGCCCGATTTGTCGAGAGATTGGTGAATAACAGTCGCGAACCTTCACGACTTTTCCACTGATTTCATGTTTGATGAATTTCGAAAAAAACCAACTAAACCCTTTTTATTCATTTTTTACCCTTATTATTTATAGAGTGCCAAAATAAATTGACCGTTTCATTCATATTTAGTGTATTATACTTAATATTAATAATAATGTATTAATTCCAGAATAATTTTCGGTGGAATATCTGTTCATCGCTGAATTAATGCGGTTTCACGAAGACAACAAACAAATCGATCTAATTGAATTTTCTTGGTTCTGGTCAGACAAAGGTATATAAAACATTGTAATATTAAGAAAAAGAAAATAATAAATAACCTTAGATTTATAATGAGGTTGCACAAAGCTGGTAGCGGATTTTCTTTCGGTCAAGCACTTCAGCGAGGTTTATAACCATGCATAGATAGTGCAGGAGCTTAGACGGGATTGGGTGTCTTTGAAAAGATACTTTATGGGCCCATCTCGTCATCTCACTCTTTTCTGAGTGGTTTGATGCACCAGAAAAAAAACAAAGTGACGAGAAGTGAGTGAGAGAGAGAGAGAGAGAGGAGAGAGATAAAGAAGGATGGGAAAAAACAAAAGAAAAGTTGCGAAGGTAGCACGAACCGTAAACCTTACACCGTAAACTACTCATCACGAGAAACGGAGGAAGGGATTCACGCGCGTAGGCGTTCAAGATACTTCGGGGTAAGTCCCATTGTCGTTATGAAAATGAATGAATGAGTTCAAGTCAGAGAGAACAGAGAAATTAATTTCCTTGTATATTCAATTTCATTCTGTATATTGTAGGAATATTTTTGTCTTATATAGGAATATTTTTCAATAATTTGAAAGATGATGTATGGTTTGGTGCACCTCGATTTTCATAGTTGTTCGATCATAACGTAATCGAAATACTTTGATATCTTTTTATTCATACCTTGAAGAAATCCTATCAAAATTGCTTTCAATCCCGAAGTGATCACACTTCTTTTTTCAATAGTTTTGTTTTCAATTCTTTGTAATTGTTAGATATTTTCGAACATTATATGCGAGTTATTAAGAGTCATCGAGCTCATGTGACCAACTCAAAATCGACGGTGGCACCTCTCACAGTAAAATATATCTATACATAGTATAAATATAGTCGCTGACACACATCAGACGCCTCGTGTGTATTCTACCGGATTTTTCCATGAGTTTTTATTGAAATCGCGATAAATAAATTTCGTAATGTGCAGGGAAGTGACGTGAATCCGGCTCTGGTCTCTTCAGTTGTGGCAAATGTGTGTACAATTTTTAATAAAATAATTATTGTGACTGGCGAAAAAGCTGTCATGGCCCGAGTAAAGCGCTTCGTATATTTGTTAATTTATTGTGTTAGTAAGAGATATCTGATCTCCGAAAAGGGAGCACAGCCGGAACCGGGTGATTAAACCGAATTTTTTGATATTTTTTATATTCGCGTAATCATAAAATTCGCGACAAAATTCGGTAGAATAGAATTTTAGTTTGCTTTTTTGGCACCTGGCGCTGCGCTGCTTAAATACGATTCGTTCAATTATCTTTTTCAAATCCAAAAATACTAAACATATCAGCAGCACATTATATATACTGTACAACGTTTTCCGTATACAAAACGATTCGTCCAGATGCGTGTGGATACAGGATTTTGAAAACTTGAAAATAGAACGCTAAATATGAAAAAATCGTGACCTCAATTGTGAAATGATCATTCTACATTTCGTTATTGCTTCAGGAAGAAAAAAATCTTTTCAAAATTGTTTTCCATGATTGGTAAAAAAGAATGAATGAAATCATTCAAATATACAGCCAAGAACGGTAAATGAATGGCGGAATACCACAGAAAATCGTGTATTCCTTAAACCGTACCCACAGGAGAGTGTCTACACCGCAAGGGTTTTTCTCCCAAGAAAACCCTCTAAGTTCGTTCAGTCGACTGGGTGATGCGAAGAAGAAAAATATCCATCATTACCAAAAGGACGTGCGCGTCCTTTTCAATCGTGAGCTTCGCCTGTCTGTCTTCAAGAAAACAAATTATCCTGAAACACTCGATTTCAATTTAATAAATTACAATATCCCAAGATTGGCTGGACGGATCTACTTGCAACAAAGACCAATAGAAAGAGAAAAATCAACAGCAATATTCAGATTTTATACTCAAACCGTTCGTCCCTGAAAGCGATTTAAAGACGACGTGACATCATGAAATCAGCATATTCGCGAATATACAAGAGTGCGGCAGGGCTCTTCCGTCACGATTAAACATCGTCGAGCGCTACAGAATAATTCGAAAAAATTTCATAAATATTCGTACCACCAAATCGCAAAATAAAGTTTTTCATAGATTTGAAATGTCAACAATTGCCTCGCGAAAAATTAGTGACGTAATTGGATTTCATTTAATTCATAGATTATAATGATCTTTCAAAAACATTACTTTGAAACCTAAATTTTCACAATTTTCATATATTTGAGAATTCTTTTTCATCATTCAAAGTTTATTTCTCCTCGACCAATTGCTGTAAGAAAAAATCGAAAAAAAAAAAAAAAAAAAACAATTATTACCTCAGACACGCGATGTTTTTTTACATTCATTGAAATCAACCGTGACATGATTGAATTAAAGTTTCCGGGCTTATAGATAAATTTATACGATTGAATAAAGACATGAAAATTTTCTTTACTTCCGTGATAATCATTGTAATAAATCTCCCACACGAGTAGAATGAAATATTCTCGTTTACTGAAGTCCCGGATTTTCTGTGAGACGCGACGTCGTATAACGGCTCCGAGATGTGACTCGCAATGAGGGAAGTTCACGTCGTCATAATCTCGTCGTCAAAGTGAGAGGGCGCCTCTTGCTGTCATATTCACGAAGCTGGAGGCACCTTTGCACAACCCACTGTCTACGACAATCCTAATTAAGAAACGTTAATGGCCCTCGGTATGTATTATACCGACTGCTCGATGGCACACGAAGAGAAACCACCTCTTCGTTACCAGACATTAATATATTAAATACGTGGGTTATTCCATGCCTAAATTAGTTATAAATTGAAATTGTATAAGAGAAGTAATTCAGAGAGTTCACAAAGTGGATCATTTTAGTTTGAACGTTCGCGTCAAAATTTTATATCTTTATAATTGAAAAAGTTTATGCTCGAAAGCTCAAATTCTTGGAGCTTGTTTCTGAGAACGACGAAATCTTTCACTCGACATTAGATCGACGTATACAAATGTTTTATACGTAATAAATGTTTTTGTTTTTTTTTTTTAATTTTTTTCTTCTTACGTTTCTGGCTCGCGTGGGAAAATCATTATCGCGACAAGATAAATGTTAAATCGTTTATTAAAACGAATTACTTTTATATCAAATAACTCGATTATTTTCCCACCGTGAGGCAGGTAAAACTTGATGATAACGTAACCGTTAAACAGCCACCATAAAATATCGAAATATCGAAGAGATCAGAGCCTCGATGGAATTTAACTGATTTCTTGTATGTAAAAAAAAAAAAAAAAATAAACGAAAGAAAGAATCCAAATGCCTATAATTTCAGATATTTATTAAAGCTACTCCTTCTAAAGTGCGAGACTGTGCAAACATTGGGAGTTCAATTGGCAAAGCGGAGCGTTTGAAACTGGGACTGGCTCGACAGGTGTCGGCTCGGTCTGTCTATACAACGAGAGATCGCGAACTACGGAGAGACGGACAAGTTAAAGATAGAGAGTGGAAATTTGTACAGGCCATTTCAGAACAAATCTGGTCAGTACAATTTTATACATCATTTTCGTACAGTATTTTCCATGTCTCCATTCAATTAAGATCTAGAAAAAAATGAATTAGTTATGAAATAGGTCATAGCAAATGGTATGTAAATAGCAGAAATTAACGGACTATCATTTTTACTATCAAACAATGATTGCAGGAAAATCAAATCAGAATTTACTAATTTTTTTTAAAACATTTTTTAAACTAAAAACAATCTTTACATTTATTAATATCAAAAGTTGGTTAACGAAGCAACTCGGAAAAAAAAATCTTTAAATCGTTACAAATTTTATGATATTTTTCAAACGCAATCCTTTCGGTTTTTCGATTCAGCGTTCAGTTCTTTTATCAAGTTGAAAATAAGCCATGAACCCTATTTTAAACAGTCGAAAAATTCATTTAAACGATTAGACTATATAGGGAAATGATTTTTAGAGACCCGGATGAGTTTCCCAGGTAAATATTTATGAAAAATTCATTGGACTTTTTGTTTTTATATAATTGGTGCAAATAGTAGGTGGAAAGGACGAAAAAATTCACTCAAAATCGTTATAGCTTTTGTATACTTATTGATCAATGAATACGAAAAATTTGTGGAGTAATTAGAAAATTTTGGAGTTAAAGAGCTGGCATTTTTAGCTAGGATGGCCCATACATAAATGTGCAGCGCGCTCGGTGCAGTATGTATGCATCGAAAAGGTCAGCGATATCGCGTCGGGAGGTCCGGGTGTGCAGCAAGGGGTTATCCGGGATTTGTATCGGACAGTGAGCCGTGACGTTTTGCCGTCACACCGACAAACAGCGAAAATGCGCCACCTGGACTCACACTTCTCGTTTGCTTGCCAACTAAGGATTTCGTATCATTTCTTAGTTCTACGAATGATCGAACAAAATTTAGAATTTTTCTTGACTTTAACCTCCAATATAATAAGCGTTCTCAATCAAAATTCGGAAGAAATTCTAGACGCGAAATTCGGATTTTCAATAATTACGTTCAATAGCTGTAGCAAACTTGTCCCAAACAATGCCGTTCAACAATCAATAGAAGCATTCTTAAGGGGGTGGTATAGTTAGAACGTTAAAAAAAGGCCTTTTTCCGATTTTTTTTTGGCCAAACGATAAAATAATTTATAACAAAAGTTTTTCCGTTCAACAGATATATATTTAATGTAAACATTGCAATTTTTTTAAAGAAATATATTTCAAAATAAGCCGATAATCATCAATGGCCGAGGACGCTGCAAAAAAAAAACAGATTTTCCGGTGGTCAGTCTTGCGCTGCAACGGATTATCTGAAACCAAAAAATCAAGGGGGGATCTTTAGTTAATGATATAATGCTCCGGTTGAACGACGGGTTTTAAAAAATTTCCATTTTTCACAAAATGGCGGACGTTGAAAGTCAAAAGTGTTGTTTTGACCAAAATTTCACTTACATTTTTGACTATAAAAAAAATAATAATTCTCCGAAAAAAAATCCTTCGTTCATCCGGAGGACAACTATGTATAGAAGAAGTGATATAAATTTCAACCCGATCGGTAAAGCCGTTCTCGAGTTACAGTGATCACCGACTTCCAAAACATGGTTTTGAGAAAAACGAGTTTAAAGTTTTGAGTACGATTTGCATGTAGATAAAAAAATTTGTTTGTAACTTGCATAGAGTCGTTTATTCCTGGGCCATATAATTCGCCTTCCTGCGCTTTATTAGCTGCATCTGAAGCCATTTTCTACTGTCGCCGAGCTACCTTCGCCTCTCGAGTGTTTTCCAGGGTTCGCCGGTTAGCGTTCTCGACTCAAATTAATGTATTTCAGCGAATAATGGTCCGATTTACATTCAATTGGTCGGAAAATACTCGTAAGATATTAAACTTTTAAAAAATGAAAAAAAAAAACTGGTTTTTTTTTAAATTCAAACTATACCTTCCCCTTAATTCGATCATGTGGAATGAAATTATTAAATTTGAATTAATGTCTGATTGTTTGGAGTATTGCGGGAACCTTGAATATTGGCCCAACCAATGTTCGATCTTTCGTATCTGATGGAAAATCGAAAAAAAAATCGTCACCAACATTGAGATTTTTTACTCAAACGGTTCATCAGTCGTCAGAACGGTTTAGAAACGCTATAACGAGTCGCAAAACCGGCATAAATCGCGTATATAAGGTTGCAGCAGGGCTTCTCACTTGCTTCTTCTTTTAATACTTGACGTTGAGCCGCTACCACGTTTTTTGATAATACGTATCATTACTTTGGGCAATTCTAGTAGTCACTACCAGTTTGTCAAATACCGGCCCTCAAGGATGTTGTGTGATTACTTATAAATGCAGAGATTTCAATGAAATCTTGCAAGCAACTAAATATTACAGAAAACAAAATGGTTGCAAAATTTGACAGCATTTTGTAGGTTTATTGCATAATTAATGAATTAGCATGATCTCTCATGGAATTATCAAATATATCGTGACATAGTGGCTCCAATAAATAAATTTTGTATTGAAATAACAAAACAAACAAATGAAATCTTGAGAATTGTTCTTTGAAGTATTGAACAAAGTATGTGCCAAGTTCCAAAAGGATCAGAAGACAGAAGACAGAAGATATAAAGATAAATAAAACTCAACAAAGCATGAAAAAATGTTCTTTTCGTGCTGACGAAACGAAACGAAACGATATGATTATGTTTTGCTCGGTGAAGATGTTTGATCTACATATATGTACACGAATGATCGTGTGTGTGTGTGTGTGAACTGTACGTCACAAAAGTTTGACAAAAAATAATCATCGAAATCATACAAAGCGATATGATGCTTCTGTCCCCAATGGGCATTAACTTTTGTAAATGTCGATCCCGATACAAAATCCTTTCATCGAGATTCAAATACTTTTGTTGGATCGAAAATTTTTTATTTTTTTCTTCGAAAAAATAGTTTTGCGATAATAATTATTGGAAATCAGCACTTGCGAAATTCCGAAGATTTCCAAATTCGTTAATGCAGCTGTATTGTATGGTCAAGATTCGAATTCCTAATAAGAGAAAGTATTGGCTAAAAATATTGTTTCATGGGCCTCAACAAAAAAGAGTCCTTCAAGAGCGATAATAGATTTTCTGAATGAATGCGCTGCTACGATTTTAATCGCGAGATCGTTTATCGATCATCCTGGACGCAATAATCGAATGGCATTTGTGAGAATAATGCAAACGTGGTAACAATAGATAAATGGTTAATAACTAGAGTCTTGCAAGGGGCGATTCTCGACGGTGACGAAACGCAATGAATATGAACAACGCGTTGACCCGAGCCCGGAGAACTATCGATCTTTGTAAAACAACGGTCTTATAAACCGGATTGTGTCACTCTGTGAAAATCGTATCATGATATTCTACGTATTCAACATGAAATATTTCTGTGCGGTGTAATGAATTAATTCCATCTAAATATTTGTCTTTGATATACATAATTCGAGATCAATTACATTTTTAATTTTTCCAAAATTAAAAATGTAATTGATCTCGAATTCCTCAAACGAGGAATCGAAAATGCAAAGATCGATTTACCTACGAATAGCTGGTCTGCTGGCTTGATAATAAAAATGATTTATCAGTGCTTGATTGAGTTTATCGTATTAAGGAGTTAGATTTCATTCATTTTTCACGTCTAAAGTCATTGATATTCAAGACTCCGGTGTATCGGCTGAACTAGCTTTATTTACGCGTTGGCAAAACTTTTGCGACGACGTGAGAGAGTGTAAGAGGTGGGGCTATGGCGAATATGGTCGTAATGTTTAAGAACGTGCGAGCAAAAGCGAGTGTGTAACCAGCGTGGCTCGGAGTATGAATGAATGTGGCGCCAAGAGAATGGAGTGCGTCTGATCCGCGAGCCTACGCACTGCACGCGCGTATTCCGAACTCGATATTATATGCGTGTATGTGGAAATATAGATATATAAAACTTGTTGAAGCATAGGAGGCAGCTCGCGAGGAATTGACCCAAAGTTGACCCAGATCCGTTTGGCGGAAATCGCCATTTCCATGGATGTTGATTCAAAAAGTAAAATATGTCTGATTTTCCTAACAACCTTAGCCTTAATATCGCTATTTGCCCAGAATTTTGGTATGCGAAGTAGTTCAATGAAACTCAACAAAACTATGCCAAAAGATTGTCAACGAAGCGTTCGAATTGAAAATCCATCATCGAACATCAGATCATCTTGTTAGTTTTGTGACATGATTTTGTGAACACGCAAGATAGTTTACTTTTTTCATTTATTTTTTCGAATTTATTGATTTTATTTATATATTGATATATCGTTAATATATTAATAATAATAATATATATTAATATATAATCATTTATATATTTATATATATATTATATATTTATATATATTTATAATTATTAATATATAATTATTTATATATTAATATATCGAATTTATAAAAGCATCTCATGTATAAAATCGTCCGGTGCTTGAAACTTTGTAGAGTATATATTAAATAATTAGGGAAAACATTTCAGATGTTAGTTATTCTTCATTAAGGAGTTTCGGTACAAAAGGCAAAATGCTTCTCCTTTTATGAAGTTTAGAAATGTTTGTAGGTATTTTTGTATAAAGATTCAACGTCTTCGGTACTGAAACTATTTTAAAGACATTTGAGGGTGTTTCACGTATTTCGCGTATCGAAACGATCAAAAATGCAGACTGCTATAAATATTTTGAAAATTTTGGGATAAAGCGAGTTTATTTGAAAACCTGATCTCATTCATTAAGGAGTTTCGGTACAAAAGGCAAAATGTTAAGAAATTAATCAAACTTGGTGATAATGTTCTTCAACACCAAGTACGAAAACACAATTTTTTTTCAAAATTTTCTTCTACTTAGTTATCGAGTAATTATGCATTAAAGCAGATTTCTTATGTTCGGAATGTATACCTATGTATATGGAAACGCTATGCTTATAGATGTGAACTTTAATGTCCAATTATACTCGATAACTGTGTAGAAGAAAAATCTGAAAAAATTTGTTTAGTCAAATTTGACACTGAAGAATATGCTCACCAAATTTTATAAAATTCTTAACTTTTTGAAATTTTTTGTGTTTTTAACATGGTTTAGCATGGCAATATTGTATCGCCTGTACCGAAACTCCTTAATACTCCAGAAAAAAAATCGAAGAATCGTCCAATAGTTTGTGCAATTTTTGCTGTTTCATCATATTAATTTTCATTTTTAAATGAAATATTGTTATGGAAAAATAGGACAAAAAATTTGCATCAAATTTGAAAGTACATTGAACATGGAGGCCCCATCGAATCGAGTAACCTCGTGAACGCGCACAGAGATGGTAAAAACATTGATACCCGTGCTCCTTGGCAAAGCAACGAGGCAACAACAGGCGCAAAATATGAAACTTCGAGAGGCTGTGCGAAGCTGAGAAAAAAAAAAACAATCCGCATAAACTGGTGTGTCTGCAGTGCGCCGGCCACACTCGGTGACTAATTTCCTTACTTCTGTTCTGTACCGTGTCTCCATCTACTTAAGAGACGTCAAAGCATTGTTCTCGATTCGTCACGAGACTCCCTCGGAAATTCTGGGAGTTGAGGAAAAGGGAAGATTGCAATGTAAAATAGGGCACGCGTAGGAAGTACAACGGAATTAAAAATCCGTTCAATTACAATGTAGAAAAAAAAAAAAAAGATAAAGAAAAGAGTAGATGAAACAGCACACACTGCGAGACACTAAATCAATTGTCATGAGGCCATATCGAGAGGGCGCTATAGTCGGAACCTTATGGCGCCGTTCGTGATCACGTTCGGCGTAATAATGCTAACCGGTATTACAGTTATACAGAATCAATATATCGCGAGGGTAGAGTGCAGAGAGCTCGAGAGACTAGTCATGCGGTCGAGCAACTTTGATGTGACACGTCTCGACCATTTGATTCATAGTACATTGCCACGCGTGTATCTCGGTTTTTCCCTCGGTGACACGATACCGATAATAATATTCATGCAATAATAAGACCGAAATGAGATTCGTTCGATCACGGTCAATTATCACATATTTTTACAATGATATATTCTCGACTAAATTTTTCTCAATATATCGGATCAAAATGATCCTTCGAAAATACCCAAAGTACTTTTATGCTTATGATATTTCAAAAATAATCAAATCGAACTTCACCAGCTTGTATCACACCAATCAATTTCTAATAATGATAATACCGAAACGTTTTTGCCGAATGGCTGAAACGGATAATGGTTCAACGAGTAATGGAGCGATTTTGTCAAAAAATTGTCAAATCTAGGGAATACTTTTAGGCATTTACAGGAATATTTTTAGAATTTGTTGTTCTTCTTTCAACAAATTTACAAGTTCAGAAGGATTTAATTATTTTGAAGATGTGTCCGAATGACTGGAAGTATAGTATCGCCACGAACGCAGTGTCCGAAATTTAATGAGATCGATTAGGAAAAGAGAGCACATTTGAAACGATTAAAAAATTCATTTGAGCCGGCATGAGAACGGACTCCAAACGCTGAATATATTTAGCTATTATTTTTCAATAATTTTTCGTATAATTAATATTGATATTTTCGGTTATTGCTGTGTTACAATATTTTTTTGATTCTCTAAGCACTAAAGTTTTGTTGAAAAAACATTTGAGTTAGAAGCCAGATGTGTTGAAAAAACCTTCAAAAAAATAAGAAACTCATTTTAAGACATCGTCGTTTAAACATGTTCGATGAATTTCGAACACAGTTTGCACTCAGCATTTCAATAATGCCTTCTTCTTCCTCTTCCCATAATTATACAATCCATATTTAGTAACCATATATAGGTATAGTGGGAGTACGTTGGTCGGGTCGGGATTACCTTGACCAGTAAAAAAGCAGCACACCCTGGCTAAAGAAGAGATTATAATGCAATTACCACACGAGTTCGCGTCATTCGAGACTAAAAAAAAAGAGGAGAAACGGTCCGAAGTAGAAGAGCAATTAGCAAAAGGGTTGCTAGAAAATTGAGCCAGCCCACACGCGATATTAATGTGCGCATAAAAAGTTTTTTGCAAAACGATGAGCTGAATAACTCAATGGAAAAGCATTAAGAAAGAAAAATAGGTAAAAAAAAATCTGGGAATATTGATGTACCCGAGATTGATACCGAGTAAAAATCCACAATAAATAAATGAGAATTGACGGCGGTGCAAACCAGAATTCTATTAGCTTAACTTGAGATAACTTTTAGAAGGAGAAGGAGTTCAAGATCAGAGATCCAAAATTCAATTTCCGGACCATCACTCGATTCAAGAGGTTTCATAATGTTTTTCGATCAGGTTCGAATGATTAGTAACAATCATCAGAATTGGAGGGCAGACGTCGAGACAAAACAAAAATCTGTATGGTCATATTTGTGGCACAAAACATTTCTAGAAAACGGTTAATCATAACCTAACATAAGGTAAGCTAGTTACTAGTGCACTGATTTCTAGCTCTCGATTCTGAGAGTAACTTGTAAGAATTCTCAAAATCGGTGATATTGAATTGAGATTCAGTATTTCGTACCACTTTTAGAATAAAGCTATCGAAATTAGAAAAATGCTGCCATAAACTTTTTCGTAAGAAACTTTCCGCTCTAAACGATTTGGCCCATAATAGTTGCCCTATCCTCAACCACTTTTGTAATACGCGCGATGAGAAAACGATTATTTTTCAACTTACTTACCTAACAATATCAATACCAATCAACAACAAACCACCAACAAAACAACCAACTATCAGGATGAAGTCTAACAAAAAAAAAAAAAATTCAGTATACTTTTCAACGCAGATTTCGGTGCTGCACTTAAGTTTACATTCTGAACTATTGGTCGCAGGACATCCTGTATATATATGCATGTACTAATGAAATAATGTGGTATACGAGGGTATAAAGCAATCTTCCATCCCCGCAGTGTTGTGGTACGTTATTTATGTGACGTTCCATTACGAACTCTTAATTGTTTGACTAATGTGCAGCTAAGTGTGAGCGCTGGTCCACCGCGAGACCACCGATGATATACACATATATAAGCGTACATATGTATACGTAAAAAAGAAAAGTCTTGCTATCCTTTTTCAATGCCCGTTGTGATCATCTCTCTTTGTCTTTGGTTAAATGCGCACAAACTTCTGAGGAACCTTTCTCGGGGCAAAGAGGCCGCGGATGAGAGAGCAGGTTCGCATTACAGTCTGTATCGTTTCGCCTTTCTTCGTGTATCTCTTGAACAATATGCTGGACCCCACCGATTTGTTTCTCGTGACGTTGCAGATATTTTCTTACTCGCCCCCATGCACTCGCTCACCCAAGGACGATATTTGATGGTTAACTTTCTTTGTTTAGAACTGTAGACGAATAGAAAGATCTTTATCTGTAGGGACTCTGATGTTTTTTAATTTCACAATTTCGAACACTTGACTTTATATTTTGTGACGTTTTTCGGACCCGATATATGGCAATAAACCCAGAAAAACGATCAATTTCAATCTACCAGGGTCATTTATTCGGTTAAAAAAAAAACAACAACAACAACAACAAAACAACTTTTATTTGCCTTGACTAAAAAACTTCATTTGAATGAAAAAAATAATGCTATTTGAGTGCATTTGTTACCCATTTTAAAACCTATTACTCCGACCACTGCGTGGCGCAGCGCGTCGAGATATTTATTATGTACAAATTGCCCTCTGGATGTGCGCAAGTTAAAAAAAAATATTTGCCAAAAGTTGAGGTGTTGTTGAGTCCCAAAATATTTTTTGCAACTCAATAAAACACGCGCGTTAAATTTGTGAAAACTTTTTTAAAGTGGAAATCGCAGAAATAAGTTTTTGATTGATCTCAAGTGTAAAAATATTGTTAAATAATTTTTAAAGTTAAACGGAGCTCCATTAGGCCGTGGGACGAAGAAAAAAATTTATTTTATTTAATTAGATACTAGTTGTACCAACCTGATGTTTTTTCTAGATGTAACTAATAATCTCTTCGATTTTTGTGAATGTCGCCAATTTCTTTTTACTATTCAACAACATTTTTTTGCTACGATACCATTAATTAAACTTCGAAATGAAAAAAATTGGTGACAATTTATCAGAGACTCACTGTTCAAGGTTGTCAAATAAATCGACTTTTTAAATTGTTTATGCACGAGTGTTGCGGCATGATTGAAATCAATTATCAAGTTCTTGACGGATCATGGAACTAAGAGAATGAAAGAGCGAAGGAGCAAGATATATGACAAGAAAGATGGATGACAAACGAGAAATTGATGGTAATGTTACTTGCCCAAGGGTTCGGGTTATGCTTTGAGGATTATACCGAGGCGCTAAAGAGGACCAGGGATAACGATCCATGATGAGGATAATTACGACGAGACATTATCGGTCCAGTTATCTGTGCTGAAGAAACAAAAAAGCGTAACGAAAATCATTTGTTAAGTGCTGTGATTAACGCCCTTTTGTTTCTCAAGCACGTACTATGTATATGCGTGTGATATAAGTACCTGAGAAGAGATGCTCATTTTCACACCTGCCTTCGAAGGTCCAGCGTTTGTTTGACCGCACGAAAGTGGAGAGGCTTCCACGATGCCATGTTAAATATTGATTTTACAATAATAGAGGAAGAGCCACGCGTTGTTTTGCCTTTAATCTCTCTCTCTCTCTCTCTCTCTCTCTCTCTCTCTCTCTCTCTCTCTCTTTCTCTCTCCACTTCGTTGTTGGATGAGTCAAGAGAGGAACGTCAAGTCGTAAAATGAGAAGTAGTTGAAGGAACAGGAAGAAGAAAGTGCCAGGCGAGTATATTAGATGGATACACTTATTAGAGCTTCACCTGCCACTTTTAAGTGATGACTTTGCAATATTGTCTCGAGGTTTATCCGAATTTTTTTTTTTTTTTTCCAAATTTGCGGTGTCTTTTACCTATGGGAATAAAATGAGACCATGAGATCTCTTCACCTTTTCGACGAAACTGGAATACCTCGTAATAGCAGAGGTGGAACGTTGATGAATAGGAAAATTAAATTCTTTGAATATTCTTTGAAATACTTTGAACTGTTCATGATTTAACAAATCGGTATACTTGAAATTTATTAATTTGATTTTCTTCAAAGTACATTGCTTGAAACATGCTCGATGATTTTCAGTGGTTCTTATTCTTATGCAATAATCTTATTGGTCCTTGTTTTGTTTCGATTGCAGAGTTTCTGGAAATCATTTTGAAAAGAATTTAAATTAAAAAACTGCTTGATTGAGCACGAGGCCTTTCATTCCCATTTTGTTTATTGCGATCGATCCCCAATCAAAATAAAAAATAAACTATGAAATCACTGTCACGGATTATGTTTTTATCAATTACAAGTAATTTTTGTTTAACAATTTTTCTAACCTCATTATGGGTAATTGAGTTCTAACGCTGATGAAGTTAAAGGTGAAAATAATCTTTTAGCATATTCATAGGGCATTGTCAAACATTTTTGATTTTTCGTTAACTCGATTTGGTTATATTTATTATTCTACTACGATGACTAATGAAAAATATGACTTTCTTTGTCTAAGACTGCAATTAATGAGTTGCAATTTATTTCCATTGCAGTAATTACGCGTTGTTTTCCATTAACGAGTTTCGGTACAGGCGATGCAATGTTGCCGTGCTAAACCATGTTGAAAACATAAAAAATTTCAAAAACTTAAGAATTTTATAAAATTTGGTGAACATATTCTTTAGTGCCAAATTTGACAATACAAATTTTTTCAGATTTTTGTTCTACACAGTTATCGAGTAATTGGACATTAAAGTTCACGTGTATAAGTATAGCGTTTCCATATATATAGGTATACATTCCGGACATAAGAAATCTGCTTTAATGCGTAATTACTCGATAACTAAGTAGAAGAAAATGTTGAAAAAATTTGTGTTCTCGTACTTGATGTTGAAGAACATTATCACCAAATTTGATCAATTTCTTACCATTTCGACTTCTGTACCGAAAATCCTTAAAGCTATAAAAAAAAAAAAATTATCTGTAGAACAATGAAATGATCAAGGATGTCAAGGAGAACGAGGGAGAAAATGGATCGAATAAGCAGTGAAGATCTATTCTTTCTCGGAAAATGCACTGCGAAGGTTTGTATACAATAGCAAATTTATCATCAAAGAAATTTTGTTCCCGTACATAATAAGAATCCAGTGAATCATTTTTAGGATCAAATTACGTGTATTTACGAACCCAATTTTTATTGAACTTAAATAAACCCAAATTTCATTAACGTTCATTGTTCCTTTCGAAAGATTCTTCAACTGACATAAAATCGTATAAAATGGCATTTTCTCTAATTACATCTTAAAATAATTGACTTGCGAATAATTCTGATAAAATATCATTACGATTCGAAAAGAAGCTTCAAATTGAAATCTTTTTATAACCATGTCAAGATGAAACAGATGTATGAAGACAGAATAGTGGTTTTCTCTAGCAAATATATAACGGATAAACAAAGGTTTACTTGGCATAGTTTATTCGATCACAAAATGGTTAAAAATTCAAAAATGAGGAAAATGGGACCTCAGCGATATCGTGGAACTCCATTCATATATAACGAAAATAATAATCATCATATGACGGCGTTCTGGCAATTGACAGTCCGCACTAATTTGTCACAGTCTAATATTGAAATTGTCTACGAATTGATAGCATTGCGAAAAAAAAACAGACTGCTTTATTGGTGTCTTTTCGATGAGAGCGGTCCATTGTACCCATAAATATGTCGTCTCGACTTCCCTTTCCCCAAATTTGACAGTGAAAAATATAAATAATATATATATATATTTTTTTCCATTTCCTCATCAATGTCCCGTTTGAACTTTATTGAAAGTGGGTGGACCGAGTTCGTGTCGCCTTGCCTCTCGACGAATTTACTTCGTATCCTTTCTACCACTTCTCTCTCGCATTATTTTAACCAAGATCTGTCCTTATCCGCACAGTTCATCTCAATTTATCTTCGTCATTCTCTTCGTCGCTCTTGTCTGTACGTTGATGTTGAGCGCTCTCGCTTTTCTATTTTTTTTTTTTTTTTTTTCATTTATTTTCTTTCAATCTCAATGGGTTTGTTTGAACACGTACGGACGATCGCGCGAGAAATTTTGCGCAATGCGTTGTCTCTCTTACGGTGCCACGGTGCCTGTCTATTCCGTCGACAGGTGGGGTCGTGTAGGAAGTTCGCAATGGTTTATAGCAATACCCAACTGCCTGCCTCGCCCATTATATGAGAGCTGCATCGTGCATTCATTCCTACATTTTCTTTATCCTATAGCAATACACAAAAACAAATTTAACAATAATATTCAATTGAAATTTTGAACGTTTTTCATACCTGTTCGGGTTGATGCCAATTTCACCAGAATCGTTAGAAACTCCCATTTGAAAAGTGCTTCAAACTTTTGTTTCATGCAGTCACAATAACGTCAATGAAATTGAACTAATTTTTTGAACGATGAACCATTCGGTGAAATGCACAGAAAATATTTTTATCAATATACAGATTTTATGTATAAATACAGAAAATTGTTTTGATGTATAAAAAAAAAAAAAAAAAAAAAAAATATATACATAAAAAAACAAAAAAAAACTTGAAAAACTTTACAAAAGTCCTGACGAATAAATTTTGAAGAAATATTGAAAAACAATACTGTGAAATCATTGTTACATATTATAAAATAATTGAGAACAATGCTATATAAATGAAATGGAACGTCTATCTTTAGTGATCGATTTTTATGAGTAAGAGTGTAAATTGAACAATTTCAGTTTCCATAATTTCGAGTTTGTTATATCTGCTGTTTTAACTTTTCAGTTGTTTTGTATTGAAAATATATTTTTTTTATATATTGAGGTTTAGGAAAATTCATGTTGAACTCATTCGAACAGATTTTTCATGAAAGCAATGATGCATTGAAAATATTTCATCAATTGAAATACAAAATCAACTCAAAATTACATAAATGTATCCAAAAACATTGGAGTTATTTTCAGATCATTACGAAATTGGTATGAAACATACTCGAGTTGTTCTTCGCTAAAACAAATAAGATTCATCCAAATTGGATACTTTTGTAACAAATCTTGCCGCGTATGTAGATTGAAAATAAACAGATTGAATTGAGAAGCTCCTCCTTTTATGAAATTTAGAAATGTTTGTAGGTGTTTTTGTATAAAGATTCAACGTCTTCGGTACTGAAATTATTTTAAAGACATTGAAGGGTGTTTCACGTATTTTGCGTATCGAAACGTTAAAAAATGCAGACTGCTATAAATATTTTGAAAATTTTGGGATAAAACGAGTATATTTGAAAACCTGATCTCATTCATTAAGGAGTTTCGGTACAAAAGGCAAAATGTTAAGAAATTAATCAAATTTGGTGATAATGTTCTCCAACATCAAGCACGAAAACACAAATTTTTTCAAAATTTTCTTCTACTTAGTTATCGAGTAATTACGCATTAAAGCAGATTTCTTATGCCCAAAGT
Organism: Campoplex capitator; assembly: GCA_037576405.1. NCBI lineage: Eukaryota > Metazoa > Arthropoda > Insecta > Hymenoptera > Ichneumonidae > Campoplex > Campoplex capitator. The sequence goes on along the minus strand of JARBWI010000031.1, from coordinate 572,866 downwards.
GTTTACCTATATATATGGAAATGCTATGCTTATACACGTGACCTTTAGTCTTCAATTACACGATAACTGTGTAGAAGAAAAATCTGAAAAAATTCGTATTGTCAAATCTGGTGCTAAAGAATATGTTCACCAAATTTTATAAAATTCTTAACTTTTTGAAATTTTTTGTGTTTTTAACATGGCTTAGCATAGCAACATTGTATCGCCTGTACCGAAACTCCTTGAATCCAGTGAATCAAAATTTTCTAATGATTTATGTCAAGTTTGTTCAGCATCGTTACTGTCGAAAATATTTTTCGAGCATGTTTCTGACATTTTTTAAATAAAATGAATTTTCAAATAAGTAATTTTATACACCTGTTCCGTTGTTGCATTAGCAAAAAAAAAAAACTGACAATTCATTACATTGATTTCTGAAAATCACTTTGCACGTGCGAGGAGACAGGGGCTTTGATATGACAAATCGCAGTGATTAAATTCCATCGGGGACAGGATTGTGTATCGGCATTAGTCACCACACACTGTCGCGTCAGTGAAATAAGAGAAATGCGTGATCGACCATATTACGAGATAAATATAGATGCCAAAGTGACAATCAGTACAATGAACTCGAAAAAATGAATCGAAAGATTTGTTGGGATTTCTTCCATGTTTGTTTATTAAGATCATTTTTCATTTAGCTGAGAATGTATGGTACAGACTGTGCCAAGTTTTTATTTCAATTAATGTGGAAAATAATTTGACAAAAATAGTTAAAAAATTTTTACTCTTTTAGCAAGCTCGAAATTGTTAGAGAACAAAGAAATTTAGAAAAAATAATTCTCTTTCCATGAAACATTGCACTGAGAAAAAAACTTTGCTAATCGAACAAAATGTCGCTTGTCTCAAAGAGAATATTCAGTTCGATACTGGCAACAAAATATTATTGAGATGAGACAAAACAATTTGTAAATGCTCGAGCGTGTTATTGATCGAACCAACAAAACTTTGGTGCATCTATATACATACAAATTCATAATGCAACGAAATATCATTGAAGTAAACTTTTTTTTTTAATGATCGTTATGCTTTTTTTTTTTTACTATATTTTACAATTTTTTTTTACATAATAATCAAATAATAATAAAAATATTTAATATATTTTACTATATTTTTATATGAATTGAAAGTTGGAGTGATAAAAATTCATTTGTTCATCCCAAGGATTACCGTTCAGTTAACATGATAATTGAGATTAAAACAACTATTTATTAAAGCAACTAAAAGTTATGCGTATGAAAGTGAGCGGTACCAGTTGTTCGGACAAAATCACATGGCTTCGGTGATCCGGTTGATTTATCAATAAGAAATTTTCATGATTCAGTTCACTAAACGCAGATCAATGCTTAACCCTTTAGCTGTCATTGTAGCAAATTTGTAATTTGTAGCAAAATAGAGCGATAATGTTGCCGTGAAAATATACGATGCTTGGCATCTGCTGTCCGTTTTCGTTCAAAAAAGTAAGAAAATGGACGTTCTCAAAATATTTTCTGATGGAATTGGATAAACGAAGCTTGATTAGACACACTAGGCTTTGAAGATTCGTGATTGAATTGGAATAATAGTTCGAACTAAGATTGTAAAACCGTCCATGCAGGAAATTTTCTACAGCTCGAAAACACTATTTCCCAGGCTCTTATCGATAAAATTATGGTTGAACATTTATGGTTAACCCTTTTTCAGCTATACTACCAAAAGAAATAATTTTAAGCCGTCCAGAAATAGGTGTGGCCCTTAAAGCGTTAAACAGTTCAAAAGTGGTTGAATTTTTTTCCAGATTTTTGTTCTGTATAGCTTCAGATATAAGTTTCGGAATTTTGACATCTGATCCATTATATTTTTTCGGCGGGACACCTGGTCATTTGTTCTTAAAATAATGCTCCAAAAAACCAAGAAAAAAATGCATATTATTATACGACGAAGGTGCGTTGCTTTTTACTCTAATCTCAACTTGTCCTTGAAGAAGTGTATCGAATTTTTTGCAGACCTTGAATGCACCACGAGGTATTTGCAGACCAGGCTTGGCGACGGTTCGATTTACCGACACTCGATGCAACATATAATACTGCACAATGTGTACACAAGAAAATGTATATATATATATTTACATGCACGCGGTGCGTCGTCGTCAGTCGTCTCTGCAGGCTCGAGATTAGATTACGTTGTAGTACTCTCGCGCCCGCGCGCGCGCGCGCGCGAAAAGCTCCTGACGTTAGTCATTCCGCCTTTTCGTTTCTATCTCTCTCTCCTCCTTCATATATCGTTGTTTCACCTACGCAGTTTCAACACGAGCGTTCACACAGACCTGCATTTAAAACCTTTTTTTTCGTGATTTCTCTAACTACCGTAGTAAAGAAAAAAAAAAGTCAATACTGCTATTTTTCTTTCGCTCTTGAATATGATTAAATAGGTCTTCGGAGAGCGAAAAAATTTGAGATTAATTTGTTAGAAAACGAGGTGGATAAATTGTTTTTCTGACTTGCTCAGGTTTTTTTTCAGGCTTTTCTAAAAATTGATTTTTATAAATGGCAAAATTTTGAACATTTTTTTGTAAAAATGATTGAATTTATATGGGTGAAACGTTCAAGGAAGTGGAACAGATTTTTTTTTCAGTCCCACACCTGCAAAAAAAAATAGAGAGAATAGAAAATCGACGAATTCGTTATGCATGACGAAAAATTTTGTGTGCCTATTACTTGAACAGTTATTATTGGGAACAAACTATTACAAACATTTAATTGTGGCAAAAAATCAGTTTTTTTTGGTTAGAAACATCAAGAAATTCATTCGCCACAAAATGTAGAATCGATAATTATTTTTCGAATTTTTTTTTTTTGTTGCAACGATTCATAGATGCGTCGAGTGATTTAAAAATATTTTTGTAATAACGAATTTGTAGCGTGCATTGTTATCACACTGAAAACGAAATTTTGTTGAAATCTTATATTTTTCCTGGATACGTTCAACAAAATATTTCGTCCACATAACAAAATGTTTTTTTTTTTCGTTTCAACCAACTTTCGTTCAAGTCCAAAGAAGCTTCGTTGTGATATTCGAAATTTTGTCGACTGAACAAAAAAACAAATTTTTCAATATTTCAACGAAACTTCGTTTTCAGTCTGCATGGACCGAAATTTCGTCCAAATTTTTTTGTTTCTTAAAACTTTGGTGCGTTTGGTGTATTGCTTTTCAGTGATATGTCTTACAATTCCACAAATCGAATTTGACCAAAGGACGCTCAAAGGATGTATATTGAACAAAAAATGTTTCGTCTCATACTACATCGATGTGAACTCGATTATTATATCGAACTAGCTGTGCCCGCGGGCTTCGCCCGCCGCATATCTAGCAGGAAAAATAATCAAACGAAAGATTTTCATTTTTTTTTTTTTTTTTTTTTAATTTTTCATCATTTCCATTGAAAATGCTGCAACTTTTTTTCTATACCGAATTGAGCATTCAGCCACCGCTCGTTTTGGTCGTTTTCCGATTTCCTTCAAATTGAACGAAATCGTTAAACTTTTTTTTGCATATCTGTTGAAATTAAGATAACGAAATTTTACAAAACCACAAACTCAGTTTGAATCGTGATCTTTAATCTTGTGAAAGAATCATTGTAATCGGTTCAGCCGTTTTCGCCTGAAAAGCGGACAAACATTTTTTGGCGAACAGATTTATATATATAGAGATGAGGAATGAGGAATAAAAATTGTTTGTGAATCTACATTAAAAAATTTTTTTTTAAAGTATTTTGATGTTACCTGGGCCATCTTTCTGTGTTTTCTTTTCATTTTCAGACATAATTCTTCAGTTTTCTTCTGGATAAAATAATCAAACGAAAGATTTTCGTATTTTTTATTTTTCATAATTTCATTAAAAATGCTGTAACTTTTTTTCCATATCGAATTGAGCATTGAACCACCGCTCATTTTGTTCGTTTTCTAATTCCCTTCAAATTGGTAAATCGTTTTTTTTTTTTTATTTATCGTTAGTATTTAACTACCGTCGAGTTTTGAAAATTGGAGAATGAACGAAATCTGTAAAAATTGAGATAACGAAATTTTACAAAACCACAAACTCAGTTTGAATCGTGATCTTTAATCTCGTGAAAGAATCATTGTAATCGGTTCAGCCGTTTTCGATTGAAAAGCGGACAAACATTTTTTAGCGAACAGATATATATACATAGAGAAGATAACGAATCACTATTTGGTCTGTGCACATGGATGACGAAAATCTTTAAAAACATCTGGAAAATGAAAACACATAATAAAATGACGATGGACCAGAAATGGAATTCTTCATGTACACGAGCTCGAGCGAGGATATTTCTCGTCTCGCACATGTATAAAGAATCGAATACAACAATGGAAGGAGAAATTATGAGAGCAAGAGGAAGATAAAAAGAAGAGTAAGAGAGATAGGAGTTGGTCGTCGAATTATCTATCATTTCTCGATTGTATGTGTCTCGTGAGGGCGCGCACGTGGGCGCGCGCTGGATCTAACGGTATGTAAAAGCTGCCGTCGTCGTTTATAAACGCCGATTCTGATATACTCACGATGTGCACCTTTCCGCGAGTGTGTATGTGTGTGTGGAGGCGAAAAAAAGTCACACCTCACGGTTCATACGCTTATAAGCGTGAGTGAAAGCTGGAAAGAGGAGAATGAATGAACGCTATACGTGAAAGATCTAGGGTTTATGTATTTTCACATATCTATGTAGAGGGATAACAGAAGGATCATCGATTCGAATATCGACGCCGAAGAATAATGGAGACGGATTTTGAGGCGTGGGCAATACTCGGCTCTTCTTGTCTTTCCGATCCTCGTATATAACGCAAAGTTTCATCAGCTGCACCTTGCTATATCTGTATCTTACCACCATTCGGTTGATATGGGAATAAAAACTCAATCATAGGCAGTCAGTTGGGCTGCACTCAACTGATCCCCCGTGGATTGACGTTTCGCCGGGTGGCCTCGTCGAGAAGAATTTTCGATCAATTCTTTTTTCGACGTAAATTTTTTGAGCTTCCAATATGAAAATGTTTTTTTTTTTTCGAAATGAAACAATGTATTTAAATTCTGATATAAAATCATCGACGAAATGTAACAAACATTGCGGACATACTGAGAAAAAAGAATTGTTGATTTAAGAGTCATCGAGCGATGGCATACGCAGCGCCAGGTGCCAAAAAAGTAAACTAAAATTCTATTCTACCAGATTTTGTCGCGAATTTGATGATTACGCGGATATCTAAAATATCAAAAAACTCAGTTTAATCACCCGGTTCCTGTTGTGCTTCCTTTTTGGAGATCAGATATCTCTAATTAACACAATAAATCAACAAAAATACGAGGCGCTTTACTCGGGCCATGATAGCTTTTTCGCCAGTCACAATAATTATTTTATTACAAATTGTACACACATTTGCCACAACTGAAGAGACCAGAGCCGGATTCACGCCACTTCCTTGCACATTACGAAATTTATTTATCGCGATTTCTATAAAAACTCACGGAAAAATCCGGTAGAATACACACGAGGCGTCTGACGTGTGTCGGCGACTATATTTATACTATCTTCTCGATATATATAAATCTGTTCGCTAAAAAATGTTTGTCCGCTTTTCAATCGAAAACGGCTGAACCGATTGCAATGAATCTTTCACGAGATTAAAGATCACGATTCAAACTGAGTTTGTGGTTTTGTAAAATTTCGTTATCTCAATTTTGACAGAAATGCAAATAAAAAGTTTAGTGATTTCGTTCATTCTCCAATTTTCAAAACTCGACGGTAGTCAAATACTAACAATAAATAAAAAAAACGATTTACCAATTTGAAGGGAATTAGAAAACGAACAAAATGAGCGGTGGTTGAATGCTCAATTCGGTATAGAAAAAAAGTTACAGCATTTTTAATGAAATTATGAAAAATTAAAAATACGAAAATCTTTCGTTTGATTATTTTATCCAAAAGAAAACTGAAGAATTATGTCTGAAATTGAAAGGAAAACGCAAAAAGATGGCCCAGGTAACATCAAAATACTTTAAAAAAATTTTTTTTTATGTAGATTCACAAACATTTTTTATTCCTTATCCCTCATTCCACATATTATATAAAACTGATTCAACTCTGAACGAAATAATTCATGTATCTAAAAAATTAAATTAAAAAAATTAAAATAGGAAAAATTCACAGCTAGAATAGACTAGATGCGCCTGCTCTATGCAGGCGCATAAATAAATAATTGGAAAGAAAAAAATGCAAAGTTTATTTTTTACTCTTCAATCTTATTTTATTCTACACACCAAGCCGCGATGAATGGGATGAAAAAAAAATAGGTCACTGTGGTTACATTACCCTTCACGAATTCTCGTGACCCACATTCATGCAGTACTCGTTTTCATTCGGTTTTTCATAATAGTTTTATTTTCTTAAATTCATTTTCTCGACGTCTAAACACCGTTAAGAGTCCCGCCAAGACCGTAAGGTGCTAGCCCGTAACTTCCTGTTAGTTTTTTATCCATCAATCGTAAAAAATTGTGAATATTCTATTGTGAGGTATGCTCCTCCCACACACTTCGTCTGTCGTTGAAATCTCTTGGGAAGGGTGCTCTTGATAAAAAGAGAGGAAGTTGCATGAAAAAAATTCAGATTAATGAGATTTTTGAGAGCACGTGTTTCCGGTTCGAAGTTTTTTTTTACTCCACTTTTAACATCCTATACCTTCATCGAGTGAAAAGAATCTACGATGTGCCGTTACCTATCGATTCCTGCTTATTTTCGATGCTTCGATCAACAGGATACTTCAAGTGGCACTCAAAGCTTTTGCAGTACAAAACGAAAACAACGGGAGGCATGAAGATCAATGAAAAACATCTCAATCTCATTTAAGGAGGTATTCGAAATTTATGATCCATATTTATGTTCCTCTGCACTGTTTTAAGGGGTTTCGCCAGGCTGGAATACCATGCTTGGTTCAGATTTCCACAATGTCAAGGATTAAGTATTTCTCATCACACATTTTTCGCTTGCTCTTACTTAATGATAAACGATTTATTATTCCAGCCCGGAATTGGAAGTAAGTGTTGCAATAAATAAGGATTTACTCTTCAATTGAAAGTAGTGGCTAAAGTTACACGGTGTCAAAAATATGGATTCGAATGACCAATGATAGTCGACGGAACTTGAAATGCTAATTGCTGTAATTATTTGATATACAAACAGATATTTGTACAGTGGAATTCATGGTAAAACTTACCACGAGTGTGAGCATATATTATGTGCCAGAAAAATGGCCACTTGATTTTTAATTCGTTTGCAAGAAAGAGCACAAGAAATGCAAGCGACGTCTCCTAATATCCCCTACATTTAATATCAGTTGCCATAATTACCGTTTAATTATTCATTGATGAATCTTATCAGATCAGAAAAACTAAATCCTGAAGGAGTTTTATTACGGATTATTTTTTAAAAATTTTGTTGATATTTTAATTTTTTTAAGTTTTTCTTTTCTATTCAACTATGCCATATTGCAGTCGAGAGTTCTTGTGTTATTGTTTTTCAAAATGTTCTTGTTGAATGAATTGAGTGAAAAATATCAGAGTTGCGGAATTTTCAATGAGAGAGTGATGCGTTAATCACCACTTTTAAATTCTCGTTATTATTTGATCCTGTAATAGAGATAAATCTTGATGGTAGTAAAAGAGGTTCACTCCGTTTTACTATTAATATTAGCAGTCAATTTAATACTAGCTTTCACTCGGGTCTAAATTGTCCAGTGGTAATGAGCAAGGCTTACTAGGTTACTGATAGTCGCAGACGATTTTTATCACTCTGATGCCAGTCTTATTCAAAAATAAATGATGAACCTGAAAATACTTTTGTTTGATTCTCCCCTTATTACTTAACAATTGTACTACCAATCAATAACAAACCATCACCACATTTGGTATCTATAAAGTTGACCAGATGCAGTAGAACTTATTTTGTAAAATCTAAAAACGAATAAACAAAGTGATAAACTAATTTTTTTGAGAAAATTCGTATCTGCCTGCATGTGGAATTATAGACTCCATTCTGTCACTATATAATACTAACAAAACGTAGTTGCGGGCAACAGCTAGTACATACATGAATGTACAAGTACTTACAGTTATGTATTTTTAGATACATAAATATAAGTGTACGTATGTGTGCGTGTAAATAGATAACTATATAAGCATTTTCAAACGGTGTGTTATATCTCTCGAGATTCAGTGATTTATTATTTCGTCTCGGCGCCGGACAGGTGAACCGTCGAAGCGTTTCCATCGGTGTTTAATAATGGCTATGGCAACCAGAGTTCTGCCCACGTTCCATAGTACGCTCCGAGCTATGTATATCATTGACCAGGAGTCGTCATATATACAGATCCGTTTCTGTATAGTCTTTAGAAGCCAATTCAGAGGCTGTGTAATTGTCACTTTTTTACTTCCAGCTTAATAATTAAGGGAGGATTTTTTTCTTAAGCCACTTATGGACAGCTCTGGATTAAATTTCCGTAAAAGTGCCATTCTCAAACTCACTGTAGCGAGCAATATTTTATTTTGTGGAACACCCAGCTGCATGCTAAAGACAAAAGATGTAGTTTCTAAAAAAGTTTATATCATTACTTGAATCGTTGAAAATTACTGAAATTATTAAAAAATTATTCAAATTTTATTATTGAGTAATTTTTTTATGACGATGGGGTAGCCCATTGAAAATCTTTTTTTGAGATGAAGAGGAGGGTTCACAACACACTGGTGACACGTGAGGTGTACTTTTCAGTAATTACAATTACATTTTTCTACAGATAATACATTAAGAGTCATCGAGCTCACGTGACCAACTCAAAATCGACGGTGGCGCCTCTCATAGTAAAATATATCTATATACAGTATAAATATAGTCGCTGACACACGTCAGACGCCTCGTGTGTATTCTACCGGATTTTTCCGTGAGTTTTTATTGAAATCGCGATAAATAAATTTCGTAATGTGCAAGGAAGTGGCTTGAATCCGGCTCTGGTCTCTTCAGTTGTGGCAAATGTGTGTACAATTTGTTATAAAATAATTATTGTGACTGGCGAAAAAGCTGTCATGGCCCGAGTAAAGCGCCTTGTATTTTTGTTAATTTATTGTGTTAATAAGAGATATCTGATCTCCGAAAAGGGAGCACAGCCGGAACCGGGTGATTAAAGCCAATTTTTTGATATTTTTTATATTCGCGTAATCATAAAATTCGCGACAAAATCCGGTAGAATAGAATTTTAGTTTACTTTTTTGGCACCTGGCGCTGCGTATGCCATCGCTCGATGACTCTTGAGATTGCAACAGCACTTTAATATATTAAGGTGCCATTCTGTTTGTGTTATGATCACATATCGTATGTGAACTAATGAACCAGTGAGCAAAATCACAAAATGAAAACCACAGCTAACGTTTATTGGCTTCGTTTTGGGTTCATCCTTAAATTGAAATAATTGCTTTTTGTATTGATCAACATTCATCGATTCGTGTTGAATTGTCGTTGGTGAACATTCAAATAAAATCAATTTTTTCTTATTTTACATTTCTGCTATAAACAACATCTTGATATTATACGGTTCATAACCTACAGTGGATCATGAGTTTGCTTGCTACAAAAAATTCATTGCAATCCGATTTTTAATTGGAATCGATTTTATCCGAGTTGTCTTTAAAAAAGTAAGAAATTCCGAATTCGATAAATTTTTCGTATTTTCTATGTAGTTATGATTAGGCACAAATTTTTATCGATTTTATCAATTTTTATAAATTTTCTTTTTTCGTTTTGAAAACTTTTGTCAAATACTACTTAACCAAATTATTTTATATATTAATGAATATAATTGAATGAGAAAAACATTATTTTTATTCAGCAAAAACGACTGAAAACCGATAAATAATAATTTTCTTAGCGAAAGAACAAAAATATGTGAATCGAAGTTATTAGCGAACCCGAAGTAGATCTTCCGGTAGTCGGACATAGGTGCATACGAAATGTCATGAGTTTGTTATGGGTCAAAGCTAATTGAAAGTGTAGATAGTACGACTTATCGCTAGTCAACACCGAAGGAAAGGCAAATAAATGAATCTATATAAAAAATGGCTTTCTCGACGTCTTTCCTAAAGAAGAATTCCCCATAAATTCTCCAGTCAACAAAATGAAACATCCGGAGGATGATTAAAATTCAGAAAACCTTTAATTCGGGTGTTACGTTACCACGGTAAAAAGTTGCTGTTTATTGAAATAATTTTTCCGTAATTATGTGAATCTATGAAAGCGTGTTGCATCGTATGAGTCAGCCTATTCGAATAAGCAGCTCGACAAACAAATATCGCGACAGATTTTGAAAAAAAAAAAAATAGTTAATTCAAATAGAATGTGCGTTTCGTCCATGAAAAAATTGCCATCTTCTTACTCATTCGGATTAACACGATGTTCCATTAAGAAAATATGGCGAAAAGCTTTTTCATCCGGTTGTTAAAAATGATTTGAAAAAAGCTAGTGTTAAGAAGGAAGACTTTATTGGAAAGATTTTCATAACGGTTATTCCCTCGGGTATTCCTCTGTTTACCAGCACAACGGATTGGTGCATTCAGGCCGTTTGAAAGTCGAGCGTTCGCGCGAGCACTAAGTAATGAGTTAATTACGAGCACGTGTGTATCACGTTATGCGTTCTCGCATTTAACGCAACTTGCGGTGCGGAGTCGAGGTGCCTTGGTTCGCGCCTTAATGAGAGGCATTTCTTATACCTGCCGCACGAACTAGTAATGCTTCTTTGTACAATGCCGCACTGTGTATAGGACTTTATTGCCCAGCTAAATATCAACCAGCCAAAACATGAATCATAACGATTATTACAAAGTTTATGGATCTGAGAATGTTTCGCATACATGTTACTGAAAGAAAATATTGTTTTATCAAAAACTGCAATATTGGGCTTGAATTTTTCTGCAGAAAAATATGTTGAATGATGTGTTTTTATCATGGTGAATTTGTTGGCCAATATTCTTTGTTCTAAAAATTGTTTTTGTTGTTTTTTAATTTTTAAATTGTGGTATCAAAGAAACTGTTCAATTACAGACCTTTTTAAACATGTTTTTCAATTCTTTTGTTAAGTAAAAAAAATTCAAGGATTTGCCATGAAGTGAAGAATTGTTAACAAAAAATTTCAAAGGACGAGTTTAGAAGAAATCCCATTTGTAATTTGAAAAGTCGACAGCATGGTTTCACACGATGCAATCATCGTAATGCAAAATGATCGAATTGTAATTATTTTGTGAAATGTTATTTCGACCGTGCTGCTCCGAGAAATTCAATAAAATATTTCCATAAAATGAATCTTTGAAACCAGTGATCTAAAAAATAATAAGAAATCCAGGTGAAACGATGAAGTTTCAATGAATTACGGAGCTGGATCCTCAAAAGGATTCATTGAGGGAGACGATTTTTTAAGGATATTCTGGGTGTTCGATAGCTCGAAGGTACACGTGTATCGGTTTATTTCGAAGGAAATAAGAACGAGAGAAAAATAAAGAGGAATCAATTGGTCGTTGTTTTGGCACACGTCGTCCAGCACACAAAAGATCACGCGAAAAAAACACAGGCTCAAACACATATACACGTAAAATCAAGACGTCGCGCTATGTTTGAACCGTCATTAGGATAATTCCTGTCCCAAGGCGTGTGGGTGGCAGATGAGGATCGGACTGGAATCACCGTTACGAAAACGTATACGAATTGCGCAAATGTTAATTCCACCGACGGTTAAATGAGGATGAAGAAGAGGAGGAAAAAGAGAGAAAGAAAAGAGGAACCAAAAGATACTGCTGCCCGAGAATAATTCAAAGTGGCATGACAAGCAAATTGATTCGGATTGATCACTGTCTTTTTCTGACTCGGGGCTCAGGTCTTGTTTCTTTCGTTTCTGGGTAAAAAAAAAAGTTCCGAAATAACGCTTCAGAACCCAATATATTTCTTCTGTGACGAGTCAAGCTTATTAAGAGTCATCGAGCTCACGTGACCAACTCAAAATCGACGGTGGCGCCTCTCATAGTAAAGTATATCTATATCTAGTATAAATATAGTCGCTGACACACATCAGACGCCTCGTGTGTATTCTACCGGATTTCTCCGTGAGTTTTCATTGAAATTGCCATAAATAAATTTCGTAATGTGCAAGGAAGTGGCGTGAATCCGGCTCTGGTCTCTTCAGTTGTGGCAAATGTGTGTAAAATTTGTAATAAAATAATTATTGTGACTGGCGAAAAAGCTGTCATGGCGCGAGTAAAGCGCCTCGTATTTTTGTTAATTTATTGTGTTGATAAGAAATATCTGATCTCCGAAAATAGAGCACAGCCGGAACCGGGTAATTAAACCGAATTTTTTGATATTTTTTATATTCGCGTAATCATAAAATTGGCGACGAAATCCGGTAGAATAGAATTTTAGTTTGCTTTTTTGGCACCTGGCGCTGCGTACGCCATCACTCGATAACTCTTAATACACTCAAAAAAAAAAAAAAAAAAAAAATACTATAAAATTAAATATAAAAATTATAGGCAGGCGAAAATGTGAATCAGAATAGTACACAAAATTAACTTTTTTTATTCAGTTATAAGAAGTTCTCGTGATTCACCTTCAAGTTTGAACATTCCATAAAATAATTTGAGAGTGTTTTTAAAATTGCGTATTGGAAATCGAGTTAAAAATAAACTCAAATTCGATCGTGTCGGTGTAATTTGACAGTGTAGTTTACAAATATATCGAATAAAATATTAAAGAGAAATCGGAACAATTTTTGTCGCATAGGATATGTGATAAAGCCATACGAGAACCGAACTGCGTATAATCGTGAATGGAATTTGAATAAAACGTCATTTTTCGTATATCCCTTGAGTGATACAGTGATTCAGTAAATAACGTGATACAGCTCCGTTGTATAACGGTAACATTTAACAGTATATAATAATTTTATCGCAGAATTATCTCAACAGTTCTTGGCACGGATTTTTAATACTATTTTTGTTTCGAGTCTCTCGGAGCTGCATCATTACAAATTTTATTAATCACGTTGATGTTTTACAGCTTTGATAAAATCGCTATTGCGATTTCTCATTTCATTGGGGCGGTTAACCTCGCTCTGAATATCTGACGAAAGACTGGTCTTTATTAGTCGATATGGAGGTACGGAATGCCACAAGTTCTGAGCAAAGTGCCGCTCAAGACCACCCCTTTATCTCCTTGTCGTCGGTCCCCCCCTTCCTCGCCCCTTGCCGTCCTTCAGATTCGATAGATCCTAATTACGACGGAATATGTATTAAACGTTCACGGATTTAGTCGTGACAGCTCGACCTTTCGCGGGCGGGCGTTCGATATCTTTCATTATGTAGATCTATATATATATATATATATATATATATAAATATATGCATGTGTGTATGCCCAGTGCAAACGCAGTAATTACACCACGGGCTCATTTTTAACGCGGAAAAGCGTGTGGGGCCAAGATGCTGGAGGGTAAAAAGAGATAAGAACGTTTTATATCGCGAGCTCCAATCTAGAGCCCGTCATTTAGGCGTAACCCATGCGGGTGGATCGAAATAGTCCTAACCCATTTATTAGCAAATAAATATTTGAACCCTCTGACGCTTTCGTGTTGTTTTATTATTTCAATGATCTGCTAAAGGAATTATTTTAATGATTTGCTGAAAAAATTATTTTAATGAACTACTAAAGCTGGACAACGTGAAAAAGAATAGTAGAAGGGTCAGTTGACATAGGGGTGCCATGACAGAAAATGGCGTTGAAAATTGTCAACAATTTTCTATTAATACACTCATTAATGCCGTACTTTAGTTCCAGAACCACTTTGTAGTTTGAATTTTGTGCGATGAGAAATAAATATCAGAAATTTTCTTTATTTGAACACCTCTTTGTACACAATTAACAGCAAAATGGAATAAGAAATTTTTTCAACTCAGACGTTTCAACAGCTTCGGGAAAGAAAATTAAAATAAGAGAAATTATCCACTTTGCCCGCCCGCACGGTCAAGTGGATGGAGTAAGAAAAAAAAATAATTTCAGTCGTTGCACTTGGCACAAAAAGAGCTGCCTAATCCTGTATAGGCTGTGAAGTCTTCATGCGCCCATTTGCTGCACTGGTGGTTGGTGGCTTTTGCATTGACAGCATTGACAGTGGGTTTTGCATTGACAGCATTGACAGTGATTTTTGCATTGACAGCATTGACAGTGGGTTTTGCAATGACAGCATTGGCAGTCGGTTTTGCACTGACAGCATTGACAGTGAGTTTGGCATTGACAGCATTGACAGTGGGTTCTGCATTGACAGCATTGACAGTGGGTTTTGCATTGACAGCATCGACAGTCGGTTTTGCATTGACAGCATTGACAGTGGTTATTGCATTGACAGCATTGACAGTGGGTTCTGCATTGGCAGCATTGACAGTCGGTTTTGCATTGACAGCATTGACAGTGAGTTTTGCATTGACAGCATTGACAGTGGGTTTTGCATTGATAGCATTGACAGTCGGGTTTGCATTGATAGCATTGACAGTCGGGTTTGCATTGATAGCATTGACAGTGAGTTTTGCATTGACAGCATTGACAGTGGTTTTTGCATCGACAGCATTGACAGTGGGTTTTGCATTGACCATGGCCTTTTTTAAATTGGACTCCGCCCATTTTGCCTGGTTTGTCCTTCGTTTATATTCGATATAAAAATTAATCGAAATCATGAAAAAGTCAAATAAAGAAAAACAGGAAAATAATTCACGATACAACTGCTCAGAATTTTGTTTTTCCGATCAGGAAACCAACGGACTGTTTAGATTTTTAATTGGTTTAATTAGAATATGGCTTCCACGCATGAGCAAAATTCAGGTCAAACACTTGAGTTTTGAGAACTGGATATTCTGTCTTGATTATTTCGTCTGTTGATTCTGTATAAAGGCTATTCCGTTGTGACACCATCGCGTTATGTTTAGATCTAAGAGATCATGAACAATTGTATATCAACCTTGAATCCACTGTACTGTTTGAGTTCACGCTGAACCATTTTGTTCGCTGACAAAGGAACGACAATGACTCCTGAAAATTACATTTATGCCCTGGCCCATTTGTTCTGTATTGAAACATTCAGCAGCTGCTGTGATAATGGTACATTGAATATTTTCAGGTGTAGAAAAATACTTAATCGCGATAGCTCCATCGCTCACCTTTCCCTTCAGATTCTTCTGGTGCATTTAATAATATTTTTTCCTGATAATCAGGCTAAAACTTTCGCCGCAATTTTTGAACAGTGGGGATAACCGATGAAGCAGTATTTTCAACGATATTTACTGTTGCAGACAACACCTTTCAAATCTCCGTGATCCGAAATTGAAAGAAAAAGGAATAAAAAAATTGTGAAAGTTTAGTGGTTCAATAATTGAGGGTTGTGGATCGTTCCCGAGGTGTCAAGGTCGAATTCCATTGTATACTAAAATATTATAAGCGTGTTTGGTCGGCTGGAGAACATGCGTTCAAAAGTATCGATAATACGAGATGAGGGAGCCTGGTTTTCTCAAGTCATAAATCTCGAGTCATTTATGGGACAGATGTGCTCTTCCGATAAGCCGCGATCGTGCGCGGCCTCTTTACACCTTTCTTTGTTTTTTCTTACTTCACTTCAACCCCTTTGCTCGCGCGTTCAAATAAACTCGATACTCCTTGAAAAAGGTGTTGGTGGAAGCTCTGGCAGCGAAGAACCAATTATCAGAGTGCTTAGGTCTTCCATGAGAAAAAAGACAGCGTCTGATCTCTTCGGTTGACCGGGGGCTAGAGAAATATCCGGTGATGAAGGTTCATCCTTCGTGGCAACTCCCGTTCTACAATGAAAATAATTACCATCGTCGCTTATTCGTCATTGCACACGCTGTCCAGAGTTGAATCATTAATCCTGTTAACTAACATTCTGAATTGAATTTGACGTTTAAAGCCATCGAAATAGGAGCAAAAATAATCGAGCAACATAAAAATATTTTTGATAGAAAATATGCTATTATTGAAACTATCTTTCTGGAAAGATTTATAAAGTTTAAGATATACACAAAAGATAAAAAAATAAGAGACCAAGACACAAGGCTTTTTTGTTCTTTGAACTCGAGTCACTCATTTGGCCACTCTGTTGGTCTGATTTTTCTCAGCACTCATTTAGCGAAGCGAAGACGTATAAGTGATAAAAATAAAAATTGCTTTGCTCACGTTGTATCGATTTTATTCCACCACCTACTTCCCATAATCCAATAAAAGTCTCCTCTTCCTATTAGTTCAAACCTGCTCTGGAGGAATTATCACTGATCATAGTTTGAAAGGACTTTGTCATTGATAGTATACACTGCCGAAAAGGTAAACTCACTGGTAAGAGTGAACGGGATCAGTCTTCTAGACCAACAAATTCATTCTAGAAAACTTCACCGTGTAATTCCACTATCTTTCGTAGATGTTTCCTGAAAGCCACGTGAAAAAAACTGATTCATGAGGGTTACCCGGAAGATGAACAGTTTTAAGGTATTTTTTCAGTTAAGGGAGTAATCACGTGTGAAGACTCATTTTTGACGCTTTTTTTGGGATTTTTTTTTTGACGAATTAAATGAAGATACAACTGCGAAATTTCCAACAAATTCATTCACATTTTGAGCACATTTGAGAATTTTTTTTTTCAGTCCGAAATCATGGCTCATTGCCGGGGTACACGGCAACTTGGTCACTCATTTTCAAAAAAAAAGTTTTTTTTTTTTGGTTACAACGATAGCGGGCGTTTTGCTTATCTGAAACAAAAAATTAAACCGCATTTTAATCTGTGAAGTTCAAGATAGTCTTGGAACTAGGATTATCCAAA
Source organism: Campoplex capitator (assembly GCA_037576405.1). Lineage (NCBI taxonomy): Eukaryota > Metazoa > Arthropoda > Insecta > Hymenoptera > Ichneumonidae > Campoplex > Campoplex capitator. The sequence continues at coordinate 555,878 of JARBWI010000031.1, read as the reverse complement.
ATTTTTGAAAAGTTCATTTCTGGCAACTGCATGGTTGTACTCTTGTCGTCAATCCTGGTGTTATTTCACGACTTCTTCAGCCTAATAAAAGAAACAGCTTGATGAATCACAATTATTCCAGCTTATAGAGTGTCTACGCATAAGTAATGAATAAATTCGACAAATTTCAACGGAATGCGTTCGATGGATTTCAAGACATCGTGTCTACCACAAAAATACTTTTTCCGAAGTACACTGCCGTGTACTTCAGCAACGAGCTACGATTTCGAGTTGAAAAAAAAAGTAAAGTTTGCTCAAAATATGAATAATTGTGTACCGAAAAATTCACCGTTATATGTGCATTTAATTCACCCAAAAAAAAGCGAAAAGAAGCCTTACAGGATGACTGTAAAAAAAAACTGATGATTCTCATCTCGAAATTTCTCGGTAGTTCTCAGTATTCGGTTCTGAACAGACGGCATGGAATTATTGAGATTCGTTTCCATTTGCTTAATTGGAAGGTATCTCAGCTAACAACTTTTGGATAAATTGGTTTTCTCCTTGACAATTGTTTCGAAGATATTTCTTGTGCATCGATGATATTCAATTTGTTTCGTTTACCGATTTTTATCGAGCCGAAAAATAACGAACCTTGTACAAATATTCATCCTTATCGACGAGTGGGCGAGTGATTTCGAATTTTTGAGTCTCATCGTCATCAAAATTGTTAACAATATCGAAAGTCCACGGATCGAAACGATTCACAATAAAGATTTACAAGCCGTGAAGTAGAATTCTCGTCGCCTCAATCGACTCAAGTAATTTACATACATACGAGTATATCGCCATGAGTATTATAAACTCGATATTATATGCGGAGCCATTCGCGGGTGCGTACATTTTGTGACCTTTAGCTCATGACTGTGCGGGCCGAACGGTATTGCATAAGAGTGCAGGTGACACGGATCAGAGTGCATCTTAAGCACACACCCACGTGTGGGCTGAGAAAAACGATTCTTATATGAAATACAACTCGAACTTTCTTCCAGTCCCACCTTTTCTTTGCTCCATGCATTTCCCCCGTCCCAATCGATAAAATTTTCAACATCATTTTCAAGCGAATTCCGGTAACCAATTATTTTTTTAAGATAAAACATGAGAACTCCAAGTAATTTTGAAATTTTGCAAACATCAATTTTCAATTGAATTAAGGGGAGGTATAGTTAGAACGTTAAAAAATAGGCCGATTTTCCAATTTTTTGGCCAAACATAGAATAATTTACAACAAAAATTCTTCCGTTTTGAAGATATATATTTAATGTAAACATTGCAATTTTTTAAAGAAATATATTCCAAAATAAGCCGATAATCATCAATGGCCGAGGACGCTGCAAAAAAAAAAACAGATTTTCCGGTGATCAGTCTCGCGCTGCAACGGATTATCTGAAACTAAAAAATCAGGAGGGGATCTTTAGTTAATGATATAATGCTCCGGTTGAACGAAGGGTTTTGAAAAATTTCCATTTTTCACAAAATGGCGGACGTTGAAAGTCAAAAGTGTTGTTTTGCACCAAAATTTCACTTACATTTTTTACCATAAAAAAAAAATAATTCTCCAAAAAAGAAATCCTTCGTTCGTCCGGAGGACAACTATGTATAGAAGAAGTGATATAAATTTCAACCCGATCGGTAAAGCCGTTCTCGAGTTACAGTGATCACCGACTTCCAAAACATGGTTTTGAGAAAAACGAGTTTAAAGTTTTAAGTACGATTTGCATACAGATAAAAAATTTTTTCTGTAACTTACATAGAATCGTCTATTCCTAGGCCATATAGTTCGCCTTCCTGCGCTCTATTAGCTCCATCTGAAGTCATTTTCAGCTGCCGCCGAGCTACCCTCGCCTCTCGAGTGTTTTCCAAGGATCGCCGGTTAGCTTTCTTGACTCGAATACATGTACTTCGGCGAATAATGGTCCGATTTACATTCAATTGGTCATAAAATACTCATAAGATATTATACTTTCAGAAAATGAAAAAAAAAAAAATCGGTTTTTTGAAAATTCTAACTATACACCCCCCTTGACGGTAAATTTCTATCGTCATATATAAAAAAAAAAAAAAAAAAAAAAAAACTGTCATATACATAATCAATTTTATATATCGATCAAAATAAAATTGATGGTTGCCATAATGTCTGTCGTATGTTTGTGAATTTTCCCTCTTTTATCGATTTTTCTGAAGTATATTGAAAATTAAGCATCGTTCTGATCCTGTAGTATGCTTTCAGTTAGAAAATTCAGCGTTGCCTTGAAGATACCTTCAAAATATCGAACGGGTGGGTCCTCGAGTACCACATTCTTCTCTCTAAAAAACAAAAATACTCGATAATGGGGAACTTCAAAACGAAATCACGCCTATTTAAAACGGTTGAATAAATCATTGCACTCGATGACAACAAGTAGATCACTGACTGAATAATATTTCATTTCGAAGAGTTGTTGATCACCTCATTTCTCCATACCCTGAGAAAAGAAAATAGTTGATTCAATAAAATGGCTCTGTGAAATACTTCGAATGTAGAATTCGGTTACACTTAATGTTTATTTTATTGAATGAAATATATCTTGCGTCCAGTCGACAAAATCCAAAATAACAAAATTAATTCTTAGTCGTTCAGTGAAATGAAATTAATAGTTCTACAACGATGGTCTTATGAATTAACGAAATATTTCTTCGAACGCATTCTACAAGGCTTTGGGGAAAAAAAAAACTGAACTCTTTTCTCAGTGTAGATTTCGAACAAATACAAACTTTAGTTGCAATAAGTTTACAATAAAATTGACAAATAATTCCACTACATTGAATAAATAAACTGATGTTAAAATATCATTGTAATTATATTCTCAAAGGACTATTTTTCTTGATTGAATTCGAATTCTATTGAATATATGTCAATCACCTGTGTAAGTGTTCATCATGTACCCAGTTTTACCATTTTCCTCCTACAGTGACGAGTGGATTAGTCCCAGAGGGCCGTAGAGAATACATAATATATGTATCAATACACCTCAATATGTCAGCAATATGCCAATCATCGAGTTTATGCAAGATCATTGGCGAAGCCAATAGAAAAAAAACTCTTTCTCGACAATGTCGACGGAGAGAAAATAATCGGGGAGATCACTTACGTGTCTTGGTTTAGTTGCACGCATGTGCGATCGATCGGCAGGTTCTCTCATGTATCTACAGGGTGTCCCACCATCAACAATCGATACGTTGACAGGACTTTGTTCGAAGTTAATATATCTGGGGTTCTTTATTATTCGAGCCCTGAGGAAATTTATTCATTATTAATCAAGCACTAATGATGGTAGGTACTCATCAATAATTATCGAATTAGAAATTTTATTAATCAACATTCGATAAAACTAGTTCATTTTTAATTTAAATTTTAATTATCCAAGGATCATTCAGTTGCTGTTTGGAAAATGTTTTTTCAACTACAGAGTGTTGTGAAAATATTCAATGAACTAAAATGCTAGAATGTAAATTGCACACTTTTCTTCTCGATGTTTTGCTGCAAGCATCGCTCATTGATCTGACTCCAGTCATTTTGGCTATGGTATCAACTGAGATTGTAGCAGGACACCCTTTATATGTGCATCGTAGCATAATACATAAGCTGATAAGATTGAGGAAGATGGAAAAAGAGAGAAAAAAAAGAGGAGGAGAGAGAATGAGAGATGACTAGAGAACGTTTGAAGCCAAGAGGATCATCGATGCGTGGGTCGGGAGAACACCTATCTGCATGAAATGTCGCATAATCGAAAGAACAAGCGCTCACCCGATCGAGCGGCTTCGGGAACCTCCTCTCTTCCTTATCCACCTCGTCGTCTCTGTTTGCGAGAAAAGAAACTTCTTTTCCGTTGCCTTTTTTTTTTTTGCATTAATTTAACGCGTGGCTTTGTGCACACAGCATATTGAACAACACTGGTTCCGATGACGCGGAAGTGAGATCGAGGAAACAATCTTCCTCGATGTAACTCGTCCCCGAGGATTATTTTTACTGATCTCGGGAAGCAGTAAACGAAAAAAAAAACTGAATTTTTGGTGGGGAATATAAGAGGGAATATTTTTATGTTATCTTCGAATTGACGAGCATTTCCGCAATGAGCTTTCTATAGTTCTTTCCAATCCTAGAGCATCAAGTATGGGGTTTTTATTCCGAACAGCACGTATTACTTTATAGCCACACATGCAGCTGATGCGACTTCTATCCTGAAGAATACTGCTTTTTTTTTGTTATTTGTTTATTTTTTTTTTCATAGACCCGCGAGTTTCCAGGATGCTTGACACCCACGCGTCTCCCGAGCGATAATATACAATTGGAAAAAAAAATTCTAGCCAGGGAGATACACCGGACGAGCGCGTATGTACGAGGAAGGATGTAGTTGGATATCTGGCGATGTATTCGCTTCGCGAATAAAATGTCTTCCGCGTCGTATAGCTTCAATCACTACGGAGTCTTCGTGAAACGTGATGGGCTGAAACTACGAAACTTTACTTTACGATCGATCGTTTCTACATACACTTTTATGTTAGATTATTACGACTGGGAATGAAATTGTTCGAGAGCTCTTTATTGTATCTTTTGAGAGGATTTATTGCTGGTTATGGAAATTGTTAACGGTCTGATTTTTCATTTTCTTTTGCGTGAAACAATCATTATTATGCGATGCCAGTATTTTTGTATCGTGAAGTATCACTGGATAAAAATATTATTCTGGCTAACGTCTAATTCGGATTTTACCCAGAGCTTTGCATTTTTAGAACCATTTTAATTCACCACGTGATCCGGTAAATCTTCACTACCATCCACGAGGTACACCCTCGTTTTCTTTCCTGGAAGATTCCTCTTCCTAGCTGTCCCTGTTCTTCTCTTTTCATGCTTCCCATCTATTCATGTACAGGACACTTTTCTCATTCTGTATACACATGCATATACACGCATCTTGAGGATACACTTATACGCGGGGTGTCCCGGGAACCGTGTTTCACCGGTAACTGGTATTGTATAAAAGAAAAAGAAAAAAAATAACTTTTAGCATTATATTTCTCCGGACATAACAAGAAACGTAAAAAATTGATTCGAAGTTTCAAAAGTTAGTTCAGAATACGGTCCTTGCTGCGTAGAGATTCGCGGTAGCAGTCGGGTTGTTGTTTATTTTCTTTTGAAAATATACTTGTCTTGATTCATTACCACGAATCTTTAATCATATATACGTATGTACAAAAAATATCGTAATAACTCTGGTTTGTATGACAAATGAAAAAAATTGAATAACTTTCTGAATTTTTAATTGATTTTCACAAAACTGCTCTTTTCAAAAAATGCGTCGGTATGTTGACATTCGAAATTAGCCTTAAAAAAGCCTCATATGTAATAAGTTCCGATAAACTTTGATGGGATCTATTCGGATCACCGAATGAAAACTTATTTCGGAAATGGATTCAGCAGTTTTGAGTACCCCCAGAAAACAATTTTTGGGTATTTTGGTAAATAATTTGTTTGCACCAGGTTTGACTAGAAAACTAAATGAAAGTCGACGAGTTGACCTGTTAACCTTCACAGGATGGGCTAAACGTGAAATTGTCAAGTGGGAAAATCCTATTCATTTTTTTCTATGAAACTCAATTGTTCAAATGAGCATTATAGAGGTAAGAGCGGTACCAACCGGTGAAAAATATCTTTCGTTTTAAATAATAAATTCATTTTATACGTCTTGATAGTTTTTTGAACATTTTTTTGTTTCGGCAATTTGATGATTAATTCTGGGCTTTATATTAATGGACACAAATTCTGATGACATCTGCAATATAGTTGAATTGTTTCTATTTACCAAATTCTGATTAAATGGATTTTGGATTTTTTATGTAAGAGAATATTTAATCAGCTAGCAAGCCATTCGGCTGCATGAACGAGTGGAAAAAAAGTTTGCCCTAAGGGGAGTGCATGACAAACGGTACAATACAACTAACAAAAACTAACAAACAAGCAACAAACGAAATAGACCAATTTGACAAGGCATTTTTTCTTATTTCATATTCATATACAAGTTATCAAGGCAACCGATTGGAAGAATGGGTCTGCAATGATGCACTGGAGAGTACATCGTCTACAAGGAAAATAGAACTATTATTTTCAGTATTTTGTGATTCCACTTAGTTCCTCAAGACCTGTAGTCAATTCTGGGACACTTTGTATACGTGATACACATGGATTCGTAAAATAAACGTTTGCTCCGCCCGACAGAGCGCGTAGGCGATAAACTCGAAGGATTAAATTATGTCGGGCCATTGCGTTGTGTGCTTTCTTCGTGAAGCTGTGCTCCGCCTGTAATTGCACTCAAGTGCGACCCCCGCGTCCAATGTTGAAAATAAGTACACAAGTAGATACTCGTATAGGTAAATTCTTACGTGTGAGTAGTTATGATCAACTGTGTCAGGACTCAACGGACAAATCTATTTCTTCACTCTCGTCCAAATGTTTCGATGCATTTTCCTTTATTTTTTTTCCAGCACCCACATATGTCAATTCGGTCATTTCTACCTGCATCAAATTTTCTATACTGCACCGCTTGGATATAAAAATTTCATTCATTTTTCTAAGTGGACCACCCACTTAGAGCAGATCGAATCGAATGTTATATCATTTTCGAACATTTTTTATGTACAAACGACGTAAAGTAAAAGGAGTCCATCTGGACCATTCGTGACATAACTACCTTAACTAAAAACTGAATTTTATGTGTTGAGAAAATGAATGATCGTTTAAAACGAATCCGGTTGGTTTTACACCATGAATGTTTTTCTTTAGCTGTCCAAACACCTTTTTTCTTAATGCATAAGTCAGATTTTTGCTTTGTTACTGCTCGGAACCATCAGAGACGACCGTCGAAGGTTGAAATTGAAAAAGATTCAATTTCCCATATTGAGGGGAGAACACTATTTAGAAGGCGAAAAATCAGCTGTTTTTAAAACACTTTTTCAATTGGAAGTCTTATTTGATTTGTTCATGGGTTGCGGCGGGTTGAAAATTCGAACTTTGAATGACCATAAAGCTTAAAATTCCGGAATTATCAGTTAGTACTCAATACCAAAAATAATAATACACCCAGAAATCAAATGACAACAATCATGAGACCGACTGATACAGCGTCGACATTACAACACAGGACAAAAATGGATATCAACGTTACATAATCAGAGAGTCCACAATTCCGAAAAATTGTCGGGTTAGAAATTAGGGTTCCTGAATGGCTAAGATTTGTACAGGGAAAAGTTCCGAAAATAAATGTATCGATTCATCATTGATAGCCAAACATCCATGCATCATATAGGTTCACAATGAAACGTGAAGGACGATCAGAACTCCGAAAAATACGAAACGGCGATAGATCAAAACTCTGATGGGATAGTGCCCCGAGAGATCAAAACTCGGAAATTATTTCAACGGAAAGTCCAAACCTCCAAAATATTCAACACTATAAAAAATATCGGCTACGAGAAAGTTTCGAAGTTTTACGTTACAAAGTGGTGGTGTTGCCATCTGAACACCTTAAGCTTATTTCTTATCTGCTTTATTTGTAAGTTTTCGGAATTTTTAACGTTCTGAACATTCTTTATCGGAATCTTTTTCTATCTAAACTTCAGTTTTCGCAAACTGGATCATGAAAAATATGATTTTCAGAGTTTAAAACTTACGTGGATCTGATGAATTGGTTTTTAGTTTTTGTAATATTTAAACTTTTTGATACATGTCATTTTCGAGAATGAAAGTTTCAGAACTTTGTGGCATGGTTAATATTACGTATCCGGAGTTTTGTATGTATTAGGACTGGTTGTTCGAATAAAGCGTTAATTTTTTCCTACTATTTTTGAAAATTATCTGGTACGTGAATCATAATCGCATCCATTTTCTATTGCTACTGGTACCGTCATGATTTACAGTCAACTGTGCAGACTTTCGTTGACATGATCTTCATACAACTTGTAGTTTCATGTCATTTGAATTGAGAATTTTTAACTGACGGAGCATTGAAAGTTCGGAATTTCAACCCGGCCGCGAAGAACGATATGAATCAACGAAAAATGGAGCTCAATCTTAATGAAATCAAATCAATGCCCATTCGACATAAAAAAATGTTTAAAATTATTTTCAAATTTAACGAATATCTTCTTTCAAATAATCAATCAAAAGTAAATAAAATATAAACGTGAACGTAAAAAGTAATATTCTTCCAAAATATATATCGGTATTCGAGGGAGAGCAGTGGCCTAGGGGACGAGGGCTCGGGTCCGCACGCAGGCGACCCGGGTTCAAATCCCGGCATACACCTCTGAAATTTTCATGTGTTTCTGAGCTGCAATCCTGGTGGCTGGGCAACCACCTTAAATATTGGAAGGTCCAAAAATCCTCGCTATGTTGCATGGGCGGTCGAAGCACGGTTTGGCGGTGCCTCCCGAGCGGTTCTTATCGCTCGGATGGTGGCCCTCTAGCCGTGCATCGGCTGGCTCATGGAATTGGATGGAAAGAGGAGGTGGCCCTCCTAAGCGCTATCTGGTGGCCGTGTTCGAGTACACTCGCATTGCCAACAGGGGGCATTAGTTGTGGCTACACGCTGTATCGGTGAGGTTTTCGCGGTTTCCCTCCACCCTTGGCAAATGCGATACAGTGAAAAACGAAAGTCGGTCCGTGCCGCAAGGGGAAACAGGGGGGGTCGGTAAAAACCCGAAAGGGTGTACAGTGGTAGATGAATAAAAAAAAAATATATATATATATATATATCGGTATTCGAAAAATGATCTGTTAACTTCTGTCTCTTTTTTTTTTTTTAACATATTTTTGAACAGAAGTATAATTAAAAATGAATATTCTACCACCCTCATTCATTGAATTCGCTCAATGTATCATGGTTATTGAAAGAAAGTCCTTTAAAAAAATCAAACTCCAGAATTATTTTGCTTTATTATCTTTATTTTTTTTTTTATTCCAGTTTTTTTTCCCTTCAAGGCGATCGTTTTCTCAGTTTTTCCAAAAGCGGTGCCGCAGATCGAAGTTCTAGCTGAAGAATAACTTCATCCTGAAGAAGTGCATACAGGTATCGAGAGCTCGACTCGTTATAGTAGGCGAGATCGAAAAGAGACGCATAAGTATCGTCATTAATTTCTGTATGAGAATTTTCATTTGCCCAAGCCTCAACCGAGCGGTTGCCACTCGATGTCTTTATAATTCCACGGTAGAGAACATTTTCGTGGTCTTTCGCCAAATCAACCGCATGTTGCAACTTTGATGTATCAGGTTTCGAATTGAAGGATCCGAAGAAATGTTTTTCAAATACTAAGACCTAAAAATAAAAAAAGTTTAAGTTTATAACTGACGACGAGTACAAGTTAATTCGCAGATAAGCTCTAAACGTTCAGAGAGAATGAAAATCGTGCCGAAACAATCGTATTTACTGAAATGTTTCAAAGTATTCGAGCACATTCTAGTCTTAAAATTTTTTTAAATCGATTGATGTTTTCGTTTGGGGTCATTGAAAGTTGGCTAAGAATTATTTGCAAATTTATTCAACTATGGTGCCAAAAAAACGTCAATCGAAGAAAACAGTGAATTTAAACATTTCTCACCTGATAAACAGAATTTCCAGTAGAGTAAGAGTGGACATAGTGGGAACCAAAAATATTCGAAAATTCAGCATCATCCATGTGGTTAACGTCTCTGACAAGAGCTTCGTTGAATATGAGATCTTCGAGTGGATTCGCAATTTCTTGACTGTCACGGACTCGATCGATCGTTACGAGAAGGTAACAATAGAGGCTATCGTTGAGATAGGAACGTTGATCTATGCCGAAATAATCGGCAATTTCATCCTGGGACCAATTGTCGGAAAAAATGCGCCATGGTTCAGCGATTTCTGTAACCTCAAGTCCTCGGAAAAAAGCGTGAAATAATTCGTCTAGATTATCACACATCTCCAAGGCAATCGTAGAATCGTCGTCGTCTTCATTGCGCGGAACCAAGTGTGGTTCCACTGAGAAATTCTTGAAAAAGTTGACAGATGGCTCGGCGAAAAACCAACTTTCATCTTTGTTTCGGGAAATGAAACTGATATTATCACGAAGTGATTTATAATTATGGTGCACCTTTATAATACCGCCCAATGGAGGCTTTTGAGAAAACATTTCTCCGAGGTTGTCTATTATTGCAAACGCGAGCAAGAGCAACGTCTTACAATTCCACATTTTATCACTCGTTTCTGATCTACTCGATTTGGTGAAAAGCGCGTCTGAAACAGAAGAAAAAGTCTGTACGATGAGTCGATGAATGGATTTGTGATAGTAAAGTATTATTAAAAAAATAGCAACATTTTTATTATCAATTTTTTATTTTGATTTTGAGATGAGTTGAATCTGTGAAGATTGAATTTTTTATCAATGTGTACTGTTTATTTACGAAAAACTAAGTTGGAAGGTTATAAATTTTCGATTTTTCATCCCTGTTGTGCCAAAAAACATTTGGCAAAACAGGAATGAGTATTGGACCAAGCTAAATGGAGCCTCTTGCTCCCGGGACTTGACCAAGATCGATCATCTAAAATATTGTTTTTTTGTAATTCAATCATTTTGAATACGGTCGAAATTATACTGCATTGGAAAATTTTTAACCTCTTTTATCGCCTTACTTTTCAGGAAAATATTTTCTCCACCCTCAAGGATGAGAATTCTGAGATAATTTTGTTAACTTTTTTTATCGTACTGAGCGATCATCGGAAGAGGTCTCGGGTTTTATAGGAAAACTGTCTTTCAATGAACGTCACAACAGATGTTTCAAAGTAAATCTTTCAGCCACGCAAAAAACTGTTGAAACCTTATCTACTGATGTCATTAACATTAAATTAGCTTTGCCCGCTTGAAGTGTCACATCTGGTTTTTCGTTATCGATATTCAGCAGGATTTATCAATTCCATAATGAGAATGTCGTGTCAGCCACAAAAAACTTTGAAAGCTTTCAAATGAGCCTGGTCTTACATCAATCAAGCTCTAACTGACCAATTGACAGCGAGGGTGGTAGAAAAGTCCAAACTGCATCTTCGCGAGACCGTTCAGAATTCAATGCTCTATAAAAATAGGCTCGATTATAACGATCCGACTATTTTCACAATTTTTAGAACAAATCATTACCTTTCAATCGTAAATGCATTTTTCAACGTTAACTTGAGAACTAATCGTTCAATTCTATCTTATGACGGTGATACTACTTCTGGTGATCTGGCTCAAAAACTTTTCGTAACAAGAATTGAAATATATAGATTCAGAAGTGTATCAAGTGCTAGTTGAATTTTTAAAAAACCATCCTAGGATAAGTGTAGATGTTTGCAGCTCAATAACGTTTGTATCGTTGTCAATTGAAAAAAAAAATCGAATAAGTATTCTAAAAGTTCTAATCAGTTGAAAATTCAATGCAATATCTTGCTCCGATCGTCATTTTTTCTTAAATCTAATTTTGGGGGGAGGGGGGTGGTTATCGATGCTTTGATACTGTTGGGGGTATTTTTCGGTTCGGACCTTTTTACTACCCATTTTCGATGTTATTTCAAAGCACACCCTTGAGACCACAACTGTGAAAAAATGTTGCTTGAAAACTATGGTTATTTCTCATTTTTTCGCAATTTTTACACTTTTTGGCAAGGTGTGAAACTGAAGGGGTGCAACCCTCGCGTTTGTCGAATTTTTCATAATCGGATAAATCCGTCATCTTCAAAATGCGCGCTGAATGATGTCGATATGTTCATTTTTCTGGAAGTTCTGATTTTTAGAAGTAGATGAGACGCATGTATATGAAAATGGTGAATATTTTAGCAAGAAAATGATAAATTATGATTTTCAGGCGCCATTTCGTTCTTCAAAAAAATCCCGACGACACAAGAAAGAGCTGGTAAAAAATAAGCGATTAGTCATTTTTTTAATGGTCTGTATCTGCTCAACATTCGATGCTAATCTTCTATCAACTGAATCACCAATTCTTCGTGCTTTTACAAAAAATTCACAAGCTCCGTGTACTTGGCCACGTGTGCTTCAGTACATCCTCTTTTTATTCAGTAACTTTTTGTAAAGTTGAAACTCAACTTTTTGCGACGATGGAATTGTTAAGAATTAATTTTTTTTACGAGCTTGAACATTTTTCGGTTGATTAAAGAAACAAATTAGATCATTTTTTGCGATTGCTCTGAAAATACTTGTTTCAATTTTTCTTCAGAACGCACACGTGCTGTTTGTTTTTACGTTTATCTATATACGTAAAATTTTTTACACTTGTAGTTTTTGGCTGCACGTATGTATCTCACATATAGCATATCAAAAAATAAAAATGACGCACTTGAGTGAATGTAGAAAAAATTCCAGATACTGTGAGGGATTGGGAAAACAAATGTTGCATGAAAATAAAGTTATATTTAGAAAACAAAAAATTGAAACAAAGTGAATCGTAAAAGACAATATAGTGAAACGAAACACTCACTTTCGACCGAATAACTATCCCGAACGCGAGCGAGTACGACGCGACGGCGCGATCGCCGACATTTTTCGCCCGACAACAACAATGACGCGCGCGTTCGTCCCGGCGGCGGCCATCTTGGGCATCGGCAACGAAAAGCCGAGACTACCGACGCGAGCGTTACCGACGCCGCCAAGCGTCGAAAAAATCAAATAAATTATTCTTTTCATTTTTCTTATTTCTTTCGATTAAAATATCTTTCATTAACGCAATTAGGCTTAAAATTTCGGAAAAAAATCAAAGAATCGAAACAAAATAAGCGCGACTTATAATTTTATTGAAAATTTAAATAACTTTGAATAAATAAAAATGCGTAGTACGGCGCATGCGCAATGACCGATTCGAGAAGAAAACTCGTAATAATTTTATTGTTTTTAAAATTGTTTAATTGTTTATTAATGCGAAAAATACTTCAATAATTGATAAAATAATAATAATTGGAGATTATTGACATGAAAATTGTAACAAATAAAGCTGAAAAACATAAAAAACGGATTTTCGCGCATCCAAGGAGGCGAGAGTGGGGGTAGCGGCGAGCGAATGTGAGAGCGTGAATAAGAGTGGGGAGCGTGTTGAGCGAATGGGAAAATAGAACGTGCGCAGCAAGCGGTTCGAGATTAAAATCAGGCGGCGCATCGAAAGCGAGGGAAAAGTGGGGTATAAAAGTCGCTGCGCGACCGCTCTCAAAGGGGGCAGTTCCTCTGACTTCTCAGACTGACTCGGACCTACTAAGAGCTTTAGACTCTCTCTCCCTGGTTCTGGCAAAGCATAAAACCTTTCTTCCTAATTCCTTTGATGCCTGGGGTATCGGAGCGATCCGGCGACGCTTCAATCCCATAGCCCAGGGTCACACCTATATTTCCTTTTCCGAAATTTTTTGATGCACGGGGTATCGGAGCGATCCGGCGACGCTTCAATCCCATAGCCCGTGGTCATAAATTTACCTAACCTCGTAGATGCTCAGGGTATCGGAGCGATTCGGTGACGTTTCAATCCCATAGCCTGTGGTCTGCATCCTTACCTGTGTGGCGGAGGGGTATCGGCGACATTCGGCGACGTTTAGAGCCCATAGCCTGACTCACGCTTTCCTTATATTTTTTTTTTTACCTCTTTTTTCTTTATGCTTGCCAGAAACAGGGAAAAATTATTTTATTGATTAAATTAAATATTTTTATTAAATTCAAGTTTGATTAAAATTATCCGAGTCAGTCAAAAGTCTCATTTATTATTAAAATTATTAATCCAAGAGGCTGCGGTAAGAGTTAAGTTTATATCGAATCAATAATAAAAATTTATAATTATCAAATTTGTAAGAAAATTTCACTCTTGGATTAAGAATAATAAAAATTTGATTAAACAAAAATTGAGAGGAAATAAAGCAAAATATTATCTCAATAATCCAAAAGGCAGCGGTAAGATTTTTACTTATAAAAATTACAAAATTATCCAAATTATTATTATATCGAATCAAATTCACTTTTGGATTATTGAATTGCGTGGAATAAGCAAATAAAATAGAAAAAAGCATTAAAAGCAAGACATTCCAGGACATTTTTATTTTCAAATTAGAAACATTTTTTTTTTTCTCTTATTCTAAAGCGTGCGGAAATAATAAACGCGACTAAAAATTAAAATAAAGCGTGCGGAAATAATAAATGCGAAACATAGAAGGAATAAACAAAAATGATTTATTGTTAAGCGAATAAAAATTACAATTTTGTCGAGACGAAAAATCCTTGATTTTTCATACAGTAACCGCACTGTTTTATTGTTTTATACGAGTTTCCTTGCTCGTTTGAGACTATTAAACATCGCGAACAGATAAAAATAAAAATAAAAATAAAAATCTTTTGAATCCATATTTCAGGACGCGACGCGAAACGCGAAATACTCAGACAAACTCTTGTAAATTTTAATTTAAATAGAATAAAATCTCTTGTCATTTATTTTTCAAAATACACATCCGTCTTTCTCACGCTTCTTTCATACCCGCTCCTAATTTTTTTTAGAAGCTCGAACCGACGCGTAGCGGCTTATATCGGTCGGTAAAAGCGTATCGTTACAATAGTAATGGAGTAACTTGGGAACTTGAAGAAATCAAATAGAAAGTTTTAGTAAATAACGACCAAAGAAATCGTGAGATGAAAAAAAAAAAAAAAAAAAAACTGAAAAAATTAGCTAGTACAGTGGAAAGTTGTATTGGGGGAATGTTACCAAGAAATAAAATAATCCCTGTACGTCATCACCTTGAAATTATTCTGTATCTCCAGCGATTGATGGTAATATATATGTATATATTTTTTTTATCCACAAAAACGCAGTATGTTTTCCAGAATAACAATAAAAAAAAAACCGCTGAATTGTGGGCCAAGCTTCAACCACCTTAACTTAGTATTCATTGAGTAAAAATATTATTCAGCGCCGCTTGTGATGAATTCTAAAACGTTGGTGTACTTACAAAACCATTGCCTTTGATGATTGAATGCCTTTTCAAATATATTTGAAAAACCTACACTTTGAATATATTAAGGGGTGAAGACACATAATAAAAATGAAATATATAGAAGATACTTGATTTATTTAGGACGATATACGGTTTCAGAATGTTTCGAAGTAAAAACCAAGAATGTGTCAAAGATGACAGTCTGCAGATAGTTCATCACGTAATAATCTCGTAATTAGAACTGATTTCCAAGCAATATCCCAGAAACCTGTCCATTGCAACCATCAAAATATATTAAAAAGGCAAATGTTAACCGTGTGGCACGTTGGTCGAGGATAAAAATTTAGGGGTACCGATGTACCAACATAAATATGATGCAGTGTTGTACACCAAACCTTGACCACTCTTACCCCATACAAAGTACAATTGCACGTAAGTATTTTTATAATCACTCATGCATGTAAACGTAGATTGTACGACGTATTAGGGCCACTCGTAACCGAACAAATAAGTTGCTTTTTTGGGGCCATCATTAATGTTTTCTTGGTAACATTTACCGAGGTTATGAAATTCAACAGTATTTACATAACACTCAATTGACATGATATGACGTTTGGGACTGATGAAGGCTATATTTCCGACCCATTGAATACCTTATTTCTCACCAGCAACTTCTATCGTCATAGAAAAACTTTGTATAAGGAGGAAAATTGTAGAGACCTCGAGCTTCTTGATTCCCCCACTGGAAATACTGGTTGTCGAAATTGTGAGTTTTAAGACCATACACGTAGCAAGGCTCGCTCTAACCACGCACACATCGCTGTTTGTAAATATTTCAATTTTTTGCTGCTTTTAATATTGAACGTTTATTTTCTTGATTGTTATTCATTCCCCTTTTTCATTCGGTATCTTCATATTTCTTCAAGGTTCTTTTATTTTTTAATTTTCTATTCCAAACGCTCCATTTTGCTGAATTTTTTGTGAGTTTTTTTTAGATTTAATCGGTTTTTTTCACGCTACAACGGTTTCTCAATTTTTCATAATACTATTGACGTCATTTCTTGACGCCGTTTACCCAAGTGCTTCATTTCCATTCTTCTATGCTCTTAATGTATGAACTACGTAAAGCCATAAGCTACCCCCAATAAAGAATAAGTGATGAATTCACGAGGTGAGATAAATACATTGTCCTTGGAGAAGTAGTATATGAGGTATTCCACGTCAAACCGGCGGACTTTTTCCCTGCCCCTCGCCGATTTTGTTAATTATTTTTTATATGATTATATGAAGTCTAAAAGACACCCTGGAATTTTTTCAGATTTTTCTGAAGAGTCATTTTCGAAAAAAAAAAAAAAAAAAAAAAAAAAAAACATCCAAAAAAGTCCAAAAAAAAGCCCCATTTTAAAAATCTGAAAAAATTCCTAAAAATCGCTGATTATATGCCAAACACTTTAAGCTACCGCCCGTAGTGGAAGTACGATTTTTTCTGGGTGTTAATCGGCTAATAACGTTGAAAAAATTCAAAAAATGCCGAAAAACACGTACTCTGACCCAATAGTTGAATATTTTCGTACCCAAAAATTTTTTTTGGCTTAAAGAAAATTTTTGGGTACGAAAATATCAAGAGACTCGGTAGAGTCTCGGGACAAGTACATTGACAGTCCTGTCGTCTGCTGGCCCGAGGCTCGCCGAGACTATACTTTCTCGAAACAAAACTTTTCGCGGTGGTGGGGGTAAAATCGGCGAGTCATTTTCTTGAATTACGATTCAACTATTGGGATATAACCTCATATAAAAGCAACTCTTTGGAATGATGATTGAAATTCATTTGACGAAGAATGATGAAGATGTACTTATTTTTCGCCGTGTTAATAGCTGCTATGCAGATTTGTAAGGCTGGATTTGTGACACTTGAAGAGGTTTGTTGGGTGGAAGTTGATTTTTGCGAGAAGTCTAATATCAGTTTAATTAATTTGTTATTTTTCCACACTGAGAAAAGAGAATTGTTGAATCAACCAAATGGCTTCGTGAAATACGTCCAATGTAATATTCTGTTATACTAAATATCAGTTTCATTGAATGAAAAATATCTTACGTTGATCCAACAAAATCCACGACAACAAATCTCATTTGGTTGATTCAATTGGTATCTTTGTTTAGTGGAATAAAATTAATAATTCGTCTAACTGAACGATTTTTTTAATGAACGAAATATTTATTTCGACGTATTCTACGAAGCCTTGGTTAATTCAACTAAACTCTTTTCTCACATAGTCCTAGCCAGACGCTATAGTATGGCATTGCACACAGCGAACAACAGTAATGGGCGTAAAAGCTTAAAAACTAGTATGTATTTTTTTAAATTATTAATTCATATTGTGTCACGGTTTCCCCCTTCTAAGCATACATGTATTTGTAATGACTCAAAATGAACATCTGCGGTCCCTTGGAAATGATCGTCTTTTGAAAGTAAACAACATCGAAGATTCATTCTACGTACGAACCTCGAACGAGTCACATATCGTAATTGTAAAACAATAAACCGCCCCAGTCTTTATCAAAAAGAAAATCGATTTATTTATATATTTCGCCCCAACGTTACAATATCTATTAATTATTGTCATTGATATGAGTTATAAATTTTATTAAGTCGATTTTATTTGTAAAACAGTGTGAGCGCGAAACTGTAGTATTTTACCAAACCATTAAACGGAAATATTTTCAAAAAAATTTACCAAATTGTTATAACTAGGTTGGGATCACATTCTTATCATGAAAAAAATATCCGAAGTGATTGAAACAAATTAATAATATTGAAGAATGGATCGATGTCGGTAGCAAAATTTCTGAAACACCTATAAATGAACGAAACTACCAGTGAATTAGCAGAAATAGTCGTGTGAAAGATCCACATAAATTAAAACAATCCCGGAGAGTCTACGCAAAGAGGCCTTTGTTGCGAATTTTGAATTTCTTTTTATCCTATTGGGTTCATTGCGTTTGAACCAAGCGAAAGTGTACAAAAAGCAAATGGCCGTTAATAGAATTCACTAAAAACTAAATTTTCGCTATTAAAAATTTTTTTAAATCATCGACCGGAGATCGATAAATCGTGTGAAGCGTTTTAGGTACGTATAACTATGATAACCATCTTATCCGGCACACGCGCTAAAGTTTCCAACGTCGTTACGCGTGCACGAAATATTGCTATACTGCTTTCAAGTTTCACAATGTTACCATATCGTTATTACACGCATGCGAAACACAGTTGGTGCTTGAATGTTTCATAGAGATATGGCAGAGTCGCAGATTAAAATGAAAAATAATTCCTTTGTTTTTTATTTTAGTGCGTTGCAACAATAACAATATAATAATAACAGTAGTAATAAATGAACAGCTAAATTCTCTCAAAATTAACCGATTGTCGTTAATTAATGTGAAAATAAAAAAATACGGTGTAACAGGACGATAGTTAGAGGGTGGGAACGAAATGTACAAAGAAACGTTGAAAGAAGGGCCAGAAAGAATTCACGTCGAAAATGAGATTCACAAAGTTCGATATATACAATAATATACGTTGAAATGAAGACACGTGCTCCCTAATGTTGATTCCCACAAACGAAGAGTATTGATGACATCTTAATCAAGAAGATTCGTCATAGAAGTTTATCTTTCAAGTACAAGCATATTAAAAGCTATTTTAGTTATTTACCCAGCTCTACCGAACCTCAGAGTAAAAAAGATGAGATCGAATATAAATTAATTTATACCACGCGAGTTACTGTGTAAATACAATGATTGTGACTCAACTTTGACGTATTCTAGACTGTGATCTTGGATTCGGAGCACAACGTAGTGACAAAACTAAATATTCGGAAAGGTGAGGAATCCTATTGTTCCTGAAAAAGATTTGTTCACTAAGACTATTCTCGAGCTTTAAGAATTTTATTGCAATGTACGTCTATCAATTATTTTTTTTGTTTATATTTTCTGTTGATCACTCTATTCGAAATCTATTCGAAAAAAAAAAACATACAATGATAAATGAACTACCGAAGTACTACTACATAATTTGTTCTGTTAAGGAAAGTTTTTATATTGGATGGATATTATATTTTGGAGATACAATACACTGCGTAAATGTTCATCCAATCACCCAACCTTACTAGTAATAAGGAAAATAATGTTGAAAAATAAATACAAATACAAGCATGTCGAAAGATGATAAGAACACCAGACTAACAATAAGAACTCATATTTCCATATACGATACACTTACTTTCTACACTATAATGGTTTGGAGACCCGAGGGCGGAGGGAGGGGGGGGGGGGTACGAAACGAAAATATAATAACCAATGAGATCGAAAAAATAACCAATGAGATCGAAAAATACCTTTGAACGAATGAGATATCATTGGATGTTTTTATCGACTGAAAAAAATGGAAAATAGTAAATCAGAGTGAAACGAAAAGAATTGAATTACAGGAAAATAGGGGCGGGTGATGAAAATAAATGGCAAACATGCGCGTGGCAGAAATGATATATCTCCGCAAAAAAAAACAGCTGGAATGCTATAAAAGAGCTGAGCCAAGTGCACTTGCTACTTCCAAATAGAAGTTCTGCATATAATGTTACAAGAGAGCCTCATGAAAATCTTTTATTAATAAAATCGCAATCTCAAAAAGCTGCCAAATTAAACCCAACCAAAAATTAAGTATAGATTTCACAAAAAGTCATCGAATTAATTAAAACTACGAAAACTGTAATAATCGAGTATGTTAAGCCTATTAACTTTTAACAACAAACCTTCCCACTAATTTAAAGTTCACATGTCCTAGAGTACAATCATTCTACGCTACATGAATAGTGATAAAAAATGAGCATGGAAAAAATTCTTGATACGAAACTAGACTTAAAACTATTGAATTGAATAAAAAAATTTCGATCTGTTTTTTTTTAAGCTTAATTGAGATAATGTACCTACCAAGTGTAGTCACAAACTCGCCAAAAGTTCTTCAGCCAATTGTTTTTTTTTCTTGTACATTCAATTTTCGTTTGTAAATTTTGATGTATTGATATTCCCTTTTTCTAAATTTTTATAAATTTTCCTGGTAAAATTTTGTGTCAGTTTTGTGATGAGAAGGCGACTTTCCACCAGAACTCACATTTTGGGGGAATTTCCTTTTCAATTCTTTTTTGAAAGACAAAAGGCTGTTGAGAAAGAATGAAATAAAATCATGCTCACAGTGTAGTTCTACCAAGCTAAAACTCGAAATTTTACACGTGGCAAAAAACATTTATATTTGAAGTAATCAGCTGTCTAAGCAAAGTAGATAAAAAATTTTACACGTGTTTTTTTTTTACGTATTATTTCTTATAGAGAGCAATGTTGGGAACGGCTGTTTGAACGAATAGTTTAAGCAAATGAATTTTGCTAAACTAAAAACAAGTTCATGTCGTAAAAAAAAATTACTTGCTGTCGATGTATGATAATTTATCCAGAAAAATATGTAAGTAAGATATTTTCCATGACAGTTTCTTGATCGGCAGTCTTTTCAGGAAGCCTCATCAAGGTTATGTAGCAGTTGTGTATACAAATTCAAGCCCGATGGAAGGAAAGGAAAACGATGTTACACGTGCTGTTTTCAACTTTATTTTCAATGAGATAAAACCAGATTCTTTCAAAAACATGTATCTGATACCAATGAGCAAACAAAAAAGTCGATGGATATATCGTAAACCGGTATCGAATTCAAATGAAGAACCCTTTAACGCCATGAAGACACGCTTTGCATATACCCTTTTCTTGAGGATTATTCACCATGAAAATGTGAATGAAATAATCCGTAAAATGTCTTGTCGACTATCTTCGAGATCGCTCTTCCCAATGATGCAATTGAAATTTTGATAAAATTCTTTTTTATTACATTTTTGCAAAATGAGGTAGAAAGGGAGCAATTTTTAAGATCCGTTTTTTTTTTCATTCTACATTTCGAAAGTCTTATCAAGAGATCGTACTATTTTCGAACAATAAAGTGCATGAATCGTGTTCTCGATGTTTGTACTTTCAAAGTATGTACTTGGTTTTTTTTCTCTCTCTATAGTCGAATGTTTGCCAAACAACGATAAAATTGCTGAAGAAATTTATTCAATTTTCAGAGTATTTCAATTTTGTGAAAAGAAAATGTTTTTGTTTTTTATTCGCTGATCACTCATTCACTATTAGTTTACCAAAATTAATTTGTTTGAACAAATTATGACGAATAATCCAAACTTTTCAAAATTAGTTCTAAAATTGCAATCTCAGCAAAAAAAATACATAAAAATCATTTTATCTGATTCGTTTGATTGTGAAATGAACTTGAGCAGAGAAGTCAATCGGAAATATATAGATATAGTTCGTGTATCGTCCAGATATTACTGGTGTTACTAGACAGCGACTACGAAAAAAAACAAATAAACATCGAAAATGTGTGCGAAAAAATACACAATTTTTTATATCTTCTTATTTTTTTATTTTTCTTTAATATGTTATTAAACATCCTCTAAACTGCTGTAATTTCATTAATATTACAGAAACAAAACTTGGAAGTTTTGGAAAACTATTCGAATCGCGATGTCTCTGGTAAAGAGTCTCGGAGCGAACTCTTTTTCATAAATGTATACTTGTCCCGGAAACGGAATATTTTTCGCACTGTTAATTTATCAAGAAAAAAACATCTATAAAGCATTCAGAGTTAAACTTCGATTTTATTCGTAAGTAATGCCATCATAATTTCGTATACTAATATGTCTTTTGTCGCTTATAAATCAAGTACGAAGAAAATTACTCCACATAACCCCTTCCGAGAACATATTTATTTGAGGTAAAAAATTAAGCAGAAGATTCGCTGAATCTTCAAACCAAAATGCGCTGTGAATCCACTCAGAGGTGTAATAAGCTTGTTAGTAAGTGAGCGAGCAGAGGCACATTCATATTAATATTTATTCATTCTCTTAAATATTCTCTTCATTTCCATGCAATACTTCTGTTTCTTCTATCAACTAAATTATACATTTGCAACAAGTGCAAGATTTTATCAACAATTTTCAATAAGTGTTGTGCATTTTCTTCGTAAGCTGCTCAACTTGTTATTAATTGCCACGTTCATGATTTTTTCTGAGCAGTCCGTTTTGAACATTCCCCGCACGGCATCTATAAATGAAACAGAGAGTTTGTTCTGTTAATACACGAAAAGTATGTCCCAGTGAATTTGACTCTAAAATTTTCGATGGAAATGAACGTGCTGTATTGTGAACACGCGGTCAATTAGCAATTTGCATATTCATGTGACGCCATGATGAAAACGAATGAACAAATAAATTTCTTGTACTCTCCGATAATAATCTTGTGGCGTCTACTCAAAATTTCCAAACAATTATTAGCTTTTTATTAAATTGATATTCTCTGTCTCTCTCCGAAAAAATTTTCAATCAATTTATAATATTCTTCGAAAAATTTGTTAAGTCTTCAAATTAAATATAATCCATTGCTAGACTTTATTTATTCATTTATTATTATTAGGTATTCCATGCATGGAGATACAAATGGTTGTAATCGCGTAATCTTACTTATTACAATATAATTACACATCATTTTCCCATCGTTTGGCTCTATGAACTTACATTGGCTCAATTCTGACTTTTGACTTAAATTTAACGGCTCGGGAACGAGTGGCAATCCTCTTAAATGCTGACAAGGAACACTCCCATAAACCTGCTTGAAGCGACCACTTATTCTCCAAACCCATGATCCAGCGATGCCAGCTGTGACGTGCATAATTAATTAGAACGATGGAACGGTACCGAGAAAAGCTCCGATTGTCGGATTGGTCGCCCCTCTTCTCTCAAACGGATCAACGCGCAAAGCTCAGGTGAATCATATTTGCTGTGCATCGCGTTATATATAGAAAGACTAGATCGGCATATCGCTTTCTGTCCTCGTGCGAGTGCAAGTTCTAGGCCTTCATGATGTTGAAGTTTAACCTGAATACGATTCGGTATTATTTAGCATGCGATGTGGAAGAAAAACTTTTGGAGACGTTTCATATCAGAAACCCAATCACCGTAAATTCCGTCCGAAGATTCATCGGTTTTCATGCTACACTTTCATTCAAGGTAATATGGATTGTTCATTTTACATTCGATTTGAATTTGACGTTTGTTGAAATTGATTTTTTTTATGTACGTTAACATGTACATTGAAAATGTATCTTTAATATATAATCAATTTTCGGGGGAGAGCAGTGGCCTAGGGGACGAGGGCTCGGGTCCGCACGCAGGCGACCCGGGTTCAAATCCCGGCATACACCTCTGAAATTTTCATGTGTTTCTGAGCTGCAATCCTGGTGGCTGGGCAACCACCTTAAATATTGGAAGGTCCAAAAATCCTCGTTATGTTGCATGGGCGGTCGAGGCACGGTTTGACGGTGCCTCCCGAGCGGTTCTTATCGCTCGGATGGTGGCCCTCTAGCCGTGCATCGACTGGCTCATGGAACTGGATGGAAAGAGGAGGTGGCCCTCCTAAGCGCTATCTGGTGGCCGTGCTCGAGTATACTCGCATTGCCAGCAGGGGGCATTAGTTGTGGCTACACGCTGTATCGGTGAGGTTTTCGCGGTTTCCCTCCACCCTTGGCAAATGCGATACAGTGAAAACGAAAGTCGGTCCGTGCCGCACGGGGAAACAGGGGGGGGGGGAGGGCTCGCGGTAAAAACCCGAAAGGGTATACAGTGGAAGATGAATATGTATAATCAATTTTCTTTTCATTTATAAAAAGTGCGTACGTTCGATATATTAAAAATGTAATAAATGCAATATGTAAAAATGTAATTTTAATATTTAAAAAAAACATATTTTCAATGAATCATTAAAGTATTTTTAATGTTGTAGGAAATTATAAAGATATAATAAAACTCGTCACGTGAACTTATAATGGATAATCTTAAAGATATATAACTTGAAGTGCCCTCTCGAGCGTGCCGTGGCATAGTGTCCTCTTGGTCCTCGTCCACGGGGCCCTCACGCCATCGATCCGCCATCCACCTAATCTCAATATTTAGGTTTCGGGTTCCAATATTTTTCCCGGCTCCCCGCGTCATTACCGAGGCCCATACTACTAAACATTGGCTTCAATGTAAAAAAT
Source organism: Campoplex capitator (assembly GCA_037576405.1). Lineage (NCBI taxonomy): Eukaryota > Metazoa > Arthropoda > Insecta > Hymenoptera > Ichneumonidae > Campoplex > Campoplex capitator. The sequence goes on along the minus strand of JARBWI010000031.1, from coordinate 531,656 downwards.
CTCTATCTGAATTTAAAAAAAATAATAACTTTAATATAATAATTGAAAAATATGAGTAATAGGAGCATAATTTATTCAAAATCCATGTTCTATGCACTGGAATCGACGAAATCAATCAATGAACAAAAACATGATTCACATACTTGTATACATGAGACTTATAAAAAATATATATTTTTCATATGTACGGAATGTTTTTTTTTTATGTAATACAGAATATATTTTAAATATAAAAAAAAATTTCCATGGGGATCGTGAGGAAAAGTTTTTGATGTTGGCTCAGTATTATATTTTAGAAGCACAATTAGAGGTTGTTATTAATTTAAATGAAAATGAAAAAAAGTCAATCAGAAGAAACGAAACAATAGAAATAAAATTGTACGCAAAACGAGCTGGTGACGAAGAGAAATGGAAAATATGCGTGTGCGGATATAATATATAAATACGCGAGCGCCTGCTTGTGGGGAGGGGATGAATAGGTCATAAGACGCCAAGTTGGCGCAACAATAAAGGTAATCTGAAACGAAGAGGAGGAACAAGGATGATATACAGCTTACAAGTTCGGGTTCATGAAGCGGCCGAGTCTGCCTTGCAACATTGGAGAATTCTTCAAGACAACAGTTGTCATTGCTTTCTACAGAATATCCCAAAAGTCACTGTTGCAGACAATTTTATTCTATAAAAATTTCAGTACTTAACTATTCACAAAAATCAGGAAATATTCAGTTATTCTTAAGTTACTATGAACACAAAAATGCGATAATAAAATTGTAAACTAGAATATTAACGAATTGTTCAACGAATTATTATCAGACCAATTTTTTTTCTGGAAGTATAATTTGATAAACTGTTTATTTAGAGACTTAGAAACAATTTTTCCGAAAGTTCTGAAAAAAAAAACTCAATAATAGGAAATGTTTTTAAACTCTACAGCAAACTTGTTTTTAGTGTACTTGTCTTGAGTCGCTGCCGAGACTCCATAGAAAATGTTGTGTTTTGAGGCCGTATTGTCGTCTAAAATTCCGTTTTGCAAAATCCTTTAAAAATAGAATGAATCTAACACTGTTCGAGTTTTATGAAGTACTTCAGAAAGATTTTTTTCAGAAATTTGCTTTCCAAACTGATAACTACAATATCTCGATTAAGAATTGTCCGACCAAATCGAAAATTTTTAGACATCTTTAGTGTACTCTATTTCGGCAGATTGTCCCAGAATTGAATCGAAATAATAGTTACTTGAAAATAAAACTTCAAGTTTATCATGATACCGTTTTTGTAAAAAACATATTTGCTCTCTAGTTCTGGTACAATTGCTCACAACACTGATATAGATTGAGAATATCTTCGGTTTTCATGTTTCGGATGCATACGACATCTGGCACGCTGGTCGCCAATCAAAAGATTTTTCCATACACCGTTTTAACTAATCATAACAAACTGTGAGATAAATTCTTGTAACTATTGCTCAAAAATTCGTGCGCATTCTTGAAGAATTCATAAACGAAATTTTAACAAAAAAAAAACTCGAACAGATGAGTTTCTGCAGCTTCAAAAATGGCCAATTGTTTTCAGATTTTTTTCAATAATTACAATGTTTTGAATGTTCTCATTTATTCAATTTCTCATCAAAAGTTTATCAAACTCATAGACTAGTTTTTTTTTCTTTTAGAACTTCAATAATGAATTATTTCTCATATATTACATTAATTTTGCTTAATTACACGAAATCAAATCTCGAAAAAAATATACCTAAATTTTTCGGTATATTGAAAAATGGTATAAACATTATTGTAATGAAAGCTGAATCACGAAATATGTTGTTTTCTATTACTACATATCGAAGCTTAGACAACGTATCAGCAAACTTCAGATTACATACATTAAAATGGAGGTTACTTTTTTATAACTTTTTGCTATTTTTAACGACTCAATTTCAAACCTCGTTATCGACGATTGCCAATCTCTCTTCATTTGGCCCCTGGGTTAACCCAGTCACTTTCACTTTCACGTAACTCTGCTCCCAGTACCGAATAACGACCAATCGTTGATGGTACACGAATACAAATATTTGTACATGTATATCAATGAGACTGAATGGAAGTTTTTTTTTTTTCAAGAGTTCCAGCATCTTGTTAGTGTCCAGGTAATCGAAAGTGAGCCTTTAATAGTTATTGACTAATTGATTCGACCGTAAAAAAACAATCATTTGCAGAATCTTATTCAATTAAAATTTCGAACGTCTCTTTTCACTCGTCCAATTACTCCATGACATTACTTTTTAAGGAAAGAACAAATTTAACATGTCTTCAAGCTTTGATTGATGCAGAGTGAAATCTCAATTTCATAATAGAATTCAGTGAATAATTGCATTTAAAAGTTATAAAATTAGTTGAGGAATGATATTTCATAACTTTCGAAGAAAATTATCGAAGTAGCGATAAAGAGAAATTTTATAAATTTCTATTCAAACTGAGGCAAATTTTAGTGAAGCAACAATAATTTTTTCGCTGAAATAAGATTCCTCGGAAAATCAAGAAAGTTTTGATCTCCGCTAAATGAATTAAGACAATAGTATCAAAACTTCGGTCGAATAGAACAGATTTCATGGTGTGTTTTATTTTTTCCCGTTAAAATATACATCGAGCAATGGACTCTGTGAAAACGGTCAACTAAATAAATCAGTGATGAATAAAAATGATTTTAAAATGAGTTTCAGTGCAAAATTTACTGGATAACTGTTTCCGTGTACTTTCCGAATGAAAGAAGAAATATTTTGAAAGAAAAAAGCGATGATGAAACAAACGAATGTGCAGTAATGAACTCTATCCATCACCGAGAAGTCTCGACAATTTGCGAAAGAACGAGAAACGGTACCGACCAATGATAAATCGTAGGCCAGTGCGACAATCAATCATGGAATATGCCGGTACTATATTTACCTGTGAAGTTCCAGGAGGTATTACAATAATCAAAGATCCCAGATCATAGATCTGTACGTGAATCACTACTTCGTCGATCATCTCGTTCACGCGTTGGTCTTCCGACAAATGATCGCCAATCCCCGATAAGTTTTAATGGTCCATGACACCAGATAGGTTCATCGATAAATGATTTTCTCATAATATTTTTCACGTCATCGCACTAAAGGTGCAACGGTGAATCAAAAACTCATTCCAGTGTAGAATTTCGGAATTTATCGATTTGAGAATCTAACACCTCTCAAACGATTGTTTAAACGGACAAGTTACTTAGCTAATGATCAATCATATTTTTTTTGCATGTTGTAGGACTCAAAATTACTTAATTCCGAAGGGACGTAATAATTTGTTTGTGCATGCTCTCTATACTGCTTTTTTTTCCTTTTCGCATATAGTCAAAAAGAAAGTTGAATCGAAACTGCATTTACAGAGAGTACAAATTTCCAGTTTTCGTTATAACGGCTTTTCCATTATTTCTCCTCCAAGCGTACAAAATCTTTTCTTTATATTTTCGAACGGGTATCGTTATTCATTCAGAAAACATAAACTTGATTGATGGATGATGAGTGGTAAGTTGAACGGGATATTATAATAACCGGGATATAAACATTTTGATTTTTGATAATATATTAAAATATCGGAATTCAAGATTTTCAATCCTCTTCTCTCTGCTTAAGAGAGGTGCATACTTCGAGACTGTGCTTCGAACGCGATCAATTATTGTGAATAAGTGACAATCAAGTCGAATAGGGAGGATAACTTATGAGCGCACGGACGATGCATCGTTAGCGGGAGAGCGCAGTGACCGTGGCCCTCTGGCGGATTTTTGCCACACCATGAAATGGAAGTGACATAAACTGTTTCATATATGCTCATATCTAATTAGATATAGGTCCATACTAGTTAGCTGTCCTCATATATTATATAATTCCTTTGAGATGTGAGCCCATATGTGTACTTATAGGAGATATATGATTCTATATATGCTCATATTCATGTCCATATTTACTCAAATATGAGCCAATACCAGTTTGATAGCCAGGTATGAGCCTATATCTGATACATATTTTTAGATGCAATCAAATATGATTGTATGTTGATGTATGCATACATTTATATGAACTCAGATATGAGTCAATATTAAACGTACATGATAATTTATGATCATATGTGGCTCGATACATGGAGTGATATCTAATTATACATGATTATATATAAGTCTATGTATAATCATATATAATTTTATATAGTCACAAAAAAACATTTATAATTGTTGATTATATATAAAAAAATTTCCCCGGGGAATTAGATGATTTCAAAAAATTTCCTCACGTAAGCGTATCTCCGAACAATATTACTTTCCAAAATCATTAAATTCGTCCAATATTGCGTTTGAATATTTTTTCTCAAATTGTGCATTCACAACAAAAAATTAGAGCAAGACGACTATTTAGGTTTCAGAGGTATACGATCCCTCAATGACCTTGAACCTCTAATGCCCCATAATTTGGTAATAACGGATTCTTCACTGTGCGAATAGCTACTGATGGATGTTACGTTGTTCTTTCTCATTTTGATGCGAAACCCTAGTCCTCAAAATTTTCAAATGTACGTGACCGCACGATTCCAAGTCCTAGCGACCCACCCTTCACAGACTCAATGAGAATCGATACCGAGACCAATCAATCGACAACCAATTTTAAGACCTTTACGATATGAGAGAAATTGTTAAAGCGCATCGAATATCGGGCATATTTTCTTGATTTCCGACAAAATTCTCAGCTAGCACACTCGATAACGACGTACGCCTTTCCTTCCCCCCCCCCCCCCCCCGCCTCTCCCAATGACTCTTCCTCACCAACTCAAAGACCCCCGATGACAAATGAATGTTCAAAAATACTAATAAAAAATAATAATTCTTATTTAGAGAATTCGCTAATGTGAGATTTTGTTGGATCCACACGAGAGAAAATCTCAAGCGATAAAGAACATGATTCTTGGTGCCGAGTTGAATCTCGATTTCAAGGATCTGACGAATTTCTAACGTCTCATTGTTTACATGAATTAAAACGTTATGTTAAGTGTAAAAAAATTTTCAACAGACTTCGATGGTCATTATCGAAAGTTTTGTCTGCGTTGCCTTTGTTTTGGAGGCAGGGAAGGTTCACTGGTCACCGATGATCACCGCCTCTTTGGCAACCTCTAATCGGGGTAGCTAAGCACAAAACTCTAAAATTTTATGCCTTCCTTCTCGCCATAAAATCGTTCATATTTACAAGGGGCGAACTCACACGCGCCCCTTTAACGGTCATTTGGCACCTGGTTAGAAGTGGAACTATTATAGTTTAGCATTCAGACCTGTGTAACCTGTGATCAGGGAGAAAATACATTTTTTACGACTTAATCTTAACCTGGTTCTTGTACCTCTCAGGCTACCAGGTAGTTCGATAACAATGTTAGGCATTGGAAGAAAAAAAAACAGCAGGTATAATGGAATAACCATGTTTTGAAAAAAAATTTATAACGATTCGCGGACACCGGAATTAACATTTTTCTCACTTATCACAGGGCAACTATGAATAGAAAAAATGATCGCTAACCATACACTAAAGTATAGCCATAAGTGTTGGATTACTTCCTGGTTGTAAATTATCTTTTTGTTACATTTCGAAATGTCTAAAAACACTTTACTTCATAAAAAAATATTTTTTGTCAAATATAACAATAAAGTATCAGATTCAATAAGCAAATTTTTAAAATTTATCATCGAAATATCTTGAAGGAAATCATCATCATAAGCCAGTCATCGGAACATTAAATAACCAGCAATAACAGCTCATGTTAGATTTCTGTAAACATAACAATTTACGGCACTGACTGTTCTAAGAATTTAATGTTTGCCGTCCAAATAAAATGAAGTTAACCAACAAAGTGAATGAAATTGAAGTGATATCGATTTCAAAAAGCCCTTTGGGTGTTCTCTCCAGTCAATATTGAATTTCATTACTGTTATTACCGATATTATTATCGTTATTATTATCACGAAAAATGAACTCATCGCGGATCTTGTTCATTCGGTCTGAAAGGATTCTCGAGTCATGCTCGCGACCACTAGGTGGCAGCCCGGTAGTAAGTAGATCGATAATGGTCGACAGAGGGCGCGCGCGTTTGGTGCGCACGCGTTCTGCAACGAGTATGGGACGCCCGGAGGCTGCCATTGTATGTCCAGCCTCTCTTGTAATCTAGATCGGACTCCTTGCACAAAATTTTTTTCTTTGATTTTTTTTTCTCTCTATCATTTCACCGTGTACGAGAGCACCCTGCCGCGAGAGAAAATATATGTGCACTTAAGAGGGAGCGCGCGGAGTTCGTTACGTACCTCGAGAGTCCGCGCCCGCATAATGACCGCTTTTGTACAACCGGTAGAAATCGAAGCAGCACCACAAGCGAGAAAATACAATCCATAAGTATCGCACACTTATTATGCTTATATCAATGTATATATAAATATATGGTAAGGCGCGCATATAGACGGGAAGAAAGACGCGAGAGCTAGAGGAAAGAGTGAAAAAGCAGAACGTAATAGGGCGAGTTCTTGAGAACGTGCGATCGACAGGTTTGTCCTGGTTTCGAAGTATACGCGTGTATTATTCCCATGTATATGCGTAATGTACAATGCATTCTATGTAAAATCAGCTTATTATGCGTTTTAAAGTTAAGATCGATGATAGTTTTATATATATATTTTTTTTTCCTATGGAGAGGAAAGAGAAGCCTGTACCTATAAATGGAGTGGACTCTTTTGATGCGAACGAAACAGACGAATATCGTTGAAATGATAACATGCAGACTTTTCTGGAATAAGGATAGAATGCTACGAATTTTAAGTAGACTTCGTTTCGCAGCTATTCATTACGATCATTTGCACATCACACTAATCAAAAGTACTATCAGCTGAGCATTGAAAAACATTTGGAAATTTCGTCGTTGATTACAATTTCACATTCCCATGATCAGTTATTCCAGACACCTGATGAAAACAAATCACCAAAAAAAACAAAACAAAAAATCAGCAAAACAAATCTACAATCCTAAATGTTGTCGAGGTTTCCATCGACGGTCAGGGGATCATCGATGCTAGCCTGAAAACCATGCAAATATGAAGCATGGGTAATCATAGAAAACATCATTTTTTTGTTAATGAATAAGACTTTAGTTTTTAAACATTATTTCAGTATTTTATTTACGTGGAAGCAATTTTTCTCTAATTGCTTAAATTAAATAAGTTGATAGAGTTGTGATGCTGGAAATTTTCAAAGCATTTGATGCTTTTTTATAAAAATCAATGGATAATGGATAGACGTCGATTGTATTTTTTATTAATTTGCACTCCTGCTGTCGTGTAAGAAGACGGGGTCAAATTTAGAAATCTGAAAATACTTACGTAACAAGATTTCCAGTGATCATTCGGGACATTCGAGCAAATGTTATTTGAGTGAATGGTTATGTTTCGAGACGAACATATTTTGCTGCAATATCGTTGAGGCATGACCGTAATGCGAACACGCTGAAGCAACGAGTAAGAATTATCAGAAGACTGCAATTATAATATATTAACATAAAAAAAAAACATGAAAAATAAAATATATATTTAACACGACGAGACTGATCTATAAAGAATCCAAAGATTTTTTGTGAATTTTTCTGAGTCAAATGAGAGTGTGGAACGTTTTGAAGTGAATAACTCTTCGCTGAAAAATTGAACACCAAAATCATATAGAAAATGCTCATTAATTATTCTTCCGTAATTTTGTTCCCAATCCGGTGAAACATCGGATTTTCATATCGGAAGTTCGATTTGATCTGAACCGACTCGAAAATGATTTTTCTGTCCGACGCAGCCGGAACGTGGCAACTTCGGCCCGCGTAGCGGGCCGAAAGTAGCCACTTTCCGGCCGGAGGTATACACACCTCGGTATACACACCTCGGGCAGGAAAAAGTAAAGCCTCAGACCACATGTTTGTCAGCCTCGGCTTCGCCTCGGTCGACAATTACATGTAATCTGAGACATTACTTATTTTCCTGCCCTATATAGTTGTGTAATATACTATTTCTTACTACCTCGGTCGAAAGTACGTGGTTTCGGCCCCGATTATACGGCAGAAAGTCTAACTTTCATGCATTGGTAAAGCGACACTTTATGACTGACTTCACGAGACTCCGATTATACTTACTACCGTTCGCGACACACTCGGGTTACTCTAGCAACCGAACTCTGTTTTACTCCCACTCATATAACCACTAAATTTATTTACAAACAGTTATTGCTAATGTTTACTAGTGGATATTATTCAGAATATAATAGTGATTGAAGTAGTAACCACAATAAAATTTAAAAAATGAATAACATATCCTCTGATGAATCGACAGATGAAGAAGAAGTTAATAGAAACTGAAACTGAAGCTCAATTGATCGTACAAACTGATACCTTACCCAAAATGTCCGCTGAAAGATACATGCTAGTCTATGATACTTACCAAAGATGGATACAAGAAAATAGAAATGCTTTATCACAGTCTGAGGAAAGTGATCTAATTGTTTACTTCAAAAGTTTAAGTGCAAGATTAAGTCCAACGACTCTGTGGAGTGTCTGTTCTATGCTAAAGTCAACGTTCAGGGCCAGAGACAATATTGAAATTGATAAATTTCACAAATTAAAAGGCCTAATTAAAAATAATACCAAAGGTCACAAGCCCAAAAAATCTTAACATGGAACGAGTTCATGATTTTTTTTTAACAATGCACCGGACTACGACCATTTAGCTCATAAGGTATGTATTTATAAACATTTTTATTAATTATTTAATTTATTTATTTATTGCTATTTTTATTTTCACATTCCAAGGTTGTGCTAATCTTTGGTATTTGTGGAGCAGCCCGATGTGACGAGCTTAAAGAACTCCAAGTTTCTGATGTTGAAGATCTTGGTGGGAAATACGTAGTTTCGATAAATGATTCAAAGAATGGTCTGCCACGTAAATTTATAATCGGAGATCTTTTTTATGAAAGAGTCAAGAAATATGGCGCTTCAAAGCCTTCTCATTTTAAAACAGAAAGATTTTTTATAGAATTTCACAAGGGCAAATGTCAGCGGCAAGTGATGGGCCGAAATAAAATTGGTCAGATTCCTGAAAGCTACGAAACAAGACTCGAACTCCACCCGAACCCGCTAGCTTCGAACCTTCTCGACAGACGAACTATCTCCAGGAGACTAAAAAAATACAAGCCTTTGGACCTGCGAGAAAGATTCCGGGTAGAATAACCAGACCAAATGACAAAGAGTGAAACATAGTGCAATGCGCATCACTGGATGCACCCGCTAAATACAAAAACTTTTCTCTACCATATACATATTTCATTTTATCTTATCTTTATTTATTATTCTATTTTGCTTCATCTTTCTTCTATTTCTTCTCAATAATGCCACACCAACTATTCATTGCTTCAACTTAGCAGATTATAGTTCAACAAGGAAAAATAATTAAAAAAAAAAGATTCCTGAAATTGTAGCTGAATATTTGGAATCGACTAACCCACACCGTTATACTGGACACTGCAGAGTGTCCTGTTAGGCAGAACTTTGGCTACATTTTTATCGAACTCTGGGGCAAGCACCACAATGCTTAAGCAGTTGGGTGGATGGAAATCGGCTAGTATAGCCGAGGGTATTTCTTTGATTTATTTTAAAAAATAATCAAAATATTTCCTATAATTTAAAAATTTAATGTATATTTACAGGATATATTGAAAACTCGTTAATGAACAGAGAAAAATATTTGACAGTATCACTCTTGCGGCTAAAGCTGGTGCTCAATCAAATCCTCAACCATCTACGAGTGGGACCAGTACAACTAGACCAATAAGCACTGATCAAAGTAAAAGATCTACACTTACATTACAATTATAACTGCTAATCCTCAAATAGCAACACCTATTCATTTTTTGAAAATACCGCCGATCTCGGTTTTTTCTCGTGGAAAAGAAAATAAACCACCACTGAAAAAACAAAAGGTCCAAGAAACAAGTATTGCAACAAATAATCAAGAATCGGTGTCTGCATCTACTAATTTTGAGACTAAAAACCTGGCATCGAAAACTACATCCACTAATGTTGACACAAATGAACTGGTATCGGAGTCTACATCTATAAATTCATTTACGAGCAAAAATCCAAATGTGAAATATGAAAATTGCGTATTTTACGGCAATATTATCAACAGCTTTTATTATTCTAATTGTAAAACTATTGAAAAAAATTAATAATACACCAAAAATGTTTATTATGAATTATATAAAATTCCATATAAGTTTCTATTTAATGATGATGCATGTAATGCATTAAAATTTTATTATTATTTGAAAAAATGGTTATTACTATCTAAACAGTGATAAAATAAATAATTTTAGCTGTTATAAAATAAATTTTGTAATTGTGATAAAAATAAATAGTCATGCTTATGAAATAAACACTGTTTCTTTTGTAAGAGTCCCTAAATAAAAAGTTCATGGGCAATCGAATATCGAATTGCGAGTTCGATTCTCCTCATTTTATTCGTGCTGTGATTGGTCGCTTAATGACAGCCAACTTCATGTTTGACTGTCACCTTAGCAACTAACAATATTAATTAATATGTCCATCCATAGCAACTAATAAACAAACGTATCCATGACAACTAACAAAATTATCATGTCCCTAGCAACGAAGTGTCAAGTGATAGCCAACTTCATGTTTGACTGTCACCTTAGCAACTAACAATATGAATATGTCCATAGCATCGAAAAAAATGTCCCTAGCAATGAAGTGTCAAATGACAGCCAACTTCATGTTTGACTGTTATTTTAGCAACTAACAATATTAATATGTTCATAGCAACGAAAACAGACAGAAGCTACAGACGTAGAAAAGGCAGGAGAGAAATGGGCAGAGGCAGAGAAGCAGTAGCTGAGGCAGAAGAGTCGGGAACAGAGGAAGCAGAGGCAGAAGAGACAGACACAGAAGAGGCTGGAACGAAATAGGCAGAGGCAAAAGAGGCAGAAGAGGCAGAAGCAAAAAAAGCAGTGGCAAAATAAGCAGAGGTGGAAAGGGCAGAAGCAGAGGAGGCACAGATAGAATATGTAGAGGCAGAAGAAGCGGAGGCAGAACAAATTGACGCAGAAAAGCAGGGTAGAAATAGGCAGAGTCAAGAGGAGCAGAAGCAGAGGCAGAAGAGTCGGGGACAGGAAAGGTGGAGGCAGAATAGACAGACGCAGAGAAGGCAGGTGCAAAATAGGCAGAGGCAGAAAAGGCAGAGGGTAGCGAGATAGAAGCAGAAGAGGCAAAGGCATATGATAAGGTGGAAGAGACAGAATAGGCAGAGGAAGAGGAATGAGAAGAGTTAGAAACAGAAGAGTTACAGGACAGAAGAGGTGAAGGCCGACGAGGCAAAGATAGAAGAAGTAGAGGCGGGAAGAGACATGGGCAGAGGCAGAGGAGGTAGAAGAGTTAGAGATAGAAGAGCCACAGACATAATAAGTAGAGGAAGAAGAGGCAAAGACAGATGGAGCAGAGGTGGAAGAGGCATAGGCAGAGGCAAGGAGAGGCAAAAAAGCAGAGACATCGGTAAAAAAAAGCTGAGACAGAATAATCAGTTGCAGAAGAAGCAAAGGCACAGTGCCGGCGTTAGAGCCACTGACACCCCGAGCAAGAATATTGTGGCGCCCACTTAAGGAAATCAATGTCGAGTGTTAATTTTTTGCTGAAGCAATGTAATAGTAAACGTATATTGTATATTAAGAATCTTCCCCTTGGCGTTACCCAGAGCTAACGACGTGGACGTAGAAAGTTTTGTAGCTCCTTTTTTTTTTTTTTTTTTTTTTACTTTTTTTGAATTTTTATTCTTGTTTTTTGATTTTTGTAATTTTTTTTGATTTTTTGAAATTTTTGTTTTGATTTTTTTATTATATGCTCATTTCATGTTTTTTTTTCTTTTTTATCGAACATTTTGCACCATTTTCTTAGATCTTTTGATTTTCTTCCATTCTTCAGTAAAATTTTACTTTTCGGGCCTTTTTATCTGCAAACATTCGAATTAAATTTGAAAAATCCAACTGTCCAGCGATTTCATTTTCAATCGAGAGGGTAGCGAGGTTGGAGAGTCTCGATTGCGAGATTGTTGATCGGAGATACGTTTTTATTAATTTTAATTTTGAAAAACTGCGTTCTCCACTTGCAACCGTAACTGGAATAGTTGCGAAAATCCGGAATGCAATCCATACATTTGGATACAGTTCCTGAATATTGCGCTGTCGTATGAAATTGAGAACGGTTATACAGGAAATATTACCATCACCAGCATCCGGGAGAAAATGCTTCAAGCTTATGAGCTCGTCACATAGTGCGTGTCCGTCGATATCGGAATTAGAATTAACCGTAAGCTTTTGCTCGAGATTAGCACAGAACACCGCGAGTTCCTTTTTTTCTGGAATGTTCTTAATATCATTTAAAAAAGACCACGTTTCCGAATAGTCTTTTAATTGATGAAATCTTTCTTTTATCGACATTAAAGCGACGTCCAGCAACTTGTTGAAGAATTCAACTTCAAATTTTTTCTCAGGGGATTCAATTGGCTCATCCGTAGCCATTTCACCAGCCCGACGTTTTATACGTCGTAAACGTTTTTTCGGTTTAAATTCTGGGTTGATTTGAAGAGCTTCTGCTAGATCTCTTGCAGTGGAACAAGCTTTTTTGAATCCGGTTTTTCGGTACTCTTCGAAGAAATTGCAACAATTTTCGAGCATTTCTACGGATTTACCAAGATCGATGTCTTTGGATTGCAGTGATTTGCTAACAACATTAATTTGAAACAGAATTTCGTACCATACTACCAAAGAAACAATAAAGCCGAAATCTTTTAGCTGCTCCGCTAATGTGCTTGCCTCATGTGAGATGGTGTGATCAGTTTTTTCCGTTACGTTGGCCAATGTAACCAGAGCATCATGAATTTCGCAAATTTGATAGCGAACAGACTTTATTTTAGACGCTATTTATTTTGGCTTCCCAGCGCGTTCGAATCTTTCCTTTAAAAGTAACCTTAAAAAATAATTTATCATGAAAAGTTTTGAAAAATTATCTTGAATGAAATTTATGAATAAAGTCATGAAATCGTGAAATTAAATTCTCGCAAAGAGTTGAATTAAAAGATTACAAAAAGTTGTCAAATAAATATGGATGTGGTCAAGTACGTCAGATTATAATGTTAACAAAAAAATTACAAACAAAGAAAATTATATACAAAAAAATTACAAACAAAAAAAACTTGAGAAAAAAAAATTTCGGCTGGTGTACTTGGCGAGTTCGTAACTAAAACTATGAGGTCTAAGTACATTATGTGAAGTAAATTACACATTTCGCCAAGTACACCTGCCGAAATTTTTTTTTCTCAAGTTTTTTTGAAGTAAAACTTCTATACGCGCGCTGGGCTTGGGGAGTAAACTGGTGAGAGCGTTACGAAAAGTGTGATCGGGCGAAGCGAACGGAAGTTGAGAAGGAGATATATGTTGGTAAAGACAAAGAGAGAGAGATTTATGTTTCGTATACCCCACTCTTACATTCGGGTGCGCACGCACATTTTCTTTTCAGCAAGAGAGAGTGGTGTGCTCGCACATTTCCTTTCTCTCTTTCTCTCATTGCCCATTACGTTGATGGAAGCCCTATAGGAGCAAGTGAGAGAAAGAATTGCGCGCGCATATTTCCTTTCTCTCTTTTTCTCATTGCCAGTGCATACCTATACACTCTCACCATAGTGAGAATGTTTAGTCGTGTATATGCATACTGGTGGCGACGCCAATAGTGAGGAAAGGCACTTTGTAGATGATAAAACGTATGTGTGTACACGACTACACATTCTCACTCTGGTGAGAGTGTATAGGTATGCACGGTCCCTATATATCTCAGTAATCCATGTGTGAGTTCACTAGCATTACTCGAACGGTGATTTTTGTTTTTCCGTGATTTTATTCCGTTCTTGAACAATTTTATTAATTAATATTTAGTTCAATACATTATGTATTCGACGTTTGGAGTGAATAAAATTTTTAATTCATTTTAAAGTTCACAATTTGTGAATTTTCGCTTGAATTGTATAAAATTATGGCAGGGAGTGATACAGACTCGGAGTATGAATGCATGTTCCAGGACCATCAACCGAAAAATAATGAAACGATGAATTAAAATAATAAATGACAAAAATCAAATCTTAAATATTGATTTTTCAATGAAAACCCATGAACATTAAAAAAAAAAATTTCTTTTATATTTATGTATATATCTGTATGGTGCAAAAAAAAGTTTTACTTCAGTTGTGTGGTCTAAAGCACACTCTAGTTTTTTGTTTGTAATTTTTTTGTATATAATTTTCTTTGTTTGTAATTTTTTTGTTAACATTATAATCTGACGTACTTGACCACATCCATATTTATTTGACAACTTTTTGTAATCTTTTAATTCAACTCTTTGCGAGAATTTAATTTCACGATTTCATGACTTTATTCATAAATTTCATTCAAGATAATTTTTCAAAACTTTTCATGATAAATTATTTTTTAAGGTTACTTTTAAAGGAAAGATTCGAACTGCTTTCTAATAGTGGATTTTTGGGGAGATCTGGTTTCTTGAATGGTGTTTTTTGTTGGGAGAAATTTTTCTAAAGATGTTTTATTACGAGGTTCTAATTATTTAGAGGGAAGGCTCCTTTTACGGGGGAGTAAATGTACTTGTCTCAACTTTTTGTACAGCATATTTGCTGTTTTTTGTGATTTTAGTTTTACTTCGTACATCTGAACATACGAACTTAGCCGAAACCATAAGCATTTTACTTCAAAATAGATTAGGTGAAGGAAGCATGCATTGTCCGCCTCACTTTCTTACATTTTACATAAGAGAGACCAAGGAATTACTGACTACCCGACGTCGAGATCCAAGAAATTTGGTACAAGTTTTTATTTGAATCCATCATACGAATTCTTCTTATTCTGCAAAATTAATTTCAAAATTTGATTTTTTTTTCAAATAGAACTTATTAGAGAACAATTATTATCTAACAATTTTACGTTCAAACTTATTTGCAGAAGATCGATGTCTTCTTTAAACTTGGTTTTGCATATTTTATCGAATTTTCCATCTCGTTTTATTAATTGTAGGTAGCACAGTCAATTTGTGAAGATTATCATTCTGCCAGCTGGTGTACACTTTTACGATATAATAGCAGACATTTCTTGGAGATAGTCGACTGTGAATAGAGAAATAAAATTGTCGAGAATCGCCATGCGTGTAATTTATGATATTTCTATCATCATTCGGTAAATTCCATGCTTGGTCGAACGATAGTGTTTCTCATTTTTTTCTATTCACATACCATGTTTGGTTATTCACATACATAAACGCATACTCAATTTTCTTTTGAATAAAAAAGAAAAAATTCTATATTGGCAGGAATGACTGGTACAAGTTTGAATTTTCTTTTCTGTCCGTTTAGTCGCTGGATTCGTTAATTGGACGCAATAACTTTTACTTTCATTCTACTAACGTAACTAAAAAAAGAAATTGAAACATGAAGGTGTTCGAAGAGCTTCGTTTCTCCGTAATTTTTGATGACCTTGGAAAAAAGTATAATTTTAGTTATCCATACCAAGGCAATAAGCAGATACTCTTCGTTCGAAGGAATGTGGTTCGTGAACGTCGATTTCCCAGAGTAAACTATGACACAGAAATGGAAAATTACCACTTTGCATTCACAGGCACGTTCGATTCGATTAGAACCGAGTATCTTCTCACTTTTTTTACAGTGAGATAGCTGATATCTCAACAAAAATATTTAAGCTAAAGAACTTGGAAACTTTTTATCATTCCAGCTGCAAGTGTACAATCGACAACTCCGGTTCATCTTGTGCTGTGAAGGGAAAAAATATGTACAAACACGCCACGATTCTGGGGTTGTGCGCACTTTCTGTGTGTGTCATTATAACCCCTAGTGAAATTAATGGTGAATATTTATAATTAATTATTTTATTAAAAAAATTATTTTAGTGGTGTTGGTCATATCCTTGCTGGTCGTTTAGAAGCTTATCGCATCATTTTTTCTTTACTTTCCTCCACTTTACTAGTTTTCACTATGTCGTGAGAGATTTTTGGAAGTGGTACATCCTAGCCTGTTGGTCCGACAAATAAATTAATGTGACGGTTCATCGTCAGTTATATTTTGCGTCCATGGCAGGATTGCTAGAAATGTATTTTTATACATCATTGCAAAATTCATTTTTTAAGTGATTATATACTAAACTATTTAGTCTAACCCTTTTAATCATTTTTTTCTATTACTCCAAGGGCTTTTTTCGCAGTATGCTTTGTGTGATTGAGCTAATTTTTTGTTAATTTGGCCTGGAATTGACATTATTGATGCTATTGTTTTATTCAAATTTTGTAAAAAAAATCTTGAATTCGTATGCTTAAGAAAAATCGATGCATCTGCAAAACTGAAAATAATAAAGTCATAATTTTTCATATATGAACAGTGGAAAAAGGTCATTGTCCTATGATTTTGAAATCATAAGAAAAGTCCGATAATTAAAAAATGTTTAATAATGGGAATTTGGGAAGTGTAGTAAAATATAAAACATATGTCGCATAACCGTTACTGTTGTGTGCTAAAACTTTGAGTTTAATTTCGTTTATTTACACAAAGGGATTACACAGCGGCAGAGGTATCACGAGTTTCTCTATCAACATCAACTCTATCTTAGAACAGAAAAAAAAAACACATATTGGCAAACTACCACGCCTGAAGGAATGTGCTGGCAGACATAAAATACAGAGTTTCTAGCTTTTTCCTGCGTCATTCTTATTGAAATTTGAATCACATGATAACGAATACTTTCTCATTTTTCTATGATTTTTAATGGTAACATCTAAAACTACGAGCACTTTCATATTCTGTTACACCGAGTAAAGAAATTTATTGATTCAACAAAGCTTTTGTTCATTCAACGATGTTTTCGGTGTTGTGAGCAATATTCATTTTAATCAGGGAACTGAGTGATTGAATCAACAAATTTCATGTCGTTCGCCACGAGTTGTTAATCCAACAAAATTTTTGGAAATTTCGAATGCAAAAATTCACAAGGTCGACGTGCATATACGATTTTTCTATATTCGTTAAGATAAGTGTCAGGAAATAGTGAATATTTACGAATTAATTACTATAAAAGTATGTAGATGGATCATCATTCCTCCATTTTGAATGGCTCGGACTCACCGATTTACTTTAAGTTTGAAATAATCAATGTGATTTTAGAAAAAATGAATGTGAGATTGTTATTCTGAACCGTAGATACAAAAGGATCGAAGAATGATGATACCAGGCCAAAGACCTCGGATGACATTTGTTTGACACCAGCCTGCATCCATTCGGGTAAGCAGTCGAAAAACTTCTTTCGAGAAACAAAAATTTTTTAAAAGTGACAGCATTTTTGTAATATTACTAATGATAATAACTATTCAATTTCTGACTTGAACTGAACTTTATTGTTGAAACTGGAACAATACATCAATATACTTGAGGGCCTCCCTAGACGGTTTGAAAAACGAACAAAAGATGTTCAATTTTTTTCAATAAACTATCGGAAAAAATGCAATTCATTTTTTTATATTCCAAAGCATCTATACTCAGCAGCTCATAAAAAAGATAATTACAAATTCGGACAATAAAAGGAAATTTATTTGCCGTACAATCAAAAGTTTCTGTCACAAAAAAAATTGATACGACATGGCGACAAACATGAGAACTAAGCATATAGCATAAACGCGTGAAGAAAAATCGTAATATTTACGTAATTATTGCAAAATAATGACAATAAAAGAAATAAAAACATTAAATGACCTTGATTACGTCTCACTGAAATGTCCAATCGGTTCCTTATCTTATATTGAGCTTTAGTCTCCATCGCCAACCGGCTGGGAACAAAAAATGTTTTCTTCTGTTGGTTATGTTCCTTTTTTTCATACGCTATTTTTCAACTTCAAATTTCACTATTTTTCACTTCAAATATTCAGCTGCTTTCTGCAGCCTCTCTGCGAGTTTTATTTAGGTAACAGTGGCCAAGAAATTTTACGATTCTTCGCAACTAAAATCTCAGAAAGAAAAATAATAAACATAAATTTTGATAGTACAGAGAGCAGTACAGAGATGAGCATGAGAGCGCAAAGAAAAAAAAAACAGTAATAGATAACATGCATCGCGTAATTTACACTGGGAAAACTGAACAATCACTGCCGAAAGTCAATCACTTATCTCGCTGTCAAGAAGATAACGGTGGAGTTCGCATTTAGATATAGCGAGAGATTTAGATGACTTAAGGAGTTTCGGTACAGGCGATACAATGTTGCCATGCTAAACCATGTTAAAAACTAAAAAAATTTCAAAAAGTTAAGAATTTTATAAAATTTGGTGAACATATTCGTTTAGTGCCAAATTTGACAATACAAATTTTTTCAGATTTTTTTTCTACACAGTTATCGAGTAATTGAAGACTAAAGTTCACGTGTATAAGCATAGCGTTTCCATGTATATAGGTATACACTTCGGGCATAAGGAATCTGCTTTAATGCATAATTACTCGATAACAAAGTAGAAGAAAATTTTGAAAAAATTTGTCTTTTCGTACTTGATGTTGAAGAACATTAACACCAAATTTCATTAATTTCTTAACATTTTGCCTTTTGTACCGAAACTCCTTAAGCTTTAGAGAGAGAAAGCGAGAATTTGATACTTTACAATGTTTGAAAAAAGGAAAAAAAATTTCAGCATCAAGGATACTGCGGAACATGAATACGAGCGTGAAGCCATGCGACGATTTTTACGAATTCGCTTGTGGTAATTTTGCAAAATCAGCCATAATACCCAGCCAGTATTCGGGAGTCTATCCAAGTGTTCTTGCTCGTGTAGAGACGGTATCACGTCTACAGCGGATCATAGAGAGTATCGATGAAACGAATGCGCCTAAACATTTCAGACTAGTGAAAACATATTACAAAAACTGTTTAAAAGACCGTGGTGAGTGAAAATGAAATGTGCAATACCGTGTTCGATTAAATAACTTTGAATTTTTACGTTTTTAATATTGTATCCAATCTATTGGCTGAATAAATGAAGGTATAATTGAATTTTTATCAGGATGGACGAGTGGCAACTCTTCGATCAATTCAGTAATGCGAGATGTTGACTCTAAAAATGGGTGGCCACTTGCGTCCGGAAACAACTGGAACGAAACACGATTCAAATATAAAAATACATTTTCCTCTTTGTTCACCTACTATTCTGTAACAGACATAATGAATCGCTCGGTCGAGATTCGAGAAGTATAAAAAAAATACTGATAGATTATGTGACGTTTAATATTTAATTTGAATAAACAAATTGACAATACGTTCGATTTTTCAGCTTGCAGAAAAAAATCCACCGCTCCATAGGAACTACCTAAAAGAAGGTTTTTCAAATGAACTAGTTCAAGCTTATTTTCAGTATATGATAGACATTGCAGTGGCTTTGGGTATTGACAAGTCGGCAGCAAAGATTGACCTCGAGGAAACTCTACGTTTGGAAATAGAACTTTTTCAAGTACGTAACATAGGAACATCATCAATTTTTGTCATAACCATGATGTTTTTATTTTTTGACTTCTTGATTTTGTTGGTATAATTTTTTCACAAGAAACTATTATCAACTTACATGCTGTTAATGAAAAAATGTCATTTTCAAAATGAAGTCATTTGTAACATCATTTTTGGAGGCATCCATGAAGATGTACCCAAAAGTCAAACAGACAAAACAGAAGCCTGGGCTTTTAAGCGAGTGTACGCTGAGCTGAAAAGAATTCATCTAAATTTTCAGTACCGATAATCAACTGAAATGCAATAAAAATATTCGGCATAGTCCAGGCTTTTTAAAGTTTCGAAAAACGAATGGCCGTGAGCCACACAGAAAAATGAAAAATGAATAAATGATCGCAGGCATAAAAAATTAGTTATTCGTTATATTTATTAATTCGTGAAAATTTCGTTTCTCGTATTTCTCGGAACAATTATATCACGACAATAATCAATAGACTTTTTTTACTCGTAACTGAAGAAAATCATATTTGAAAAAAATATTGAAAAAGTAGCAAAAATCGTGAAAGTGATAAATAATTATTGATTCAACGCAGGTTGTATTCGTTAATCGACGTCACCAAGATTTGCATCTTCGATACAAAGCAACTATAGGAGAACTGCAGCGAAAGTATCCGAATTTGACATTCATGGAACATTTCTCGAACCCTACTGATGTTCTTCAAATGGCAGTCGATGGTGAGACTATGGATAGAGTGGACACATGGATATCAGCGAAGTCAAAACGGGCTCTGGCAAATTGGGAAGCGTGGCGAATCATAGCGAATGAAATCCCTAGTTTCGGCGGCTACTTCGTTCATAGAACCGAATTTTTGAACCGAATTCGCAACGGGATAACGGGAAAAGGGACCAAATCAGAAGAGTGCGTTCGAAGCACTCAAGATTTTCTTGGATTTGCTCTGGGTGCCTTGTACCAAAGGGAATACATCAGCCAAAATTCCTTAAATGATTTGATCGGAATGCTTGATCATATAAAGCAAAAATTTTCCGGTCTTATAGAAAAGGTTGTGTATACTATCATTGACACATTAATTAGTTATAAGCTGTACGCTTGAACCATCAAGCTATTCAATAAGGCCGTGCGATTATCGAAATTTCAATTAATCGATTAATCGAAATTTCAATTAATCGATTAATCAAAATGAGAATTAATCGATTAATCGAAATGAGAATTAATCGATTAATCGAAATGAGAATTAATCGATTAATCGAAATGAGAATTAATCGATTAATCAAATGTTCAATTAATCGATTATTCGAAAAAACAATTAATCAATTATTCAAAAAAACAATTGATCAATATTTTGATTAATCGCAATAACAATAAATCGATCACTTCGATTAATCGAAATAACAATAAATCGATCACTTCGTTTAATCGAAATAACGATTAATCGATAACTTCGATTAATCGAAATAACAATTAATCGATCACTTCGTTTAATCGAAATAACAATAAATCGATCACTTCGATTAATCGAAATAACAATAAATCGATCACTTCGATTAATCGAAATAACAATAAATCGATCACTTCGATTAATCGAAATAACAATAAATCGATCACTTCGATTAATCGAAATAACAATAAATCGATCACTTCGATTAATCGAAATAACAATAAATCGATCACTTCGATTAATCGATTAATCGCACGGCCCTACTATTTGAAATCATTGTAGTAACCTGAGTAGCGAAATGGCAGGGATTCAAGAATAATTGAGAGTTGCGTTATGCGTTATTTCATACATGATTACATTATTTTATATTAAATCATTATATTATTTGTTAGTTATTAGATATTATGTAGTTATCAATAATGCAGAATGCAGCTTGACAGATTTTTAGTAATTTCGTCACTAGTTTCAACTGAGCTTCTTTACAGACCGTATGGTTGGGTGCTGATACGAAAAAAAACGTTCTTGAAAAATTGTCGAATATAAGAAGCCGCCTAGTTCTTTGCCGTGAACCGATACGCGACGATGAACTCGAAACTTTCTATCGTGATCTTGAATTGACGGACGGGACGTTTGGAGACAGTGCGCACAGCCTCGTCCATTTTTTCAATACACTTTCTCATGTGAAAAACATTTTCCTCTACGAAGACTCGCGCTATAATTGTGGAACATATTTGGGTTCAAGCGCCTACATAGTCAAACTCAATTTCATGCGTAAGTTTTTACAACGATTTATAATTTATACTAAACATAAAAAAATGAATCATTGAAAAATGGTCAGAACAGAGCCATTTTTTTGTTTTTTTTTTTTTCAAACATTCATAATTATTCACACGCCCTTTATAGGTCGAGGTATATTTACGATTGTTTATGGCTCTTGTAACTTTTTCAATATTTCTGGGTATAACGTTTACGGGTTTTTGAAAGCTCACTCACGTCACTTCAACCTGATTCTCACACTCGTCTTTACCAATGTCAATGCTGCTGTGAAACCCCGTAAAAGATTCGTCCACAACTGCTTTTTTCTAATGCACTACTGCAGCTTAAGCACGCTGCCAAGTACACCATGAGTCAGCGCCTTTGGGGCACTCCAAATCGCTCCCTTTCTCTCTCTCTCTCTCTCTCTTTTTTTAGAGCTGCATTCCGACAGAATTAAAGCTTTCGTAATATATTCATGACTTGTACTTCCAGCAGATGAAAAATTGAGAAAAAAATAGATTTCTTGAGTTTTCAATAGTTATTGAAAACTTAAGAAATCAATTTTTTTTTTGTTAAGTTTGAAAGTCCTCAAATAATAAATAATTACTTCAATCTTTGATTTTCATAAAACGAGTTCATTATGTATAATGAAGTGTAAAATACATATTTTTCCAATTCAGTCCATTATTATGCTTCTTGCTATACGTTTTCTTATTCTTATACTTATCATTTATTTTGCCTAAGCAGGCTATTCCGCGGAGCTGTATAGGGATTTTTTTTACGATATCGATCGACCGAAATACTTGAATTACGGGTCTGCCGGGGTGTTGGTGGAGGCGCACGAGATAGGGCATAGTCTCGATGTCGAATTCAGATATTTTGACAAGAATGGCTATCCGAAGCTAACGTGGGATTCAGAGAGTAATAAAGAATATTTGAATCGCACCCGGATCAGTATGGGAACTACACGATCGATGAAATCGGAATTAATATAAGTATTTTTAAATAGTTTTTGACATGAATTTTTCGTTATCAACTTTTTTGTATCAAAATAAGCATACAACGAGTATTTGTTGTCGAAAAATGATCACACGAAAATATCGTTGAAATATTTTTTGAACAAAATCCGTAGAAAATTATAATTACAATAGATTTTTTTATCAAAATATTTTCATCGATTTTTCAGAAAATTCCTTATTTTTTTGAAAATGTTACCCATTTCCGCAACAGAGCTTTAAAAATTATGGACAAATTTTTTCGTCACTTTCAAAATAAAAAAATTAAAGTTATTTGAAAAAGAGCTTTGAAAATTAAGGACAAATTTTTTCGTCACGATTCAATATTGCATGACAGGAGTTTCCAAGTGTTTGATAGATTCCTCGATGAATAATCTTTTCAAAAAACATTCTTAAGGACAAATATCAAAAGGAAGTTTTCTAGAGACTATATTAAAAATATAGTTTTCGAATGGCAAAGTCAAGACGTTTAGGGTATTGATATCAATGAAATACAAGAAATTTTGAAGAGATTAAGAAATACATTTCAAGAGACAAACAACACAAAAATAAGCAAGAATAATCTAGATAACCAGACAAAATTGTGACGGAATACAATTTTGAAACATCGGAAATAATGTTTTTCTGTTTAGCTGAACGGTCTTTCAACTCTAGATGAGAACATTGCGGATAACACGGGGCTCAAAGCAGCGTATTACGCTTACGTTGAATGGGCGAATCGAAATGGGCCAGAAAAACATTTGCCTGGACTTGATCATTCAGGGAATCAGATGTTTTGGATTAGTATGGCTAATTCCTATTGCGCAAAATACCGATTAGATTTTTTGAAAAGTCTTGTTTACGAAGACGAACACTCACCGAATAAATTTCGAGTCAATGGGCCTGTATCAAATATGCGAGAATTCTCGAACGATTTCAAATGCGATCCTGGCACCAGAATGAATCCTGTGAATAAATGTAACTTGTGGTAAGCTTTTTTCAAGGTAGCCTTAAAACGTAATAACTTTAGAAAAAATTTAAAGCCAATCAAAAAGGTCATAGAAAATTTATCACCCGAACATTTCTTATATGATGTTTTTATTTTGATAACGCTTCAGGACAGTTTCCAGATTCATCTGTATATAATCAAATGCGTGAATCAATTAAAATGCAGCTACTTGATTGCTCGTTAAAACCTGAAAGTAAGCAGTTTCTCTAGAAATATTTTATAGTATCCAACAATAATTACCACGATTAAAGCAAAATGGGATTGAAACAAAGTACCGATGAACCATTAGTCGGTAACTCTGCCTCAAAGTGGAGGAGTCAAACTACTTCCATGTCATTTGTCATTACAACGTGATGACATAAAAACTGTTTATAGTACTGTGTGACCTTAACCCCGCACTTTAGCCACGCTTTTTCGTGACCTAAGTAGTATATTTCTACATTGTGCGAAAACCAATCGACTAACTTAACAGATGCATAAAAGACAACGGAAAATACTTTTAAATATCATTCAAAGCTTGAAAATTCACAGCGAACGAATGACAAGAAAGGTTGGCAATTGTCCTGAAAACAGTTTCATGTTGTAGAAAAAAATAACAATGAAATCAAGACGAAACGCTTACCTATAGTTTGTTGTCCGGAAATTATAACTTTCATTCAGAAATGAACAGTTCGGAAAGTGAATTTCGTGAAGATGGCATCAATGAAATTGTTCCGGACGTTATAAAAGAAATTGCGAAATCGGTGACTTTAAATTTGTTGCCCAGTGGATCAAAAAAATTATATTTAGCAGAGTATAAAGCATTAAAGAAATGGTGCATACTTTGCGCAATTATCAAAAAAGTACGCCCCATCGAGTTTATGGGCAACATATTCTATGTTGAAATACACAATCGGCACTTACGATCACATCGATATCGGTCGCTACAATAAATTGACGGCGTTTAAAAAAAGAAAATAGTTTGGAGTATTGGCCAAAAAAAATCGCAAGTTTTTTCACGAGAAAACATTTCAAAATTTCTAAACAAAGCACGTTATTTATGCGAAAAGGTGAGTAAAACTTCAATAATATACATCCTGAAATTTATGTAGTAACTTGAATCATTCATTGCTAAAAATGATGTTCATGTAGCTCTCATTTTCGGAAGTTCTGAGGCATTGGGAAGAGAAGAATCCGTGAATATCTCCGTCTGCGACGTTCAAAAAGTAGAAGACAACACAGCAAGCCCAACTTGGATAATTTTCGTAACTTTGATGTAAAAGTAACGGGTTCATGTAAAGTTTGCATAAAAGTTACAAAAATGATCAAAGTGTGTTTGCTGGGAATGTACTTCTCGTTCAAGTACCAAAAAACAAAAATTACGTCCCAAGGTCTTTCACAATCACGAATGAATCATTCCACTTCTGCTGGAAATATCTGCAGGCAAGACCGGAAAACAGTTTCATTGATAGATTTTTTCTTCGGTGCACGAAAGGGGCATGCATCCAGCAAGCCATTGGAATAAATACACTTGGATCCATGCCAAAAGACATCGCTGAATATCTAAATCTGTCAGATGCTCATAATTTCACAGGCCACAGCTTTCGTGGAACTTCGGCAAAACTTTTAGTTGATGCTGGTGCCGATATTTCAACTTTGCAGCGACACGGAGGCTGGAAATCAGCGATGGTCGCTTTCGGGTACATTGCTGACTCCATAAAGAATAAGAAAAGGATTTGTGAGCAAATCACTGATGGGATGAGGTTAGCACCCTCGCTATGCTCGGGTGCTAACCTCACGCCGTGCAATAATAGACTACTTCAGTAGCACGTATAATGTACTATTTTCTACTCCATCCACTTTGCTCAAAGAAGGAGGGGGGGGGGAGCAAAGTGGATAATTTCTCTTGTTATAATTTTCTTTTCCAAAGCTGTTGAAACGTCTGAGTTGAAAAAATTTCTTGTTGCATTTTGCTGTTTATTGTGCACATAAAGATGTTCAAATAAAGAAAATTTCTGATATTCATTTCACTATATATTTATTGATTCTAGTCAAACCTCAATACATCAGCGTTGCGCAACCTTCTCCCAGTCAAATGAATTTACATTTTTTTAGGAAATTCTATCACGTTACCAAACCGGGTCCCAATGGTAGAAACAAAACGCATGGCATTTCATGACAGTACAAAATACGAGGTTATAGATTCGTGGGATAAAGAAATTTTCCTCCATCAGAAAAATGGAAATACCTAAACAGTCCAGTGAAATCAGGAACACGTGATATGCGAGTAAACGTAAAATATTTAACGCGTAATTATAAACGCCAAAAATCTTCGAATTCACTGTCAAAGTATAGAAAATTAATTTCAAAACGATTAGATTTTCTATTAAACATATTCTTGTGGCACAAACTTGAAGCCCAACACTCATATTACATTAAACAGGTTTACAAAGTAATTTTTCAATGCCCATGCAGGTGTGTACGCTCAATTATAATTGGTAGTTTAGCTGCAAGCCCCCTACGAGTGTCGGACTATGCTATGTACGAGTATATCCAGTCGGTGTAATCTGCTACCCTTGTATGAATAGCAGGGTACATTGAACTACCACAGTTGAAAACATTGGAAATGATACCTTCCAGTACTCCGTTGACTGTCATCGGGCCACCCTCGTCACCCTAAAAGTCATACAAACATGAACCATGGCTTCAAGTTGATTAAAAAGATTTACAATCATTTTGAATCAACATTTTTCATGCGCTGTCTCTTGACACTTTTGTAATCTTTTTGAGAACGAGTTACACGATGATCCTCGCATTAAAAAATTCACTGTTCTGCATAGACTTAAATAATCACTTTCAGAATGCGATTATCTGAAATGCTTTGAAAAAACTTACGGTACAGGGCCCCTTAATCGCATCAGGATTGTGAGCGCAGTATTGAGTTGGATGAATGGTCATAAATGCCGTGGCATATAGTTCTTTGCAATATTGTTGAGACGTGACCACGATGTTCACACGCTGAAGTATCTTCGAGAATTTTCCATTCTAAAATTATCATAAAATAATAAATATCGTTGGAACTATAATTATAAATTGTTATTTCACGAAATTTTGTGTCGATACGGTGGAAAAGGAAATAATACAAGCTACGGTTACAATAAACCATTGCAGTCGCTGATATCTTTGATACAATGCGAAATCAGGTCGTTGGACACTACTTCTGTAGCTGAGGAGTGCCATGAAATTTTTTTTTTCATTATCTTTGCGAACAAATGACATAAATATTTCATAGTATTATTACTCCATTTCGCAGTAATTAAGAAAATTGCGCTAGTAGTTAGTAAAAAAAGTGAAACTGGTGACAACAAAATTCAATACCGTTGATAAAATATTGTAACTTCGATAATTTATGACTGTAAAGTTCTTAATCCATCTTTTCAAAATCGTATCGGAATCATTGAATATCATTGTATTTCACTAGCACATATACTTCTGATCTTAAATATATCCGGTTGAAGAGTGAGAAAACTAAAAAAATTCCCTCCATAACAGTTAAGAAAAGATCAATCGAATAAATTAGAAAAGAATTCTAATTCAGTTAGTTGAAACTTCTATGGTTTTCTATAAAGAAACATGTTGAGTGTAAGTGAAAAATTGCATGGTTCACTTAATTTTGAAGTCAGCACCAAATGACAAAAAAAATTTCATAAATTTGCCTTAAATTATTCAAGTACCTTTAACCATTAATGGATCTATCGCTTATAGATCAATTCAAAAACCGATCAAAATGAATCATAAAATTGGACATAACCGAGAAAATCAATTTTTGTAACTAATGTTTTTTCTAAATAGCAAATTATCTTATTGGAATTCAGTAACATATCGTTACTTTCGTGCCCCGGATCCTTTCCTTCTTAGTCCCCACCGGTTCACAAGATTTTCTCCAGTGTATAGCTGCAACTAACTTATCTCCGAGGGCGAAGGGAAACTGCAGAAAACTTTGTTGATATCACCGTTCCCTACCTTATCTTCTCCGGTGGTAATGCGAGCACTCTCAAGCACAGCCACCAGAGGCGCTGAGGTAGACATCAGCTTCAGCTGTGAGTATTCTCCACCGAATTCAGAATATTCGACATTAATGTGGAAAAAAAGGAATTCGGTGTTGAACAAGCGTTCAGAAATCAAACTCTCTTCTTGATTTGAAAGATTTTTTCATTTTTTTCAACTTACCATAAGGTGCCCCCAACCGGAAACAGTGCCAACTGCGGATTCATGTACTTTGGAGCCTCGTTCGGGTAAAGTAACATTGGAAACGGTTTTAGAGTAAGAGAAAGGAGCGACTTTAAGAAGTGCGATATCGTTGATCCACATTGGTCCAATTTTGAAAGCTTGGTATCCGGGGTGAACAATTATTTCATAAACGTTATGCGGTGTATTCAATTTTGTCAAGTCCTTCACACCACCAACGACTTTTATACCATCCTTGACCCTACTAAAATTTGTCAATAAATGTTTTAATTTGAGTTAGCAGTGTTAGCACTTTTACTTTAACTCTTACTTTTTGCCTGAATGCTTGACTTATTTACTTACTTGGCGACACAATGGGCTGCAGTGAGAACGTAGTTTTTGTTCAGAATGGTGCCACCACAGAAGTGGAAACCGCTCATGGTTTGTAACGAAACCTGTGAGCCGTAAAAAGTGAAAAATGTCAGTTTTTGTCAAACATCTGGTTGCGATGAATTTATATAACACTCGAGAGGCGAGGGTAGCTCTATGGTAAGTTACAAAAAAATTTTTTTATCTGCATGCAAATCGTACTCAAAACTTTAAACTCGTTTTTCTCAAAATCATGTTTTCGAAGTTTTTATCGTTTGGCCAAAAAAATCGGGAAAAAGGCCTTTTTTTAACGTTCTAACTATACCCTCCCCCTTAAATTTGGTTTCTGTAAAATATATTGTGAATTTTCACTAAGTTACATAGATTTTTAGTGACCAGAAATCAGATTTTCCTATGTCACCCTGGGTATCCGTCACGGAGAACACCTACTTTTAATAATTTTTTCTCTCTTAATTAGTCGATAACCCACCCTGAAATTCTGGAGAACAAGTATTTGATCTAAAAATAACAGCATTAAATTTTTTCACGCGAATCCTATGACTTTGTCACCGCGCGAGGATTACCTTAAACGACTCAAATCTCAGAGTTTCTTTGGTGTCCCATTGCAAATACGCACGGACAAAATTCATTTCAAAATCCAAACCTTTGTAGAGAACTCGTAAAGAAAAAAATTTTCTTTGTAATTTTTGAGAAGAAAATAATTGCGACGGAAGCACTATGCGAGTTTTTGACAACGTTCACTGATGACGAATGTTATGTCATTAGTGTTAAGTAAAAAACAACAAAAAAATAATTGAGTACTCGAGGAAATTTATATACCTCGTCACATTGACGCATTGATTAAAAAGGAAACTAATCTCTCGACTCACTACCGAAATTCTAAATATAAAAAATTACTATGACATTTCAGTTCTCTGGTAACATAACGTCTCTCCAAAGGTTGTTATCAAAAACATAGCAACGTGTCATTCGAAATTGGGAAAAAAAAAACATTTTTTATATTTTCCATACCCACAGAATGGTTTGTCTTGACAGGAATGTTACCCAGGAATGGTGGTATTATAGCGATTTTTTATCCACACAGTTTCTGTGCTCTTTCATCTGTTATTGAATGTTCCATAATTTCGAAAGTACATACTCACTTGGTACGGGATGTCGCTCACTTCAGCGTCTTCGCCATATCGAATACCTGAGTATGTGAAAAAAATTCAAATCAACAAGTGATTTCTCAACATTGTTTTGTGGCCAACTTTTTGTGGCTGCAAATATTACGTCGTTCAAATCATTTCTTTAATCTTATTGAGCATTATGATTTGGAATTTCTACGAATCATGTATGATGAGACTTTACTTGGTTTTCAATCCTTTTTCGAAGTCGAAGCCAATTACAATGATTGTATGTAAATATTTAATAGAAAGTAATCATACAATCTTTATGTCTTCACTGGCACTTGAACATTTTCCTATTACTAAAACGTCGAAACAATGATACTTTGATATAAACTTTGAAAATGTGCATATTACATTGAATAGTTAAATGAGAAAAGAAGTACTAACCTTCACAGAATGCCACGAGAGCAGCGAATACCAAAACTGATTTCATCGTCGCTGAATTTTGTAAAATGAAACTGCAACTGAAACTTAAACGTTTATAAATGCGATTTATATACTCTTTAACGTGGAACGAAAAACAAATAATTGTCATCGTGAATTGTTTATATGCAGAAATAAAGCAGACATTATTGCCAAATGTTACCATCGATTCATATCACGATGCTCAAGTTAATGTCCATTATTCCGAATGACATATTCTGTTGATAGATTCAGAGGATCAACACTAAGTTGTCAAAGCTGTACAAACAGTGACAAGCTTCGTATTCTTCCCTCAAGTGAAACCTGTGGCTATTAAAGGGGAGTTCTGCTAATTGAAACTCGGGAATCTTGAGTTCTGGATTTGATTCAGATTCTAAGAAACTCGTGCTGATGAGGTCAGCGCGGACGGCTTATTTGCATTTGTGTTCTCGTACTTATTTCTACCAATTTGCGAAAGAACCATATGAAAACCATACCATATATTACTGGCCGTTCCCAACAGTTGGATCCCATAGGTCCATACTGGCCTATGTATGACCCTGTAGATGGTGAGCTTGTGTAGAGATAATTGGGAGTTTCCTCTAAAAATCCTTCCTTATTTTCCTTCCTCAATTTCAGGTCCAGCTGCTTCCTTTCGGTCTTTATGTGTCTAGCCCAAGTAAGTCATGTGTTTGGCTGGCCATCGAAAACTAATGAGGAAACTTGGATGCAGGGTTTCCACCGACTGAACTTGTTCAATATTGCCATCAATGAATGGCTCATATATTCATGCCAAGAGTTTTAGATAGAAGTTTCAACACTCGACGGCTGGCAAAAAAATCAGAAAAAAATCAACTGGACTATGACCTTGATTCAATGAACAGGGTAAATCATCACTGTTCTCCGCATTAGATTTGAAGGAATCAAGGGCGAACTCATGTTCTTTTTCATCGTTGACGAAGGGCTGCATTCAACTGGATGCAAACCGGTTGACACGCTCGGAGAGTGGAAGTTTTAGTATGGATCGAGGTTGTGAAAATTTCGTTAGAAATATTTATTTATTTTATTTACTTTTACCTAGATACGGGCGAAATTCGTGATATTTTTTTACTTTCATATAAAAAATAAAGCAGCAGAAATATTTGAAGGAAATTCGTATCCATTAAAAAAAATAACTTCTCGTGCTTTAATCAGTGTTTGTGTATACGAAAATTAATGTTTGATAAGATTTTGAATCGTTCGACGTATCAGATGACCCAGGTGCACGAATTTCGATTTATGCTTCGACCGATAAAACTAATGATGCATAAACGCGTGAGGTTTTTTGACACAAAAGCGTTTGTGATAAAAGTTCCCACTTCACAATTTCGTGAAAACATTTTTAATGTTATAATCTATCCCATATATCTATAATGCAACGATTGCTGACTTTGCGATGTTTGAAGAGTTGTAAGACGCCTGTGTTGATCTTGTTGGCTCAAAACTTCATTATTCTTGAAACAGAATCTGTTTAACGATCGGGGTCCTTTGGAGAAAAAAAAATTCAGCATTTTTCAACTTCTAGTTGTACTAGTTCTCTCTAGGTTCAGTTATCGATACCAAGTATGACTAAAGGAAGCTTTCGCGAGCTTTGCCCCAAAGGAAAAGTATTTTATTTTGGTGTTGGATGAATCATGAATTTGATTTAATAGAAAGACAATTTATAAATTAGTTTCCAGTTCAATATTCAAGGCATCACACGGCTCCTGAGTTTCGTTATTAAACGAAATGACATGCCAATTTTACCCCTACCACCGCGAATCGTTTTATTCAGAGAAAGTATAGTCTCGGCGAGCTCGGGCCAGCAGACGACAGAGCTGTCAATGTACTTGTCCAGAGACTCTACCGAGTCTCTTGATCATTAAATTTCTTGCAAGGTAAAATTAGTTCATATTGGTTGTAGAAGATGGGATGGAGCTTTATATTTAACTCGGACGATGTGATTTTGATAAACATTTATTTGCAATGGCAATTAAAATCTTATAATGCTTTTTTACGTTGAACAGAGCAGCAAGAAAAAAGACGAATAGGTACGTCATATCAGAAGTGGCATTCAAACCAACAGTCTAATATGAGTCTCGGTTTCAGCTCAAGCTATATAAGAGTTTATCCAGTCAACGTATTCAGCGACTCTCGTGAAAACAGATGGGAACGGCCTACTGCCACAGGTCCAAAATGAGGAAAGGATACCCTCGAGTTTTCCATCAATTGTCAATGGACCACCTTCATCTCCCTGAAATTCATACCAACAGAAATCGTAGATCGATATGAAAACATTTTACAACTTTTTATATAAGTGCATGCAGCGCCTTACAGAAAAAAATAATGTGGAAATTTTGTCTCGATTGAAACGATTTTTCTCTGTTACTCGAATCAAGGAGAGTCTTGACGCTGACAATGGAACCGCAATTTTCAAAGTACAAGACTCAAACTTATTCTATAAGAAAATGTGCAATTGTCGAATATTGGCTAAACTTTACGCCAACGTTGCGTAAAAACACAGAAACTATTAGAAAATGCAATCCGATACAACCAATTGAATTATTTTTTTTTCACTTATACGATACCTTTGAAAATAATCGATTCGTGCCACATTTCAAAATGGGTGCTACTTCGAACAAAAAGTCTATTACCGATCTACTAATGCATAAGTCATGAACTTTTCACAATAAAACTGTATGCACGAATTTGTAATAATAGTGAATAGTGCAGTATGAATTTTCGTAATTACTGATAATGTGTTTTAAAAATACTTACGGTACAGGGTCCATTATATTCATAAAAATCATGGGCGCAGAGATGAGTCGGTAGAATTTCCCTTTTCTTGATACTATATATATCCTTGCAATATAATTGAGGAAGGGTCATGAGGTTTACGCGTTGAAGTACCTTTGAGAATCTAGAGTCACTCTAGATATATAACAATAAAACAAATACATAAATAATCATGAAACTGTAATTATTATGAGTTACTGGTTATAAGCATTACAAGCTGAATAAAGCTACTTTGAGTTACATTTAAGCAAAGCCAGAGTTACTTGATGGCTGATACTAATGGTCACCAAATCTAGGCACGACTGAAGCAGGTAAACCATTAGCTTTTTCCAATAATTATTTTCTGAAACGATTCGTTTTCTAGAACGATTATAACAAAAAAATCAATTACCAGGAAAATGTAAAATGTACGGAAAAAATAAAATTCGACTAGATATTTCAATAAAAATCAAAGAAGGTATGTACATAATACGAATACGTAATAAGAAAAAAAAGCAGACAAATAGATACTACAGTCGAGGTATTTAGAGGTCATTTTTTAATCGACACTTGCTCTGACATCAAAATCAAGAGACTTGGTAGGGTCTTGAGATAAGTACACTAGAAATGGAAAACTAACAATCAATACATTCGAATCTCATATAAAAAAAAAATGATGATAAAACGAAGAGAATTCAAAGAAATTGAATTAGGATAAGTCAATTAAATTCTTTGAGAATTGAGATCTGTTATAGAATAATGTATTTTAGATTTCTCAGTGAACTAAAGAATTTTTATGTAACCACATAAATCACCTCGAGAATCAAGTTGAGGTAGCTATTTAGATTGTTAAGGAGGTTGGCTACACACAACAATGTTGCCATGTTAAAAGCATAGGAAAATTCGAAATGATTAGAATTTAATGAAATTTGGTGAGCATATTCTTTTCGATTAAATATGAATATACAAATTTTTTAAAATTTTTCTTCTACAAAATTTTCGAGTAATTTAACACTTGAGTTTACATCCGTAAGCATGGGATTCTGATATATATATGTATATCTTTTGCATATTGTAAACTCCAATTATTCGACACCTATGTAGACGAAAAATTTGAAAAAATTTGTGTCATTGCATTTGATGCTGAAGAATGTCATCACTAAATTTTATTAAATTTTTATCATATTGTCGTATGTAGCCACCCTCCTTAAATTCATTTTTTTAACTTACACCGAGGCGTCCCCAACCGGAAAAAGTGGCGTTCACGAAATCGGGCACTTTGAAGCCTTGGGCAGGTAAAATCACGTTCGAAACATCATTGGAGTAAGTGAATCGTGTGACTTTGAGAAGCGCGATGTCATTGACATAAACGTCGTCATGATTGGTTGTATTGTATCCGGGATGTATAATTATTTCATGGACAAATTCCGTCTGATGAGATTTTGTC
Organism: Campoplex capitator; assembly: GCA_037576405.1. Lineage (NCBI taxonomy): Eukaryota > Metazoa > Arthropoda > Insecta > Hymenoptera > Ichneumonidae > Campoplex > Campoplex capitator. Next base: position 497,350 of record JARBWI010000031.1, on the reverse strand, counting down.
AGGTCCGTTACACCATAGACAACTTGAATTTCATCGTGTGCTTTTCTAAAATATGTCATAGTTAACAAGTTAATCAATTTATTTATCTTCAATCATCATCATCATCAATCAATTAACAAATTAATTGATAAAAAATATTAAGAGATTTTTGTCTGCGTACTTGCTAAATTTACTTACTTCACGACACAATGGGCTGCAGTTACAACGTAGTCCGGAGACAGAATCGAACCACCGCAGATGTGAAAACCACCCCTCGTTTGTAACGATACCTATGTACAATGGACACCCATAAAAAATGTGTTTTCTTTATCGGCTTATGACTGTGTTATTATGTGCTATCAATCCCAATACGATGTGTGCGTATTGGGGTAATTGGAAAAAATCGACCATTTTATTTTCTCAGAGTCGCAAGGGGTTATCCATGTCAACACTTGACGAAAACGTAATTAAAAAAGAAAAAAAAGTCGCAACAACGACTCTCAGATAGATTTTTCTAATTGTAACAAAAATGATGACACGAAAGAATCGATTATTTAGTGCTGCAACAATATTTGTTTGTATTTAATGAAAAGTTGACTTTCTCGATTTAAGTTTAATAAAAAAAAATGTAAAGAATGCCTTAACTGATTTCTGTTTTTTTTTTTTTTTTTTTTTTTTTTTTTTTTTTTTTTTTTTTTTTTTTCAATTTCCCGTAATCATTGGTATATACAAAAATGGTTCTCTCAGTGCCATAGGATAATACGCCAACATTTCATGTAAAAATTATTGTCCTAAAATTTTTACGTCTAAAAACTTTTTAAAAGGTGCCTCCAGTGCCGTTGAAATATTATTTTATAATTGTAGCTGAAAATCATGATCTTTAAATGTGGTTTTGTTCGTGCGGCAACTAAATATATGAGTTGGAGGTGAAAAAGAATTAAAAAAAAAATCGGCTTTCTAAAAGTTTTTTTTAAAGAAAACCCTTGCGATTTTGAAATATTTTTTTCTAAATTTAAACTAAAAACCGTGATATTACAATGTAGATTTTTTCGTATCGCACGAAAATGACCCACCACGTGTTAACCCATTTTCAAAAGTTCACATTTTTACATTCCGGTTTTTAGTCGCAATTAAGGAAGAATGATTGAAAGTCTTAAAAAAATAAAAGTTAAAAAAAAAACTTTCAGACTACCGAAATAGCGCTAAATTACTTACATTAACAAAACCACATTGAATATCTTAATTTTGAGTCAAAATTATGAAAAAATATTTGGGTGTCACTGAAGGCACTTCGAAACTATTCTTCAGAATATTCAAATTTTGACGATATAACTTTTCTGTTGCGAGGGCGACCTCGAATGTTTTTTTTTAAACTCCAATTTTGAAAAAAAAAAATTTTTTTTTCAAGTACCAACAATTTTTGTCGCAACGCCAAAAAAGTGATACTTCTGAATAATGATTTTTTGCAAACCCTGAGGAAACCAAACGTCATTGGTGGTGACTGCAGGTAAACATTTTTTCAAAGGTCCAAACTGTGGGAAAATTATTTTCCCGTGGAGTATTGATACAACCACTGCAAACTTTGAGACAATAAAAAATTCCTATAAAATTTCTTTTTACGATTAAGTTCAAGAATAAACACGTACCTGATACGGAAATTCACCTTCTTTGGCATCTGTTCCTCCCTCGATCGTTAGTTTAGTGTCTGTTGACATTGGACTACCTGTATTGAAAAATCATTCAGCTATTTATCAATGTAACATAAAGAAAAAAAATTGTAATGGTCGAAGTATTTTTAAAGGATATATTTTTTTTTCAACTCTGAGGTATAATGGGTTCAGGAAATTGTTTCTTTTTTTTATGGATATTTTGATAATTAACTCTAGAGCTATGAACATGGGTTGTTTCTGTCTTTGCCCAAAAAACTTTTATTGAAATAAGGATTTGCAGGGATCGCAACAACTTTGTCGTGTAGTTAAGAGTTCAAATAAGATCCATGAATTTTTTCGGACTGTTCTTTACATAATAGCATAGGCAAAGAAGCAACGGAAACGAATGACCAATGTTCATAGTTTATTAGTGTTGAAAAATACGTCATAACTGTAGGGTCAACGATTCCTTCATTGCTGTCAAAAAAAAAAAAAAACAATGCGACATATTTCCGGATCATGGACGGTGAGAATTTCTTTGATAGAAAACCCTTCATCGATATGAAATCAAATGAAAATTATTCCAAATACAAGGATGAAAGAATTAACTACAAAATTCCCGAGACTTCAACGGTACTTTGATCATCACCTATAAATTTTTCACCACATTATTGCAGTCTCAAAAAATTCGGATTATAATATGAGCGTGAAAAATGTGGATATATGACAGGGTTGAGTATTAAAAAAAAGTATTTACCCTGACAGAGTGCCACGAGGGCAGCGAATACTAAGGCCAAATTCATCGTTGCTGAATCTCGAAGAATAAGATTGCTACTGTAAATAGAATGGTAAAAAGTCGGATTTATATACTCTTTATCGGGGTACAAAAATCATTTATCGTGGTTGCAAGTTTGCCTAGATATAAATAGATGTAGATATCACTGCGAATGAAAAATTTTTTATTTATAATCATATCTAATTTGATATGTTTAGTGTCATATACGAAAATTGGCCAGGGCTGATTATGTATGATTATATATAGCCATATATACTCATGTATTTATTGATGTATGTGAACAGATGTGATTGTACATGAATGAAATTTTTTAATGATGAATATAATCATGTATGATCATGTTTTAGTATATATGGTCGTGCATACGATAATTAATATGGAAACATTTTTATGTTTAATGATATCCCAAAATATCGGAACTCAGGGTTTTTAATCCTCTTCTCTCTGCTTGAAAGAGGTGTATACTTCGAGACTGTGCTTCGAACGCGATCAATTATTGTGAATAGATGATAATTAAGTCGCATAGGGAGGATAACTTATGAGCGCACGGACGATGCATCGTTAGCGCGAGAGCGCAGTGACCGTGTCCCTCTGACGGATTCTTGCCACACCATAAAATGAAAGTGATATTTTTGATGAACTGTCTCGTATATATGCTTATATCTTATTAGATATAGGTCCATACTAGTTAGCTGTCCTCTTTCCTTTGAGACATGAGCCCATATGTGTACTTCTTTGAGACATGAGCCCATATGTGTTCTTCATATTTGTTCTATATCTATATTTCTTCTTTATATTTGTTCAGGTATGAGACTATATCAGATAGATACATATTCTCAGATGTGCAATCAAATATGAGTGTATATTGATGTATGCATAAACTCATCTGATCTCAGATATGGGTCAATATATTAGACGTACATGATTACATATGATCATGCCTGGCTCGATACATGGAGTGACATATAATTATACATGATTATATATAAGTCTATGTATAATCATATATAGTTTTATATACAGTCATAAATAAACATGTATGATTATATATTTTTTTAAATATCACGCGAAGTTTTATCATCGATTTGATATAACGATATTGAGCTGTTAACAAACTTTCCGACCGATATCTGTTACTAGGTTTGCATGATAAATCTCAAATTTGTGGAGGTCATGACGGTGTAATAATGGCGGCTGCAAGATCACAACAAAAGACAACGTAACAAAAAAATTGCAGAAAAATTTAAGAATATCACATTGAAGGGAATGAAATGAATTTCAAAACTACTGGAGCAAATGATCTGAAGAAAATTATCAGGCGATACACTATGAATAAAGCGCAAAGATAAAAAAAAGCCGAGATATTTTTTTTTTCTCTAGATTTTATATTTTTTTAACAGCAACTTTGCTCACAACGGAATTTATTTTCCGGTATTCATGTAATTTTTTGAAAAAACTCAAATCATGACCGGGAGCCGCACTGGCGAATGGAGCTGTGAGCCACGCCTCAACGTAGATCGCAGAACAATCAACGTACAGATTTCAGCGATTGATTCCTTCTTCCGTGGTGTCAAATGACATAAATTACGAAATAAGAATATTTTCAAAAAATAAATAGTTTTTGCCATTCAACGAGCACCTGGATGCGAAGAAAAAGAGAAGAAAAAAAATTTATAATTTCTTAGATGATGCACTTTGGGAAAGTTCTTCGTCTTGTTCTTCGACCCAGTGTGCTCTTAAATCAAAAATTGAATTATATTTTACTAGAGAAAGGATGTTTCTCTCTAATAATATCTCTGCAGGAAGGCTTCATTGATTTACATAATAACGTACACTCTTGAAGATTATACATAAGTATTTCAATTAAGGACTTACAAGGATCATAAAAAATTGACTTTACGAAAATATTTTCACAAAACCCTGTTGCGTGTTTCGATACGACAGGGTCGCTTGTTTCATACAATTCACAGAAAAAATGAAAGAACGAATAACATCCTGCAAGTATGACGAGAATGTTTTATTTTAATTGGAAAAGTATGGGGTTTCTTGGAACTGCATTTATTTCATAACGGTAAGCATTGTGTTTCGGAAACGAAACAACTGTGAAAAAATAGGTCAAGAACAACTCGTCGTATTTAAAAAAATAGTTAGTAATTTTATTTACAACAATACAATTAGAATACAATTATTGTTTTAACCTCACTAAATTATTTTTATTTTTTTAGCAGTTATTGTGTGATTCGAAACTAGATTTAACCCGTCAGCGGTCACGGTATATGAGACCTTTTTTCACGCTCCGATGCAAAGAGAAACAACTCAAAAATCAAAAATGAAATTTGCGGTTGAAATTTTTTCTATCCACAGTGCATGCATTTTTCTGGATGATGGACATCTTACAAATTTGTTTTTCCCACAGCGCGCATTGATAGAAACAATATTTTTTTGAGAGCTCATAGGAACCGGTGAGACTTTTTCTCATCGCGCGACCGCTGACAGGTCAAAATAATCTCAATTATCATAACTGATAATCTTTGTAGATTTCGTATTCCAAAGTACGCGTTGGAACTTCGATATACCATTTATTGCTTTTGTAAATGATTACTTTCGTCTCACTATCTGTTAAAAATCAATGTAAGTCATTGACTTTTGAAGTGTTTTATCGATGAACTTTGTATTCAATGATTTATATGTGTGCAAGAAATTTATATTTGAAAAATAATTAAGGAGAGGCCAAGTCAAAACAAAAAATATATTATGTTTTCATTAAGAGTCATCGAGCGATGGCATACGCAGCACAAGGTGCCAAAAAAGCGAACTAAAATTCTATTCTACCGGACTTCGTCGCGAATTTTATGATTACGCAAATGTAAAAAATATCAAAAAATTCGGTTTCATTACCCGGTTCCGGCTGTGCTCCCTTTTCAGAGATCAGATATCTCTTATCAACACAATAAATTAAAAAAAATACAAGACGCTTTGCTCGCGCCATGACAGCTTTTTCGCCAGTCACAATAATTATTTTATTACAAATTATACACACATTTGCCACAACTGAAGAGACCAGAACCGGATTCACGCCACTTCCCTGCACATTACGAAATTTATTTATTGAGATTTCAATAAAAAATCACGGAAAAATCCGGTAGAATACACACGAGGCGTCTGACGTGTGTCAGCGACTACGATATTTATACTATGTATAGATATATTTTACTATGAGAGGCGCCACCGTCGATTTTGAGTCGGTCACGTGAGCTCGATGACTCTTCATATTTAACAAATTTCTCTCAAAAATCGGTCAGTGTGAGGCTTCGGCCATCTTTCAAGTTGAGCAGCCTCGGTCGAAGCTGATACCTGGATGTTTGACCGTTTTGTCATACAGTGACTCGCGCATCAATCTTTAAGCGAAAGGCTGTTTTCTTGGAGTTTCTGATGGCCCCGACCAGCTGATCCACAGTCAAAATATATCCGTGCCTTTAACAGTTGGATTTTCTACAGTTATTACCCTTAGTCCTCATGCAAATATGATGCAGTAGTGTATGAGAAAAAAGTGGCTGCGAGTAGTACTCCGAGGGGTCTCCCCGCAAGAACGTATCGATTTTTGTAAGAAAATTTTGTATTGCAGAAATGATAACCTCATTTCGAAAATCGGGATTTGACCGTTGAGTTTTTGAGATACTTTTAGTATTTCATAATAATTAATAATTAATAGCCCTAGTATTTTGGCGGTAACGCCTTTGCTATTTTCAAATTTTGATTTCTCCAAACACCACAGATGGGGATGTAAATTTTGGTCAAAATAAGTTTTGAGCAAATAAAATACTATCATTTGATTGATATCACTGCCTCCTTACTTCCCCTTAAATTTGACATTTTTTATCTATAAATATAAAAGCTAAAAATCGATATGAAAAAAAAGAGATCGGAATCAGAGGCGTTACTAACAAGGAAAGTCACCTTAGTGTACCCCCGCAACCTGGGTCGAAAAAATTATATTTTGTAGTTTACATCAAAGTATAAACCCTCACAAAAAATTAGCGGCCCACTCGCCTATTCAAGGGGTGTAAAAAATTCCTTAAAATCGGTGGTTTTCTCGTTTTTCGTTGATATCTCCGAAACTAAAATAGATACGGCAAAAATTTTAATGGCAAATTTATTCATTTTTCAGTGCTCTGCAATAATATGTAATCGTTAATTGTATAGCTTTTCGTATTTATTTTATTTTCATAAAAAAACGTCTTTTTTGTACATTTTTCTCTACTTTTCCATTTTAAACCTAATTATTCCGATTCAAAATTCAATCAAGACATCTTAATAACTAGAATACATGAATTGAAGGCTTCTAGGGAATAATATGGAGATATATGTATATTTGTATATTGAATAAAGTTTTATAGAGAATGGAAAAAAATCATCTGATGGTTATTCATTTATACTACAATTAATGGATGCACAAAACAAAACTAAAAGTAAATGATTTATAAGTATTTTAAGACAAGGGTAGGACACATACCTGGATACACTAAATATTTTCTATTTCACAAATTTTCTAATCTTGGTTTATTCTCAGGTAAAATAAGAACTTTTTCGACGATAAAATAAAGAAAAATGTACATAAAAAGACGTTTTTTTATGAAAATAAAATAAATATGAAAAGCTATACAATTAACGACTACATATTATTGCAGAACACTGGAAAATGAATAAATTTGCCGTTTAAACTTTTGCCGTATCTATTTTTGTTTCGGAGATATCAACGAAAAACGAGAAAACCACCGATTTTGAGGAATTTTTTTCACCCCTTAAATATGCGAGTGGGCCGCTAATTTTTTGTGAGGGTTTATACTTTGATGTGAACTACAAAATATAATTTTTTCGACCCAGGTTGTGGGGGTACACTAAGGTGACTTTCCTTGTAAGTTGAAAAGAAAAAAAATAAAGAAACAAGACCAATCAACGAAAGAAAAAGAAAACTGATTAGATTTTTAACAAAAACCAAGGTGAGTCGTTGATTTGCCAAAGTTCATAATTACTCGATTGAATCGACTAATTGAGATCTTATATAATTTCTCTGTCCCATCATCAATCCAAAAACCAAAGTTTGTCACAAATTATTAACCTCGAAAGTATCGTACAAGACGTAGTTGACGTTCGGCTCACACGATGTCAGAAGGCTCTACTCTCTCATGATATCCATCTCTACGTGTGAACCTCGTGAGCCAATTTAAAATTGATAAATTGTAAATCCTCAATCACTAACTCAAAAATAACATATTCAACAAACTTTCCAAAAAATTATTATTCATTTCAGCAATGACCTATTTTGACGCCATCAAACTGGTTCAAATATTCAAAAAAACATTTTTTTTTGTTAATCCTGACCTTTGAATCCGAGTTCTGTTTGATTAAAAAAATCATACTTGTTCTTGACACAATATAAGAAATAAAAGAATTTTTGAAGACAATGATTTTTTTTTTGAAAATCAAACAAAATTCTATGCCAAATTATAGAATTATCCCTTTTGCCCCGTATATTTTATTCTGTCCTAGTTTCCCTTGTTGATGGATTTAAATAAAATTTGGTTACCGATAATTTTCTGAATCACCACGTTTCGAATCTGATCCCAGAGACTGCAAATTCATGAACCTGGTGCGTGGAAATGCTCCACGGTTTTCGACCTGGTGAGTCAAAGTATCAGTATTCGGAGGATGTGAAATAACAACGTTCGATTCTAAATGCGTGGAAAATTTTTGTTTTAAATTAAAAGTCAGTAACCCGGAGAATAAAAACCAGTAAAATAACTGCGCCGTTTTTTAATTTCAACTCTCCCTTTCATTACATTTTTTGATAAAAAGGTAATGAAAGTAAAATTGACCCATTGTAAAACCTTTGAGAGCATTTGATGGTGTTCGGGATCTACGGTTTAATAAAAAAAATACATCACTTCACACGTTTTGACGAGACAAAGTTTATTTACGACTAATCTTCTGTAAAAAAATTGGGAAGCATATCAGATGGAAGATTTGAAAGATCGAGTGATGTCACAGAAAAGAAAAAGATAGGATCGTACTACGTGCAGTCGCAGTCACCGTTACGAAGCGAACCAGATAGCGGTACGAAGGAGGGATGAGAGGATCGAGGACGCGTGCGCAGTGTCCGCTGTCTGCTCGGATGACTACTGGCGCCGCGTGTGCTATATAGATCGGTACTAAAGCCTCTTGCGCGAAGGCGGAAAGCTCCACAACTCGTTGCCCATAGATCTCTCGCCTTCCGGCGAACGGGTTCCCAGATTAACCCACACACATACACACACGTGTACGCGCTTGCTCTTTCGATCGATCTTTTACCAAAGCCCCGCAGGGGAGCTAACTTTATACGAGTGTATTTATGTATGTGTATGCTCGTCACGACTCTCGGGCACTTTATTTATTTATCTATTTTATCGCACCTTTGGGAATGACTCGAAGTAGATTCGTGTCTCGTGGTTAAGACTACAGAAGCACCTGAGAGTGTCAAACTCTACAAGTTCACACCAGTAGCGACGTAGACTAACAAATTATATCAGATTCCTATTTTCTTTCATACATCTTCACACTGTTTGTTTGTTCAATTAAGTTATTTACAAATTCATGCGGTAAATTTCAATTATGAAGGATTTTTTTTTTTATTTAATTTAATAATACTTATTTGTCCAAGTTTTGATAAAATAACGAATAATTGTAATTGAACTATTTACCTGTTTCATTCGACGAGGGTAATGAGACGATTGTATATTTTATATCTGCTTGTTCTTCGGATGAGAATTCAATCTGCGTTATTTTTCTTTGCACACGACTAGAATCATCATGTAAATTACATGTTATGATTCATGTTGTTTAGTGAGGTGGAGCACTGGAACATGGAGACGGATGAAAAATTCTCATAAAAATGATGAATTGGGAGGAAAACATGTGAATTAATTCACATACATGGGATGCAATTTCAAAATTTGCATAAAAAAGGCAGTATAAAATATTTTGTTTTTTTTTTTGTTCGTTTTAATTCATACTCGTATGACGTTTGTTCCTCGGAATTTATCGTTTATATGAAATTATGAATTTCACGAAAAACACCGAATCGAACCACGCAACTTTTGAAAGAAACTTCGAATTATTTTCCGATGAAAAAATCTCACCGCCGAGTCAAAAAGTTTTGATTGAAGCGAAGAAGGAATGAAGCTGCTTTGTTATTAAAATTTTCATAAAATTCACTAATAATCTTGGATAAAATGAATGCGATTTTATTTCCTCGTGATTTTCATGGTCATTTTATGAATATAAAACGTCGAGTACTATCCGAGGATTTCGTAAATTAAGAGTGTACACGAGGCAGAGTCGTTTGAGTCAACACATCCGTGTGATCTCGATTTGTGCTTTCCCCACAATTGCAAATTTTATGTGAGATCCAACGTGGCATGATCTCGAGAATCTATATAAGTTTTCTACGCGCGCCACAAGAGTTACGTTACAGCAAAGAGTAAAATAGCGCAGAGTGGAATCATATCTGTCTCTTGATCACATCGCACCCTGGCGCATATACGCTAGGTTACTTATCTTACCAAACGTTACTCTCGTTTTTCCTATGCCGCCGGGATTTGTTTCATTCGTCTCGGAATCGCTTTTATAAATATACATATATTTACACAGAGCGTTGAATACGCGATTAAAATCGAGATCAGAAACTATTCTAAATTGGTTCATGATCCGTTTTTACCATTTCTTCGAGCCTCGTAGATTTATATAATTTTTTTCTTTACCTACTGACATAAAATTATTGTCTCAATAGAAAAAATAAATAAAAATAAACAAATTGAGTTTTTCGTGCTAATTTTTTGTAAAACTCTACATTTTTCGTTGCTGTCTGCGTGCACACATTGGGTCTGTGAGACCTGATAGACTCGGAAACGTTGCAGTTTCTCCAAATCTCGATTTTTATTTTCTATCAAACTCAAACTTTGTTCTCTTGAGATTTTATCGTAGATTTGATCAAACGGTTCGTTCGTCAGAACGGTTTGAAAACGTCATGACGTCATAAAACCGGCATATTCGAGTATATAAGAGTGCGGGAGGCCTCGCGCTGGCTTTTTCTTTTTCTTTTATTTAAATTTTTATTTTATTTAAATTTTTATTTCATTTAAATTTTTATTTTATTTTTCTTTTAATACTTGGCGTCGAGCCGCTACCGCATCTCTTGATAATTTTTCAGGTCTCTCAAACCCAAAAGTGAATTTTTGGACACACGACTCTTTCTGAGTCTCTCCGACTCACGTGTTCAAATCTAGAACTAACATTTTTCGTTGACAGAGGCTAAGACAAAAAAAAATCACACTGATGAAATTACATATGCTTATGACAGGCGAAAATATTTAGAATTAGGAAAAAATACGATGTTCGTAATGTTATTTTCAGGTTCAGAGTTCAGTTCGTTTCAAAAGCAGAAGCATCGTACTCTTTGAAAGGCTCTGTAACACTGTCAAAATTCGTTTGCGAAACCAAAATGAGAAATTTTGATTGGATGTGCAGTAATGGTGATTTGAGCTACCCATGCTGACTATAAATATGATCATTCTTATTAGTGTTCGTTGAAAAGCTATACGATTCGTTACACTCTGGATTATCGCATGCGAGTTTCGATAAAAAAAAAATAAAAAAAACTGGATTCTCATTCTTATTTTCTAGTATTTTCGGACTTAAAAAACAAATAAATATAAAATAAATAAAGTAGAATGATTCGAAAATACGAGAGAATATCGAGAAGATGTCAAAGAAAAAATCTTTACTTCATAACTTTCAATAATTCAAGATTAGCTCCTGCTAATAGTAAAAACTGTAAATAATTATTTTCTCTATAACTGTCCAGCTTCAGAGTGATTTTAATTATTATCATAAATGATAAACAATAATTTAATGATTTTTTTTACATCTTTCAACGTAAATGAAATTCCTAGTGATTAATGAATAATACGTTAACACTTGTTCTCACGTTCAAGTGTATCCTGATAATTTTCACCGTTAATTTAAGCACGAGATTGACTTTATGGTATTTCATTGCGTGTAGTTTTATCGTATTCTATGAAGAAGCGATTAGAGCGAATGTAATTTTTCACTGACAACATTCTGATTGGTGTAACATGGCGCTGGGAACGGAAGATAAATGGGCTGAAGTGAGCCATGGTGTAGATATTATTATTATTATTTATTTTTTACTTTTTCTTTTAGTTGTTTTAATTTTGCCAGTGCCCGATCGATTCGCTTCACTCCAGAAGCGATAACCCAACAACTCTCGACGCAATTCCGTAAAGAAACTACTCGCGGAGTATCAGTTTAAATAACACGCAGTCGCGCATATACATACATACAAGCGTATTAACGATTGATTATTATTCTAATCACATTATCACGCCGATTTGTCGGTTTATCTCTGCTCGGTCTTACCTCCACTAACACAAATCTAAATCGATTGCGTAAAACTTCGTTGTAACCATGTACACGCGTTGGTTTTATATTTCGATATCTCGAAGACCACAGGGGGTGCGTATCCAGAGGGCGAGTGTAAATATTGTTCGAACCAACAGTACTGTAACATAATACGTGTATAAAATTTTTATGAGTTCACGAAAACTTGACTACTATTAAATTCTTATCAAATTTTATAACACAACACTTGGCTACTTTCGGATCATATTTCGGATAATTATAATTATAATAGTAGATATTTGAATGTACAGCGAGTAGATTTATTTATGGAGCCATTAATGATTTAAAAAAAAAATTGAAAAAAAAAAAACACTTGTTGGATGTTAAGGAGTTTCGGTATATAAGGCTAAATGTTAAGAAATTGATCAAATTTGGTGATAATGTTCCTCAACATCAAGTACGAAAACACAAATTTTTTCAAAATTTTTTTTCTACTTAGTTATCGAGTAATTACGCATTGAAGCAGATTTCTTATGCCCGGAATGTATACCTATATATATGGAAACGCTATGCTTATACACGTGAACTTTAGTGTTCAATTACTCGATAACTGCGTAGAAGAAAAATCTGACAAAATTTGTATTGTCAAATTTGGCATTAAAGAATATGTTCACCAAATTTTATAAAATTCTTAACTTTTTGAATTTTTTTTATGTTTATAACATGGTTTAGCATGGCAACATTGTATCGCCTGAACCGAAACTCCTTAAAAAGAATATTCGACATTGTTTTCTATGGGGTAAGGAAAATTTTCGTAGTTTTGTAACGATGAATAACCCTTGATTGAAACAACGATAAATTAGTGAGCCAATGCAGCTTTTTTCAATCCTACGAGAAAGCTTTCGATACAGCATCACTTGGAATCATTATTCAATTGGTCTGAGCATGTTTCGAATACAATTTTCAATTTCCTGTGATCATGTCATCTTCATACCCGATCACTTCGCTGATATTTTTTTCACATATAACTTACACTTGATATATTTGAAATTTGAGAAACGAATCCTTTAGACACGACGACAGGGCTAGAATCCTCTTTTGCCTTTAATTATTTTCGGTCGAGCAACTTTTAACGAATAATATTATCGAATTTTCATTCATTAATTTTGTCTTCAGTGACACGATTTAACAGAATTGGAAGACAAAAAGAATCAAATAATATATTGCATAGAAAATAGCAGCATTTATATTATATTTTCACGTAAAATAAAACTTATTTTATCTATGAATCATAATTATCGTATTTTTGAATCGTATTTTTGAAAAAAATCGTCGAAAATCTTATATTTTCGATGCGATTGTTCCAACCAATTTTTCATCAATGCATCTAATCGCTACTACTATCAAAAATTATTCCAAAAAGATTTAAAATGATTGACATTTGCGTGGCTTCAAAAATATTTCATCGATTTCTGGATAAAAGTATTCAATTGAAATGCACCTATGCATCTGGAAAAAAAAACTCTCAAAGGTATCATTTGATTTTCAAAATAACAGAGAATCCACTCCAAACGATTGTCAAATAAATTCAACTTCAAACCTTTTTTTTTCCAAAACTTGCCATTGCTACAAATATTAACTTAACAAACCACCATCTAAAGTACATTTTCGAAAACACGTTCTATCTGTCAAGAATCAATTATTCGTACTAAAAAATTTTTGTTTTCAAAGAGTCATAAACATTCTCATATTTCAAGCAGACAAAAGCAGGAAATTTTCGAGCAGAAAAAATTGATAATCTCTCGTATACGGATCGATGAAAAAGCCACGCGGAAATGGTCCATGAACCAGGCCCAGCATCTTGATTTCAGAGACCTGTTGCCGAATTCATTTAAATGTGATTGTGATATTCGCCGGTGCTATTTTATCAACAAAAAAAAAAAAAACTTTGACAAATACGTATTTCGTTCAGATCTATAATTATGGTCAAAACTGCGTGCTCGATTCTGGTGCATTTTTGTCTTCGACACTAGCTCGGATATATATCGATCGATCGATCGATCTTTGAATACTTCGCGGACGGAAAAAAAAATCATATGTGTATCGTGAGCACGGGCGAGGATAGAAGAGAGGATAATTTAGCGACGGCCATGAGCCCATTCACGAACAACGAGAACTCAAGTCAGATCGATATTATATTCGCAGCATTGAAAAAATGTAGAAAAAAATATGGATACTCGTGTATTACGGAGCTGAGAAGTAGCGGCCACCTACAATATTGGCCCGAACTCTCGGCGATGCAGTCTCTCCCGCATAGACGGAATTATTTTCATACTTTCACGTAAAGTGATTGTTTCGTGTATACACACGAAGCGCGGCAGAGTGAGAGCGAAATAGGAATGGTTGAGGTCCACCGGGGTCTGCTCCTTCGAGCATGAACGCTCCGGTAATTAAATTTATATTGTATACGTATACACATTTGAATCGGTATCGAACCTGAGGCTATATACGTTGATTTTTTAAAAAACGATCTTTTGCCCACAGATATCCCGCTTTTGTGCGACCTAGAAATTCTCGTAACCCTCACTTTAAACTCCGCAATTCTCGTATTTGGAAGGACGAATGATTGATTACTCGTAAAATGTTTTTTTTTCCACACTGGAAACCTTTGAACTAATCGAATTATCAGAAATCCTAAAAGTTTAAGGGGTGAGGGCTAATCAGCATTACCGAAAAATCGTTTTTCTTTCGTTTTTTGCATTTTCTCAAAGTTCAGCATTTTGAAAGTATTTTCTGAAAATTTTAGACGATTCGGAGGATTATTCATGAAGATAAACAAATTTGAGCGGAGACGCCTCCAGTAGGTAAAAGTTGACAGGTAGCGGCAGCCATGCGCTCGACGATAAGAAAAAAAATCGCTTCTGCTACAGCTTCTGAGGTGCAGGAAGGTTCACTTTATGGTGCCGGAAAGGATGATTCAATGTGAGTCTAAAAATAATTTTTTTATCTACATGTCAATTGTACTTGAAATTTTAAACGCATTTTTCTTGAAATCACGTTTGCAAAGTCGGTGATCACTATAACTTCAGAATGGCTTGACCGACCGTTTTGAAATTTGTGTCACTTGTTCTGTACATAATTTTCCTCTGGATAGACAAAGTATTTTCATCGGCGGTGAATATATATATATATTTTTTTTATAACTAAAAATATGAGTGAATTTTTGGTCGAAAAACAAGTGTTGACTTTGCCCATCCACCATTTTGTAAAAATTCGAAATTCTCGTTAATCCTTCGCTCACCCTAGGCCCAATGTGATTTACTAATGAACGCTGTTAATTTTTTTGGGTTCAGATGATTCAGTGATGAGCTGCGGCGTTCACCGCGTAACATCTTTTTTTGGACCCGTCGCAGGCTGACAGCATCTCGCTCATTTATTATTATTTTTGAATGAAAATTTTACTGTAGCTACCAGAAATATTGATTATTCATATTGGAAAACATTTTCCACGAAACGATAAAACATCTTTGAAAATAAAAATCCCGGAAAAAGCGTATTTTCCGGGGTTACAAGTAGCCCTCACTCCTTAAGGGTAATTTCGAATTTAGTGTTGAAAACTTAGAAACTTTCGAACATAAAGTTGAAGATAAATATTCAAAATTGTGTCAATTAGTTTCCGCATGCTAATACAGATGAAATATTCATAGTTTCAGGATTGAGTTAGTTGATAAATTGACTCCAATCGATGCAGCCGCTAGAAATAAAAATATACATAAATTCAAATAAGAATCTTGAGGCACCGAATAAAAGAATACAAAAATTCTGGAGGTCTTCATTCCCAGATAACGAATTTCACACACAATATAAGATGACAAAAAAGAAAAAATTCTATGAAATTTGTTCAACTTGGCTCTACATCGACAATGAGTGGTCGCGTTTCTGCGTAGTGTCGAATTGAAGTTCAATGGTAAAGGAAAAGAGAACACGACCAGTCTTCATCTGCTACTTTCAACTTTTCTTTGAAACACTCAGCGTCGAGTCTCTGTCGCGCAGATCTTGAGATAATCAGCCGATAGAAATATATATCAGCCGAAATATATCTATATATTTCTATCGGCTGATGCCATGTGTCTATATCATATATCATATAATATCATATAATATACATCTATATATTTCTATCGGCTGATGAAAATTTTACTGTAGCTACCAGAAATATTGATTATTCATATTGGAAAACATTTTCCACGAAACGATAAAACATCTTTGAAAATAAAAATCCCGAATATCATATATCATATAATATCATATAATATACATCTATATATTTCGGATCATTAATATACATAATATACATTAATATATATTATACATTAATATACATTAATATACATCTATATATCATATCATATACATCTATATATTTCTATCGGCTGATATAGACACATGACATCAGCCGATAGAAATATATAGATGTATATTATATGATATATGATATAGACACATGACATCAGCCGATAGAAATATATAAATATATTTCGGCTGATATAGACACATGACATTTAAATCATTCCACACTGTATTTTCGTGGTTTAATAAGTTATGAGCAATAACACGATTCATAAAATGCAGTCAGAGAATCTTTTATCGATTTGTTCCACGAAAGATCTGCAATGTCTAAAAAAATGTAATTGATAAAACGAAAAAATTGTACGAATTTCAGTGCGATCATGATTTTAAATATTATTTGATTGAGTATATAAGAATCGAGAAAATTTAATGATTCCTGAGCATGCGAGTGTAATCTCAAATGGTCGAAATAAAGGTGCGCCACATTGGGTGCTATGCTAAATCATCAGTTTCTCCTCTAACATTTGGTAAAAATATTTTATCCCATGTGCGCGTGCGAGTCATCAGATTTGAGAGACCAGCAGTATACGGGCGCACACGCGAATGTATCAGAAATGAGGGAGAACTATCTCGCGTCTCCACGCGGTAAAAGAGTTTGAGCTCTTTCGCTCCCCCGCAGCGGCAGTTGTAAAGAACATTGCCCAGCAAATCACAATGGTTTACGCCCGCGTTTAATAGATTGTGTCAAATTGCTCTCCCTCTCTCTCTCTCTCTCGCTCTCTCGGTGTATGAAACCCGCGCTAAAGATTCAGACATTGAGTTCATAAATAAATGTACCGGGTGTTCTAAATCGAATGTAGTCAAAATCTTCGGAGAATCCGCTTCGAACCTGTTGGAACGATTGTAAGAAATGGAAACTATCTGCGTTACCAGAGCAAATTTCTTTTTGAACCATCCGAAATCCAAGACACTTGACGTTTCGATGTTCTCTGCGATCACGTTGAGTGTAAAAGATCCCGATGTTTCATCGGTATGAAATTCGATATTTGCATTGAATCATTTCGGTGTTACATTTTGTACGTTAATCAGAATCACGACACCAAAAATTGGGTGTCAACTATTCGATTTAAGAACGAATTTAAGATTGTTGACACTCACTTTGTTTGAAATTGCATTTTCGTTACCCAAACACGACACCAATATTAGATACTGAAAATTCCAGTATCTTTGATGGTGTCCGTTAAGGAGGTAGGTATAGTTAGAATTTTCAAAAAAACCATTTTTTTCATTTTCTAAAAGTATAATATCTTACGAGTATTTTCTGACCAATTGAATGTAAATCGGACCATTATTCGCCGAAATACATGTATTCGAATCGAGAACGCTAACCGGCGATCCCTCGAAAACACTCGAGAGACGAGGGTAGTTCGGTGACAGCTGAAAATGGCTTCAGATGCAGCTAATAAAGCGCAGGAAGGCAAACTATATGGCCCAGGAATAGACGACTTTATGTAAGTTACAGAAAAAAAATTTTATCTGCATGCAAATCATACTCAAAACTTTGAACTCGTTTTTCTCGAAACCATGTTTTCGAAGTCGGTGATCACTGGAACTCGAGAACGGCTTTACCGATCGGATTGAAATTTATATTACTTCTTCTACGCATAGTTGTCCTCCGGATGAAAGATCCGGATTTTTTTTTTTCAGAATTATTATTTTTTTTATAGTAAAAAATGTAAGTGAAATTTTGGTCAAAACAACACTTTTGACTTTCAACGTCCGCCATTTTGTTTAAATTGAAAATTTTTTAAAACCCTCCTTTCCGATCACCGGAAAATCTGTATTTTTTTGCAGCGTCCTTGGCCATTGATGATTATCGGCTTGTTTTGAAATATATTTCTTTGAAAAAATTGCAATGTTTACAATAAATATATATCTTTTAAACGAAAGAACTTTTGTTGTAAATTATATTATCGTTTGGCCAAAAAAAAATAGGAAAAAAGGCCTTTATTTTTAACGTTCTAACTATACCTCCCCGTTAAGAGTCATTCGGTTTCGACCTTCGAACTGAGGGTGTCGACACTTGGTTTAAGCGTGATACTCTTAAATTCGTTCTTTAATCGCATACTTGACACTCAAAAAAGCGACACCCAAGCGACACCAAAAATTTCGATTCCTTTATTGGTTAGGGTAGTACAAAATGAGATCCCAACGCGGTACGTTGTCTCGTAGTTCCACGTTTTTATACGCTGATTACTCGATCCATACTTATTGGAGCCAATTGGATTTATATCCTGTTAGTGCAGCATCCTTTTGAGAGCAACGCTCTCCGATCAACCTGAAACTTTGGAAAATTCTGGCTACCGAGGATTAAATTAATTTCACTAAAGTGGACATCGATGGCAAGTTCAGGATAAGTCAAATTGGCTTTTTCAATAAACAGTTTGTAAATTCATTACCGAATTGTTGTGAATCTAAAAATTTATTCAAGTTGCTAAATTTTGGGCAAATCCTATTATTTTTTTGTTTTTGCTCGAAAGCAGCTGAATTTTTGTTTTAAATCATTTTAACCTGAAAGTTCAACTTGAAATATGAGTGGTATGTATTATTTAATAGAGCGAGGCACTCCGTATAGATAGAAAGAGGTTTGAGCTATCAGGTAACTCGCGTCCGGTCTCTCATAGAGCTTCGTTCATATATAATCCACATACGTGTATATGATCACTTTCCTATTTCTGCGATAGAATACCGCGAGAGAGTGATATCACACCCGCAATCAGAAAAATCGATCGGTAATTGAATAAATTACCGAGCTCTCGAGTACTCTCGGTGCACGCTGTTATAATAATGGCATCGCGCTGCACCGAGGTGATACAACACCATTATAAATGTGTACGTGCTCTATGGTCTCTCAAGTGCCACGATCTTTTTTCTCGTCGTCGACCAGTGAAACTGTAGAAAATTTTTATATTATTGCAATATTATATTTTATCCATACAGGCTGTTCGACACCGAAGGATTCGTTGATAAATAAATACTCGATAACATTTTTTTTACACTCGAGTAAATTGCTTTGCCATAATTTAATTTCAATTTCATTTTAAAAAATAATTTAAAAAGGATACAACTGGTTGCTTCGTTATTTTGATTTTCAAAATCATTCGACGATTGAATCACCACTTTTTTGACGCTCTGTTTTTAGAATCAATTTCAATTGGGCTTCCTATGTTGATAGGAGTGCAATTCAATTTAAGGATATTTTACACTCACGCTGCTGCTCGAAAAGGTTTATGATTATAAATAAAGTGTTGTTTGAGCAATATTCAGTTTTTTTTTGTCGAGCCACTTCAATTTCGTTGATGCTTCTAAATGAGCTTGAATCTCACATGTCATTTGTCTAAAATTTTTCTAAATCTCAAAAAATTATGCGAAATTTTCCAAGTTGTTAAATTTACGGTTTGACGATCTTTTTTTTTTCTTTGAGGAAAACAATTCATAAACGTTGCGAAGATTTGAAAAATTATACACGTATTCGGAAGAATAAATATTTCTCTCTCAACGAGAAATATTTTTTTATAATATTAATTTTTTATAATAAATTTTTTTTATAAGTTTTTTCATTTCATTACTAACTTACCACTTTACAAAATCGAAAGTATTCGAAATTGATGATTACAGACCATGGCTCAAACGTGATTCAAATGTTGTTGTTTTTTTTTTTCAACGCTGAGAATTTATGTATAAAACGACGTTGAAACATTTTTTTCAATTTGCAATTGAAGAGTCGTATGTATCATGTAATTTTATAAAGATTGAGGATTTTCTAGCACCTCGCAATTATGTAGTTGATGGAGATTGAAAAAAAAAAAAAAAAAACATAACTTGTATAGAATGATAGTGTTTGATATCCCTGCGCCTGGGAAAATTTGCAGCGTAGCGATATAAATTTCCAATCAAATCGAATCTTTGACCTTTCATCAATTTTCAGAAGTCTTGCAATTTCTTTTATGACTTTACGATCGTCGTAGGATTTTGCTCCGTTGGCTAAACGGGTCGAGGTCGGTCGATCATTCAGTTGAGAATGAAAATATTTAATGTAAAAATTGTATCATACACTACAATAATCATATTTGTAGCAGCACCTTAAAAACTAGAACGAACCCTTGAAAAAGTTGATAAATAAATAAATAAAAATTCATGAAAAGAGGATAACCAATTTACTTGGTATATAAACGTTGAAAATCCACTTGATCAAAGTGATCTGGATATTGAAAAACTTAAAGATGTTCCAAGCACACATTTGACTGCGGTAAATTTTTTTAATTTCATCGAATTTCCGGTATACAATGGCTCAACGTATACGGTCAAAAAATAAAAAATCATAAAATAATAGCAAGAAGTTCCATGAGTCTTTGAAAATTGTAGCCGTTGAAAAAATACAGTCACCAAAAACTAGCAGATATGACGATGACCGTTGGAATTTTTTTGGAAATCAGTGAGAAATTTTTGAATATTACAATTGAGAGCGATTTTGGTCATTCGCATTGAGGACCTATTTTTAAGGTGCAATTAGTTGAAGTCGTCGCTCACGAGTTAGAGGTGTTATGGTAAAAAAAAACTTTGCGGCTAATACGAGTCTCATGACTTGATCAAGCAGATAGTCGTTATCACCGTCGTGGAGTTACTATGTATATGAGGCATTCCGCGTCATTCTGCGCGGTCCCGAATCCCGTCATTTTTAATTTTCCTGAAATTTTTTTTATAAAAAAAACATAAAAACTCCCGACTGAAAAACTCCTTCACATAAAGAAAACAGTATTAAACTTTAAAAAGTGTGAAATTAAAAAATAGATGTCGGGATTTTCGTCGGGAGATGTCTTTACTTCTTATTCAATGATTCGGTTAGAGACATCTCCCGACGAAAATCCCGACATCTATTTTTTTATTTCACACTTTTTAAAGTTTAATACTGTTTTCTTTAAGTGAAGGAGTTTTTCAGTCGGAAGTTTTTATGTTTTTTTCAAAACATTTTTGTATTTCACACTTTTTGAAGTTCATCATTTTTTATTTTTTTTTTTTATTTTTTATTATCACATTAGATAAGAATTATAACACAAACAAAATAATGTATACATGTATATAGACGAACTGCATGGACAGACGCGCGTCGGTTCGGATTGAAATTAGCAGCGCACAACGGTGTGAAGTTCGCGATAGTCGAGCATGACCTTATGAGGTCCCCTTTCGATATGGCAAAATGCGTTTGGATGTGAATATTAATGATTCCTAATTATTTCAGCGAGTTTGCAATAGAATTGAACGAACTATGTCTAAGAACACTGTCTGTCACACATGGAAAGTATATGCAAAAATTGGTCAAGACAGTTGTCACTGTTTCGGAAAAAAGTGGTGACAAAGAAATAGCCCCAATCAGCTGATCGCAGTGAAACGCATAACTCCCGTCTTTTTGCCCTGCGGGCAGTAGGGAGTTAAAAATAGTACCCGATAAAAGGAATATCCAACATTATTTTTAGATATTTATTTCACGTCTCTCACGAGTTGCGATTTTTCACATAACCCAAATTTAGAGAAGTTCGGAAACGTTCCAACGCCTGAATCTCTGGTAATAATCGACATATCGAAAGATGTTGCTGCATCGATTTTTTTTTCATTCTCGTTCATACTTTCAGACAAAAAATTGGAGAAACGTCATAAATCAACGTTGTCAACGTTAAAAAAATAAATTGGAAAAAAAAAACGGCTGAAGTACTTGGCGAAAAAGAGATCATGATCATGAACTCGCCAAGTACTTCGGCCGTTTTCTTTTTTTCAATTCAATTTTTTGTTTAATTTGCAATATTTTTTCTCATCGCATTGCAGGTTTCGCGATCAGGCAAAACTTCCAAAATTGTATCCCCCCACCACCGCGAATCGCTTTATCAGGAGAAAGTCTAGTCTCGGCGAGCCTCGGGCCAGCAGACGACAGAGCTGTCAATGTTTGTACTTATCCCGAGACTCTTTATTGTCCATCAATTCAATATTTAATATTATCTTTGTTGAAAAGCTCAAATCAGTTGTGGATATTCGTAAGAGAAATCCGTATTAGCCAACGGATAGGTCAAGAGAGAGAAACGAATTTTTGCATCTGGTAAATGCTCTTGAACCTTTATCTCAGCTAAATTGTGAAATCTGAATAATTAGAAACCAACTAAATTTGTAGATCTGTTCCTATCGGTCAATGAATCACGATAAATTTAAGTTTAAAAATTAATTTATAAATGTAAACTTTTATATGAGCGATTTCACAAAGAGTAAACAGTGAAATGGTTTCATCATTATTTTCTTATCGATTGATTACAGACGTAAGAAACCGTAAGCACCTTTACCATGTCCTTTTTTGTGATACAAGATACGCCATAAAGGATACCGAAGTTTATATCTGCTCTATTATGCACAATCTTAGAACGAAACCTGCTCTGGTTTTATATTCCCTCACCACACCTCACGGAACTTTGCTTTTACCGGGCGCAGTAAACAATTTTTTTTTTTTTCAATATATTTTTTTAATCCCCTTTTCGAAATGTTACGGAAGCCTTGGCTAATGAACAGAGGCGAAAGCGACATGGCAGAAAGAAGGAAACGCGTCACTCGAGGTATTTGTAGCACGTTCCTGGCTCGATCCTTGTTGGTTCTTAAACGCATGGATCGATCGATCACGAGACTCTCGACGATCCTTGCGAAACTTTTCCTGCCTCGTGCATATACATGTGCGTGTCTTATTTTTCTTTATTCCTATTCCTCTCTTTTGGTGCGTATTTAAAACGGAGTAGCTGATCCACGGATTTAAAGAGACCACGAGATAATAGCAACGACTCAGTTGCATACCCTCTCGAGTGCTCGTTAACTTTGAGAAAGTTAATATTAACGGTAATGTGAAAGCGAGTTTGGCTAGCTATTATTTTATCCCTGTAGTGTATTCTCATTGTTTCTTCACGACCGACTTAAATGACCATACGACAATGTCTAACCGTCATATTTTTATTATTTACTTTGTATATGACGTTGGACGAGTCTCTAATGAGTGCCGTAAAACCTTTAACGGAGATTTTCATTCGGTCAAACTTTTATCGTTTTTAATATGCATTTTCAAGATACAGTTGAGCATCAGAGAACCGAGAATTTTTTTTTTTTTTTTTTTTAGTCAAGAAAATATCCGGGCATTCTCTTAACTAGAAGACACATGAATTTTGAGGTTCCAAGAAAGTGTTCAATCACTTCTAAAGGACGTCATCGATCATTTTCTCGTTTTATCGTGGCTCGTACATTTACAGAAGATTAATATATTTTCGAAAACACCTAAGTGTGTAATATCACCATCGTTTACGATAAAGTTACGAGCAATTTAATCCAATAAAAAGATACGGGTCGAGCCTGACCTTTCCTGATACTTATCGAATGAGAGACTTGCTCGTTTTGGTTGTGGAGCACCTCTATGAAGACAACTGGCGAATGGAAGCAGCGGGCAAAGTGCGTAGCCGCGCATGGACCGCAGGTACCTGAAATTATGCGGGTTCTCATGCCCATCAACGGATCACAAGCTAAAGTAAGTGATTCGAACAAATAACGAATCGTGGGATCACCGAATTATCGCTCCCCTAATATTTTATTTTTATACCTATCCATTGGTCCACCCGTACGTTAGTTTTCATTTGATCAACTCGATCCCAAGGACAATCCACTTTGTATGCAGGTAGACACTTGGTAGTTTCAATGAAGGTTGCGAGGACACGTCATGCTTGAATTTTTTTATTTCTGTTACACTGATGTTGCTTATTTGTTCAGCTGTACCAGCTCATTCGATGGAATCTTCAAGATTTTTCATATTCTCACCAAAATAATGATGCTGCAGTAAGATTTTTCCTTAGTTGAAAAAGCATTACCTAGCATAGAGCGAAACCAATTTTTATTACATTTGTTTAATTGTTGTCGTGGTTTTATTTATTAGGACGACGAGGACGACGACGACGACGATGACAATCTTATAAGTAATGATAAACAAATAACAAAATATAAACAATAATTTCGTTTAAAATTTTGCAGTAATTTAACCAGATACATCAACAGTATCGAGGGTTCGAAATTGGTCGTCAAGGGCGTTAAAAAAGTTATATAAATTTGTGATCAGTAAAGGGAGAAAAATGCGCGTATTGATGTGGGAAGAGGTGGCAAAGAAGTACGAAGCTTCATTGCGCTGGAGAGATGTAAGTGTATAATGAATCGTTATTATATCTCAAGGAGCAATGCATGAAGCAGAGGTTTGGATGATCCCAATACAGGTGCGGAGGTTACTTGTACGCATTCTGATCCCTTGCCGGACAGCTCATCCAGAAAAACTCTGGGAAGAATTTAAAGATGGAGTGTCTCAGGAATTTGAAGGTACTTTGAAGTTCCTTGCAAAATTGCATCTTCAGGAATGAAACATCGAAGTAGGTGTTTTTTAATTGTTATTATAATTATTATTATTTTCAAATAAAAAGCACGGTTTCGAAATGTGGAAATCCGATTTCTACTATTTCGTGGAGAATGAATTTATTAAGTTCAGCTGCGATCGTTTTTTCCAACCTGATAAAGTTGAAGTTTAAAAAATAATGTCATTTTCACGATGATTTTTTTCAAGATAATATGTTGAGCTGGAATCATTGTTTTTATATAACTGTTTTGTGGACGCAGCAGCTTCCTGTTATTCAAATTTTGTCAAATGAAATTTATTAATTCCATTCACTGTTTAAAAAAAAAAACATCTTTTTCAATACTCGTGCAAACGAATAGTTCTTTTTTTTATTTACAAACACTCAAATATTGCTGCCCATAAGTGGGTTCGTCTAAGTCCTTACGATTTTTTCTAATCAGTCGACACTGTAATTCCGATAAATGAAATTACCAACTGGGAACATAATATGAGAAGAAACGAAAAAATCGGCACCAGATTAAACAGTTTTTGTTTGAGATATTCCGATTTTTTCACTAGGGAAAAAAAGAGGTCGCTGGTATGGAAAGATTGGTAAATAAACGAGCCCTAATTCTCGGTCCATCGTCCAGAAACGACTTGGATGATTCTCGTGGACGTGCTTTACGATGTGTTCAATAAAGAGAGCCTCTTTGTATAGAAGCCTGCTCGAAGAATGAAGGCAATATGCCGCGTGCCAATATAATCAACCCCTGGTCCCATAGCATCCGTAAGCCACCCCCTGCGGCCATCAAACGGTCCCACGATGCACGCCTATGGCACGTGCACCATGAGATCCGAGGATTTAGCCGAACCTGCAACCGGCACCGGCTATATATGTGCCACCAACAACCCATCGTTCTACCCATGCCGTGTGATTTTTCACCAAACTTCAACAGTCAGCCCTTCCACCCTATTTCTCATCCGGGAGCAGAGAGCGCTGCAAAGGGGTTCTGTGATTTCTATTCACTGGGAATGGCTCTTTCTCTCTCTCTGCTCCCCCCCTTTTCTCCTTCTCACTACTTACCACGCGCTGGTCGATTAATTGTCTGAATGAATGTACATCTTCCTCGATGGCGTATGAAATCCTGGCGATTTGTCAATTATAAAGACAAACACAATTTGTTTTCGTGATTCGCAACAAATGATTTCTGATATTGGAAACAAAATATTGTTCTTCAGATCTTGTTCATGAGAAGAATTCGTCAAAACGCTAGTCTTTTCGCAAAAAAAAAAAAAGTAAAATAGAAGGCTATCTTCGGATGAGTTGGAGGATCATCGTCGCAATGCTGGAACACATGAAAAGAAGCCATCAGAGCAGCACGAACAATTCGGACTTCCGGCGTGTGCGAGTGAATTGCAATCAATTCTGGCTTATAGATGCATGAGAGATCGTGTAACGCATGGTGGAGTAACCCGCCTCTGGGGAGAGATGTAGCGTTAGTCGATGTGCTCTCACGTACGTGTGCCCCGACCAGAGAATGTTAGGGTGCGGGGAACAACGAGCTTCCGATTGGAACGAGTGGCTACTGCGTAGCTTTATCGTTGCCCTAGCAAGATATACGAGTTAGCGTCTGTCCCACTCTCACTGGTAACGTCTCTCGAAGCCTCTATCATCGTTTATATGCCGGTTGAAAGCGCGGTACGCGGCATAGATTTTCAACGAGAGCCCATCGGCACTGATTCGTCGCCACGCCATCCATGCCGGATGTGCGTCATGGAGGACTTCTAGACGATTAACCTAAGTGGTAACAGCGTCTCTTCCCTTGGCAAAATGACATCGGTACGTCAAGAGATATGTGACACTAGTGTCAGTCGCGTGACTCCTTAGTCTGCTCGTATACTTTAGAAAAATGGAAGGCAGGATGGCAATTTAAAAAATGTTATTACAAAGAACAAAGTGTATCATCATTATTCCAATTCTTTTTCGGTGAATCACCTGTTTCCAGGTTTCACCAATCAGGCTCCCATGAAATCTGGACTGCGAACTGATTATGAAATCATCCTTCGAATCAGAACTCTGGTTTGTTGCGCCTGGTTTATATAGCCATGAGAGATTGATGCTATGACGGACACGCCGCCTATTTCTTTGCGTTGACTATTGATTACTACGCGAAATGTATTAGCCTGATGCTAGTAACAAACCAAATAAATGGGAGAAACTAACTTCACTAAAAAGATATCTGGCAAACTTGCTGATGTCCTTGCCTTCTTCTTTCCTCATTATTAAAAGGCTGCAGGAGCATCCGAATTAATATTGTTACCATCGCCTCAACTATGTTTAATGGTTATGATTTTGTTGTCAGTTAAAAAAAAAAACAAACTAATAGAGATGTTGAGAATGAAATAGTAGTGGTCCTCTGGGAGCTCATTGTGGTAACCCGAGATCAACTAATGAAACAGGATCGAGCGCGGGAAAAAAGTCCCCGGAGATGAGTTTAGGGTTTGATTTCGTGGGGTGATTCGGTAACGAAGACCCGTTGTCGTGGAGCATATGTGAAACTTCCATGCGTATCGACTTGAAATATTGGAGGGTAAAAGGTTAAAAATACACATTGGTAAAAAAGAAAAAAAGAAATCCAACATATTGTAATCAATGATTACATCCACTGTCTAGAAGATATATAAAAATAGGGTTCGTTTCAAAAAGCTTCTTCAAACTCGCTTATCTCGGTAAAAGAAAATAGAGTCTCGATTGCGGAAGTCACGTGTAAGCCACGCGTGCCGGTAAATAACAATACTTCCATGAACAAGCTTGAAATATAGTAGAATTGGCCGTACGTCATTTTTGCCATCCACGACACAATGTATCACTCGAGATCTCATCGGCACATAGGCATGTCGAAACTGATATCTGTTGGAATGATTTGTGAACATTTTCCACCCGAAAATCTCGGTTCTCGCGAAAGGAAGAGAAAAGAGAATGGTAACATTTGAAACGCGGACACACTCCAATGTCAAAAGCAGATACTTTCGCACGAGGAAATATATCAGCTCCTGCCTTTGAGTCTGCTCTTTCATAGCGCTCAAGCTGTAGCCCCTATAACAATTACATAATGCGATGCACCCCCTGGTTCATGGAGCATGTGAAGCTCGTCGATAGGACCTGTAAGGTTGAAACACGCGACCGGGGGTCGTACACATAATGCCACCCAGAGTGCAAGAACACGAACGAATTATATGGCCTGTACGATCAGGGGATACACGCATGAAGATCTTTCTCTCCCTCTCTCTCTCTCTCTTTCTCTCTCGCACGTACCCATGGGAACCGGTAATGAGATGGTGGTCACGGTTTCCCACCCAATCGTCAATGGGGCTAACAGCCAGTGCGGTGCCTGGCGATGATCCCTGGTGGAGCAGCGAGAGGGTGGCTCTTGATGATGCCACATAGACGAGGGGGTAGCAAGTCATCAACCAGTCACTGGCCTGCTTCTTTCCCATTGTATACGGCTACTCCATCCACCATTTCTCTAGAATATTCTTTACGTTAGCATCGCTCTTGTCTTTCGAGAGATCATGAGCTCGTTATGCCGTTTCGTGTCAGCTTTGGGCTGCGAATGATGGACTGTTGCATGAGTCGTAAATGGACTTACTGAACAAGGAGATCAAGAGCCGTGGTAGTGGCTTGTCACCAAGTGTTTTAAAAAAATGCCACAAGGCGAGTCCTTTTGTGCACGTGATAAGACGGTTTCCGTACTTATATATATACAAACAACTTTCATGAACAAAACAGGCGAGCAAAAAGACTGATGATGTAAAATAATTTTTTTATTTTTGTTCCTCTCCGTTGGTCTTTGTTGCAACTCAATCCATTCACATTATCCCGAGATTTCGTAATTTTGTGAATTAAAATCGAAAATTGCAGAATTTATTTGGTTTTTGGGGTTAAAAATTCGTAATTCACACTGATCCACGTCAGACATACACCCTTGGCAAGACTGATGGGAACCTATTACGTCATGCATAATAATATTAGTATTTATAAAAAATAATTCTTTTTTTTTTATCTACGTGACTTGGTATCGATGAAATAAAGGACACCATTGATCTTGTCATCAAAAACGATATCAGGGATAGAGCCCCAGTAACCAAGATTTTTGATAATAATCAACGGAATTCTACATACAGAGTTATATATATGTGTCACGATGAAATTCAGGCAATCCTTTTTTTGAATCATGCTCCTGAATTTTGAACATTAAACAGCTTCTTTTGATGATCAGCTTATGTTTAAAATTCCTTGAAGTAGACGTGTCTATCAAAGAGACAAATTTCATACAAAAATATATGACATTATTTTCCGTTATGCCTGATATCAGCAATCCATCACGATGCTCGCAGGCTGAAAGGTCAAAAACTCACATAACAAAAATTCTCTCTAATTTGAAATAACTCGCACGGTTCTTATAATATAAAGAGCAAAAATGTAACTCCGGGTGATGATCATCAGCTAGAGTTCGCTGAAACGATGAAGCAAATCGGGAATCCTTAGGGCTATGTGGATTTGCGCGAGGGTGTGAAGGATGACAGGACATGTGTGGCTTGACTGAGAGCCTGGTACCAAGGGTCGAGTGTACACAGCATCCCGCATACATATGAACGAGACTTCGAGTCGAATGGACCCCCCATGGGTTTTGTCAACACGGACAATATGCCGAGCATGGTGCGCGATATATGTGGAATGGGAAAGGGAGACTAAGAGTGGACCTGTGGGAACCGTTTTACTCGTATGTTTCGGTAGTTGGGTGTATTATGTTCGGTCCATCAACGTCTTTTTTTAGCAGCTCCGGGCCGTCAATCGGGGGCAGAATCTTCCCTCGTTCAATGAGAACATTTGTGAAAAAATTTCCAAACGGTTAAACCGTACAATGGATACTCGCTTGTAGATTTATTGTGACTTACGTTATCACACTTTCCATTCGTTTTGTAAACGTGTCCCAAGGTGTCGTAACGTTTCGCTGAGGGTCGAGATCGCCCGTGTGTACGTGTATTCACTCTGTGACGAACGAGAACCCGGAAGAGGTTCGCGGTCCATTGAGGATACCTGCGCGAACAACAGTGTTCCGCAACTAAGTCGATAAATTCTCGAGCTAACAACAAACGAAAAATTGTACATCAAGTTGTTGCGAGGAGAGACCAATCTTGAGATGCTTTATACATGCTTATACGGTGCCAATAAAGGAAGTATCGAGTGCTGTATGTACTCGGTACGATAAACTCCCGGAAAGCAACGAATAAGCCACGCTATCAACTTTTTGTTTCCTTATTTCGATCGTTTGCTCAAACAAAATGTTGTCTCGATTTATCATTTCGGAATTGATGAAATTATAGGCCACGATTACATTATGGCATGAATTATTTCTAATGATTTTGCACTCATTATAATCTGTACATTAAACGAAAATTTCGTTTTAATGATAACGTGATTTCATTAAAGGGGGACTATAGTTAGAACGTTAAAAGAAAGGCCTTTTTCCGATTTTTTTTGGCCACAAACGATAATATAATTTACAACAAAAGTTCTTTCGTTTGAAAGATATATATTTAATGTAAAGATTGCAATTTTATCAAAGAAATATATTTCAAAACAAGCCGATAATCATCAATGGCCAAGGACGCTGCAAAAAAAAAACAGATTTTCCGGTGATCAGTCTCGCGCTGCAACGGATTATCTGAAACTAAAAAATCAGAGGGGGGGGGGGGATCTTTAGTTAATGATATAATGCTCCGGTTGAATGAAGGGTTTTAAAAATTTTCCATTTTTCACAAAATGGCGGACGTTGAAATTCAAAAGTGTTGTTTTGCACCAAAAATTCACTTACATTTTTGACTATAAAAAAATAATAATTCTCCAAAAAAAAATCCTTCGTTCATCCGGAGGACAACTATGTGTAGAAGAAGTGATCACCGAGTTCAAAAACATGGTTTCAAGAAAAACGAGTTCAAAATTTTGAGTACGATTTGCATGCAGATAAAATTTTTTTTCTGTAACTTACATAGAATCGTCTTATCCTGGGCCATATAATTGGCCTTCCTGCGCTTTTTTAGCTGCATCTGCAGCCATTTTCAGCTGCCGCCGAGCTACCCTCGCCTCTTGAGAGTTTTCCAGGGATCGCCGGTTAGCTTTTTCGACTCGAATACATGTATTTCGGCGAAAAATAGTCCAATTTAAATTCAATTGGTCGAAAAATACTCGTAAGATGTTATACTTTTAGAAAATGAAAAAAAATAATTGGTTTTTTGAAAATTCTAATTATACATTCCCACTTAAATAAATATTATTCTTTGTATTGGAAACTATTACTTTCGCATTTCTGGGGATTTTTTCTATAAAAAACTGTGATTGTGAAACATTTTTGTATTATTTATCCAAGAGTTTGACAATACCGAATCGCGCTAGTATGGTCGGTATGTATGCTTGATAGAAGTGTAGTTACTACTGTTTAATTATACTAATTTTCTTCCTGGAAAAGTATTTCCCAAATATTTATCAAGTCATAACGTTTATTGGATTGAAAATAAAATCTGCAATCATTTAACCATTTTAAACGTTTTTGAAAAGGAAAATGTAATGTGTGGACAAGTCGATTGAATTCACAAATTGTTAATAAATCACTCGGTGATTATTTCGTTGAATGTTCCCACCAGATTTTTCGATTCTTCTAAATCTCGAAGATTCTGTTGATTTTCTAGAGCTATAAACAAAAAATCGAAAACTCGAAAGAATTCAATGAATCCATATGAAATGACGATTGAAAATGATTTGATTGTTCATCGAAGCATTTTTAGTTCAACTACTTTTCGATAAGTATCTAAACCGTAATTAGATATTCAATTCAGCTGTGAATCTAGCATGTAAATCATTTGTCCGAAAAAAAAACGAAATTGATTATCATTTTTGGTGCCCCATTCACATGGTTTTAATTAATGCAGAGCTCCAATGAAATTTGACGTGCAAAGCTGTCATCAATTTTTGATTATCTTCCTATTGAAAGTAAGCTGGCTCACCGGCATACTTGTGATATTATCGCGTGCATACGTGGTAGAAAAAGTGGCAAAGAAGCTCTTTGAAATATTATTAATGCCATGAGTAGTGGTGTAAGACGTGCTGGGAGCCAAGTTGGACATATTAACGTATATATAAGATACCACCCAGACGCGAGAGAAAGAGATCCTCGTGAATTATACGTCGCTTCTCGCAGACTCACAAATCTCGTCTGGTTTTCATGTTTTGCTCTATCACTCTTCTACCTCTGTCTGCTCTTCATCACTCTCTTTTTCTCTCCTTTTCTCTATCATTCGTACTCTGTTTAGCGCCATCTAGAAACACAGTACATTAGTCCCTCGACTAATCTTGACCGCCACGTAAGTAATTAACTTGAAATAAATTGCTCCACTGTGGACTTCGAGATCGCGTGCTGCTACATAAACATGTACTTTTTTTTCCACATGTTAATTTTCTGCTGTTATTTCAAGTACATCGAGTTTTCGGTCAATATCATTTCGGGAAACAGCCACCGGTACTGAAAAGATATGATTTCATGTTATAGCTGAATATTGCTACCTGAAATTACAGTAGAAGAACAAAAACTGTTGAAAGACGAGCCCCTGATGGAAGATGACCTTTGGCTAAGCTACGAAACACAAAAAAAAATATGCAAGCTTTTTTTTCGTAACCATTTTTCCAGCACCTGATGAAAATAGTGATTTTTTGTTCCTGGAAACCGTCGACCCAAACCTGAACCAAAGGCATATCAAGAGACTCGGTAGAGTCTCGGGACAAGTACATTGACAGCCTGTCGTCTGCTGGCCCGAGGCTCGCCGAGACTATACTTTCTCGAAACAAAACTTTTCGCGGTGGTGGGGGTAAAATCGAAATGTCATTTTGTTCATTTCCGAAGCTCATGAGTCGTTTGAGGCCGTAAAAATTGAACTGGAGATTAATTAAGAAATTATCTGTCGAATGAGCCCAAAATTAACTGGATTCGTGGTATAATATAACTCATATAATATATATATAATATATATAATATAATATATTATATTATATAATATATATAATATATATAATATATAATATATATAATATATAATATATAATATAATATAATATAAGGCATATATAATATAATATAACTATATATAACTCATGTCCTGTTCTTTTGTCTTCCAGCTCTCACGAATTGTACCTTTTTTCTGCATACTTGTCAGTATTTTTTCTGCACTTAAAAAATTGTCATTTTAGTACAGAGCTCAAAACCTTTTAACCCATGATTTTCTGGTCATCAGATCATTGGTCTAGAGATTTAAAAAACTTACTAGCAATCTCACCAGGCCACAAAAACATAAAATATAATTTCATCGAACAAATTAATTTGACGTAAATCTCATGAAAAAAGAATGAACATCTTAGAAAATCGTCAGAAACATCATCGTTCGTCGTCAATTTTTAGAACCCACTTGTGAGTTCTAGGGCAAACGTTATTTTCAGTGTTTGAATATTAAAATACTGAAGATACCTTATTAAATAGAAGCGGTAAGCGGAGACAACAAAGCCACGGAAGCAAGAACTTGCTACAGGAGCAAAATACTGTGTTGGAGTACTTTAGGTATACGCAGTAGATATGCTTTTACCTACTGTAGGTAGGCATTGCTATTTGTCGAGATCGTATCTGGTTGGGTGTAGCGAGTTATTACAGGCAGAGGAACGGTTTCAGCTCGTTGCAAACAATATTATGTGTATACCTGCATGCAGGATGCACTCTGTTATACATATGAGCGTATATATATATCTATAAATGTGAATAACGGATAAAACCGATCTGAGTGCAGTTGAGATCTTTCATCCTCTTCACCGGTCCATCCGCTCCTCTCTTCCTCTTGTTCCTTTTATGCTGCTGTGTTGACGCTTTCCTCGCTCCTTTCTTCGCTCTGACCTTACCACACTATCTCTCGCTATGATATTATATGCTCTTATATAAAAGGGAAAGTTCCTTAATCGGACTCCCAGTTATTGACCACATGTAACCCAGTCGTTGACCACTAGGTGGGTCCGAAATTTTCGGAAGGTTGTGCCTAGTGAATCTGTGATCTCCGAAGGCATTACTCATGAAAAAAAAACCGCTGTTATAGTCATTCGTCTTGTTTCGAAATAACGAAATTTCCTGAGTGTTCCCTGACTAAAATGGTCATTTGAAAATGAAAACAAGCGGCTCGTTTCAATTGGACAAGTGTTGCCGTACCAAGGGCACTTCAAGTGGTTCGGAAAATAGTGTCTCGATAGCCTGTACTAATTGTACGACATTCCGGAAATCCTGGAATTTCAAAAAGCCGTATTCTGCTATTTATTTGACGCAATGAGATTGTTGCTCTGATTTCGGAGAGGATTTGGGTACAATGTGGAAAATGATGTCGATTTCGAAGGAATGCACTAAATTAAGAGCTTTTCTGTTTATTCGAACAATGACGTATTGAATGAATAAATTCAGACTTAATCAATCCCATGCGAAATTGACTCGATTGATCTTCTCCATCTGAAATTTAGTTATTCGAAATCCACGCACTTTTGCTAACTGAATAAATTGATGATTTTTTCTTCGGCAGCTCCCGGTACTGTATGTGGAACGCCCGAAAAATAATTCTTCAGGTATAAACTTTTTCTGGTGTCACTGTTATTTTTTTATTTTTTTTTATTTTTTTATATGAACTACTGTTACCGTCAAAATGGTTCGTGGGAACGCGCGAAATCGTGCGTTCTTTCACTCGAAAATGACAGGAGTCATATCTCCTGACAATATTTAATCCGTACAGATTTATTTGATTTCACATGGATAAAATCATAACTACGCAATAAATAACAAATAATAATATTGATAATAATCATAATATTCGATGTGTCTGTCTGAAAATTTGCGAAAGTTCTGAGATACCAACAAAACACATGGAAAGAAGATTTTTTTCGTTTCTTCCTCCTTACTCTACTAACTCTACCTCTTTTTTCAACTATTTTCTCATCTCCTTGTATTTTCTTCTTCTCTTCGTTGTCTCATTCGCTCTTCTCTATCTTCCTTACTCTCTCTCTCTCTCTCTCTCTCTCTCTTACTCTCTCCCCTGGGATCCTTTCCTGTTGATCCTCCCCTCTCTTGTCCTGTTTCTCCTCCCAGTCCTCTTCCCAATCTTTTCCTTTCATTTTTCTGTATCTTTGGCAGCAAGCTGAGACGAGACGACGTGACGACTATCACAGAATAAAATGTATGTGTACTGCACACGCTTCTCTCGTGACTCTATATCCTCCCTGGCGCCAGTTTACCGAGAGATCCAGCCTGGGACTTGCTTTTTCTCTCCTTTTCTTTTTCTCTATCTCCCTTTCGCATTCAACCGTTTTGCGAATAGACACACTCTCTCGAGCTCTCGTTGTATTGCTTCTGGCTAAGAAGTGTGCGCGCGCGCGCGATCTGTACCTTAATGCCGATAATTCACCGCCCGTTGCCCACCAGAGTTTCAACTCCCATACACCATACATCTCTCCTTCTATCTCATTTCTCAAAGGGGAAATATTCCGTTTATATGCGCACCTCGTTCTATGGCACGGCACAGAAGTTTTGTGTATCAGAAAAACGCACAATAATGGTATCGTATGTGGGAATAAATAGCTTTAAAACACGAATGTTTTGCTTGATATGATTTCTAAGTGAAAACCGTGTTCATGAAATCATTTTTGATGACGTAATTATTTCTGCATTCTGTTATGATTTTTTCATTTTTCGAGAAACATTTTCACATTTTTAAGCTTTCTTCGTTCCCAATATTTTTTTTCGTGCATCGAGGGCTCGATATCGTTTCATAAACTAACAGTTTTTTTTTTTTGCCAGTAACGTTTAGAATATCGTTTGGTGCTGTCCAGCACTCTCGCTTCCATCAGCCAACGATTTTTTTTTGTGTTTCTCAATTACGTTTTCACGTACATTGAGAAAAAAAATTTTGTTCATCGAATTGAATTCAATTTGATGGACGAAAGATTGGTAGATCCAACTATTTTTTTCGTTGAATGCCTCATGATTTATTTTATTCAACAAAATCATCAAAAATCTTGTAAATCAATCAACTAAATCACCGGAGCAAAATATGTGGTTCGAACGACTGATATCATTTGTGTACTTGTGCATATTTATTCCTCGGATATCAATTATCGAATTAACTATAAACAGTAGTCGTTAAGGTGTATAAATGTTTAATTTTACAATAATTAATTTGTACGATATTTTGTATCATTCTTATAGATGCAACAATGTTCCGTTGGTTCGTTCAATAACTTGTTTCAGGATCCACAATTTATTTTGTCTCACATCAAAAATATTTTTATGTCCAAATCGTTTCGTATGCAAAGGTTTTTTCGGCACTTCCCGGGTGTAAAACTGGGTCTGTCCGTTTTTTCACCCCATTATTACACTCAAAAAATTCTGAAAAAACTCTTGCTACCCTTCGAAACCTTTAACTTGATATTTCAATCCTAAAATTGTAGAAAAATCAATTTATTCATATATTTTCTGTCGAATAAATGAAGCGACTTTGAGTCTTGGCTCAAACACGAAAAACCTAGGTTTAAAGACAAAAATCTGAATACTCTAGTGGAAAGAAACGAAGTTTGTTTAGATCGACAAATTTTTATTTCTTAATAAAACAAAAATCCGAGAAAATTAATGCCCATAAGAGACACGTCTAGTGACATGTGGCCTAAGGCCAAGAAACAAAATACTCCGTCAAATTAAATTCGGCATACATTTAATAAAAGAGAAATCGAGTTTCACACAGACCCGAATTACGATTTTCATTGAAAAAAAAAAAAGAAAAAAATCGTTACGGTAAATAACCAAAATTTGTCAACCCACAATTCCGATACAACGGCCATTTAAACGAGATGATCGCAATAAAATAGTTAGAACGATTAAATATTTTATGTACTTTTGGTCACAGGAGACATATGCGGGAGAGGGTTGGAGTAGGGGCTCACTTGGATACACATGAGCGAATATATCGTCGTGTATAATAATAGACGAAAGTCTGGGCCCGCTGTTTCTCTCTTTCTCTCTTTCTTTTTCTTACAGTCTGAGCCAATGTACCGCCGATTATCGATACCGCGGACTACGTTATTTATTACCTTGCATACAATATACAAAATACATACAATATATATATATATTTACACGCGTATGTGTATGTAAATATATATATATATATATACATATATATATTGTTACATGCATTGGCGAAACGTGACGGCGCGGGACACCCTCGTAAAGTGCTTCCAGTTCTGACTCAGTCGGGCGATTTTTGCCGAATCTCGAGAATGTCGATATAACTCTGACTCTCTTTGTCTCTCGAACGCGATATATAAAGCATGTAGGTTTACAATAGAATATAATAGGATATATATAGAGTGTATAGTTAACCGTGATGGTTGGCGGAACGGCAGCCATAAGCCACCGAACCGCGTCTAGAGAGTTTTTCCCCCCATCGTACAATCGTGTCTCTTACGTTCTCGTATAGATCTTCGAGGAAGATTAAGTCTCGAGATACAACAATAACTCTCGCTAATATTAGTCTTGGTTGCGGGTGCAATTACCATTCTTGCACAAATATCACACGATGTTTTCCTCCTGATGTCCCCCAACTATCTTTCGCTTAATGTCATCAACATATTTTATTGCATTTCAATGAAAACAACAATAATAGTTAACCAACCGTTGAATAGTTTTGTTGGCAAGATAGTAACGTTTGGTACAATGAAGCGAATCGTTAATATTCAAAAATGAACATCTTACGCTGTTTTATTGTTAAGATTTAACAAATTGGCCATTGTATCCGACGGGTGACCAAATAAAATGTTTCTTTCTAAATTCTATCTAGAGAAATGGTAACTGAGGTTTTTCCGGAAATCCAAAAACCTCTGTCTTCTGGTATGTCCAAAATAAAATATCGTCAATTAATTATTTCAATGATAATTGTCGTACAAAGCTCCTCCGGTGATTTTTCGAATCAGTTTTTCCGATCGCAGAGTTATCGAGGTAGGGACTAGGTAGAAACGAGATTTGCGACGAAAAAATAAATGGTAACTGGAAAAACACTTGTTGAAAAACAGTTTTTTTCACGAAGGTCCCATCAAGAGAGTGATTCTATAAAAATACTGAAAACTGCATGAGGTTTTGCATTTTTTTTAATAGAGCGACAATAGTCAGTTTCTTTGAACTTCAGCATTTATGTTTATTTTTCAACTAGTAGTGGAAGGTACATTTTTTTTAGTAAATAATTCGAATTAAGAGACTTACAGCTGTATCTCGAGTAGGCCTGCTGATGATGTCGAAATTGTTTGCATTCAGGCTTCATTCTCATTTATCTGAAATGAATCGGGTTGGAAGTATTCATTTTTTTACATTTGACCAGTGAGTAATAGTGTTGTGAAGAGGATCGGTAAAGTCTCGGAACAAGTACATTGACAGCTCTGTCGTCTGAATAAAACGATTCACGTGGTGGTGAAGGTAAAGAGCAGATTGATCCAAAAAACCAAAATCGTCTTTTATATTCAAATTTTTACTCGGAGCGTTCCATCGTGGGAGCAATTTTAAAAGAGAGAAGAGAAAATCTGAAAAATAAATTTTTTTTCTAATATATCAAATGGAATATTTTATTACAAACAATTTGACATATCAAAAATACACATTTGGCAAATTCTTAGTGAGATTCTAATTTTTTTATTTTGAAAATTCAGCCATTGGGACCTTATTTCCCTTGACCCTTCAGGATAAAGGTCTCTCGGCATTGTCAGGATAACTCATGACAAGTTCATCCGAAATGAGAAAAACCAAATATTTTCTCTTAGTATGTGAGTATAGCTCGTGCTTGGACGAAAAATAAAATTTTGATGAAAAAAAAAACAATAATAAAATGCTTCGTTCAAGCACTAGATAATCTTGTCTTGATGAAGTGTGCAAAATTTGAACAAGATCGGTTCATAACTTTTTGAGAAATCATGTCCACCGACTTCAAAAATAGAGTTTCGAGAAGAATTACCGTCCTCTGGCACTTAAAAAATGTTTAAATCAAAATTTCACAAAGTACTTGTAAACTGTTTACATTTTATATGTCAAATTGTTTGAATAAAATATGTCTTTGCATATATTAGAAAAAAGTTAGTAAAAATATGTTTTTATTGAGCTCTTGAAACCCATCTAACCTCTTACACACAAATCACACGATAAACAATCTCATTTTAAAATGACAGGATTTGCTATGTAACAAAATATACATTCTGATTCCACAATGACAAAATGTCTCATGTCACCATGGTCACCATGGTCAAAACGATAAAATGACAATAATTGCCTCGATTATATCGATTTTTGAGTACGTCAGTTGTCAGGAAGCATCGGCATGGACCAGATCAAATGAGGCTGGAAAACCACAGCATTCTCACTATGCCAGGATCCTTTTTTTTATTCCACCGTTTGAATAAGTATCGAAATACGGTTCTACCCTCAAAATGCAGATTCTAGCTTGAATCTTCTGGACTTCTAGCTCCGATTTCCCATCATTATTTCCTCAATTCAGCTTGTAACTCTCAACTCATACACCGACTGATTGTTCAGTTTTTTTTTTTTTTTTTTATTTTTTTATTTTGAATTCAGAATCTGCATTGAACAGAATCGTGTTGACGTTTTTGCGATCCTTACCAATTTCCGGAGTCGTTAAAGATCGAACGAGAGCAAGAGCGGACAGGGAGGATAAGAAAAATAGAGAAGGGGCCTTAAGGGGGGAAACCAGTTTAGGAGGCCGAAATTTTGTTTGTTTTTCGTGAATTTTTTACATATGGAATAAATAAACAGAATTTTTTTTTAATTTGAGAATATTTTATTCATGGTTTGAAATAGACTTGAGAATTTTTTGAAGCGATTTCCGCCGGAAACAGTGTCGCTAGATCATGGACGATTACCATCGGAGTATTTTGCTGGTGGGCATTCCTGTGGTTTCAATTTTCATCTGTAATCATCACAATTTTTTTTTTTCGTTAACAACATATTTCCTAAGAATATGAACCTGATTGTGTAAAAAAAAATTGAAAATTGCATTTTTTTGAGGTGTTTGAAGACAATGTTATGTTTTTATACCATATTTTTTCACCTTTTTCGCATAAAAAAACATATTTTTAATAATCATATAATTCCAGAATTAGGTTCATATTCTTAGGAAATATGTTGTTAACGAAAAAAAAAAATTGTGATGATTACAGATGAAAATTAAAACCACAGGAATGCCCACCAGCAAAATACTCCGATGGTAATCGTCCATGATCTAGTGACACTGTTTCCGGCGGAAATCGCTTCAAAAAATTCTCAAGTCTATTTCAAACCATGAATAAAATATTCTCAAATTAAAAAAAAATTCTGTTTATTTATTCCATATGTAAAAAATTCACGAAAAACAAACAAAATTTCGGCCTCCTAAACTGGTTTCCCCCCTTAAGGACCCAGGTGACTTATGGTGCAGCACGCAGATCGAGCAGCAAGTCGTCGTGTGGACTGCTCGGACGTTCTATATGCTTCAGCAGCTTTAACGAAGCAGCAGCAGCAGCAGCAGCAGATACAGTAATTGTTTCGTTCCATTCCCCTGTATTAAGTGCCTACATACTATTATCGTAACCTGTACTTTGTGCAGCACATATAGACGCAATAGCATGTAGTGTAATGACATAAAATAGAACGATCGTTGGTTCAACATAGTAAAACATTTCTCATTGATAGGACGCGTGCCTTTTAAGACCTCAGTGGTAGGCCAACAGGGAGAAGTTTAAACTGTATTAGCGCGAGCGTTTGATTTCGCACTAGTTGTTGGTCGAGCTTACGCTTTTCTATACGTCGATAAAAATTATATATACGTAGAGATTTTTGTTTGTATAGGAGGGAGATCAGGCCACGGACCGGTGACTGCGCATTTGGCTACAGCTCGAGATTACTCTCTGGATCAGGCGGTGTAACAAAAACAATGCAAAACTTGGACGGATATATCAGTGTGGGAGAGCGAGAAAGAACGAACGAGTCTATTGTTCGATCGAACGACTTCGCTCGCCCATATAACAGCAAAGAAATCGCGCGCGAGGCAGAATTTATAATGCTATTAATTGGCAACGTTTCCGCCCTTATATTTCAATCTATTTCACCTCACTCGTAGATTGTTACACTCTGTCTTGATAAATACGTAGCCACGTTCGATATGCTTTATCGAGTTTGAACATTTTTTGCATGATATTTTTGGGATTTTTCGTTTTTTAGGCGCAACTCAACTGCGCATCATGTTTCTCGAAATTTTGTCCATCATTTATTTTTTTTCTTTCGAAATAATTACGTTAATTGACAGATCGCAGTTGTTAACGTTTCGATTCTTTTCTGCCGTAATATATTTTTCTGTTAGGTTTTCTTGAACTCGGCATACATGGAAATCACGTAGATAGAACTTTTTGTCGGGAAAATTCATGGAATGTAGTTTATCAATTTAAGTAGTTAGGGCTAGTAGTAACATCGAAAAAAAATGCTTTTTCAAGATTTTTTTTTCAATCAGGTCTTATCATTTAGTGGAAAATATTTTCCCATATGAATAATCAATACTTCTAGTAGCTACAGTAAAATTTTCATGGAAAAATAATGATAAATGAGCGAGATGCTGTGAGCCTGCGAGGGGTCTAAAAAAAGATGTTACCCGGTGAACACCGCTGCCCATCACTGGATCATCCGAAACCAAAAAAATTAACGGCGATCATTAGTAAATCACATTGGGCCCAGGGTGGGGGAAGGGTTTACGAGAATTTCGAATTTTTACAAAATGGTGGATGGTCAAAGTCAACACTTGTTTTTAGACCAAAAATTCACTCATATTTTCAGTTATAAATATAAAACTATTCACCGCCGATAAAAATCCTTCGTTCATCCAGGGGACAATTATGTACAGAATAAGTGATACAAATTTCAAAACGGTCGGTCAAGCCGTCCTGAAGTTACGGTGATCACCGACTTTGCAAACGTGATTTCGAGAAAAATGCGTTCAAAATTTTAAGTACAATTGACATGTAGATAAAAAAATTATTTTTAGACTCACATTGAATCATCCTTTCCGGCACCATAAAGTGAACATTCCTGCACCTCAGAAGCTGTAGCAGAAGCGATTTTTTTTCTTATCGTCGAGCGCACAGCTGCCGCTACCTGTCTACTTTTACCTACTGGAGGTGTCTCCGCTCAAATTTGTTTATCTTCATGAATAATCCTCCGAATCGTCTAAAATTTTCAGAAAATACTTTCAAAATGCTGTACTTTGAGAAAATGCAAAAAACAAAAAAAAAACGATTATTTTGAAAATGCTGACCACCCCTTAACTATGTTTATTGATCTTTCATATTTTTTTCTATGTTGCTTTTATGCCTCCTGAACCATCTCGTTAATTTGACATCGACGATTTTTCATTATTGTCGAATCATTTAATTTTATAATTATTTCATTTTTATCATTAGTTTTATTATTATTGGATGATTTTTTTTATGAGTAATTTTGTTCCCCGGTATTGAGGCATTCAGGTTTTCGCAAGATTACGAAACTGCTAACTCGAAGAAATTTTTTCCAAAAAACTCTTTCTCAGTAGAAACGTCCTTCAGATTTTCTTTTACGGTGACATTATTACTTTGATCGTCGGAGGAGTCATTAATCCCTAGTATTATGCGCGGACTTAATCTATTTATTTTTATTCAAAAATTCTATTCCTAATACGTCGTTTAACATGAAAACGAGCATGAAAAATCTACTATTTGAAATTCCTGAAAAATCTACAGTTAGAATAAAAAATTAAAAAAAAAGCGAGTGTTTCGTTCGTAGAAAAACCAATTTAATATCTTGCCCG
Organism: Campoplex capitator; assembly: GCA_037576405.1. NCBI lineage: Eukaryota > Metazoa > Arthropoda > Insecta > Hymenoptera > Ichneumonidae > Campoplex > Campoplex capitator. Next base: position 454,680 of record JARBWI010000031.1, on the reverse strand, counting down.
TCGCGTTTAATCGAATCTTGATAATCCTGGTTGAATTATAATATCTACTTCGTGCCGAGTTCAAAATTAAAGAGCAACGACGCAAGAGACGAAAAAAATTCTCGTGGCAAAAACACATCAAGATTTTTTTCCAACTGTGGCGTCTCGAGTGATTGATTGAATTCGTTTACCTCGGCTATCATTAAAATCGCTAATAATCAACGAGGGTACAGAGCACGCTTTTGCCCGACTGACCAACCACTCTGAACTCGTTGCGAGAGTTTCGTAACGAGTGCGAAGGTGGTTTCAAGATCTTTTGATAATCAGTTGTAACTGCTTTTCTACACATGTAATATTAGGATAGATTGCACCGTAACTTAAACGCTAAAGCACCTCTCACGGTGTCATACCTATGATCATTTTCTTTTGATATTCTTATTAGTATCGTTATCACTTGCTTAATCATTTTTTTCTAATCATTCCCAATGAGAATACAGACAAGTAACTCCTGTATATTTCTTTTTTTTTCTCAATCACGATCGCTCGACATAACTCTGTGGAATGAGACTGCATTTCAATTAAATTTGTTATTTTTTTACACAAGTCTTCGATTTATAAAAAAAAAAAAAAAAAAAAAAAAAAAAAAACGGTCTGCCTTTTTCGAGAAATTGCGAATAACTATTTTCGATATAAAGTCAGAGAAATGAAGCACATTCAGAATATTGTATTTTGCCATTATATATTTATAATATTCCTGATTTGCTGAACTGCCATGCTGTAAAGTAATTGAAAAAAAAAAAAAATGTTGAAGAGTGGCACGAGCTCACGTTTTTTTGGAATCAACACGTTCTTCTTGTCCCAACAACATGCACTTTCTTGAGCATTTTTTTTTTCTCATTTCGGTTTTTTATTGCTTCTTATTTTCCCTTTTTTTAAACTCCTTTTTTGTTTTTTATTTTTTTATTTTTTTATTCGCTGATTCAACTCGGTCATCTCGACATTCATATCCGCTCGTTACGTCAAAAGCAAACGAGAATGTGGCGCCTGCTCGTGGATCGATCCGTAATTGGTACGTAATTGACGTAATTATCGAACGTTCACGATCAAGATCCGAACGCGTGCGCTTGTACGAGCCCTTTACTTATAAACGCTCCTAAGGACCGCTCAAATTATAGTCGCAAGTTATTTCTTATTGGATTAGTAACCACTCGCTTATGAGATGAAGCGATGTCTAGAACTGGGAAAGTCCCACCGAATTGATATCCAAGAATATGAATTTTTCTTCCAAAACTTTAGTGCATTTTTGTTCCGAGAATATTCGCTCTTTGACTTTCTGAATATTGATTTTTGACAAAATATTAAAAAATTTACGAACTGAGAAATGTGGTTGTTTCAGAAATTAGCAATCGGTGAATTTTATCTTAAGGAAGTTGTGATTATACACAGGCTGACCTCATTTTTCTATCTTCCTCTCTTCCTCTTTCCTCGTTCCGTCTCTGTTTTTTGTTCCGTTTAGTTGCCGCGCCAAAGGCTCGTGCGAGGAATTCGGCGAATTTTCATAAGTTAATTCGTTATATCTCATGAAATACGTGGTGAATCAGGTCCATTTTTTTTTCAAGTCACTGTCATGTGTAAATCAATATTTGATCAAATTTGCGACGAGCCATCATCTTTTTTACTACGCGATATTAAATATTTTCTCCCGTCAAAACAGTGATAGCCATAAGACTCTGTGCAATTTGAAGGTAACTTTACGATTTTTTATCTCGGAAAGTAAATGGTCAATCTTATCCAAATTTCACTGGTACACGCGGAATATGTTCAAGATGATGCTATTAAAATTTCAAAGATCTGCCATCTTTTTGAGATTCGAGCAAAACTTCCTTAATCTCAAGTGATGAACTTGTTAATTTTTTTTAAATGCATGAATTGTGTTTCAAACTTGCTATATTTTTCGAAACACATTATTCGTAGTTTCAGACAATCAGTATCAAACAAAAAATGTCAAAACGACGCCATTTCTGTTTCATTTCGGTGGGAAAAAAAAAAAAAAAATAATACATATTCGGGAAAATTAACGAATTTTTTATTTACAAAACGATCATGAATGACGCCGTTGCTTATTAACTGTTTTTGAAAAATTAACGAAAACAGTCTATCCTTTTACAGAAACTAATTATTTCATCGTTGGCACAAACTCGAGTTCAAACTGCGCATCAAGTTGTCATTTATATCGAGATCCACGAAAGCTATGTAACTAGATGCATGGCGCTTAAAAAATTTCGAAATGATGTCAACATTTATCAGTTGGGAAATGACGAAAGACAAGGAAGATTGGAATTAAATTACAATTCACTTCACAATGTCATTTAACAACACAAATAATTCGACAAAAGTACATAAACTAAAATGCAGTCCGGTTGGTACTGATTGGACGAAATATTCTTCATCGTATTTGTTGAAAAAGTAACTTTTTGCAGAGTTTGAATCTTATTTTAGGCGAAAATTGAACCATCATTTTCTCTCGAGTGCAAAAACACACAACAGAGTCGATTTGATCCCAAAAGTCATTCGATTAAATTGTGACAAAAAATTACCAGCTGGACAGGGAGACAGAATGATTAGGCGTGGAAAAAAAATTTGTTGCAGGAACATTTTTATTTGAAACTCAGTGCGCTTTTCACGATTTAACACTTATAATACACAGAATAACGAACATTTAACAAAATCCTTATCGATTCTTATGAACAAGATTAAGTTTTGATTACAACGTGTTTAAAACAAATCTTCAATCTGTCATCATCGATATTTGATCTCAAGTAATAATACCTCATATTTAAAATACTTCGATAAATGGTTGACGAGCACGAAATACCTCGTGTCCAGAACATCTCTTTCTTACGAGAGAGCATTGTTTCAATAACTTCAATTTTGTCAATCAAGTTAATATCATTGATTCGTTTGTTTTTTTGGGACTGTTTCTCTAGAAGTATTTTATATGTGGGATCATTTTTAAGGGGCACTAAATCTTATGTTTATTCGATTTCACAATAAAGACTGAATATAGGTAGCTGTCGCTGCACCTGTGGCGAGAAACATCCTCTTTGAGGTGAGTGTGAAATAACATTTTTTTTAGATTCAACTCGTTGCTGATCTAGTCGCACTGCTTAAATCGTTTACGTTGGTTGTGCAGCGAGACCTTTTCTTGGATTTACATAACGATTTTTTATTTTTTCGATCGGGCAGAAAAGTCACGTAGAATACATTGTAAAATTGATTTTCGGTGGCTCGAAATAAGATTTAAGAGAAGTTGAAAAAAAAAGTCTCGTTATGCTCACAATTTTTGTTATTCAGCACTCTCAATCAACGAAGCTTTTGTCTATAATTCCATTGTGACAATACAGAATATTCCCATTATACAATCACTTCTACTTTTACTTTTCATTTAAAAAAAAAAATTTTTTTTTCATCACTTTTTTGTTACTTTTTAGCTTTTAACATTTTTTTTTTTCATTTTTTAATCGATTTTTTAGGTTTTTTTTTTCTATTTTTAAGAAAAAGTAAAAAATTTACTTTTTAATACAGAAAACGAAAAACATTTATTCGATCTTTTTGAGACATTTTTCATTCTTCATAAGTAGACACTTGAATGGAAAATAATGTCAGCTTAAAAACTCATAGTGTATAGAGTAAAACCGAGAATAGAAATGGCCGTGACTTTTCGATTGCAAGCTTCTCTCTTTTTTATATTACATTGTAAAAGTTTCTTTGTTAAATATATTGTTTTTCGTTAGTCTTTTTTTTTCGTGAAATCTTTTTTTCATCAGATCTTCCTTGTTCTTAAATCTTTTTTGTATTCTTAATTTTTTTTCTTCTAATTTTGTATATTTTCTAGTTGAAACATTTTTCTCAAGCTTAAAGGCGATAAAAACGATTGCAAAGCGGAATAAAATTTTAATCATTATTCGTCATTCAGCAAATTAATTTCTATGACAAGCGTAGTTCCTAGCGTTCACAGCCTATCCCTTGAACTTAAAAAAAAATTTCTCATATTGTTTGTTCTTCAGAAGAACTATATTTGAGAGTACGTACACTTTTACGAATTGAACTTGATTTTTGTGCGAGTTTTTTGACTACCAAAAGTTAACCTCACACTCGAACCATCTCCCAAGAATAATCTCACAAGAATCCCGCAGCTTAACTAATTTTAATTTTCTACGAAAATTTTCGATATCGTTACAAATAATATGTTGCTTCGATTAAACAATTAATTTATCCGTTTGATACATTTTTGGGTACACTGAGAACTCGATTTTAGCAACAATAGCAGCACTGGCATGCAAACGAGGTTTTAAACTCACCGAAAAATGGAATCGCTGATAACAGTGATTTTTTTCACATTCAAAATGACTTAATGGATGTGTCATTCTAGATAAAATTGGAATTATTCAAAATTGGATAAAAACGATAGAAACATTGATAACTAACGTACAAACCGCATTTCCTGATATTAATAATCGTATTGCAGCACAGCTGATTTGACAAATTTAATTTGAAAAAGTTTAAGAAACACATAATTATAGTACGAGTAACAGACTTGTAACATTTGACTGTATATAATTTGATTCTTAGGAGTAAGATGAAGTTTCAGAAATTCGAAGTGAAGAAAAAAATGTTTTGGACGCATTTGATTTCGAGTGTCTGTTAAAAATACATCAAGCAATAACATCCCGAGAATAAAACCCTCGAGCCATTGCATTATGAAAGAAAATACTCCAAATGCACTGAGATAAAAAATCTGTGGATCGGAACCAATTTCGTTTTTCTCAAGCAAAATATTTCATTTATGTTCAACATATTTTGTTGAATACGTTCAACGAAAAATATTTCGACTGTGCAACAAAATATTTGATCGTGTCAACAAAGTTTCGTTTCAGTATAAAGAAGTTTTTTTTGTAATATTCGAAATTTTGTTGCCTAAAGAAAAAAAAATTGCTGAATACGTGCAACAAAATATTTTTCTTCATACCTCGGTTTCTTTTGTTTACGCTGGTTATTCATAATTTGAAGCATCATATAAAAGGACAAAAATCAAAATATCTGTCTGTCAATGAAAATCCACATAATTTATTCGAAAACTGCGTATTTCATGGTGACATAATTAACAATTTTTATTATGCATGTGACCATGGTAAACATGAAAAAAAATAATGTACGCATTAATACTATTGATAATTTGCATTTTACGTTTGTTTAATTTTAAAAAAATTATGTTTGTTTAATTCATTTGGATGCTTGTTTCATTTTAAAAATGTTCATGTTTGATAAATTAAAAAATTTTTCTGATTAAATGTTTAATTGTGACATAATTAACAATTTTTATTATGCATGTGACCATGGTAAAAATGAAAAAAAATAATGTACGCATTAATACTATTGATAATTTGCATTTTACGTTTGTTTAATTTTAAAAAAATTATGGTTGTTTAATTCATTTGGATGCTTGTTTCATTTTAAAAATGTTCATGTTTGATAAATTAAAAAAATTTTCTGATTAAATGTTTAATTGTCTACATTGGTTTTTTTTTTATTATTTATATATATTTTATTAAAAAAAAAATAATGTACGCATTAATAATATTGTTAATTTGCATTTTACATTTGTTTAATTTAAAACATTTATGTTTGTTCAATTCAAACAAATTTTGTTTGTTTAATTTGAAAAATTTTCATGTTGAATTTTACAAATTTTCATGTTAGTTGAATTAACAAATTTTCACATTTGTTGAATTTAAAAATTTTCGTGTTTGTTAAATTTTAAAAAATTTCCGATAGAATGTTCAATTGTCTACATAGGTTTTTTTTTATTTGATGCCTGCCCCCCCCCCCCCCCCCCCCCGACCAGCAGCACTCGCTTCGCTCGTGCCGCAAATGTCGGGGGCAGGCATCAATTTTTTTTTTGATGTAGTACATTTAATATTTTGTCTCCGTACTTTCGACCGGCTATGAAGAAAAATAGTATACACCACACGGGCAGAAGTTTGACGCGCAGTGCAGGAATCTCAACTTTCTGCCCTTGTAGTGTAATATACTATTGATAATTTCAGCAAAACTTCGTTTTCAGTGTTGAAACAAATTAAACCATTCATACATCCGATCGATTACTGTTTAGTCAATTTAATAATCGAAGTTCAAACAAATATTTATTAGAGCAACCGAAAAGTACGCATCAGCACATCAATAATACCAAGAACAAAATTAATTGACTCCTGTGATTTCATTAATTGCATATAAATATTTTCTTGATTTTGTTGAATAAACTAAACTATTCGCAACTCAATAAAAGAAAATTTTGGAACCACCAAATTTTCATCCAAAAAATTCAACTCAGTGAGATTTTTTTTTCTATTTTTTTCTTTTTTTTCTAATTTTTTTCTATTTTTCAAATTTTTCTAATTTTTTTTCTATTTTTTAAATTATTTTTTTCGTATTTTTTTTTATTTTTTTATTTTTATTTTTTTAGAATTTTTTTAGATTTAGATTTTTTTTAGATTAAATTAGATTCGATTAGATTAGATTAGATTAGATTTAGATAGGTAGGAAATAAAAATTTAGAATTAGAAGAAAGAAAAATTATTTTCTACATTTCTTATTACGACTTTGAGTTATTAAAAATGATTAATTTATCATCATTGTTATTATTGATCAATTAAATTATTGAAAAATTATTTAAAATGTTTTCATTATTAGATGTTGACAAAATTTATAAAATATATTCGAAAAAATGGAAATATACTCATGTATGAGTTGACAATCATTTATCACTGTAATCTGTTGATATTTATAAGAAATAATTTATCTAAATTTTTTCGCTCAGAGGTATTTCCGATCGAAGTTAATTTCGTACGCGTTCTTCTTGCTCGTGTCTGATTTCCGTTGTTCAAGATTTCTGACCAGAAGAGTTTTAACGCGCTCTACTATGTTTGACATTGTATTTTGTTTTAATATTTTCTCAAGGCTTCACACATTATTACGAACAGACGATAAGAATTGAAAAGATTTTTGTAGAATTCAAAAACTTGTGTGTGCACAGATCTGTTCATTTCTCAAAGACAAAAAGGATTTTTGCTCATCTCTTTTGGACGCTCAATATTTAACGTTGACCCTTTACTTCCGTTCAAGAGTGCAGATACGACGAAGAGTAGTTCGATCGCGTTGTGATCACCAGATCGTCTCGAGAATAATTTCTCTGCTCCGATATGGACATCCAAGGAAAGTGGCAGAAGGCGATTTGACGATGTGAGCTTTTCCATGATCCCCCACTAGAAGAGAACGAACCAACGTGTAAGTCCTCGATTCAATGGTCATGCGGATAATCCTATATAATGTGGAAATGTTCATTAGAGAATTAATCGGGAATCGTGCAATACTGGTATTGTGCGAAAACGATTTCAAATACATTTTGCATTTCAATCTAATCTGATGGACTATTATAAGGGTTAACTTGAAACAAACGATTTGAATAGTGATATATCCAAGTGAAACCATACTTACTTCTTATTGGACTTGAATGACGATGAATTGTAGAGTTGATCCTTAGTGAGCTTTATTCAGTGTTGGAAAAGAAAGGAAAAAGTGGATTTTTCATGTGATTTGTTTTTTTTAACTTTACAACGTTTTGAAATGTCCGAAAGTTCAGGACTCTTGGATGTTCGCTCAAGGATTACGACATTTAATTAACGAAGGGAAAAGGAGGGGGTGGTGGCGGTCGCCTTTTCGATTTTATGTAAACCGATATTTTATGAAAAACGATTTCGCCAATAAAAACCACAAACGATAGTGATAAGCTGAAGACACCAAATGCTATCAGCTGTTTAAGAAGAAGGTCCTCGTCGATTAATATATCTTCGAGATCATAAATTTGGTCCCGTCCAGTGTCGTCCGGAAACTCTTTTGCTATAAGTCCAGTGCTATGCAATCGCTGGATCAGTTTATCGAGACTCGCACGATACGGTGATCCTTTGCCCACGAGAAAACCAGAATAGTCGTAGAAAAAGCATGGCTCAGCAATTTTTATGGTAGCACGTCCGTCACTTTTCGTGTTTTCGATTACTATTTTTGCCCAATTTTCGTTCATGAAGCACGTTGTATTTTTGTAACGAACCAGTTGATCAACGCACGAATCCAAATCATCCGATTGAACGGTTTTGTTCTTCAAATTTTTCAAGGGACCATTGAACAAGTCGCCAAGAGTTTGGAAATCAAGAGGAAGGACGTAGGGTACCAATCCCGAGTTGTCAAGATCCTCCAACGTATTGAATTCAACCTCACCTCGTTTTTCAAATTGAATGTCCGTTAATCCGGCATAAATCATCGATGAATACATGGTGAATATGGCAAGCAGGCAGGTGAACATGATACGCTCGACATTACTGCGAGGTTGTTGGGCGATTGAAAATCCAAAAAGGACCCGTCCGATATTGAATATTTGCCAAGGATATGTTTTAATTCGTAGTAATCGCATGAAAAGCCAGAAAACCAAAATAATGCCGATAATGAAGAAATACGTTTTGTAGAAATTCGAGGACACATGGAAGTCGGACTCCAATGTTGGAATAACGGGCACGGTAGCACAGAATCTCGCTGCTCTTATCGGTGTCGTACGTTGCGTATCGTTCCAGCTCCTTGCGAAATACGCATACAAGAATGGCATGAGATCCAGGTTATCCAATTCCGCGTTGGTATAGATAGAACGCCAGACATCCAGATCATCTAAATCCCGTGCAGGAACATCTTGCAGGGAAGCGTTGAGCATTTGTGCGAGTGTACGTAGCAGCCGATATTTGTTATCCTCTTCGTTTTTGTATACTCTCAGCGGGTAACCCCACATGTTGGTAATGTCGTTCCAAAATGACTGGACAAGGTTTCGCGTCCAATTCTTCTTAGTGTATTCCTTCTTGAACGGATTGAGCTGATGAAGAACTGGTACAATAACTGGTCGTTCGATAAGAATCGTACGTCTCACCACTTTCGGTTCAACCAATTCGATGATGGGTAAATCAATGATTTTCTTCGTCGATGCGTATCGCAACACTTCCTCGAATTTGTCACTTGGCTTCCGACCAGAATACACGATCAAATATTTTGGGTTATAGTGATAAGCCGCCATTTTTGCTACCGCGTCGATAAATTTTTTCGTCATTTCAATCGGAAAATCGTCGCGCGATTGAATCACGAGAACAAACAGAGTCGCCGAAGTTTCGATCGGAGTCCGCGTACCAGTCGTTTCATCGGGGACCGAATTCATCGGAAGTTCAAAATCATCCCCGAAATTAATTCTCAACGTAGGCAATGTTTCCAGCACCTTGATGAACAATTCGTCGATTAATCGACTTTCGAAGAAGTCGTCATCGTCGAGTCTCGTCATCAATTTCACTTGACGAATGCCCAAATCTTCTGCTCGTTTAGTCACATCATTCGACCAGTCGGTAGAGTGGACGAAATTTAGGGACGACCCGAGTAACCAGAGCGCACAAAATATCCCGATAATATTCATTTCTTTTTTTTTTTTATCAATTGTTCCCGGCGATGTCAAATCGTCAACTGAAAGTCCGTCCAAGATGTTTCCGGTAATATGGACATTGCTGTAACCTATTTTGTCATCGATCCATCGAAAGTTATCATTTCAGCATTTTTCCGAAGTCACGAGTATAAGAAAATTGAGGATTTTGTCACCCCCTGGGGATCTCCCCACTAGCAGCAGCGCATAGTACGAGTTTTTATTACATGCTCGACGGATATACAGAGTTCAAATTTTTTTCGTATGATCGTATGGGTACCATGGAAACTTGTCCGACCTTTCGTGTTTCCTTAGAAACTCTGCTGGCTACACTTAAAAATTGACGTCATCAGGGGCCACGTATGATGCGGACAATCGATTCTTGAGTTCGTGTGGACATTCCACGTATCTTTTTTGTCACGATTGCAAATTTCGAGCATAAATTCATTTTTTTCATAACAGACAAAATAAAATATGAGAAATTGAATTTATTAGAAGTTACATTAACAAAAACGGAGCGATTCGGTCGTACGAACTCAAAATTATGTTGTTTGATTGCTTTACTTGAAGCGTCATTCTAAAAAGATGGCAGTCAATTGGATGAAGTTTCATCAATTTTAAATAAGATCCTTTCAAATGAAGTGGCCATCTTTGCACTGAACCTGGCATTTTGTGCTCTGCAAATGATACCACGTAGATTACATCGAATCATACATTCGTTACTTTACATTTGTCTTAAGGAGTTTCGGTACAAAAGTCAAAATGTTAAAAAATTGATCAAACTTGGTGATAATGTTCTTCAACATCAAGTATGAAAACACAAATTTTTTCAAAATTTTCTTCCACTTAGTTATCGAGTAATTACGCATTAAAACAGATTTCTTATGCCCGAAGTGTATACCTATATATATGGAAATGCTATGCTTATCCACGTGAACATTAGTCTTCAATTACTCGATAACTGTGTAGAAGAAAAATCTGAAAAAATTTGTATTGTCGAATTTGTCACTAAAGAATATGTTCACCAAATTTTATAAAATTCTGAACTTTTTGAAATTTTTTATGTTTCCAACATGGTTTTTTTTAAGATTTTTTTTTCAAATACGCCATTTCGAGTCAGGAGTTTATTTTTGTTTTTTTTTTTACACAACTTCAATTTTACACTTTTTTTCATTATTTTTTTATTTGTTGAACACAAATCATTTTTAAAGTCGGTGGAGACACGATTTCTTAAAAACTAATGCACTGATCTTATTGAAATTTTGCACGGTTCTCCAAATATGATTGACTAGTGATTGAACGAAGGTTTGTTTTTCTCAATTACGACTAATATTACAAGCAGGCTTTACGTATAGTGCAAATTGTCCCGAAAATTGTACTGTTTTGCATATAACTCTGGCAAATATTAAATAATTGTTTTTCTTTGTCGAATCTTTCGTTCAATCCCGAACTATACTTGTCTACTAGCAAAAAAAAAATTGGTTTTTTTATATTACATGAAGCTATTATGAGTTTTTTATGTGCTCAAAATTTTCAGTGAAATAATTTATATATTAATATATTTAATAAATAGAATAAATAAGCTTTTTCGACCTTCGATACCCATGTAACTTCAATGTCGCTCAACATAAACCTACAATGCTTATTGAACTTTTTCAAAGTTTAAACGAAAAAAAAAAAACAAAACAAAACAAAACAAAAATTTAATCAGTTTTATCCATTTTTCACACTCCAGTGCTCGTCGTAATTGCTGCTATGAATTTTAGCGTAAAATTTCTTTCACATCGATTTTTATTCTGCATGGATAAAAAAAAAGCCAACATTGTCGACTTACGTTGGGTCCATTGGCGATCACAAGGCAAACCGGACATTGCGTTAACATTGCTATTTATATACACGTTTGTGTCGGTACGGCCTCGTCTGGGCCCAGAAAGCATTGTTCGATAATGCTCGCGTTTAAATCCTCGTGCGTCCTGGCAATATCGTGATTATTTTACACGAGGATATATGAAAAGAGTGGCATAATATACAACCATAGGTTTCCTGACTGACGCGACTGGCGCCCGCCTCGAAGTCCTTCTCGCAATAAAACGATCTTTCCGAGATGTCTGGGACGTTTCATCTTTTAACATTTCTCGAAATTTATTTTCCTTCTAAACAATAAATTCAATTCTGTTCGTTTATTATTTTGGGAATGAAATTAGAAAAAAAAACTGAGTCTTGAATAAAATTATACAATTTTGAAAATATTTCATTTAGGGTTAACTTTTTTTGCAAATAATACCAATCGTCATACCTCAGTCGTTGTATTCTTATTTCTATTCGATTTTTGCAAAAAATATATGCACTTGGAACGATATTTTTTTTGAAATATTTAAATATTTTGTTGCAGGTATTGAACAAAATTTTAGGCTTCAAGCAACAAAATTTCGAATATTACAACAAAACTTTTTTATTATACTAAAACGAAACTTTGTTGACACGATAAAATATTTTGTTGCCTTGTCGAAATATTTTGTTGAACGTATTCTACAAAATATTTCAAGATTTCATACAAATTTCGTTTTTACTGTACAATCAATTTATATTTCTCGAAGACTGTGAATTGTTAAGAGAATATAATTTAACAGAATAGTAAGAATTTTCAATCAGCGATATTTAAACCAAAAGTATTATTCCGTAAAAAATTTTTTCGGCTCTTCCAACATTAAAATGATCAGCTTTCGGTATCTTTTTATAATAAAAAATGAATTTTATCCACGTTTTTCAAACTTTCCAACATCACTAGTAACCATCCAGTGAAACTGGCGCGGTATAATGATTGGGAATACTTGGAGAGTTTCGGTACAAAAGGCAAAATGTTAAGAAATTCATCAAATTTGGTGATAATGTTCTTCAACATCAAGTATGAAATCACATTTTTTTTCAAAATTGTCTTCTACTCAGTTATCGAGTAATTATGCACTGAAGCAGATTTCTTATGCCCGGAATGTATACCTATATATATGGAAACTCTATGCTTATACACATGAACTTTAGTCTTCAATTACTCGATATCTGTGTAGAAGAAAAATCTGAAAAAATTTGTATTGTCAAATTTGGCACTAAAGTATATGTTCACCAAATTTTATAAAATTCTTAACTTTTTGAATAATTTTTTTTATGTTTTTAACATGGTTTAGCATGGCAACATTGTATCGCTTGTACCGAAACTCCTTAAGTTCGTACTTCGAAGTTGCTCTCGGTTCGTAAAACCATGAACTTTGGATTTTTTTTTGTTTTTTCAATTAATTTTTTTTTCTATTCATCTCGAGAGGAAATTCATTCTCGCCCTTCCGCACGGGGGGTGGAGACCGAGCGGGAACTTCATATTGTGCGAACGCATGAACGAAAGCCGAGAGATTAAAACAACGAGGCGTTAGTGTCGACTTCGGGAGAAAGAGAGAAAATAAATCTGTTCGATCTGCATCCATCGTGCTCTGTTCGTCTCATGAGTCTGTTCGGGCCTATTTCTTGTTGCGTCACGAGCTATCACGCACAATGGGACCTCCACGCGGTTGTGTTGCAACAGCGGGTGTTTGATATCGCACAAAACATGAATTCATTCTGCGATACCTGGTGCCTGAGACATTATTTATAAGAAAATTTATCGATTCTTGTTTCATAGGACGAAATATCTTTGGAATCTTTCATAATGATAAAACACTTTTTCTTCCAGAACTTATGAATACTGACACATCCATCAAGAATGTGGCTTAAAATTTTTAAAGCAAAATTCGAAAAAATTTCGAATTCTTCTTCGTAAACTTTTACTTTTTTTTACGTGCTCTTTGTTAAAATTATATTTAGATCTGTATAAAACTGCGTTTTGAGAAATAGCGTAACGAAAATATCGAACGAGTCCGATAGCATCTGAACGTTTACGTGCGAATATTATTGCAAATCGATGAGTTTCCATTATTACTGCGAATGTTAACATTTTTCTGAAATTTAAAATGAAAAAAAAAAAATGATTCACTCGATAATTTGTCCAAATATGAAAAAGCGACAAGAAGCGATAAACTCACTCTACGACGTTTTGAATAAGTAACGAAGTTACTTATTGCCATTGTGTAAAATATTATGAAAAACAATTAGCTCCAGTTAGTCAAAACTCGCAATCTTTTATCCTCAAAATATTTCGATTTAAGAAATCATAAGAATGGATTTATTTCAATCGACTCGAAGGTATCCACAAATAAAATCGTTAGCGAATGGAAACTTGAGAAAAAAAAATATTTTCTCGATGCTTCAAATATTTGTTTTTGGATTTAATCAACTTAAAGTTGAAGAAACATGAAAAGGGCAATCATTAAGTGATGAGAAATTGAAAAATCCCTTTAACTATGTAGCTGACGAACAATTAAGTTGAATCATCTCAATTTTTTCAATAACAACAGAAACAAATGTAACTGAGAATATTTTTGGTAGAATCCTATTCAACGAAAGAGCAAGAAAAATCACTGTTTCAATGAGCTTCTTAAAGGGGGAGGTATAGTTGGAATTTTCGAAAAACCAATTATTTTTTTTCATTTTCTAAAAGTATAATATCTTACGAGTACTTTCCGACCAATTGAATGTAAATCGGACCATTATTCACCGAAATACATGTATTCGAGTCGAGAACGCTATATAACCGGTGATCCCTGCAAAACACTCGAGAGGCGAGGATAGCTCGCCGACAGCTGAAAATGTCTTCAGATGCAGCTAATAAAGCGTAGGAAGGCGAACTATATGGCCCAGGAATAGACGACGCGATGTAAGTTGGAAAAAAAAAATTTTATCTGCATGCAAATCGTACTCAAAACTTTAAACTCGTTTTTCTCGAAACCATGTTTTCGAAGTCGGTGATCACTGTGACTCGAGAACGGCTTTACCGATCGGGTTGAGATTCATATCACTTCTTCTATACATAGTTGTCCTCCGGATGAACGAAGGATTTTTGTTTCGGAGAATTATTATTTTTTTTATAGTCAAAAATGTAAGTGAAATTTTGGTTAAAACAACACTTTTGACTTTCAACGGCCGCCATTTTGTGAAAAATGGAAATTTTTGAAAATCCTTCGTTCAACCGGAGCATTATATCATTAACTAAAGATCCCCTCCTGATGTTTTGGTTTCAGATAATCCGTTACAGCACGAGACTGATCACCGGAAAATCTGTTTTTTTTTGCAGCGTCCTGGGCCATTGATGATTATCGGCTTATTTTGAAATATATTTCTTTGAAAAAATTGCAATGTTTACATTAAATATATATTTTTTAAACGGAAGAACTTTTTTTGTAAATTATTTTATCGTTTGGCCAAAAAAAATCGGACAAAAGGCTTTTTTTTAACGTTCTAACTATACCTCCTTCTTTTAAGGAAGTCCCGCTCCCACTTTGAGGGACGCGTGAAGCGCCAGGGGGTTGGCGCAATGCGGCCAACCTGATTTTTCTCTCGACGGAATTCGACAAATTTTCATAAGTTAATTCGTTATATCTCATGAAATACGCGGTACATCGGATCCATTTTTTTCCCGTATCACTGTAATGGATAGATCAATACTTGATCGAATTTGCGATAAGCCGTCATCTTTTTCACTACATAATATTGAATAATTTCTTTCGTCAAAGCAGTAATAGCCATAAGACTCCGTGCAATTTGAAGGTAACTTTACGATTTGATATCTCCGAAAGTAGGCGGTCAATCTTATTCAAATTTTGCTGGTACACGGGGAATATGTTCAAGAAAGTGCTATTAAAATTTCAAAGACCTGCCATCGTTTTGAGATTTCAGCAGAACTTCTTTAAATAAGAATAATTGATAAATAAAAAGACGTAACAGTATGGAACGCGCCTACATTAGATGGCTAACTATTCTCCCAAGAGGTATGTCGTGGGTGAGAATTTTTCATTTTCCTACCACTTTTGAAAGGAACAATGAAATTTATCGAAGAAAGTAAATAGGCGATTCTAAGAGTATCTGCTAACTGGGATAATTATTCGACGGAAGCTTCTTCTTGGGTTGTTCGAGAAAATTTTACCGTGAACCTGAGAGTAAATTTACTTCGAGACAAGGGTATATATACAGCGGTACACGTTGTCCAGAAGTCCGTTATCCTTTCCCCTCGTAATTTTAATATAACCACGAGAAGTATAAGGCGGCGGCGGCGTCGTCTCGTGAGGGGCCATTAGTTACCATTATTATCATTCGTTAGGTACGTCTCCCGCCGTTCGAGCACCAGCTCTCGTGTGGCAGAGCAAATTGCTCGTTAATCTCGTGAGGAACTAGTACATTGCTTTCTCGTTTCGAATATACACATGATGTGCTCTCGATCCTCCCTCCGCAGTAGTCTCGTTACGGAGCCAATAGAACAACGAGAACGTAAAAGGAAAACACGAGCTTAAAAAAAAAAACAACGATCCAACTATCGCCATTAAAATTCGATACATTTTTCTCCTCCGAATATTAACGAGACTTTCGCGATTTTTTTTCAACATTTTTTACTCGAATGCATTCGGACCCAGAATCGAAAAAATTAATTGTTGTTGAATCGAA
This sequence comes from Campoplex capitator, assembly GCA_037576405.1. Taxonomy (NCBI): domain Eukaryota; kingdom Metazoa; phylum Arthropoda; class Insecta; order Hymenoptera; family Ichneumonidae; genus Campoplex; species Campoplex capitator. Next base: position 438,563 of record JARBWI010000031.1, on the reverse strand, counting down.
TTTTTTTTTTTTTATTAATAATCGACCAATTTTACTTCATTTTTTCACATACGCGTGATAATTTTCAAAGCGTTTCTTCTGTTTTCGAAGTTTATTGATTAAATTGATAAAACATCGCGGATTTTTTATTTTTTTTTGCATCAGGAAAATTTTTCTCCGCACATCAGAGTTTTTGAAGTCATTTAATAAAGTTTTTTTAAAATAAATATTACAATTTTAATTTAATCTTCATAATTTCTTCGCGATTGAACTTTTCGAGATTTTTATTCAGTCGCTATGTGCTGAATTCCCGATGGAATTAAATTTGTAACTGAAAACGTGTTCGTGAAATATTTGTAAGAATAATTAAGTGAATGCAGCCACAATTGTTTTCCGAAAAAAAAAAAAAAACTTTCGTCTCCATGGGAAAATAATTGCCATTGTGATTTTGAAATTTCTCAGCTTTGGAACATTCTCGAAGATTTGAAAAAGAAAATCGTTGCGAAAGCAATCCTTTAAGAGTGTACCGGCTTTGTCCGTTCTTCGTAAAGTTATCTGCGTCCTTATTAACCAGAAGCGTTTCCGAGATTGTACTGCGCAGTCCAGTTTATGCCACGGACCCCCGTGTAATAAAGTTAGGTATTTATACACCCGGCGTACACTGTAATTGGCAACGATACGTACAAACGAACTCTATTTCCAGTAGCATATCTCTATACCGTATAAATACTTATTTACGTTGATTTACACACATTAGAACAATTAAAGAAACTTTTTCTCAAATCGTTTTCACTCATTGAGATATACTCGAAGTTTCCAATGACATAATCGATTACAAAAAGTCTTCTCAAAATCAGAGCTGTCAAAACACTTATTCGAAATGCAATTAACCTTGGTTAATTATTAATATTTGTTGTAAAAAGAAAAAATAGTTTATTTGACTGCAGATATTCTTGGACTATTTTACTGTTTTTTTTTTCTATGGGTGTTTTGTATTTTGCCAAATTTCTCGTAACTGAAATCAAACCCCCGGGATCGCTGAATCGGAATTTGGTGTTAGATTTTTTATATGAAAAAAAAAATCGATAAATTTTAACGCATCTGGATGAAGAATGTTTTTTCAAAGAGAATGACGTGTTAAGACAGCGATTGAATCGTGAAGTTCCTTCGAGTTGTTTCGCATATCGGGAACAAGAGTTTAATTGAAGACTGCGAATATACTGAAAAAATTATTTTAATTTTTCATAGAATTCAACATTGTTGAGGCTTGGTAAAAGGAATAGTAGATTTTCTACGAACTTGGAAATTGCTAGTCAATATTACACGTGTCGATTGTCAATATCTATTTTGGGGTGAACGGGTTAGTGATGACAAAGGTTGCCGGGTAACGTAATGCAGGAAAGAATTAAGTTTTATGTTCGTGAAAGGTCGGACTTGTTTGAATAACATCACAGGTCAGTAAAATGTCCACTAATAATGTTATTGAGCGTGAAATGTAATGCTTCGCGTCGCTTTGGAAACGGTGAAGGTTGCAGAACGAGCCCTGAATTTCAGCACGTGGACGAAAATATGGGGCAACATCGATTACAGCTTCTAAAGAATGGGTACGAAAATAACGAAAAAAAAACTGACTTCAAGTCCTGAGAAGTAATGAAAAAATTTTTCAAGTAATTAATCTGACATTGACGTTAATGTTTTTCGATTTTTATCATTTCTTGTGTGCTTGACACCAATTTGAATTTTCGAAAATAACTTGACAACTACGCTGCATTATCTTGAAAGATTTTCTTCCTTTATTTGTCAGGAGTTACTTCGAAGGACATTTTTACTTTTTTCAAAAAATTATTTTCGATTTTTGTTGGTTTTCCTCGAAAAAATCCATGGTCACAACGAATGTCAAGTTTTCAAATTTATCTTTTCAACATACGAAATGATTTGATCACGAATATGTCATAGAAAGCTTCATACCACTTTATGGTCGTACGGGTGGTGCTGCGGTGACGCGAGAGCGCTCCGTTCGTAGCCCTCTGGCTGATTTCTGCCGTACCAGAAATCACGTCAACGGATAAGCTGTCCCGCTACAGTACATGCATAAACAATAGAAGGAACTGGGCAATTTGGGAACTCCTTTTTAAAGCTTTTCCGAGATTGCATGAAAAATGCACATTAAAATAAACATAAAAATGAAAAAATAGTGACACAGCCACAGCCAATTAGATTTCACCTATTCATGTCATCACCTATACGATTTCAACGCGCGTCTCGCGCCTGATAACATCTCGCCTAACATCATTTTTGATAATAAAACGAATCTCAACATTTTTTGAACCGTTAGATGAATTTAAAAAAGTAAATAATGTATAAAAAATTATTCTTTATCATTTACTTACTTGAGTTTTAATAAAAGTTGCCTTTTTACGAAATTGATGGAGAATAATTATCCTTCGCTAGCGATGAAAAGGAACAGCTGATTCACGCATCACAGTTCAATTTTATAAAAAGAGACCAGGCGATTTGAGCGTGCCCTTCGCTCGCAATAATTTCTTGTCTAACGTTATTTTTAATTATAAAATAAACTAAAATTTCTCTTTTGCGAAATTTATTGAGAATAATTTTTCCTCGTTATTGTTATTCTCGATGCACGACTTTTCGAGAAAGAATCTGAGTTGTCATAGACATATGAAAAACCAGCTGTCATTGTAACATTTGAGAGCAGACAGATTTGAGAGAGAGAGTCGTTCTTGGACTACGTGTAATGACATAGCGAATCAATTAGAATCGCGGAAGAGCGATGACAATAAACAGCCAATTCACGCGTCATAACCCTACTTTATAAAAAGGGATTAGTACATTTCTCTCATTGTTATTTTTTTTTTATTTTTATTTTCTCAGTACGTTTTTTCTGCTAATTTTTGTTTTCTGCAACCTTCACCGTTTCCAATAGCGACAGAAAACATAACTTCACACATACAATTACATTAGCAATGGATATTTTTCTCGGCTTGTGGTGTTATTCAAACAAGTCCGACCTTCTATGCTCGTGAAATTGAATTCTCACCTACTTTCTGTTACCGGGGACAACCTTTGTCATCGTTAACCCGTACGCTTCGGAAATCGATCTTAACGAACGACACGTGTAATATCAACAAATAATTTCCAAGTTCACAGAAACTGTACCGGGCCTTTTCGTAAAATATCAAAACTTTCTAATGCCTCGGGAAAAAAAATCTTTCGAAGATTTTCGAAGTCACTTAACATACACTTGTAACGACGAGCAAAAGGGTTTAATATGCCAAACTTCATACTGATTGAAAATTTCACATTTGATCCTAGAATTTTTTATGTTAATACTTCAATATTTAGTTTTTATGACGATGAAGAATTTACAGAAGAGCTTACACTCGTGTAGGAATATCTAAACAAACAATTTTATGGAAGGAATGATAATGTTGGCTGATGCGGCTTATTTAACACGATTTTATTAAGGAGTAAGGCTGGTCACCATCTTCGAAAAATCGTTTTTTTTTAATTTATTTTTCGCATTTTCTCAAAGTACAGCATTTGTAAAGTATTTTCTGAAAATTTTAGACAAATTTTTTTATCTACATGTCAATTGTACTTAAAATTTTGAACGCATTTTTCTCGAAATCACGTTTGCAAAGTCGGTGATAACTGTAACTCCAGAACGGCTTGACCGATCATTTTGAAATTTGTATCACTTATTCTGTACATAATTTTTCCCTGGATGGACGAAGGATTTTTATCGGCGGTGAATAGTTTTTTTATTTATAACTGAAAATATGAGTGAATTTTTGGTCGAAAAACAAGTTTTGACTTTAAACATCCGCCATTTTGTAAAAATTCGAAATTCTCGTTAACCCTTCGGCCACTCTGGGCCCAATGTGATTTACTAATGATCGCCGTTAATTTTTTTGGTTTCAGATGATTGAGTGATGAGCAGCGGTGTTCACCGCATAACATTTTTTTTGTTGACCCCTCGCAGGCTGACTGCATCTCTCTTATTTATCATTATTTTTCCATGAAAATTTTACTGTAGCTACTAGAAATATTGTTTATTCATATTGAAAAATATTTTCCACTAAATGATAAAAAAAAAAATCTCGAAGAAAGCGTTTTTACGGTGTTACAAGTAGCCCTCACTCCTCAATACTTATCTACAACATTTTATGCTCATTATTACATGAAATCAAAATTTGCATAGATTCAAAGAAGATTACTTTTTTTCATTCATTTTTACCAAATCACATAACTCTAAAAATATGATTTAATAAAATTTGAGCCCCGATGATCGTCGTATCTTCCGGTATTGTGGACTCTGTTTCCGAAGAAGATTCCATTTGTACGAAAGTAACAATTTCCAATCGTACATTTTCCGGTATCAATTCAGAACGAATCATCTAATTTTGATGATCTTTTTCCAGCTCTTTTTAATGATTGCCAGAAAAATGAAAATACGATTATTTAAAAGGCGCTTAAAATAGAATATTCCTTTGAAGAATATAAAGATGACGCCTCGACCTGATTCGTATCGCGTGTTTCTTCATTCTGATATTACTTTCTTAGTCGAGAACGTAGCATCATCGTTTGTCGAAGGATCGATGCGTAATCTCTCGAGGTATGATCCCTGGCTACTGTGCACGAGATTCTCGCGAGCAGCTAAAACACGGGCGTTAATTTTCGATTCCTCTTTCTTTTATCTTCGAGTAACATGGCTGCTATGCTACGCGGCGAATAATGTTACAGGCTACCCAATACTTGTAGCTATTATATCTTCCGTATGGCTGGATACGCTCGTTAACATAACGACGTACAAACGTTGAGCACAGGAACATCCCTTAAACCTTTCGATCAGGCATTTTAATATGCGTGTTTGAATAAGGTACAAATCAGCAGTTACACGAGTAAATACGATGCTTCCAACTGCGTGCTATTGCTTTTAAAAATCGTAGTTATTCTTCGGAAACTGTATTTTTAAGTACAGAAAAGCATGTTTTGAAAAAAGGTTTTCGGATGGGGTGAAACGATTTTTTTTACTAGTGAGCACAATTCATTGTTTACAAAAAACTATTGGCTTGAAGTGAACTATTTTTTAATGAGTTTAAAAACATCCCTCAATGCGTACTAGAGTGATGAAAAAAAAAATCGAACTTTTTTTTTTCAAGGTCGCGAGTGATGATTGTCATAAGTCACTCAATCGAAGGTTGAGTGACTTTTTTTGTCTTCTTTCTGTTTGATTCTCTCAAAACTTGAGCTTGGTCGCAGCAGCAGCTTTTCTGAATATTTTTTTCAATTTCACAAAAATATTGTGATATGGAAAAAACGATTTTCTTTTTCCTGCAAGTTGATATGTTAGCTTTTCATGGCAAAGTGATTCTCCCAAAATTTGAATCTTCTGAAAAAATGTTTAGAGGCACTTCCAATCGTTACCACCCAAATGGACATCACTGGAGGCACCTCTATGAACTTTTTAGGTGATCATAATTTTGAGAAGTAATTTTCTCATGAAATTCTAACGTATCAACCTGCGACACAAGGGGAATCATTTTTTATAGCACGATGTGTGTTGGGTAGAGTTGAAAAAACCACTGGAATGACTTCTAATTTTTTTTCAAGTTCAAATTTTGAGAGAATCCAAAACTGTTGACTGAGTGTCAACGATTTTCGTTGCGATATCGAAGAATCGATACTTCGTTCAACATAATTTTGTGCTAAAATTAATAATTAAAAAAAAAAAATTAAAGCCGTTGGCATGACTTTTGAAATTTTTTTCAGATCATTACAACTTTGGCATAATTACTTTTTTACTAAGTGTAAACATGATCGTTTGCGACTTTGAGAAAAAAAAGTTGAATTTTTTTTTTTTTAGTTTCATTCTTTCGGAACTTTCATCTATGTTGGTATTTTGATTGTAATTTTTTGGTTCATATAGTTTTGTTTTGACTAACATTCGAAAAATTTCGCCTCCAGTTAAAATTCTCATTCCACGTGATATCAACGCTGGAAACCTCGTCAATATTGAAAAAAAACGTTGTTTAACAAGTAATTGGAAAACTTTTCTTGTTGTATAAAATTAATATACGAGATACAGCATTTCTCAATGACTGTATTTCGTTCTCAATTTTTCTACGACGATGAAGATCGAACATCATCCACTGCTATCAATATTTCATGAATAATTATTTCAAATTTAATATTCGACATTGAAGAAGATGCATTTTTCGTCTTTTTTTTTCTTCTTTTAATCTGACTTTTCTGATTGCTTCCAAACTCGTTCCTTTAATATTATTAAAATAATTATATTTTGATTACAAAATGATCATATAAATCTACAAGGTGATCGGAATTTAAAGGTTCGATGACTTTTCGTCCTATGAGTGTTTATTGAACGAGGATAAAAATATTTGGGAGACTCTTCGATCAAGGAATAGAAAAAAAAATTAAAATTCGATGGGAAAATAGAATAGAGACGGTCAGGGTACTTGAAAATCGTTTCTCAATATCACTCGTGTCAAAATCGATTTTGACGTGCACTACTCGATAATGACAAACGTTGCCAGGCGATGGTTATTGAACGAAAGAACCTGCATGTCGGAAAAATATTCACTAATGTAATTGAATGTGAAATGTAATGTGTCGCGTCGCTTATTAGAACGTTGAAAAGTGTAGGAGAAGCTCTCACTTCCCTCGTATGCATGCACAGACGAAAAACTCAAATTGTAGCTTCCAAAGAATCGATAAGAAAAAGCTCTTTGAATGTGCATATGAACGAGAATGCACTTCGTTGAATTTTCAGTCGTGAACAAGAAATCAACTGTGAAGCATCGTGAAAAAATGTATTCTTTCGGAATAAATTGTGTTCTCCTGTACTTCGGATGTACCTTACATCTCGTCGTTGGTACTGACTGGGTGCAGGATTTAACAAAACGCGTGGTCGAAATTTCGGAACTGAAACAAGTGAAGCTCATGACGAGATTTTCTGATAACGAGTACATCGACAATCGAGAAATCGAGGAATTTTTTATTGAATTGATACAGAATATACCCACGTTGAGAATTAATTTCGGGGACGATTTTCAACTTCCAGTGAATTCAGTGCCCGATGAAACAACCGGTACGCGAACTCCAATTGACACTTCAGCGACTCTGTTTGTTCTCGTGATTCAATCGCGCGACGATTTTCCGATTGAAATGGCGAAAAAATTCATCGCCGCTACCGCAAAAATGGCAACTTATCACTATAACCCAAAATATTTTATCGTGTATTCTGGTCGGAAGCCAAGTGACAAATTCGAGGAAGTGTTGCGATACGCATCGACGAAGAAAATCATTGATTTACCCATCATCGAATTGGTTGAACCGAAAGTGGTGAGACGTACGATTCTTATCGAACGACCAGTTATTGTACCAGTTCTTCATCAGCTCGATACGTTCAAGAAGGAATACACTAAGAAGAATTGGACGCAAAACCTTGCCCAGTCATTTTGGAACGACATTACCAACATGTGGGGTTACCCGCTGAGAGTATACAAAAACGAAGAGGATAACCAATATCGGCTGCTACGTACACTCGCACAAATGCTCAACGCTTCCCTGCAAGATGTTCCTGCACGGGATTTAGATGATCTGGATGTCTGGCGTTCTATCTATACCAACGCGGAATTGGATAACCTGGATCTCATGCCATTCTTGTATGCGTATTTCGCAAGGAGCTGGAACGATACGCAACGTACGACACCGATAACAGCAGCGAGATTCTGTGCTACCGTGCCCGTTATTCCAACATTGGAGTCCGACTTCCATGTGTCCTCGAATTTCTACAAAACGTATTTCTTCATTATCGGCATTATTTTGGTTTTCTGGCTTTTCATGCGATTACTACGAATTAAAACATATCCTTGGCAAATATTCAATATCGGACGGGTCCTTCTTGGATTTTCAATCGCCCAACAACCTCGCAGTAATGTCGAGCGTATCATGTTCACCTGCCTGCTTGCCATATTCACCATGTATTCATCGACGATTTATGCCGGATTAACGGACATTCAATTTGAAAAACGAGGTGAGGTTGAATTCAATACGTTGGAGGATCTTGACAACTCGGGATTGGTACCCTACGTTCATCCTCTTGATTTCCAAACTCTTGGCGACTTGTTCAATGGTCCCTTGAAAAATTTGAAGAACAAAACCGTTCAATCGGATGATTTGTATTCGTGCGTTGATCAACTGGTTCGTTACAAAAATACAACGTGCTTCATGAACGAACATGGGGCAAAAATGTTCATCGAAAGTACGAAAAACGACGGACGTGCTACCATAAAAATTGCTGAGCCATGCTTTTTCTACGATTATTCTGGTTTTTTCGTGAGCAAAGGATCACCGTATCGTGCGAGTCTCGATAAACTGATCCAGCGATTGCATAGCACTGGACTTATAGCAAAAGAGTTTCCGGACGACACTGGACGGGACCAAACTTATGATCTCGAAGATATATTAATCGACGAGGACCTTCTTCTTAAACAGCTGATAGCATTTGGTGTCTTCAGCTTTTCACTATCGTTTGTGGTTTTTATTGGTGAAATCGTTTTTCATAAAGTATCGGTTTACATAAAATCAAAAAGGCGACCACCACCACCCCCTCCTTTTCCCTTCGTTAATTGAATTCATAAAGAATCAATAGACTGTTCTTTCAGCGATGGTGCTACGGATTCTTTACATGTTCGTTACGTAATGTAAAATTTTCCCAAACTCATTTATCTTCTAGAAACTATGATGATCGAAAAAAAACAATTTCTTTTTGAATTTTCTCATTGCATGGAAGAATAAATTCTTCATCAATAGACGAAATACCTCACGTTCTATCAAATATCTATCAACTATCTAAAAACTATCGTTCTATCAAGAATATCAGAAAAAATCCCATAGCGCGACCGTTAGAAGAAAAGATGGATAAAAACGAGGAAAAAGAATGGTCCCCTTTCCCCCTCTATTTCATTGTACCTAATCGAGTTCGTTAAGGATAACGAATCGTTAATCTTTCGCCGATAAATTCCGCTATCACACCGAGCATAAAAATGTTATTCTTCGAAAAAAAAAAAATCCATTACGTAAGTAAAAGACTTTTTGTAAACTGGTTAATTAGGGGAAAAAAATGATTCTTGGTTGCGGCCCATCGAGAAAAGGAATACCTTAAAAAATTATTTCGTTAAAGTATAACATGCTCATAATGGATGAACGTTTTGCACTGTATGACGCAAATCTTAAAAAATCTGATAACCCAGCTACATCGCTCTGGGAACCAAGTAAAAAAGTTGTTTCACGAATTCACGTGGCACTAAAAAAAAAAACGTGGCACGATAATTAATGGCAATTTTATTCATTAGCTGGTCGCTCTCATCACACTGTTTATGCTTAAAGAATTCACGAAAATTTAAACATTATAACAATTAAAAGTAATTTGATTAGAGATGAATATTTAATTCGTTGATTTCTCGTTTGTTATAATATTACATAAACATAACAATGAATTGTCCAATGAAGTTTCTTTGAAATCAATGCCAGAAAAATATAAACTAAATTCACTTTTTAGTCATTAATCGTTACAACGACGCAATGCCCAATGAAAAAACATGTCCAATTTAGGAACACATAATCCGTTAACTCTCCGGTCAACATTCGAAAACTTGATAACAAATTTTCATCTGTCAACCTGGGTCTTTCGTGCCCTTTTCTGCCGAGTTACGTCATTTATTTAAACAAAAACGAATAAACAAATTTCTTTTTCTAGAATTTTATGATTAGAATATCAAGTTGAGGGTTGCAAAGAGCAGCATGATTTTTTTCAGTGTATTAACAGGGTGAAAAAACCTTCACAGACGAAGAAATAATTTGTGGAATGTAACTGTTACATCAGACAGGAGACTAAAAATATGAACTTTCGTTCAAAATGTTCGATATAAAATTAAGGAGTTTCCGAAATAATCACGTTTCCCTATACAATGCACATGAATCGTTTGAATCGCTATGTCTTGAACGGTCAAAATGTTGATAATTTTGTTTTTTTTTTTTTTTCTAATTCGTCATACATCTCTGTGATTGACAGTTGAAAGAAAAAATTTGTAGCGACGTTTTGGATTCATTGTCTGTGAAGAGTAAAATTTTCCATCTTTGCCCATAAGAACTCACGTGAAAATGTACAATTTTTTATTTCCAGTACTTTGAGTATGAATCGATCGATCCGTTCTGAAATTTTTCATGTTATTATGCGTAACAGTGTTCTGAATAGGTTCTTGAAATTTGAAGAAGAAAAAAATGACAGAAAAGTGTTTTTCTGCGAGAGTAGCTCCTTGAGTCTAAAGCAATTTTAACAAAATGTACCAGTCCCATGCAATTATTGTAATCAATTGAATTATGCGATAACAGTAACGAATGTGTATAAGCATGTGTGTTTTATGACTACGTAAAATAATTACGAACAAAATGTTCAAACTTGATAACTACTGTGTGCTTCGAGATTAGATTTCTTCCCTTTAGCCTTGTAACGAGTGTACGAGTGTCTGTGTTTTATGCCTATGAAAAGCTATCTTCAATGTATTGCAAAAGAATAATCGGATTTCTCTGAGCTTTTGATTGTGCTGACCAAACGAAGCTCAATGAAAATCTAGTCGTCTGTATCGGCCGGGTTTTCCACAGTTTCCCTTGGCCCTCGAGCAAATGCGATACAACGGTGCATTAAGAAAGAGTGGCTGTGGGCAACACTCTTGTAGGACTTTCTCTGTGTTTCTGTTTGTAAAGAAGAAAAAAAAAACAAAATAATTGGGTGTTTGTTGAAGTTTATTGGTTTTTTAAATTTGTAAGTTCGATTTTTTCAAAAATCGTAAAAATATTCGGTGTAATGTTCTGACTCTCTCATGGGTGTTATGTGTGTTGAATTATGAAGAGATCAATGTCATTTGAATAAAATAGAAAAATATTGGAACCAAGCATTTCCTTCTTAGCCTCACTATTTAATCGCTTCGTTTTGCTTCGAACCTGTGTCCTCACTTGTGCATATTCGAATTGATACTTTTGAAAATTGCTGCTTCTACTTCAATTTTTAAGAATTATTTTAAGAAAACTCAAAACTAATTATCGAGTGGATTAAAATTGTTGGTTTTAAAATTTGATTTGTCATGAAATCAATTCAATTTCGAAAAAACGTACAATCGATGAAAACACTAAAAAAACAGTATGATAAAAATTCTAAAACAAATAAAAATAGATTGAACCGAAAAGTTCTTTGGGAAATTTTGCTGACTCCATGATTACGTGGTAAGTATCCAACCAAAACTTTCTTCTTTCTAAGTTTGTTTTTGTTTTTTTTTTTCATTCACTTTATTTCGTTTTATTCTTACAAATATTATCGAATAATCTGTAAGTAGCAAAATTGAGAACAATAAATAAAAAACCATAAAGAATCATTTTTTTCGAAACAAAACATTTTAACAAAATTAAACAATTTTTGTCGTTCTATAAAATGTATTATATGGCTAACACTTCTGTAAGAATGCATTCTATTCAAGGGTGTTTCCTATAATACCGTATATAGACCTTTATCTACATGGCTACTCTCTTAATCGTTTTCAAAATTCAATGTGAGCTCTCAGAAATAGTATTTTTGCGTTAACTTTTTCTGGTTCGTTTACGTAGTCAATTTCAATTTTGGTTTCACTCCAATCTCGCATCAAAAATACAGTCGATTATTGACAAATTCCCTACTACTTTTGCATTCTGCTGCAAGTGCTCGACAGGAAAATCATCATGCAATCATTTTGCAAAATATTTTTGAAGCGAATTCAGTCGAAGTAACCAGCACGCGCTGTTACTCAACATTAAAAAAAAATAGAATAAACGTTTTTTTTTTCAAGTAGAGGAAATTATGTCATTCAAACACGTCTGAGGCATTTTAATTTTTTTTTTTTTCTAATTAATTAATTTTTTGTTTTAATTCAAAGTATTTTTCTCATTTTTATCCTTGACTAGTAAGAATGTGCATAATACGAAGATCCCTCAGTAAACACAACTTGGATGATTTTCATAACTTTGATGTTACGTCTTCATAAAACCTTCATAAAAGTTACGAGTTTATGTAAAGTTCGCATAAAAATTGGTAAAATAAAATCCAAGTATGTTTGCTGGTAATCAGTTTGAGGATCGGAGAAACTGTGAGCCTTTATGAAAAGAAAAAATGGTGGATGTTCATTGGGAAAACTTGAAAATACCGAGTCGTCAAATTTTTTCAGAAACATTTGAAAATGTAGGAAATACGAGATGACAATGAAAAACGTTGCCTAGTAACGGAATGCAGGTGAGAATAAAATATCATGGCCAGCACAAACTGCAGACTTTTTTTTTAGTAGCGATGCTGTTTAAAATGAAAATAATAAATAAAAAAAAGGGTATAACTTGTCTTGTTTTTCATCGTTGGTAAAATGATCGAGTGAAGTCAGTCTTATAAAAAAAAAAAAGAAACCTGAAAGAACAAAAAAGAGATGACTTGTGTGTGTAAATGTCTTGGCTTGAGAAGACCCCGAGGAAAAAACAAGACACCGAGATTTTTCAACTCCGTTTGTCCATTTTTGTCTCAACGGGATTATCCAACAAAAGCCTACATGAACATCATCTGAATTAATTCGTTTACCACTCAGGTAACCATTCGGTTATATTTTCATCACTACACATTTTTATCATAAACTGATTTATGCATAAATTAGGCCGGGGATGGCCGCGGTTTCTTGCCTTATAGCGTTTGAACACTTTTTATTGACCAGTTATGGTTTTCTGTTGAGATGTTATTCATTTAATGATGAACATATCTTATGGCCGGTTATGGCTGCGGTTCACCTGAATATTTTTCTAATCACTGAATCACATTTGCAGTGAAGGTTTTTGCTATTGTTTTTTTTTTTTTTTTTATATTTCACTGAGTCTGTGACTGGTTATTTTTCATCATTCTGGTGAACCGAATTGAGGCTAATGTCACATTTCTTTTTTATCATTTCAGCCACTCATAATTGGACTCACATATTTGATTTGTGATCAACATAAGATTAATTATACAGATACACCTCAGAAAAACATACACTAACGTAATTGAAAGTGAAGGGTAATGTGTCACTTCGCTCATTGAAGTAGTAAAGCTCGCATAGAAAAAGTCCTGAATTTCTCTCGTATGTACGAACATATGAAATGACTCAAATTACAGCTTCCAAAGAATCGATAGTGAGGGAAAAAAGCTCTTTCGATCTCCACATAAACGAAAAACTCGTCGTATTTTCAGTTGAAAAAATGAATTTAATTACTAAGTTTTACTCACTGAAAGTTGGACGATCTCAGAAAATCACGTGAGTGAAAATTCGGAGTTTTAACTAGTGACACTTAGGATCAGATTCGCTAATAATTAAAATTCAAAAATCCAGGTGCCGAAGAATAACCGATCGACACGTGCTTCTCTATAACTCTGTTCCATCTTATGATCGAGTCTCTAAAGGATTCCTCGATTGCGATGATATAAAATTTCATCGACGCCACAGCGAAACTAACAACTTATCGATGAAACGGTTTAGCCTGAAAAAAAAATGAACAAAATGAGGGGTTGCCACCAATCGAGGTTAAAAAGAAAAATAGACGAGGTATGGAAAATAATTCATTTTTTTTTTAATTACACTGAGAAAAAAAAATTGTTGACAGTCCACAAATTATTTATTCAGCCTAGCTATTAATTACATTTCGAATCACAATTTTTTTCACTTAAATATTTTTTTCGCTATTGCATCTCCATAAATATAATAATAAAAGGTTCATAAAAAAAAAATCGACCATAAGAAAATGTGTGAACGTTGAGAAAATTGTTCAAGCTGATTCTGGGAAAGTATCGTTTTATAAAAAAAAAAACAAATTGAAGTCAGTGCTGATCAAATCGAACAGAAATGATTCTATTATTATTTTTTATTGTCTTTTTGATATTAGAACTTCGTTTTATATATATCTGCAGATTTGTAAAAAGCTCTAATATTTCATGACATAATTTTGTTTTAAATAAATTATCGTTGTAGTTCTCAAGTTATGAATGAGAAAATACATTTCCCAAAAGTAATCAAATGATTGGGAAGTGAAGGTTTTTGACTGAATATACTTATTATGTTTAAAGTTTAATCCCAAGAGGATTGTTTTTCGTGCAAAAATAATATTCCGACCAGTCAGGAATGAAAAAAAAAAAAAAAAAACATATTTTTCCACTTTTGATTTTGTAATTTGTCATTGGAGAAAACAAAATCATACAACTCATGATCAGAGTGAGAAAATTTTTCAGAAATGTGAAAATTTCACAATGAGTAAAAAATTTTGTTGATCGAAACGAATCTCGTTTTTCTCATTTAACTTGATTTTTTTCATAAAATATTTAGTCGGATATGGGCAACGAAATATTTCTGAGATAAGAGTCAAAATGATTAGTGAATGCTGAAGCAAGTTATTGGTCGAACCAACGAAGCTTCGATGCAGTCAAACAAACTCACGTCAATGCAACAAAATATTACGAAAATAAACTAATTTATTTATTCGTTCGAACGATTATCGTTTAGTCAATCGAATCATTTAGATTCAACCAAATATTTATTGAGGCAACTAAAAAGTATGCGTAAGCAAATGAATAAAAAAATCCATCGGCTTCAGCAATATGGTTGATTCATATGTAAAAAGATTTTTCAATCAATTCAGTTAATCAAATTAAATCATTAGCCATTTAACAAAAACTGAATGTTTTCGTCGAAATAAATGAATCAAGTCCGATGAAAAAAAAAAAAAAAAAAAAAAAAAATTATTTCACACAATCACTATGAACGGTCGAGTTATAATTAACAACTCGCGAAAAGTATAAAATTTCATAACATTATTGCACAACAATGAGCGGTTTTTGTCAACGTCCGTCTCTCTTCCTCGAGCGTGATTTTTGAGAGCACGGAACTTGAGAATATAAGTGACACAGTTGTAAATTTCACGAGTGAAATAAATATAAGATAGGATAAAGAGAAAGCCGAGCGCCGAGGTGGAATAAAGGATAGGCGTGGAGCTTTGTTACTGCGTGGGGGTTAAAGGGAAGCGCCTCTTGTCTCATCTTTCTTCACGCGTTTTCAGTGCGACCCTTTTTCCCGGTTCAACCGTGCATATGCTAAATAAACGTGTGCACATTAATGCATCGGTATATATCTGTATCGTTGATATTCGCGCGTGGTGCCAACCGCGACTCCTACGTAAACGTGGCATACACGAGTGTGGACGGAGGCGCGAGGCACGGCGAATTGACGCCAGCTATAACTACCTATATATCAAATCCTTTCAAATCTATATCTATATATTAATTCGTGTACTTTAAATCCAGGCTTCGAGTATATACGACGAAGAGACACGACGCGACCAAGCGGTGGCCGTTTAAACAGACTCGAGGCGGGAGCGCGTGTTGGCTCAATGTGTCACTGTACGAGGGTCTATCGTTTCTCTGTGCAGACACGCACACCTTCGTATATACAGGGTGCCTGATTCCACATCCACATTTTATTCATTTTTATCATATTTTATTGTTCATGTTTTTTTTTTCATTTTTTTATCCATAAATTTTTATTTTATTTTTGAATTTTATAAATTCATTGTTATTATATTTCAAGGTGCGAAAGAGAATCGTATTTATTCTCGCGAATTGATTTGTTCTCGAGATTTGACTGTTTTTGACCCTCAGAGTACGGACTGGGTTAGCGTAACCCGAGCGAATTTTGAAAGTTGCGCCATTTTGGCAGGGGCCATGGTGGGGGCTCGGACCGCTACTGGTAAGCACCCCTCGATCCGGACTCCCACCGTCGACTTGTTCCGAATAGGCGCACTTTTGAAAATTCGCTCGGGTTACGCTAACCCAGTCCGTACCCTGAGGGTCAATATACGGTCTTCGTACGAATCAGTGTTACGTGATACTCACCTCGAATGATGGGATATGTACAACCTGAAGAATCTACTTTTCGGTCAATCGGACTAACTACATTTTTCTTTTATCCAGAGCTGGAATTGAACTTGAATCTTGTTTCTTTGTTTAGGTGTTTCATGAGTTCCAATTGAAGTTCTAGTGACTTTTTTGCATGAAAATTCGCAAATTTTTTCAGTCAACTTAAAGTTTCCAACTTTTTCTTTGTTGCCGGCATGCGCTATTATGCTCTCACCTATTGTTATCATTGATGGCGCCACATCCAGACTCTCTTGAAAAAAAAAAACAAAAAATAGCGAAAATTTTAGGGGCGACTGAAAACCAAAAACTTTAATTCGCGTTGTGTTTTCTGTTTTGGTAAAAAAATATCGGGCAAGTGAATAATTGTATGAAACTTGATTAAATTGGAGTGTGAAATCATGGAATACTGATTGCTGACCGTTCGCACTTTTTTTTTTAATAAGCTTTACTGGAATTTTTGTTTTATTTGCAAAAAATTGTTTGTTACCTCTGAAATATTGGCGAAGCAGAACCGAGCACCCTGTATTAACATTTATGCGTAAACTTACTTGCGAGAGTTTGCACGAGAGAGCTGCTGGAGTTTCGCAAGCGGCTGTCTGGTTAAGTCAGACAGCGACTCGCCGTAATCAATTGTTTCTGGTCTCGGGGCTCAGTCACCTCGGTTTACGAAGCTGACTCGACTGCATGGGACTCTGTCGCGAGTTGTCCGAACTCTCTTACTTACACAGTTTCTTGGAGCTATCTATGTGTGACAATTTTCCTGACTCAATGCTCATCCCAGCGAACTCCAGATTCCATTCTGAACTCGATGACTTGTATTTATTGTAAAATGACGTGTCAATGAGAAAAAAAAACGACGAGCTGTTCCTCAGATATCTTTTTATTTATATTTTTCTATTTCGTTGGATGGGAATCTGGCAGATTCAACAAGTTTTCAGTTGAATGGTATTTTAATTTAATTTATTCCTCTGAATCATGAGAATTTCTTATGGCTGAACCAACCAAAATATCGAAACCGAATAATTTTGTTCGAACAACTGTTATCATTTATTTGCTTACAAATTTCATGGTTCAAGTAGCAATGTAATATTGTTATTTCAAATCGTGCCAAATTCCAAGAGAAGATCGATCTACGATTTTCCAGTCTTTCAGTCAAAAATCAGGAGATTTTTGATAAATGGCTTACGCTATTATCGAAAACACTGCCTCGCTCCGAGAGACTTTATTCATCCGAATCTCCGTATCGTGCTCCAACAACGTTGCATGAAAAATAATCAAATTTTGACAGGATCCAAAAGTCTCAATGAAAATTACGACGCGATAGATTCTCACAGAGTGTATATCACGTAAATCGATTCTTACACTGCTCTAGAAAAATTCCCACTCAGTTATTTATGGGCATTTAAATGCTCACTCGTACCGAAAGAAAAAAAAGTCATAAACGTAATTGCAGTACTCGCTGACACGTTGCACCGTATCACAGTCGTTGTTAGCGTCATTTCAGCTAAAAACGTATTTTTTCACTTTTCCCATGTACACTTAGAAAAAACATCTAGTTGGTTCAACTAGGATTTATTTAAATCAAATAATTTTTTTCTTTGTCCCACGACCTAATAGAGCTCTATTCAACTTTAAGGAATGATTTCATTTTATTCGAATATTTTTATATTTAAGATTGATGAAAAATCTATTTTTGTGATTTTCAATTTTAAAAAGTTTTCACAATTTAACAAGCATGTTGTTGACCTGCAAAAAATCTTTATAATATTATTTACACCACATTTAATATTATATCATTATTATTACTTAATATTTCCATAGGTCTGGAATCCTGGGTGGACATAAAAGTTCACGACCGTTTGTTTGTTTTGAGACATGGTCCGTTTTGAGTAAGTATAACTTGGGTTTCCGCTATTTATGCACATCCAGAGCGTAATTCGTATATAAGAAATGTTTCGACGCTCTGCGCCACGTAGTGGTCGAAGCGATAAGCTTTGACGTGGGTACCCAAATAAATGCACTCAATTAGAATTATTTATTCGATTCAAATACAGCTTTTTAGTTGAGACAAATAGAATTTTTTTTTTATTTAAATTTTTAAAAATCGAATAAATGATCCTAGTAGATTAAAATAGAATCTTTTTTCTGGGTCTACTTGCTTCGTTCGCTCTAATAACAGCAGTTACCAGCAGAGAAGCTTTCGTTATTGCTGTTTTCTTTCTCTCGATATTTCCTGGCAGTGTTATTCTCTCATTGATTATTTTTTTTTTTTTCCAAGACTTTCAGGACTTCATTCGTTCAGAATTTTATTTATTTCGTTTCGAAGACTTTTTTAACATTACGGAGAAAAAAATTCAGAGATGGAGATCCTATTTTTCAGGAATACGATTTGCAGAGACCTGTTTAAATTTCGTTTCCGTTGTCCCTGATACGGAGCCACGTTCAAGCTTTATCGTTATACTTTACACACGGTCACGAACTCTTCGAGAGGAACGATCGGATTTTCGCCGCCCGCGCAAAGAGCAGGTTCTCCGTTTCGTATCTAAGGATTCGGAGCTCCCGGGTAGAGGGGCCAAGCAGGTTTATGATCAGTCCACTGACATAAGTTGAAAAGGTGGCTATAGTCGGGAATCGCGTACAGGTCGTCGGTGGCGACAGTGAGATACGATTGGGTGCTGAACACTTTTCTTGGCCCACGCAAAATAAGTAGTTGGTCACAAGTATTGTTTATCTGGTTGCCGGCTGAAATCTCCGGAAGCACTTTTTTTTCTTTCCCTCCAAAAAAGACTCGCTTGCTTCGTTATATGAAAATAAATTCGAGGATTCCTAAAGTTGGCTTACACCTTAAAGGTGAAATCCGTATTACAATGGAAAGTTTCACTAACAAAAATAGTGATACAAAATTGAGAAAAAAATAAAAATAAAAATAATTCATTTCTATTGAACTCCGAGTAATTGAACTCAACGTTACTTTTTTTTAGTCAAAATTATTAAAAACTTTAATAAATATAACGAAACAGTGACAACATTGAACAGACATAATAAGACAAATCGGTCCAAAAAATTGAGAGCAAATATCGCCGTTATCAATTTTTCGAGACATTTTTCGTATGATCAATTCACTGGAGAAATTTATTTATTGAAAAATATGAAACCATTTTTTTTTTTGTTAAATAGCTAATGACTTTAGTGTGTTTAACTAAATCATGAAAATTTCTTCCGGATGAATCAATCGAACTGCCGAAGTCAAATGATGAAACAAATTATTCGTTTGCTTACGCATATTTGTTTATTTTTAGTTTTTGCACATACCACCAGTTGCTTCAATAAATATTTGGTTGAATCTCAGTGTTTACATTGTGATATCGATCGACGATATTTTGTTGCATCGACGCATGAATTTGTAGTGTGTATAACTGCGTTGAAGCTTTGTTGGGTCGACCAATGACTCGTTTCAACGATCACAAATTATTCTGTCTTATCTCAGAAATATATTGTTGTTCGTATATCGAACTAAATAATTCGGTTGAGCAAAACGAAATTTGTTTCGTTCAGCAAATTGTTTTTTTTTTTCAGTTTATAATATCAATGGCTTTTTCTTTTAATTTTTCTTTTAATACTCGACGTCGAGCCGCCACCGCGTCTCTCGATGTAAAGTTATTTGGCTGTTGTTCTTAAGAAGATATGAAATAATGAAAAAAAAACCTGGAGAAAGCTGATAATTCTAAATATATTTTTTTTCAATTCGGACCAATCGCTGTCAACCAGAGAAAAACATTAATTCGAGAGTAATTCGAGTGCAGAATCCTGGAGCATCCAACAAACGAATTGACATTACAATGAGCTCGGTAACGCAATAAGATTCGTTTGAAAAAAATGTTTTCTCGTATTGATCTCCAGATATGGTTTCACCTTATTTCTTCCTTCGAATCAGTATTTCGTCGCTTTCGATCTGTCACCGCGAACTGGATATATTTATAAAAGTATTTTTTTTTTTCCACCGTCAATCCCACAATCATGATCGTTTATTCAGATAACAATGAATTTTTCTATCGACTACTATTGGTGATTAATGGTAGAAAGTTTGAAGCATTGCTCAGAGAAAATGTTGTGTCCTGTCAGGGTTTTTGGCATAACCGAATTTTAAGTCGATCGCCATTCATCACGATAAGAAATTTCTGTTGAGTTTTAACATTGATTGTATATTTGAGCACGAGACATACACAGCCAAAGAGTTATATCAAAGAGAAAACTTGGCGAGATCAAGATCGAGCAATGTGTCGTACGGAGACACGACGTACTCGCGGCTACACCACGTATCGCCCGAGCTATATCGTCCGGTATATAGCGAACGTGGGGGAGTCAATGGCGGTCAATGGCACGAGCTCCTGCTCCGGGAGCCTCGAGGGAGAGATCAGGTCCGCACACCGCTGGAGCAACATCTCACCAGCTGTACCACATAGCACCGTCACCCCCCCCCCCTCCCCCCTTCCCTCTCGCCACGACTGGACTTTACTCCCTTCTTCGATACCCACTATTTTTCATACTACATTTAACTATAGATATACCATACCGCATCGTGTGCCGTTAGTCCGTTTTCGCGCAATACGTCGCAGCCTCTTGACTACCTAATACTCGATCCATGCTGATAAGATTTCAAATTTGATGGATCTTGGCGAATTCCTCTGTTAAAAACCTTCATTTTTATTTTATTTTTATCGTTGTCATAATTTTTTTTAAACATTCTATTTATTTTTTGATTTTTTTTTTTTGTTTTTATCGTTATTATTAAAATTTGTGTAGAATGTTGAGAAAAATTGTTGAAAAAGAGAGAAATTCATTGAATTTGTCTCGGAACCATTGAAAAATTTGGAGAAAATTAATTTTCTTTCATCTGCTTTCTCGTATCAAAATATACTTCGGTGAGTTTGATGTTGAATTTGATATGGAAAGTATGAAAAATTACAGGCATAATCTACTCTGGTATAAATAGATATTTATAATATTTTTACGATTATGACATATGACGTTTAGGCACAGGGATATTGAAGAAATACGAGTTGTTAGAGACAGTCTGAGAGAAGACGGGAATAGGACAAGACGATTTCTTTGCAAATGTAAATAAGATTATTGAATTCCTAAAAGTGTCGTTTATTAAACGTAACAATATGTTTTGTCGAAAATAGTTGAATCACTTTTTTTTCTAATTTAGTGCTTTCTAATTTTTTCGTAACTCCTGACTAATCAATTATGTTCCATTTTTTTTGTGGTTTCCTCCGCGAACTCATTCCGACACAGGATTTTGTTAACGAAATACTTCAAGGTAGTTGAACTAAAATTCATGAAATTCTGTTGATTTCAACAGACTCTGAGAATAAGATTTTTTTTTTTTTTTTAAGAGAATGAAGAAAATTTAAGAATAACTGATTATCATCATCAGACATGCCTATTAACTTGAAGAAAAAAAAAAATATCACAATTTTTTGGAGAAGTCACTCTTTTGAATATTTACCCAAAATACGACAAATTTTTATGGACAATAAAGCTGTCCTATTTTCCATTCGTAAATTGCACCATCTCTATTTCATGAGCTCTATATTTTTCTGGCAAAAATGATAAATTCCATCGAAAAGTCAAATCTTTATTCATGTATCACAGGTGAATGTGTACGTTTCACTAAAGTTTCGTAAAGCAAAATCATTTCTGCTATTTTCATACGAACTTTTATAAATTGATTGTGTAAAACTGGAATTTTAATGCTAGATTTGATATTACTTTCCACAGAATTTTTTTTTGTTTTACAATCGAGAGTGGAAAGTACTTTCCATGTTTAAAAAAAAATTAATTACTGTTATATTTCGGCGCAAGTTAGAGTTTTGATGAGAACTAAAAATTCATTCAATTGTCATTATATCTTCAAAAATATTTAATTGATCGGCTTAAATTTTTTTGAGCACTCACGACACATTATACTACTGCATGAACAAAGAATATTCTGACATTTCCATTTCTACAAAAATGGCAGAGATTTTACTGAAAAGGGGTACACACGATTGTACTTCCTGCCGGGAGATCGGTTTTTCGTGAAAAAAAATTTCATAGCGACGACGGTCGAGCCTGCCCCTCTTGGTATGCTTCCATCGCTCGTCAATGCTGTGCGTAGTTTTCGATGCGAAAAATATGCCCTTGAATCGCTGCTAGGCGTTAGGAGTGAGAGGAATACTGTAAAGTCTTCAAATGGCGGATTAAGTGTTCGTGTACAATTTATTGGAAAGTTTGGAGAATTATTATAGTGAAGTAAAAACTCATATTTTCAGAGAAACCAAAGCGAATTAGACCATTTGCACCTAAATAGGCTCCGCGACAATGAATTTCTTTCATTTTTTGACCGTTTTGTTTCATTATTTTTTTCAACCAATCCAGCCTTTTTCATTGGATATCGCAGAAGCGATAACTCGATGGAATCATAATGTGAAGTTGAAAATTTTTTTAATATGGCTTAGAAAAATAACAGAGGGATGATGAATAGATAAAAGAGAGTCATCAATCCGTGGCAGATTTTATTCTATTCGAGTGACAGTAATTTTTATTTTTTTGTAATTTGATATATACAGCATGATAGACCGTTATATCATGTCAAATTTGATTTTTACATTCAAGTTAACGGTTAAGCATTGCAACGTATTTAAACCATATTTCTAAAGCACATTTTTTAGAATTCTGCACCGTTTTATAACTAAAAACGAAATTTTGTTGAGACATTAAAATATTTTGTTGCAAGTATTGAACAAAATTTTCGTCTTCAGGCAACAAAACTTTAAATATTACAACAAAATTTCTTTATACTGAAACGAACACGATAAAATATTTTGTTTGCCTAGTCGAAATATTTTGTTTAAACGTATCCAACAAAATGTTTCAAGATTTCAACCAAATATCGTTTTCACTGGATTATTCTAATTTACAAGTTAGTCACACACAATTATTCCACTTCTCACTAATTTTTTTAAACATCTAATTACGAACTCTAAACCTAGTACACCAGGAACCTTCAAGGCAGGTATTCGCAGAAAGTGCTCTTCAAAACCGCTTTATTCATCGCTGATTTCTTTTCATTTCTTCAAACTTGTTGAATTTCAAAGATTACAGAAATTTCATTTTTCTCTCACAACTTTAGTTAATGTAGGGAAAGGGAGGGGGTAGGGGTGGTCATATTCGCTTTTTTATATTCGTCGATATTTTATAGTAGATTATCTCGATAAGGAGTACGACAAACGACATTGACCAGCCGATAATGCAAACTGTAATCAACTGTTGGATAAGAAGATCCCTGCTTTTTTGTACTTTTCCGAGATACTGTTTTCGGGAAAATGCGAATTGGTCGGAAAACTCTTTCGCTATAATTCCCGAACTGTGCAATCGCATGATCAATTTGTCGAGACTCGCTCGATACGGTGATCTCTTGCCCACTATAAAAGCGGAATAGTTTGTAAAAAAACACGGTTGAGCAATTTTTATGGTAGGATGTCCTTCATGCATGGTTCTCACGAAGTCATGTTTTCCGTCTGAACGACTTTGTTCTTTAACCCTTTAACGGCCACACCTATTTCTGAACGGCTTAAAATTATTCCCTCTGGTAGTATAGCTGAAAAAGGGTAGACCATGAATGTTCAACCATAATTTTATCGATAAGGGCCTGGGAAATAGTGTTTTCGAACTGTAAAAAATTTCCTGCATGGACGATTTTACAATCTTAGTTCGAACTATTATTCCAATTCAATCACGAATCTTCAAAGCCTAGTGTGTCTAGTCGAGCTTCGTTTATCCAATTCCATCAGAAAATATTTCGAGAATGTCCATTTTCTTACTTTTTTTTTTATCGAAAACGGACAGCAGATGTCAAGCATCGTATATTTTCACGGCTACATTATCGCTATATTGAAATAATTCATATGTTTACGTTTGAATTTCAAGCTATCCTGGCACCTGGAGCTCTATCTAGCATGGATTGATAGCACTGCAAACTAATTCGTCAGCTATAACGTCTTCATGTTTTTACAGGCGGGGTGAAAGTAGACGTAGCAAATTTGCTACAATGGCAGCTAAAGAGTTAAACCTTTCAAAGGTCCATCGAACAGATCGGACAGAGATTGAAAATCAAGAGGAGACACATGCGGTACCAATCCCGAATCGTTAAGATCATTCAACGATTCGTATTCATTTTCGACATTTTTTTCTAAACTTACATCCGTAACTGCGGCATAAATGGTCGATGAATAGAGGACAAATGTGAGGAGCAAGCTAGTGAACATAATACGTTCAACATTGGTACGGGGTTGTCGAGAGACTGAAACGCCAAAAAGTACTCGACCGATGTTAAAAATCCGCCAAGGATATGCTTGAAATCGCAACAAACGCATGAACATCCAAAATATGAGGATAATGCTGAAACTGAGGAGGTAAGCCTTGTGGAAATCTTGGGACATGAAGATGTAGGATTTCGATACAAAAGTAACGGGCACAAAAGCACAGAATTTCGAACTGATTATTGATGCTGTTCGTTGTATATCGTTCCAGCCGTTTGCCCAATTGGGATACAGTATCGGTATGAGATCCAGATTATCCAGTTCCGCGTTGGTATAGATGGAACGCCAGAGATCTGAGAAATCCAGCGGTCTCCCGAGCACGTCTTGCCGGGCACCGTGGAGCTTTTCCATTAGTATATGCAACAACCGAGTGCTGGCAGGTATCTGTAAGGGTGTTATAGAAATGTAGAAACACAGATATCAAGCGATAAGAGAAATAGATCGAGAGTCAGAGTGAGAGCGAAATTGGCGAAATGAACCGATGGTTATCGGATAATTTCAAAGATAAGGGAATCCCGGGAAATTTTTTTATGTCATTTTTTTGGTCAGGCTGATTATGTATGATTATTTGATTATATAAAGCCATATATACACTCATATATGAACAGATATAATTATACATGAATGAAATTTTTTAAGGAGAGTGGCTACATACGACAATATGATAAGAATTTAATAAAATTTAGTGATAACATTCTTTAGCATCAAGAGCAATAACACAAATTTTTTCAAATTTTTCGTCTACATAGTTGTCGAATAATTGGAGTTTATAATATGCAAAAGATATACCTAAATATATCAGAATCCTATGCTTACGGATGTAAACTCTAGTGTTAAATTACTCGAAAACTATGTAGGAGAAACATCTTAAAAAATTTCTATATTCATATTTAATCCAAAAGAATATGCTCGACAAATTTCATTAAATTCTAATCATTTCGAATTTTCCTATGCTTTTAACATGGCAACATTATTGTGTGTAGCCAACCTCCTTAATGACGAATATATAATATAATGTATGGTCGTGGATGCGATATTAAATATGAAAACATTTTGATGTTTGATGATATCTTAAAATATTGAAACTCAGAATTTTCAATCCTCTTCTCTCTGCTTAAGAAAGGTGAATACTTCGAGACTGTGCTTCAAACTCGATCAATTATTGTGAATAAGTGATAATCAAGTCGAATAGGGAGAATAACTTATGAGGGCACGGACGATGCATTGTTAGCGCGAGCGCGCAGTGACCGCGGCCCTCTGGCGGATTTTTGCCACACCATAAAATGGAAGTGACATAAACTGTCTCATATGTGCTCATTGCTCATATCTAAGCAGATATAGGTCCATACTAGTTAGCTGTCCTCATGGATGATATAATTCCTTTGAGATATGAGTCCATATGTGTACTTTTAGGAGATATGTGAAGGAGATATATACTCATATTCATGTCCACATTTACTCAAATATGAGCTATACCAGTTTGATACGCTCAGATCTAACCATATAGACACTAGGGTGATTCGTTTCAAAGCAACTTTTTTTTCGACATATAGTGCCTGAGATTTTCCGATGTTTAAAAGTTGACGGAAAATCTCATAAGAAATGGAATTCGTTTGGATTGAACAAAAAAATATTTATTAAATTCTTCTTAATCACCTATAACTGGGAAAGGGTTGAATATACAGTCTTGTAGTAAACTTGTTTTTCTACAAAGTTGTCATTTGAATTTTTTCGATATACTCGATAACCTGGGCGTTACAGCTGTTTTAATAGATATTTTCATATAATTTTCACTTCTAGTAACGATATCGCGAGAAATATTGAATTTAAAGACTTGGTTCAATGGACTTTATTGTAGAGCATCAAGTTTCCTACGAAAACCCATTTGGAAAATATTGCTACATCAAAATTCTCAGACTCGTACCAATAATAATGAGAACAACATTTTTTCAATGTTAATCAAATAGGTAACCTTCAATTTCGATTCGCGACCTCTAAATATTTTTTGACTACGCTTCCCATTCACGAGGTTTTGTTTTTGGGCATCAACTAAAGATTTACGGGCACCATGGGGCATTTCGGGCACGAATTTGAAAAAAATTCTGAAAAAATTTAAACGAACGAAAATTGGAAAGTAAAAAAATTGCTCATCTCGATATTTGTCTCAAACTCCACGGTTCTCGAGTTAAGCCACTCCTCCAATCGAAGTTTCGACGGGGAATTATGGAAAAAAGAAAAAAATCTTGAACAATTTTCGAAAAAATTCTAGAGTATCCAGTATGACCGCACGTAACTTTTTATCCTCTTGACAATTTCATCGAAACCCTGTAGTTTCCTTGTTACGCAAAATTTTGTGAAAATAGTCTTTTTTACACAAGAGTGGCATATTTTTGCAAAAAAAAACGCACGAAACTTTATAAAAAACAAAATTGAAGCTTGTGCTCTCTCTTTTAAATTTTCCATGTAAAAAACGATGAAAAAATATTTTCATGAATACTGCGGCCAATTTTGAACAGCTAAAAAAAAGACGAAAAATGACCACGTTCAAAACTGCGTACTGGGTCCACAAAAAAACGTAAAAAATATTAAAAAAAAAAAGGAAACGAAGCTGAATATGTACTCTTCAAAAGCCTGATTATTGTGACATTGTAATATCTGCTTTTTTTTTGGCAGAGCGATCGAACTTCTAGTGCGGCTCGAAATTACGATTCGCATTTCCATACTTTTGACCGGCAGTGTATTCTATAATTATCTACTAGAGAATTGAAGATAGATATTTACATAAAGCACATACTTACAACAATGAAAAAAATATTTTTTAGAAAACAACAGTCACCTCCTCAGTCCAATGTAACAAAATGTTGAGGCGATTCGAATAAAGAAGAAAATCGTGACCGAATTCTTTGGTTCAATGTCAAGATAATAGAAGTGCAGCATCAGTAACGTCAATGCTTTTACTCCGTAGTGTAAACGCCCCTAAAAAAAAAGACTAAAAGATGGTGCAGCTGAGGGTTGCGATGGCACGCTTCCAAGAGTTTTACCGTACGATCTTAGTTTCGACGACGTCACCGAATGATAGAGCTCCGCATGCACAGACAGGCTTTTATTCCTACATGGAGTATTGTTCGGAAGACTTTTCAACCGCGGGGATCGAAGGGGGATAGAGGGAGACCAGAGAGGAAGGTTGAGGGGAAAAAAAAAATGGGAAACTGGCGCGCGCTTTCCTGCACCTGAAGCGGATCTTGGTTGTTCTCGGTCGCGCGCGTATGCCCAACATCAGTACAGCCTCCGGCCATCATTTTTCAATAGGATATTATATATTGGCTATAACTCCCGAAGCATCCAAAGCCTTGTTGCTTTCCAGCCGAATCAGATCCTGCCATGATCCAAGAATCGACCTTGCGGCTCTAACGAATATTTTCCACCGTGTATCCAAGCTCGCCCGTTTTTTCTTTTTCTTTCGTCCTCTCAGAAGTAAGTCCCGGTGGATTATTGTGTGTGGAACCTTGCATTTAAGAATGAATATATACCTACCTGCGCGCAGTGGAAAGACCGCTCAGTCTCTCCTCCTGATGATCCCTGGCCGTTGTCCTCAAAGACGCAACCTTCCGAGGGTGCCTAACACACACACACACACATACACATGAAAAGACGCAGCGCGAAATCCATTCAAGATTTTCGTTCCTTGTTCTCTTCTTATGCTGCACGGGACATTTTTTCAATGATCCAGCAGCAGCCTGACAATGAAATCGCGGATCCGAGAATAAGAAGCACGCCGTACCTGTGCCTTCGAGTCGCTAGGCAAACTACCCTCCTGTCTCTGGCTTATACGCCGTGCTATTATGTTGTGTTAACGTCGAGGTACTGCGACTCGAGCTAAAGAACACCTGTTCCTCAAGACTTTTCGATTCTAAACCTCTTCATTAAATTTCCGTTTTAATTCCTTCTTCCAAATTAGAATCATAATTTTACAACAAAATGAAGACCCGGCAAAAAATTTGATAAATAATCATATTCAATTTGATCTGTCAAGTCATATCTGGTCATAAATTGGCCAGCTCTGATCATGTATAATTACATTTAGCCATATATACAATCATATATCTATTGATATATGAACAGATATAATTATACATAAGTGAAATTTTGTAATGATGAATATATAATATAATGTCATACATTATATTATATATTCATCATTACAAAATTTCATTTATGTATAATTATATCTGTTTATATGTGGTCGTATATATGGTCGTGGATGCGATATTGAATGTGAAAACATTTTGTTGTTTGATGATATCTTAAAATATCGGAACTCGGGATTTTTAATCCTCTTCTCTCTGCTTAAGAGAGATGTTTACTTCGAGACTGTGCTTCGAACGCGATCAATTATTGTAAATGAATGATAATCAAGTCGAATAAGGAGGATAACTTATGAGCGCACGGACGATGCATCGCTAGCGGGAGAGAGCAGTGACCGTGGCCCTCTGGCGGATTTTTGCCACAACATATAATGGAAGTGACATAAACTGTCTCATATATGCTCATATCTAATCAGATATAGGTCCATATAGTTAACTGTCCTCATATATGCAAAAAAAAAAAAACAACGGCCAAGTATCTACTCGGCCTAAATTGTTTCATGCCTACTCCAAACGAGTTACTTTGTATTTATTCCAAAATAATCATTTTTCTTTTGATAATGATTGCCCAATACAGGAATGGAACAAAATGACAGAAATATTCGTCAAGCTTTTAATACTCATTGTCATTGACTTGTGTCATTCAAACTTTTTAAGAGCATTCGATCATTTGACAATGATTCATCAGCCTTTCTGCTGGACTCAGCATTCAAATGAGGAATGCAAAGTTTCAGATGTTATTGCTCTAAAAAGTAGGAACGTTGGAAAATAAAAGTTGTAAATTTTTTGAAAATAATACATTTGACAAGAGTATGATAGTTTTTAGTATCAGTTGAGCCTAAACGTAGGAAAAAAAAATCGTTTTTGATAACATACACTGCCAGTTTAACCAGTGAGCTATAAGGCTCAGTGATGAGTCCTGGATGACTAAAGGGCTAAAGTAGAAACGCCCATCGATCTCTGAGCGTTGCGGTAACATTAACCAAATCTGAGCAAACAGATCGAGCGTCGAAGAAGCGTCGTTGGAAGAACCCTCTGATCCTTGAACAGCTGGGGATACCTTCTTGTCTACTCGCCGACGAGCAGGGTGGTTCGCGGTACCAGCATTTAGCTCGAGGTACAACGAACCCGAAAAAAAGGTAGCACGGAAGCCACAGGCGTATGAAAAAAGGTAAAATCTGAGAAGAAAATGTGTGCAGGTCGTAAAACGGTACATGATAGTCGGGGTAGGCTCGGAGTGTGTTCTGTTAAATGAAAGATTCGATGATACCTGGATCACTCGGCTTGTCACCGGTTCGGTTGATCATCATGCAGCATCTATGCACGATTATCCACGTTGGGAAAGGGTGCTCGAACCGTTGGGTTCGTGTACATTAGTAACGAAGCGGTCGCCGGAAAACCTGATCTTGAAACCCGAACACGATATCCACGCGGAAGCGGTCCAGCAGGGATCTCTACGCTAAGGCTTTTTATACATCTAAATGTTCAGACGGCATATTTAAATTATTATTATAATTTGCTGAGGAGATCTACTGTCTTACCATTCCAACTGGTTTCAATCGTTATCACTTTGGGACAAGGGCATATATATCAGGCGTATGTAACAACAAGAAAGGATTGCTACCTGTCCAGAGATCGCTGTGAAAAGAATTCGTGATAGTTTTGTAAATTCCTTGATAAATGTATGATTTATACTGAGAAAATGAAAAAGTAAAAATTACCGTTACAGCAGTGGAAACCGGGGACAATTTTGAATGTTTGGAAATTATTACAGTGCAAAATGTAAATTTTTATGATAATTAAATTAAATTTCCTGTTACATAGAGGAGGATTTTTATACTTTGCACTGTAAAAATTTTCCTGGTTTCCAATGCTGTAACGGTAATTTTTATTTTTTTTTTATTCTCTCCGTGTAGACAGGATATAATTTTCCGCATGTTTTCACCTGGTTCAAGATACAAAAGGTTATGTACGAACGTTTCAAGACAAAAATATTATTTTGACAAATTTCTTCACAATCCACAACGAGTCGAAAAATTTATTTGTTTATCTGAAGCTTTGTGATTCGTTCAATAAATACAGAATATAAATGAGTACAGTGAAAACAATAATTTCTTTATCTAGAGCAGAATATTCCGTGATAAAATCGTAATCACGAACAGAAGCAATTTACGCACAATCAAAAATGATTTCGAAAAAAAAAAGTTTCTCCAATTTGACATACTATTCCACTCAATTTTTTCGTTTATGTAAATGCAGAAAATTTTTATATTTAAAGTTCTACGATTTGGATGAATTGTTTTTGTTTTCAGAGAAAATTCCTGAGATGGACTTGAATCGATCTCATACCGATGTGAAAGATTTCAATGACTGAATCGTTTTATTCATTGAAAATGTACATTCTCAAATTCATGACATTATTCTCGACACCATTTTCTTGTGAGTGCAGACGACTAAAAGTCGAAATATAAACTTTTTATAAACGGAAACCACCTCGAAAATGAGCATTGACTGATAAATGAATTGAAAATCAAATTAATTCTTTTGAGCCAATGCTGCGGAACCTTTTGTATAAAAAAAAAAAAACAATCGAAATCAATGCAAAATAAATAGAACAGAAATCTTATCTCCGCAATTTGTGGACACGAGAGTCACATGGCAGCAAAAATTTTTGGGTATTAATAACGTCAAAAAAAAATTACCTCCACCATCAGACGTCAGAGCTGTCAAAGTTCTGGTCCCAAAACTCTACCCAGCCTTTGACTTCTATTTTTGTTGAGTAATTTTTTATCACTTAACTTGCTCTAGCACCAGCTTTAATTATTCAAATATTATATCGATTTCAGTATATTGTCTTCATTGATTTCACTCTTGAGTGCTGTTCGGAGGTCATTTTTTTGTTAACTTCTTTTGAAAATCTAAAGAAACAATCTGTATCAGAGCAGAAACAACAAAACGTAATCGATTGTTTGTTTTATTCATTCGGATTGATTTACAAATCCTTATTTCTTAACCGAACCTCAAGATGGAAATAATTCACAGAATAACGAGCACGAAATAACGTTCTTTTTAGTTTTAGTTTGTGTGACGTCCGAGAGCTTTTTCTTCATAAAGCTAAAAGAGCCATTAAGCATATCATTCGTCCATCGAAATCATGACCGTCCTTCCACGTTGTCCTGCTGACGCTTTCATAACGACATTGTCCAAGGAAACTAGGGCTCGAATGCGAGCTATTAAATTATCGAAAATTCTCATAAATGCGCCCTCTATGATGA
The DNA here is from genome assembly GCA_037576405.1 of Campoplex capitator. Classification (NCBI taxonomy): domain Eukaryota; kingdom Metazoa; phylum Arthropoda; class Insecta; order Hymenoptera; family Ichneumonidae; genus Campoplex; species Campoplex capitator. The sequence continues at coordinate 406,750 of JARBWI010000031.1, read as the reverse complement.
GGCGCCATTATCGAACATGGCCGTTACAGACATCACGCGTCTTGATAATCCTGATGGACTTTGCGATAGCATTAGCGTCATCCAAGACGATGATTCGGCTTGGTAGGGAAGTTCAGGCATGCGTTTCCTTCACACGCGGTCTTCTACACAAGCTGACATGTAGCGTCTCGGCAGCGTGCTTCTCAAATATGAACGAGAGCGATGAAAAGCGAAGGAAAAGACTCGAGTGTATCGACTTCTCGCACCGGCAATCCGATATCTCTTGAGCTCTGCGGTTTTTTGCAGATACGTTATACGCGCGCATACATCACACGTCTTCCTATACTCGAGAGCATATTATTTTTGGTTAGCCTCGTATCTCTTTTCGCGATCTTGAATACGAGACTCTTTCTTCGCTCTGACACATACAGATATTATTTTCACAAATATATCCGAGTATTTGACAAAGAGGGTATGATCAGAAATGAGCTATTGAGGACATTATGTTACATTGAAAACGAAATTTTTTTGAGACCTTTAGGAGGTTGGCTACACACAACAATGTTGCCATGTTAAAAGCATAGGAAAATTCGAAATAATTAGAATTTAATGAAATTTCGTGAGCATATGCTTTTGGATTAAATATGAATGTACAAATTTATTAAGATTTTTCTTCTACATAATTTTCGAGTAATTTAACACTAGAGTTTACATCCGTAAGCATTGGATTCTGATATATATAGGTATATCTTTTGCATATTGTAAACTCCAATTATTCGACAACTATGTAGACGAAAAATTTTAAATAATTTGTGTCATTGCATTTGATGCTAAAGAATGTTATCACTAAATTTTATTAAATTCTTATCATATTGTCGTATGTAGCCACCCTCCTTAAAATATATTGTTGAATACGTTCAACAAAATATTTTATCGTCTCAACAAAGTTTCGTTTCGGTATGAAAAAGATTTTTTTTGTGTGGTATTCGGAATTTTGTTGCCTGGAGATTCAAAATTTTGTTTAATACGTGCAACAAAATATTTTGACATTTCAACAAAATTTCGTTTTCAGTGTATTATTTACCAAAGTAGAGAGATTTCGATGGAACTCTGCATGCAGCAAAATATTACAGAAAACAAAATGCTTGCAAAATTTGATGATTTTGAGCAGGATGATTGAAAAGTCATTAATTCATAAATTAGCAAGTTCTCTTATGTAATTATATAAAATATCGTGACGTCATAGCTCCAATAAATAAATATTGTCGAAGTAACCGGGACAATCGAATAAAAATTTGAGAATTGTTTCTTGAAGTATTAAACAAAAGGTATGTGCCAATTTTTGAAAGGATCAGAAAGCAGAATGATAGGAAAAAAAAAATTCAACATTGCATGAAAAAATGTTCATTCCGTGCTAAGAAAATGCAACGATCCGTTTATGTTTTGCTTGGCGAGGATGTTCAACTTATATGTACATGAATAATCGTTCGTGCGTGATTTGAACGTCACAGAAGTTTGACAAAAGACAACCATCGGAATCATACAAAACCATGTGATACTCCTGTCTCCAGCGGGCATTAACTTTTGCGTATGTCGACCCCAACACACATCCTCAAGGGACTACTCTTATGTAAAGAACGTTTTTTATAAGAATGTTTATGAATTTTTTTTAATAAGACTATGCAATACAATCTTTTTAGTCTTTTTCAACGTTATTATGACCATCTTATACCATACAAAAAAAATTTAAGGCAATTTAAGGCAACAAAAAAAGACCAGGGTTGGCGGAGTACGTTTAGTGGTCTGTTGTAGTGGCCTGAATCAAAAAATTCAAAATGATTTTTCGTTAAGTAGGCTTGCCGCTATTGCCTGAACTAGGATCTTTTATTTTTATGCATAACGGTGGACTTGAAAAAAAAAATCGTATTTTCTGTTGTTGTAAATTGTTTTGCTTTGGAAATATCTTTAAAAAATCGATTTTTTGGAACCATCACATAAGGGTAGTACCTTGAGAGATCATCGCGTCACAATTTACAAGGGGAATGATCCTCTCGAAGGTATTTATATATAAATACGAAATAATAAATTGAAATTAGCACTTTCATTTGTTTCTTACGTTTTTCAATTTACATTCGACATACGTACTGGGCATGTCAGGAAATATTTTTAACAATAAAAAAAAAAAATAAAGAATAAAAAATAAAAATGTTACGTGTTCATCATGACAATGAAGAATCAGTTAAATAATTATATCAGAAATTTCGCATTGAGGCATTGCTGATAATATATTCGTGTTTTAATTCACCGAATACAGTAATTTCAGATGAACTTTCAAGTAAATATGATTCCTGCAAAATTGTGGCTGCGACATTGTGAAAATAGAATAATTAATGAAGTTTTTTGAAATCATTTCTTATTTTTTTTTTCATTCATGACCTTTTTCATCGGGGAAAATGGGGAGAGCTGGGGAGGTGATGGAGGGATGAAAATTCAGTACCTTATAGAAGCACTGCTCGCGCGCGCGGCTATGTACAAAAAGAACCAGGTGCTCGATCGAGGCGCGTGTCCAGGTTGGGACCGGGCAGGTGGGCCCCCTGCGCATTGTCAATCTCTGCTGATGCCATTCTATACTTTCAACTATACCTTCCAATACGAGAACCTGCGCGTATGCGTGCGCCGTGATGGGCACAAAGTTTTATCCCCGTCTCTCGCCCCCTTCCCTTTCATCGACAACACCACTGAATATCTTTGGTTCACTTTGATTCTCGGCATCTCTTTCTAGTACGCTTCCTACTTTCAGTTTTATATGAAGTCTGCTTAGGGCTGCGAAGAGTAATGAGTAGTTCGGTTCAATTTATGACGAACTTCACTTTTTTTTTTTTTTCATTTAATAAAAAATAATAATTATAATAATAATGAGACATTTCAGGTTTTGAGGTACAACTAAAAAAATTTTCAATTATAAAATAAAATACGTTGGATCTTGGATGAAAAGGGGTTCAAGATAAATGTTTTGCGAATTTTTCTTCGTTTTTAATATTTTTATTTTTTTAATCCAGCATATAAATCATATTTGGGTACAGTCAGGAATATAAAAGTCCGAAAACCGTCTTATTCGAGTATCTACAATAGTGCAGTTGGACTCGTACTGCATGAGCTCGTTTTTTAAATACTTTTAAATGTGAAATCTTTGATGACGTTAAAAGACTTTGCAGAGGGACGACTACCATTGGCTTTGGCCTTTAGATCTGTCCGTTTGATCAGCTTCGTGGTTACGTTTGATTGGAAAAAATGTTTTGAAAAAACATAAAAACTTCCGACTGAAAAACTCCTTCACTTGAAGAAAACAGTATTTAACTTTAAAAAGTGGGAAATAAAAAAATAGATGTCGGGATTTTCGTCGGGAGATGTTTTTACTTCTTATTCAATAATTCGGTTAGAGACATCTCCCGACGAAAATCCCGACATCTATTTTTTTATTTCACACTTTTTAAAGTTTAATACTGTTTTCTTTAAGTGGAGGAGTTTTTCAGTCGGGAGTTTTTATGTTTTTTTTCAAAACATTTTTTTATTTCACACTTTTTAAAGTTCATCATTTTTTATTTTTATTTTTATTATCACATTAGGTAAGAATTATAACATAAAAAATAATATATACATGTATATAGACGAACTGCATGGACAGACGCGCGTCGGTTCGGATTGAAATTAGCAGCGCACAACGGTGTGAAGTTCGCGATAGTCGAGCATGACCTTGTAAGGTCCCCTTTCGATATGGCAAAATGCGTTTGAATGCGAATATTAATGATTCCTAATTATTTCAGCGAGTTTGCAATAGAATTGAACAAACTATGTCTAAGAACACTGTCTGTCACACATGGAAAGTATATGCAAAAATTGGTCAAGACAGTTGTCACCGTTTCGGAGAAAAGTGGTGACAAAGAAATAGCCCCAATCAGCTGATCGCAGTGAAACGCATAACTCCCATCTTTTTGCAGTGCGGGCAGTCGGAAGTAAAAAACTCATGAAGATCGAAGTCTCATTAACAAATGATGCAAAAAATTTTGAGACAACTACATTTATTTTACCAAAACACTAAAATTGTTTGATAATTTTCAGGAAAAACCAACCTCGCTAAAATTCTCTCGGTCACATGGAATTTCCCAAACAAAATTATGGGAGCAGCCTTCAATTTTTTTTTTTTTTTCGATAAGTTGGAAACTCACTGGAAGTTATAAGAGACCTTCACAGACCAATTGAATCATGAAATAGCTAAGAGATGCTAATTCAAACCCGGTGAAAAACAAAATTTTCATTTCACAATAAGTCATTTTGGGATTGATTATTCTGATTGTTTTTCCGTTCCAAAATTTTTGGTGTCGTTCATCTTTATTATAATATTTCTTCATATGCCTGAAGCAAAAGTTTTGCGGCTGAAATATGAATACTTCAATCGCAAAACTTTTGCTTCCAAATCGAAATTTTACTTTGTTATTTTATTACTTACGCTCCGCTGAAGCGAGGTTATGATAATATTTTTTGATCATGCGTAGTACATTAAGAACATTATATAACGCCTGAGCCGCCATCCACAGAACTGAAATTCTATGCAGCTGTTATAATATTTTCGATTTTCCTTCTAAGATAAGAGGTTTGAAAAAAATAATATTCAAATCGCACACAGTGGTTTTCGTTAATTACGTGAAATACCTTTAATTTAAGGCTGAAATAAAAGTTTATAATCTTCTCGAGACAACACCATTACAAGGTTTTTACCATTCGAAAATCCATTGATGAAAACGGAATTCGGAAACATTATGGATCAGCTGCAACATTCACGAATGACAATTGGAAATATGCATCCAATTTCATACCAATATTTCTAGTATCATTGGCCAAAATGAAGAATTATTATGTATAAAACGCTTGAATCTGCAGAGTTCCGAATGATTACGATTGAGTAAGAGCAACGAAAATTAAAATATGGGAATACGCAACATCCTTCGAGGACGTGCAATTCAATAAATATTGAAGAAACAATTTTCAACAAATTGGAAATACGGTGGTTGGAGTAAGAGTGTTTTGTAGCGATCGATTCGTATTGGACGAAGAGCTTCGAAAATTCGATTTTGAACAATCCATGCTAACCTACAGCATTCTAAATAATCACGGTGAATCACATCCACCAAAATGTCATCAACTGAATATTACGAAAACAAAAGTATGTCGTAAAAACGAAAAAAAAAAAAAACTTTTAATGAGTATTTTCGTTCGTACAGCACACGTGTATTTACAATATTCAATTAATTTATATCTGTATTTTAGAAAATACTGCGCATAATTTTTTATATTAAGTATTCGTGACCTTGGAAGCTTCGGCCATAAACAGGAGTTTTTCGTAGTTTTTCCTTATTTGCACATACATATTCATGTCAAAACATCGTAAATTTTATATTATTTGAAAGCCAACGAACGATATTTGTCTAGTATCACGTGTACGTCTCGGTTGAAGAAAATGTTATTTAGTGACACAGCAGTGTTTGCGCAACGAAGCTATCTAGTAAGGTCTGGAATACCTGGCCGAAAAATATGTTTTTGACAAAATTTGGTATGTTTTTATACAAAATAATATTAATAGGTCGTGTAAAAATTACGCAACGATTAAGAAGATCCTTATTGAAAAATTATCATCAACAAATTAAATGTAGCCTTATGGAAACTGACATAACTTCGCCGTAATTTATTTTTTGGACCACTGAATTTTTAAATATTTACAATATACTGGAAATGATAAAACAAAGTTTACTGATGAATATTTTTTTATTTGTTTGAAAAAATTGTTCTTAACAAAATGCTTTTTTTCTAAAAAACGATCTTCTCAATCATCGTGAACGTTTTACACGGCCTCTTGAATATTTCATACGAAAACGTACTAAATTTTTAGAATTCTATCATCATTTCTGATTTCAACCCTTAAGGATGTTGAAGCGATGACATAATTCTGAAAATTCAGTATGTTTTTACATGAAGCATTCATGAGATCGTGTAAAAATTACACGACGATCAAGGAGCTCTCTATTGAAAAATAAACATCGACAGGTATCATGGAGACTCAGTGTCCTTAAATCTAGATTCTCAGGCCTTATAATCAACGGAAATCCTTGAAAAAAAAAAAAAAAAAAAAAACGTCACCAAGAAGATTTCTCGACGTAAAAGTTAGTTTTGTCACTGTTAAACCAGAAAAAAAACATGAATTCTTGCGAACTTGAATGTGGATGCATCGTTTTTTATGTCGTTTTTTTCGTTTTGCTTTGTTCAAAGTAAGCGCTGCAATTAAAAAAAAAAAGTATTCAAATCCGAACTATTCACAATTCCACGTCTTTTTTCAATTTATATTCAAAATTATCAAGGTAGAAAGATCTTGACACGTTACTCCGAAAAAAAAAAACAACAATATAAATCTTTCAGGAACCAGCCTTAATAAATACGAATGAATCCTAATAGTGTCTCATTCAAATTCAAGCGTTACACGCAGTCGCCTTTGGACGAATTCAAAAGTGTTTTCCATTACTGAAACGTTATTATTGAATCGAAAAGCGCCATTTTATAATATAATTATTACACTGATTTTTCAAACTTATTTGTCGAGTTCTATTTGAAAATTTTTGAAGTACAGTCATTCTCGGGAAAAGTTTTTTTTCCAGAGACCAAAATACCTTTTCCAATCGACGTCAAATTTTCGGATTTCATCCTGTGGACACAGGACTAGTGAACATTTTTTTTTTTTTTTAGTTTATTGTAAAATTTTCCATAATTCTATAAAACCGATCGAACTACTATATGAAAAGTAATAATTGCTGAAAAATTTCATAGTTAAAAACACGAAGTCTGTGTTTTAAAACACTTTTTTTTTAATAACAGGAATTAATTGTGTTCTATCCTTTTCTATATAGAATTGAAGTCAAAAATAAATTATACAAAAAAGACGTTTGAAAAGAATAATACAAACACTTGTGTCAAGAAAAAAGCCATCGCTCAAGGTTCGGTCTTAGTCGCCCCTATAAAAATTCGTGATAAGCAGAACATCGCAAGTTTGCGTGGGAGATCAAAATGTTTCAATGCCAAAAAATATCTCGTGTTGTTGAGTAAATACGAATCTAATAGGTATATTAATTATTCTCACACACATTTCAAATTGGTGTAAGTTCTTTAGTATAAAAGAGTCGCCGACTCGGTCTCAGAAATTAGTCTTCGTGAAATATCGCATCGAACCCAATAAAGTAAGTAATCTTAATTAAATTTTTTTGAAGATACTGATAAGAGTGAGCATCTTTTGCGTGCGTATAGTTTGTTTCTATGAAATTATGTTTCTTTTGTCGGTAATTATTGAGTGAAGGGATATGTCAGCTGGGAATTGACCAGGCAATCTGAACAAGGTTTATCCAAATTTAAATAATGCGAATGATTTCATTACTCTTCTGTTCTAATTTGAGCTTCCTTTAGGAAAATATTTTTTTTCTCTTTGGTTTTTGTCAAAGGTTTACATATATTCAATGAGTTATGGCATACATAATTTAAATTCTTAAACAAAAGTGATGAATTCAAATCGCATATTCGAAATGTTTTGAATAAAGTTTAGAATTGTAATGTATAGATAAGCTGCACGTTTTGCCTTTGCTGCTTGAAGATCTTCTGATACTATACGTTGAGACGCTGCCAAGCCTCTCGAGGATGTAAATAATTTCGATTATCCAGAATATCAATCCGGCGATTAAACTCATGAACAAAATTTGTTTAAATTATCAGAAATTTCAATGAAACATAATTTGGAGTAATTGAAATTATGCTCATTAATTTAATTCTGGAACAAAAATTACAAACATAATTTCAATATACGAAAGAAAATTTGAATCCGTTTAGATATCGATGGATTGAAAATCGCATCAATTAAATCTAAAGTGAATCAGAATTATGTACACCACCAATTTCAATTTCAATTAGAGAAGAAAAATCATGTATACCTACAATCACAGTTATAAAGAAAAATGAAAATCGGCTACTTTAATTGAAATATTGTAATGATACAATTCATAGAGGAAATTATCGATAATAAATAATTTGTTTCGATTTATTTTGAAATTCTGTGCGATTTAAAATTTGATTACACTTATTGAATTCTAATAACTGTAATATTTCAATTTGTCTTTAAAAATTGGTTCATCGCAGTATAATTTCGATCTACCAAAATCTTATCTCACAAGGAACACCAGTTTGGTGTCTTCCTCGAATTTTCTTGAAACTGCTAAATGTGAAAGAGCACTTGAAACTAAGAGACACATTTTTTTATTGACAGAAAAACGGTTTTATGGGGTGGAAACACCCTCCGAAGTAAGGCATGTCAAGGGGTGGTTTTGCAATTTCACCTACAAGCACTCAACCGATTTCGATAAAACAAAAATCAAAATATTTCTCATCCAAAGTGATGAAAATTCCACTAAACGAACGAAAAAACAATTAGGGGGTGAACTACACCTGCATTTATACATTTCTTACCCCACATTGAAAAGGGATGAAACTACTGAAGTGAAACGAGTTCTATTTCCAAAAAAACATGAAAATAATATTTACGTGTTTTCGCATTTTTGTAAAATACCAGCCTCAAGGACGTAAACTATACCTGATATTTGAATTTTCGTACTGCAGGTGCCTTTTTTCCTGTTTTATATGTTTTTTGCTGATTCAAAATATTATAAGAGCCCGGGAGCAACATTTCCTCACGTTGCGAAGTCAATAACAGACCCTGAAAGGGTGAACCACCCCCGGAATTCGCACATTCAAACGGACTGTCAACCGTTGTCTTATAGAGCTTCGCAATGAAAAAGTTACTTGCCTCTGAAAAAAAAATATTCTGTTATAAATACTTCAATTGTTGAACGTAAATAGGTCGTCTTAATGTTAGCGCGTTTGCATGTATAATATTTTAAGCAAAAACAGTTTTTGCTTAATAACTCTGCCACTTTCAATTTTTCGACAAAAGTGGCAGAGTTATTGAGCAAAAACCGTTTTTGCTTAAATTCAAAATGGCGGCTGACGCACCGTTAGAATTTGGTCGCCATTTTGAATTTAGACTTCCACTGACCCACCCCCCCAAAGATTCCAACAATAAAATTGAGCACGGAAATTTTTGCAGGGTTCGGCGCTTTTTTTTGCTAACCCGACTGGGCTAACACAGCGAATAAGACACATAAATTTCGAGACAAAATAGTAGAGGAGTGAATATGTGACACCTGTGTTTGTATTAGATAAGAAAGTCATGAAGTAGTCATAATAGTCTATCCTGACACTTGCTTTCAACGGTGGCTTCCACTCGCGTTGTACTAGTACATATTTGAGCGAGTTCCAAAACAGATTGAAAGAAATAAATTGAGTAATTTTTAAATCGGGGATAAAGAGAGAAATCGAAAGGGGATGGTTCACCCTTTCAGGGTCTGGTATTGACTTTGCAGCGTGAAAAAATGTTGATTCGGAGCTCTTATAATATTTTGGATCAGGAAAAACATATAAAACAGAAAAAAGGCACCTGCAGTACGAAAATTCAAATATCAGGTAGTTTACGTCCTTGAGGCTGGTATTTTACAAAAATGCGAAAACACGTGAATATTATTTTCATGTTTTTTTGAAAATAGAACTCGTTTCACTTCAGTAGTTTCATCCCTTTCCAATGTGGGGTAAGAAATGGATAAATGCAGGTGTGGTTCATCCCCTAATTTTTTTTTCGTTCGTATAGAAGAATTTTCATCACTTTGGATAAGAAATATTTCGATTTTTGTTTTATCGAAATCGGTTGAGTGCTTGTTGGTGAAACTGCAAAACCACCCCTTGGCTGATTGTAATTTCTACTCGTCGACAAAGTTAAGTGAACAATGTAAAACTTATTTGAATTCAAAGTCTATCGATGATAAATGAGTTTCTGACTTTCGTTTGGAACGAAACAAATTTGAATTTCGGTGATGAAATAGGTTTCCAAGTCTAATCTATAACGTACTGGGAAAAATCATCTTGAAGTGCATTGACACATGCAGAGATACTTGTTATATTCTTCTTGTTCTAATATTTGCAACTTTTACTTGTCAGGAGATAACCCGATTCGCAGGCATGATGTTTCTGCAGATTCTGTTCAGTGCCCTTGTTGGTTGTGGGCTGGTTCAGGTATGTCTCTTCTATTACGAACCCTTAATACTAATGGATCAAACGAAGATTGGTGATGGACGTGGTTATTTTTACCCAAAAAAGTCATATCACTAGGTAATAAAATGGGGATAGCTGAACCCAAGTTGGTGTTCAGGTATTAGTTTTTCTACAAATATGAGTGGATCCATACGTAGTATTTATAATTTTTTATCCAACGACCAACTCAAGTTGGTCGGAAAGTTGATACATCTGTATTAAGTAGCTTAACGTATCATCATAACTTGTGATAGCTTCCATCGATTAAGTATTGTAATGTGTGTGGGCTACTGTTGAAGAGACAATGGCTATCTTTGGCATTTCTTTCAAGATTTTTCTTGTCAAGCATATTATATCCATTATATAATATATAATCATATTCCATCAGAGTAAAATGTTGATCAGTTGAGCAATACACAGATGCGAATCAGAAAATTCTGGTATCAAATTATTAATTTGGCTTAGTGCTGCTAGTAGTATTCCAATAAAAAATGATCCCGTCACTGACCACGCTCCGTTCGATCCATCACTTTTTTGGAGATTCCATTTTATTTAATTATATGATCGAGTATAGACTATTTTATTTAATCTCTTTCGATTTGATGCACTTTATTAAGGCAATTCCGGTGTCACCAAACAGCAGTGCAATTACAACAGATGATTTTGTAAATGTGAGTATACTCAAAAATAAGGTGGAGTTCATATTGCAATTATCATCCTTATTATTCATGTACATATTCGTTTTTTGACTTCCAAGGTGAAATACCAAATCACGCCGGAAGTAAGATCTTATTCGGAATACTCAAACACGAGTCACTCAAACACGAGCTACCCAAGCACGCTGGAAGTGGCATCTTATTCGGAATACTCAAGCACGGGTAACTCAAATTCGAGCTACCCAAGCACGCAGGAAGTGGCATCTTATTCGGAATACTCAAGCACGGGTAACTCAAATTCGAGCTACCCAAGCACGCAGGAAGTGGCATCTTATTCGGAATACTCAAGCACGGGTAAACCAAGCTCAAGCTACCCAACCACACCTGAAGTGGCGTCTTATTCGGAATACTCAAGCACGGGTAAACCAAGCTCAAGCTACCCAACCACGCCTGAAGTGGCATCTTATTCGGAATACTCAAGCACGGGTAAACCAAACTCAAGCTACCCAACCACACCTGAAGTGGCGTCTTATTCGGAATACTCAAGCACGGGTAAACCAAGCTCAAGCTACCCAACCACGCCTGAAGGTGCGTCTTATTCGGAATACTCAAGCACGGGTAAACCAAACTCAAGCTACCCAACCACACCTGAAGTGGCGTCTTATTCGGAATACTCAAGCACGGGTAAACCAAGCTCAAGCTACCCAACCACGCCTGAAGGTGCGTCTTATTCGGAATACTCAAGCACGGGTAAACCAAGCTCAAGCTACCCAACCACGCCTGAAGTGGCGTCTTATTCGGAATACTCAAGCACGGGTAAACCAAGCTCAAGCTACCCAACCACGCCTGAAGGTGCGTCTTATTCGGAATACTCAAGCACGGGTAAACCAAGCTCAAGCTACCCAACCACGCCTGAAGTGGCGTCTTATTCGGAATACTCAAGCACGGGTAAACCAAGCTCAAGCTACCCAACCACGCCTGAAGTGGCGTCTTATTCGGAATACTCAAGCACGGGTAAACCAAGCTCAAGCTACCCAACCACGCCTGAAGGTGCGTCTTATTCGGAATACTCAAGCACGGGTAAACCAAACTCAAGCTACCCAACCACACCTGAAGTGGCGTCTTATTCGGAATACTCAAGCACGGGTAAACCAAGCTCAAGCTACCCAACCACGCCTGAAGGTGCGTCTTATTCGGAATACTCAAGCACGGGTAAACCAAACTCAAGCTACCCAACCACACCTGAAGTGGCGTCTTATTCGGAATACTCAAGCACGGGTAAACCAAGCTCAAGCTACCCAACCACGCCTGAAGGTGCGTCTTATTCGGAATACTCAAGCACGGGTAAACCAAGCTCAAGCTACCCAACCACGCCTGAAGTGGCGTCTTATTCGGAATACTCAAGCACGGGTAAACCAAGCTCAAGCTACCCAACCACGCCTGAAGGTGCGTCTTATTCGGAATACTCAAGCACGGGTAAACCAAACTCAAGCTACTGAACCACACCTGAAGTGGCGTCTTATTCGGAATACTCAAGCACGGGTCACCCAACTACGGATACTCCAAGCACGGTAGAAGTGACCTCGGACTACCCAACCGTTAGTGGCATGCGAACCATAACGTTAATCCATAAGAGTTAAATGAGCACGGAATACCCAACCCCGTGGAGCGTACCGAAGGTTTTTCTGCTAAAATTTCATCAACAATAGCTGTTTTCTGAAAAACATCTCGTCCAGCATAGTCTAAATCTTCTTGACAATATGATGATTTACAGAATTATTAAACTAGTTCGCCTTTAAGATATCAGCGAAACAATGTTGACCCAGCGCAAATACATAAAGTGCAACCTCAAACCGCAGAAGCAGCATTTCACCTCAATAAAGAATAACACATGTTCTATCTGTAAACACCTTCATTGAAACGTCTCTTTGAGACCATTCACATTTCCGTCGAATTACTGAATTCTTTATCTTTAGTTTATTTAATCAGACCGGAATATTCATTTTATGAGCAGAATTCCACTAGACAATCTTCCAAAGCAGCCTATCATGATAAAACGTTTTCTCACCTTTTCCAATAGATCACGGTGTCCGTGGTGAAATTCTTTCCATCCTGTCCGAAAAACTATGCGCTTTGCAAGCATCTGAAACCGTTAGTTCTAGTAGATGACGTTTCATGTTTTTTTTTCTTCGGTATGTTACTTATATCAATCGGTGGTATGAAGTACCTACTGAGAGCAAAGCAACATTGATTAGGGAATAGTGCGAGGAAAAAGAATCCAATACAGCTGTGTCGTTCAGAGGTACGAGAGAGAACGCGGAGGAACTTTCCGAATCGAAAGTAAGATAAGAAAGTGGAATTCTCTTTGGCGGATTGGGCATTGCGACAAAATTGTCGATAAGTCAGAACTTCGCGATATCGACTTGTTTGCGTCTCACTCTAATGCTAAGTGCGAAGATTATATTTCGTGGTGCCGTTATCTCCAATCTACAATTATCGACGCATTCACGATATCGTGGTTGGCTTTCTAACTTTCGTTTGTATTTTCACCATTTGTGATTACCCTAAAAATATAAAAACATAAAAGAATAGCCTGCTTCCAAATTCACGACCCAAAAAACTCAGGGAAACTTCAGATACCCACCTGTAGGGAGCAGGCATATGGGCACATAGAAACGCTCGACATTCCGATTCAAACGCAATTTTTAATGGTACAACAACACCAAGAAAGCGTCGACAGGATCGTCCAAGACGATGAAGAAAAAGTAGAAAAGGTAAAAATCTTAACCGGGCGTCTAAAAAATATTATCAACAAGTGGAAAAAAATCACCGCGAATCAATTTATTTTACAATGCTTAAAAGGTTACAGTATCCAATTCGAAGAAATTCCAGCCTCAAAAACATAAAAACTCCCGAATAAAAATAGTAGTAAACTTTAAAAAGTCTGAAATAATAAAAAATAGATGTCGGGATTTTCGTCGAGAGATGTCTCTAATCGAATCATTGAATAAGAAGTAAAGATATCTCCCGACGAAAATCCCGACATCTATTTTATCAACAAAATATTTTAAGCTTTCAACAAAATTTTGTTTTCAGTGCACGATCGACCTAGCGAGGTTGACGAAAGATATAAGTTATTGAAAAGATTTTGAAAACGGTAACAGATTTTTACAGATTCTCAAATTTTTTTAAATCTTTAAAAATCCATGTTCCAACGAAAGGACCGCAACAGCTTAAGATCCTTTCTGGTACAAGAACACGTAATCGAATATGACACGCGTGCGAATATAATATCTGATCAATGTACTGTTAAAAATATTGTTTCGTGACGATGTGGGGTTTTTTCATGACGTCAGGTTTTTTCCACACGAGCCAATAAACATTGATCCCTTTTTCATCATCCCAAATATTCTTATGAAAACCGAAGGAACTTCGCAGTGAAGAACCTTCAACTATACCGATTTGGTACGCTTTTTTGAAAATGGCTGTTTTCCAGCTTTTTTTTCGGATGTGTAAAATTGGATACATGACTTGTAGAAATATTTTTTGCTATTTTTTTTTATGCTAACCTTGAAAGGGAGAGCAATAGCTTTAATTTCGTTTTAAAAAAAGTTTCATGCATTTTTTTTCACAGAATTATTCTATTTTTGCCTGAAAAAGACCATTTTTAGCTAATGCGGCCCAACTTAAGAATTCCGAGACTAGAGTAAAATTTTCAAGTGGGAAAAAAATTGCATTCGATGTTCAGAATCGAGTCGATTTTTTTCCAGAATATTTGTCCGATATTTTTTTTTTTTCGTTATTTCCAGTCGAAGCTCTGATGGCTGCGATAGTTGCACTCGAAAACCATGGGGTTTGGGCTAAAGTAGCAAGAGAGGAAATTTGATTACTTTTAAGTTTTTAATCTATGAGAATTTTTGTCCGAAATTTCTTTTAGTAAAAACTCGGAAAATCGTCGAAATAAATGGACGTATCTCAACAAATATCGGGTTTCAGATAAAGTATAGCAAGAGGGGAAAAAGTTGCACTTATGAACTTTAGAAACACTGAAATTGCTTTTAAATTTTTTTACACATTTTTTAAAATCCAAATCCAAAAAAAAAATCGTAAAAAATATTTGGAAAAAGGGTTATGAAGGTAAATATGTCATTTTCAAAACTCCTTTTGCTAAATTAAAATACCTTCATTTTTCCAAAAGCTATCAAACCTTTAGTGTAGCTTGAATTTTTGTCCGATGATTTCATACTCTTGGTCGGGATCGTACCCAAATGAGGAAAAATACTTATCAAATTATATTCAAATTGAACCGATGCAGCTGATTACACACGTTGTTATATGGCGTAGCAGAGCACCTACCTGGTACAGTCCGACCTCCGAATAAGAAACCAAAAGCCCCCAAGGGGAAGAATTTTTCTTATATTTCGCATACCCCCACCAGGCGCGCGCTCCTCGCTCACTACCTCAGTCTGTCTCTCTCACTCTTTTCCGCATGCGATCCTCTCAATAAGAAACACTCACACACGCACACACACACACACACTCACGCACGCATGCACACATCAATTTACACTACACGTTCACTCTATTTTGCCCGTGTAATCTCTCCCAGGCTGGTTTCTTAACCAGAGGTTCGCTCACAAAATTCTCGAGCTCAGAGTTCGAGTCGGAGTGGGGGAAGTGCTCGAGTGAGAAACTGGGGAAAGTTTCTTATTGCCGAGTTTCTTATTTGGAGGTTGGACTGTAATGTATTCAGGAACGCTAGAGGACCGTTCTTCATTTGTCGAGACTGAATCAAAAGAGCCAAACGTTTACGGTCGCTTCTTTGTGCAAAAAAAGTGAGAATACCAAGCCCGCTACCACAAAGTTATTGTTTGTATTTTTTAAATAAATTAGATAATCACAAGTTCATTTTATACAGGAATGCAAAAATGAATTTCTTTGGGGTCAAATTTCTGACGCTGTTGATGTTTATGGTCGTCGCCGTGTTCGTGAGCGAGGTCAGCAGTAACATCTTTCTTCGAGCTTGCCCCCGGAACTACCGAAAAATAGCTGGGATTTGCATGGAAAAATGGAACGACTAAAATTACTCAGATTGGATCGGAGGAGCGACGTATTGCTTGCTGTGTGCGTGTTCATCATTCAATGTGTGCGAGTGGAAGAATTGGTTGTCCGGCAAGATCATCTCAAAAGCAAGTCGCAGTTGAAATGTAGAATAATGCTTACATTTTTCCCTTCATCAGCGTTCAAAATTTTTATTTGTGTGCAGTCTTTGGCTATTTAACTGGCTCTGCAAATAATGGGGTAAAGTCGAAATGAAAAAGAATGAGAAGAAAATTTTTGTCACGTTCAAACGATGCAAATTTCAACATTACCAAATTCTAATAATACAGAAATTATGTTCAAGTTTGCATCGTTGAAATATGCAATAAAGCGCTTTTTTTTCAATTAGTAACAAACATACGGAATGTTGTTCATTTAAATGTTGAACTTTTTTTTTTCCTTCGCAACCGATGAAATTAAGTATGACTACAAAGGAAACTTTGACACAGCAGTCTCTGTACCCTGTCACCGATTTCACATTTACGATCACTCTGATCAGTGTAAAATTAAGTAATCTGACAGTTTTGCAAGCTTTGATGATTAATTACGAAGTCTCGTATCATATGAAAAGTCCTCAGAGACATATTTTTCAATGCAATTCTAGTTCCATAATAATCGGAATAGGATAGCTCGAATATTGATCATGTACTCTTGTTTAACCGAAATTGATGGTAAAACGGATTACGCGCCCTCCGAAATGTTTAACAAACAACTAATTCCTTAGAAAATAATTTATGGATCGCAATCATCCATGTATGTGCGCAATCACCCAAGTGCGTACACAATATTTCAATATTTTGTTGAAAAGCTATGAATTTCATAGAAAAAGCCAAATGGCAGTTCCAGATGATCATAAATTATGGTTAGACTTCACAAAAATACATTAAAGCCCATTAACAAAAAAATCTTTCAATTAATTCGAATCTGAATACAGAAAAAAATTCCATACAGAAAACATTAGATTGAAAAAAAAAATTCGGACAAAGTATTTGGCGAGCTTTTGTTTAATTCTCGTGACGTATTCATGACCGCAAACTCGTCAAGTACTTTGTGTCCGAAATTTTTGTTTCCAATTAATTGTTTTCTCTGTGAAATTTTTTCTCTTTTGGGATTTTTTATTTCAGTACAGTACAGAGCTTTTTGAAAATGAAATAAAATGAATAACGCTTGAATTTCCAGCAATAATAACGTCGCACAGACAAAATACCCACCAAAACATCAGGTGATCATGACTATTTGATAAAATTATTATCTAGTACAAAGACCGGGACCAAATATATCTACCTCCTTTTTTTCGAAATTAATAAAAGTGTCTCATAGGAATACTAATTATTATAATTATAGAGAATTATAGATCACACCTATTGGCAGGGTGCACGTAAATACTAATACCATTCAATTATCAGTGTGTTACGTATTCATGCATACTGTCAGCGCCACCAAAAGGGCGGACCCGCATTTTTGGCGGCTAAACGTATACACAATACACACTTATTTTTAAAGTAGTATATGTAAGCGCACCTAGCGAATAAGTTGAAACTATTTTTCTGCAGATAAAAAGGATACGTGTGTTTTAGTTTCGAATGCTCTTTCACATATGGTAGTTTCCAGAAAAGCAGAAGTCGATCCCAAACTGATGTTCCTTGTTAGACATTGGCTAATGCTTAAGATTCCTGACAGACCAAAGTCCTTGATACGTCCTGTAGAGGACGAGACTCGACCTAACCCCCATCAAAATAATAGCAATAAACTGCTCGAGTTTTTTTGCAGGTAGGTTAACTTGACGTCAGCCCGAATTGGATGTAACGATTGAAAAATCAAAAAATCAGTTTTACATCGTTTTAGATAAAACACATCGAAATTATTGTGAAATCTATTTTAGGCATTTTTTAATTTGAAATTTTATTAGCGAGGTAAATTCATGGAAATAAAACAGTAAAATTTGTGAAGATAGAATCATTTCAACAAAAACATTTCAATTTTAACAAATTCTTTTGCGAAACGATGTAGCATTTAGAAAAGCAAACGAAATCTTATTCCAAGTGCGTGTAATTGTTTAAAAATGGACGGCAGTTCAGATTATTTATACGAATAAATGTTGATCCGCTTATTTAGAGGAAAAACAATGTCTTGAGCGTATTATAATGGATATTATGAATGACAAAAGTGAGTGTCGAACCCGAAAGTTGGAACAAACGTTCGCCACATCCAGTGGTCATTCCCCATCATCCGGTTATCCCGTCAAATTTCTTTATCTTTTACTACGTTGGTTTCAAACTAAATAATTAAGTAACGAGTGTTCCTTTTACTTAGTTGATTTCTCGAATTTGTAACAGTGAGCATATGAAATCATTGATCCAGGACTTGTCAACTTTTGTATTGCAAGGATAGCATACGAGAAGCAGGAGGCACCTCGACTTACCTAGTCGAAAGCACTTCTATTGTATGTAGAAAAGGCAGGTGATGAGAACGGTTGGAATACGCGCGACTCTACGCGATGGTTCTCAATCTTTATATTCTCACTGAAATCTCTACCTTCCATATCGATGTTGGAATCTTGACTTTGAATTTTCAAATTCATGATCTGATACCATTTATCATCATTGATCTTCATAATTTGATTATAAAATCTTTTTTATTATATCAAAACGAGAAAATAAAGGAAAAAACGTATGATGCAATAAATATTTTTAATTAAGAAAGATTTTCTCATGTTCAATGTCAATTTAGAAACTCGATGCCAGATCGGGCTTATATTTCAATTCTTCCCTGAGAACCACATTAAACTAAATGAGCACGTGTGGTATGTTTCTCGGTGTTTGGCATTGCACAATTGCTGTTTTGGAGGCAGCGTGCAAAATCTCCTGAACAAAGGTGAAGGGAAAGAGGGTGATGAGCACTAGTATTCGTCTGTGAAGCATCGTCAGCATCGACATACTCGAGAAGGGCACGTGCCATCAGCTGTCTCGCTGGACCACAGCTGGTGAGAAGGTGCATCTCTCGGTACACAATAGACGTTGTACACAGGGTGTCCCGTCACCGGATGACCAGCGATACCGTTGACTTGAGAGTATGGATCAGTCGTCTAGCCTCACCTTAAATTTTTGAAGCTGAAATATTTTTACACTATTGACAGGATACGAAAAAGCTCGATGTCAAAAATCAGCTGGCAGAGCTTTTTTGTAATTGGTCAAACCGTAAGATTGCATTTTCAAAGTTTGCAGCTATCTCTCTCGCGCTCACTGTGGTGAGGTATCAACTGATGTATATACTTTTAAAAGATCACAGAAAACTCTAAATAAGACATTTTAATGACATTCTTTTTTTTTTTTTGACAGATCGGAATTATCGTGGCTCTAATTATCGAAGTTGGATGAATCTGCGACATATGATGGATCGCACGCTGCCCTCATCGATGTCTTTTACTACTGTCACACTACTTTGCCTTTCAACTTTCATAATTATCTTGTCGAGACGAAATCTGATCAATAAACGGCGTTAGGTGGTCCATCTTGGTACTCCACCTACGATAGGAGTCTGCGGTATGAAACAGTCGTATTAGGACACCCTGTATACGTAAGAACCTGGGCGAGATGCTACCATATATTTACCACAGAACCTAGTTAAGTTTGTCTGCTCTCTTTCTCTTGATCTTGTCATGAGCATAGAGAAGCAAAAGATCCTGCGTGGAGACCGGCCATTGCATATAACGACGCAACTCGGGCGATTCCGTCCATCGTTGTTGTCGTTATGTATGTTTACCAAAGGTGGACATACAAGAAATGGTGATCCCGCTTTTAAAGGATCGAAACCAAAATTTCCTTACTCTAAAACATACCCGTTGAAACGATCCCACGTGATTTCGTTATTTCATACACCAATTCTAATATGTACAATACGATAGTAAATACTTAACGGATTGAAGCATGTTGCCAAAAGAAGAATCGATGCTCATAAAATGGAACATTAAGTTGATTCAGATAAAAATTCTCTCGAAATCACGGACCTCTCTGGAGATGAAGTACAATGAAAGAATATCGATAACGTAGATTTCTTGATTTTTGTATTTTTCCGAAATGTAACCGGATCTCAGGACCGGAAGTGTCATTGAAAGGAGTGTCTTGTCGCTATGTGTTTAAGACAAGGCATGCGCGTGCTAAGGGTATCAAAGGGGTAGAAAAACACTCTATTGAAGCAACGAATGGCCCAATCATAGAGCATAAAGAATTGTATATGTTACATATATCGTACGGGATCAACTTCTTTGGCTTTTCGATCGGTTTAGGGGCGGTTGTACGAGGTTCGGGTTGCCGGGCAGATGCCATCACGCATACCAGATCCAGTGTAGTCATAGTAGCATAACAAAAAGCTGGCATGGCCTTAGCTAGAAGACTTGTAGGTATAGGAATCATACAATTGACGGCATCTCTGGCGGATCTGATCAGGGATGGAACAGCTAGAAGTGAAAATAATGTGGGAGGGGGGAGGGGGATGTGTGGAGAGGAGAGGAATTCACTAGTATAGAATGTTGTTGGAGATGGGGAGAAGGAAGCACATGCCTCCGGTGGGGCCCACGCCAGTGGTGCACATGTCCCTCGATTTCTCGCACATGCCGATGATGACGTGGGGTCCTGTGTGTAGTCTGCGCTACCTATGCGGTACAATGCCAATAATAACCCATCGTCGGGTGCAGCTCTCTCTTGTGTCGCGTCTTACACACATGCGTATACCACCATTGCGTTTTCACCCTCTTTCCGTTTACGGAAAACGACAGAGAGAGAGAGAGAGAGATAGATAGATAAAAAGAGAAATAGCTGTGCCCTTGCCCCCCGTTCCTCATACAATACGGTTTTGGTTCGGTCCGAAAAGAGCGAGTGGCAGATCCCACTCGTGCAGATTCCAGCAGATGCGGATGGTGAAGAGCTGCCATATAAAGTGAACAGGGGTAAAAAGAACTTACGAGTGTATAAGCACCAAATAGCAGTGAAGTATGAAAGGAGAGGGGGGGGGGGGGGGGGGGGGGTTGGAAGAGAAAGAGAGGAAGAGAGAGAGAGAGAGAGTGAGATAGACATATAAAATTGTAGTGGTGAACTCATACTGAAATTTGAGAAGGGAACGAGGCGACGGAGATGCCCGAAAATGCCGCACATCTATAGGCGCTATACGAATATATGTGTTTTTATGTTCTTCATAGCAGTCTATGCATACACATACATAAATCTTTCTCACTCTCTAGTTTTGTCTAGGGGAAAAATGCTTACAATGTGAGCCACGAGGCAGGTGTGGGCATCCCCTTTTCACTCTCGGTTGTCGGGCGCGTGCCCCACACGAGCGGGGGCGGAGTTCCCGTTTTATTTTTCGCGCGGGCACGCACACATGCCAGTTTTATACACGTAAGGATAGAGGGATGTAACTCGAAGGAAGAAGGGAAACTGAAGAAGGCAGTCCGGATGTCTCAAGATGGGGAGTACGTTTCTCCGATTACCGGAACTCTCGATCTCCGCCTCGTACGACTCGCCCGGTTAAACAGTCCCATACGACGTTTCATATGATATCAAAAAACGGAACTTTACACCATATATGAGAGCATAAAGCGCATCATAAAGCCCAATTGGAATGTATGAAAGGAGTCAAAAGGGCAAAGAGACTTGGTGTGTCTGCTTCAACGGTTATAAAGTTAACGGAAAATCAAGGACAACGTCATTCAACCCCCTTCTTTCCATCCCTTCAACAGAAACCAATAATAACTCGAGAAGCTAATAGTCCCAGAATATATACAGACCAAAATCACATGAGAAGTCGGCCCGACGCCTTACCGTTGTACTAATCATTTTTTTCTGCTCATAACACACTTTATTTAAAAAAAGTTACATACAATAATGAAATTTCTGCAAGATTACCAATGACGCCTGATCATCCTACGCCGTTGTTTCTCTTCGTTCATTCACGCCACAGATATGATTTTGTCCAGTAAAAAAATTTACTCGGCGACATGCTTATTATACACGCGAAGGTCTGCATTATTTTGATTGTCGATGCAGAGCAAAACCCACCCCATTCTCAATGATCCCAACGGTCATCCTGAGCCAACAATCCGTAAGGGGCTGGTTGTAATGCCTGCACACTCACACATGGAGTATTAAGAGAGACATGTGTGCTGGTCGGGATAAAAGAACGAACGGCACATGTACGTATAAGAGCCAGGTTTCCTGTAGAATCAGGATGAAGAGACGCGTGCGTCCTTCCTTTTCATCCACCACCACCACCCCTCCCCCCTCTCTCCAATGGCGCTCTTTCTATGCCATCCCTCTTCTCTGTCGTGCACCCGCCCGGAGGACAGATTTGAAAGGAGAAAAAAAACGTGCGCGTGCCGCTCTAGTAGCCGAAATTGCGAGCTGTACTAGAAAGAGAAAAACTGCCAGGAAGTTCTTTCATCCCTGTCGATCTTTTATATCGGTGGCTCGAGCGTTCAGATACATAGGTGTCAAGGTGCAAGGCACATACCTACCGAGCCTCATGGTTTTTGGAAGGGTTGTAATGATATGAAAATGCGAATCACGTGGAAGGGGTTGTCAAAGAACGACTAGTTCGCGGATACATAAGCTGACGAACACCATAAGGGGTTGGTTTGGTTTTCATAAATAGAATAAACGGGTTCCTGGTAAAGGGAGACAGGAGAGCATGATGCTTCGCATAAGTAAATGGTCAACCTTCCAACCGGTGCTAAAATTTATCGTCACTCTTTTTTCTTTGTCGTTTGCATAACTTGAGCAGATTTGGCACCTGGTCAGAGCGCAGGGTAAAAAGGATGAGCAAAAAAATGTTGAATTAATCATACGACCTGTGAGCCTTTTTTCAAAATACTATCATGAACGGGGTGGCAATCGAATAACCGGATTGCGAAACTGCAACTAGAGGCAACGATGACATCAAGAAATACGAATCTCTCGAGACCAGTCAGCTGGATTGGTAAAAAATGGACGGACCTTCCTGCGGTCAAGTGCAACGGTCGTCGCCATCGCTTATGCTCACATCTCTAGGTTTCACTGAAACAGAAATTCTCAGCCCTATGTTCAAAACAAACTAACTTCTCTGATTTTAGGTAGAACGACTTGAAAACACGAACGCACCCAATCAAGACACTGGTGACACGGCAATGATCGAATGAAACAGCTTCTACGTTCGTATATAACAAAGTAAGAATGTAGGCAAGAGAGAGGCTCGGATATCAGCATCCGGCTGGTCACTTCCGGCACGCGACCCATGGCCACGTGTCCCGGAGCGTGGCATCTGAAGTGGCTCATCATCGGCGAAGAGTAAAAGCTAGAGAAAAGCTCATATCGTTGGTTTAATGGCAAGATCTTGAGTGCCGGGGGGGTCGGAAGGAATAAAAATGTTCGTTATTATTTTTCTACGGTTATGCTTATAAATTAGAACTGAAATTTCAAAGATTCTCAATTTCCAAACGATCCATTGCCGTTGGACCAGGCCCCCCTCGAATTTAGTATTTTCTTAACGCGCCTAATGCTAAGAGCCGCTGAAAAATAAGGGTACGCCGACTCGTTGAAGCTCAGACTGATATCCAAGCAGCCCTTGCACTCGCATCATGTGTCAGTCGAAGAACTTATTTCCTGTGGGTCCCGGTGGGATGCAAGTAGACGCGTGGACATTTCCGGATTCTTTTATTTAACTGCCTAACAAAGCTCAGCATTCAACCAAATTGTCAAGAGGAAAAAAGCTGAAAAAAAAGTTGCAGGAAAACGATAGTTCGATGACTAGTCGAAGTATTTTTTATCAGAATTCAAAAACCGTTGGATTCTTCATCGAACAACCGAATCAACAAATTCATTCACATCTGTATTCTGTTAAATTCACGCTATTCTCTCGAATTCTGAAACTTGAAAAGAGCCACAATTATCATGTTTTAGAAAGTGCGTTAACCCGTCAGTGCCTCGGAAAGCCAGCCATGCTTCAATTGGTCAATGATTTTTTTCTTTATCTGTAAAGTGACTTTTATGAGATTCAAATACAATTATTACGAATTTTTCGACAGCCCAGGATTTTTTTTTGAGAATTAAGTTACATTTGTGAATAATTTAATCGCTTCTCTCTCATGGTTCCATATTTGGAACAAAAGTTAGTAAAAATTCTAGCGCATGTATGTATATGAATAGCAGAAATCTTTTTGACTGGTGTTTCCTATACTTGAGGACTTGTATGATGCCAGAAAATCATGGAGCTATTTATGCACCCATTTTACAACTTCGTTCCATTGTTATTCAGTTTCATTCAACGACAAATGGTCGACGCCATTTTTAGACGTGATTCCGACGCATCTCAATTTCCAAAGTCAAATCATAACAGGATAAAAATTATTCCTGTGTGTGACCTCACCTGGAAAGTGGTTAATCATTATAATGCCTCCAACTAATTGAACTAATAGTTGAAAAATCCACAACAAGGTTCTCATCATCATTGGAATTAAAGATCATTAAATGAAAGTCATTACTTCAATGACACGATGCCTTGCATATTCTTATGATCCCCGCAACAGAAGATTGAGGCTTTTCAACCGAAATTCTTTTAAAGACCAGGATATAACTAAAGCACTACACTTGTGCGTTGCTCCGTGAGGCGTGCTTTTACGCAAGGCAATCTGCACTTGCTGTTCGGTGTTCCACAGGCCTCTTTGGCGAATGTAGAGGGTTTAGTGTCGTGCGCGTGAATGCGTTTTGGAGCCAAAGTTCTCCCCGGTGAATAGGCTTGTAGCTAGCGAGCGAGGAAACCCTGACAAAGGAAGAGGACGACAGCGGCGTCTCGGTCCGGGGGTTGAAGACACCGACAAAGAGAGTTGGAACTTCTTTTGTTACCATAGCGCGAGTAAGCTCTAGGTAGATATGGAGGCAGACCGAGCTCCTGGTGAGGTGACATTCTCAGGACCGGATCTTCTGGATGTGCTGACACTTCTAGTATACTTCGATTTATGGGAATAAAAATCAATGACCGAGAATTCTGCCTCCATGGACCATGATCCGAGCCTGAACTAACGTTTTTCTAAAAAATGTAAGATGGAATGAAGAGCTGTGTGGACAGGTGGAGTCTTGGCCATATGATGCCATTGATTCCTCGCTTTTATCGTTCATCCACAGAGCTCTCCGCTCCTCCTTTCTCGTTACACTTCGAGATTTTTGCATCTGTCCACGTTGTATGAGCTAGTAGTTCTCTCTGCTCTTCTTCCTCTCTTTCTTTCTTTCCATGTCATTCTAGCACACTCCTTTGCCCTCGGAACTATTAGAGCCAGATTCTAAGAAGCCTGCCTTGGACATCCCAGATGAACTCTTACGTGCATACTGTCATGGTGTCTTTGATCAACGTCTCTGACTATTATCCTTCTCTCTCCACATTTGATGCAGCTTGTGGCATCGAACCACCATATAAAGAGAACTAGGATATGGTGACGATACGACTCCAAGACATTAATACCAATAAAGGAAACAAAAACTACTGCGCGTGTCAGGTTTCTTTATTAGAATTCAAGTTCACTTCCACCCCGTTGTATAATTTCTTTCACCTGTAAGTAAAAGACTTGAATTAACTTTTCTCGTTACATTACAATCATAATGCTAATATGAAAGTAAAATGACTCAACTGTATAAGAAACCGTTCTATTATGAAAATTCCTATTCAAATTTTTTAGTATATTCATAGCAAGATTAATCGATGACGTCCACACAAATGTAAGCAACGTAATCTGTCTCTTCCATCCATAAATAAAATTGTTCATACATTTTATTATTTACTGGTTCATTAAGGTTTACTCATTTTTTAATTTTTTTCTATATATTTATTCGACGTGGTGAAATAAATAGTGGATTATAGCCTGAACCTTTTCTGCGGTGAATTTTTATTTTTCTCATCTTCAGACATTCGATTTTTAGTAACAATTTCATTAAAAGCATTCGGAGCATCATTTCCATGAAACAAGATTCTTCGCAAGTGTTTAATGAAAATAACAAAAAAACACACGTTTTTTCTTCTTGCCCCTGTAGCCAATAATTGGAGTGAAAATTTATAAATATGCCCATGGAGTTGTGATATTGTTGTTATCAGTATTATCATTATTGTGATAAGAACGATCCTTGGAAATAGAAAAAAAAATTCACATCCGAGAATAAGTTTTGAAAAGTGCAAGCTGCTCGGTGAATAATTAGCTAACGAAAATTTCTCTATCACGATTGCCTTCAGCACTAAATTCTGAAAAGAAAACAACAAAAAAACATTGAAATAGAAATCACCAGCTGTTCCCAGTATTTAGGAACTTTTCCTACGTACGTCTTAGTTTATTTCCCATCGAGAAATGCAAATTTAGTGTTGAATCCATGCTTCAAAAATAATTTTTGATATTTCTTCTTGAAATAAAAGAAAATCACAACAAAAACATACAACGAGGTATCCAGGGCTGTATAAATCAGATTCATGAGTTCCACTTTTTCAAAAAACGCAACGAAATTCTATTGTTTTATTATCGAACGGCCTTTCTCATGAACAATTTATAAATAAACGTTAGCGAATATCGAAAAGTAACAGAAACAGAGCACCCCTCAAAGTTTGATTATCCGGAGAGGTGCCAATTTACCAGAAGTTTAAAGCGAAACAGCATCGGCCAGGCAAGGGTAGAAGGCAAAAGGGTTGCAATTATACGACCAGCCCTTGGGCTAGACGCGTGCCAGTGCGTAGGTAGTTATGTACTCTACATACACCGTCGTCGACATTACAGCTAAACGAATGGGTCGCGAGGGGTCGTGTGTATGTGCATCTGCTCCGCATCTGCAGACAGATGCGCGAGTGTGTCGCTTTTAGAAAAGATCCCGATGATGGTTGTAGGGTAGAGCGTGCGTTACTCTCTCATCTTTAACTCGCTTGTGCTGATGCTGCTTCTCTGATGCATGTCCGGAAATGAAATTCTAAACACCCTCTCACTGACTTGCCTCTTCTTTTTTCTCTGTTCTTCATTTCACTTATGTTCTTTTCTGTCCTGTACGAAAGCCACCCTCCAGCAACAGGGTTGGTCTTGTCAAGCGAGAACCAGTCCCCTGCCTTAAGATTTCCTAGCAAGAAAGAGAATCTGTCTTTGATGCAATGTCTTTCCCTTAAAACCAAACAATCACTAAAGCCAGATGCATACGTTTTTCAAGAATGAACACATCAAGACTCGTATCAAAAACGAAGGTGATCTCTGTGACCATTTTGAAAAAGAAAAAAAAAAAAAAAAAAAAGTAACTGCTAAAAAGTTTAGGCCGCCCAGAAGTTATTCAATATCCATTATTCCTCTTTCGTCGCATTGTCGTACATTTCCGATTTTTTTTTTTCATGTCCTTCTTTTCACCCTTCGATCTTAAATTGCAAAAAAACTAACCGCACCTCCCCCGACTGTTTTCTTTTTCAAGTACAAGAGGGTGGCGTTGCCGAAGATTCTGAATCTGTATCAGGACCACATGCGCAGTTTACGTTTGCTTTTGTGCTGCTTTCTTCGCACCTGGTTGCGAGCAAAAATCTCGAGACAAGAATTCGCATCCGGCCAACGATTCGTTGCTTTATTTTCATTGTTATTTTCATGCCGAGAAGGAGCTACGTAATCGATGAATTGTTTGAAAAATTATTGTAAAAATTGAAGGAACGAACGAAGCAAAATTCTCCAAGTTATTATTAGACTCGAATGGAATTCTTATTAGAATGAAATGAATTTTTTTCTTGTTTTCCCAACTCGCATCCACGCTTTTCCAAACCGAAGCGTAGATTAAATCGTAGTAAAACAGAAACCGAATCGAAGCATTGTTCGACCACGTTCGATCAATATAATAGCACAGTCGGTGAGTGGCTCGAAATCGATAATAATCAGGTAAATTAATGGAAGGCGTGAAAATAGGGGAGTCTCTGTTTCAAGCCGACGAAACCGCATCGTAAAACTACGAACGACTAGACTTGGAACAAGATGATCTCGCGTGTTGAGACCACCCGAGTAATTAAAGTGTGCTCGAACCATATTTAAGGGGCTCGGCCCATATCGATGGAGTTCGGCACACCCTAAACAGGTCAAATACAGGGTCTCTGAAACGGTCTTTCATGCGGATGACTCGATCCTGACCATTCTCCATTTATGAAATATGCATCCGTTTGCTTGGGGGTCGAAACAGGCTTGTTATAAGGTTTTCGAGGAGGTCATTAAACTCGAAATAATAATGCTCATCTTTCCTCATTCATCCTGTAAAAACATTCAAACGAAGCTCAAAACAATTGAATTTGACGAAATTAGGACAAACATTTCGTATTTGCAATTGACGATAAAAATGTATTCATTATAAAATTTTTTTAGGAACGTAAAAAAAAATGATCTGTATAGCTGTTGAGGTGAATCCTTCTTTCTATCATTAAGGAATTCCGGTACAGGCGATACAACGTTGCCATGCTAAACCATGTTATAAACATAAAAAATTTCAAAATGTTCAGAATTATATAAAACTAGCTGTGCGTGCGGGCTTCGCCCGCTGCATAGAGCAAGCGCATCTAGCCTACTCTAGCTGTAAATTTTTCCTATTTTAATTTTTTTAATTCAATTTTTTAGATACATGAATTATTTCGTTCAGAGTTGAATCAGTTTCATATAATATGAGAAATGAGAAATAAAAATTGTTTGTGAATCTGCATTAAAAAAAAATTAAATGAAGTATTTTGATGTTACCTGGGCCATCTTTTTGTGTTTTCTTTTCAATTTCAGACATAATTCTTCAGTTTTCTTCTGGATAAAATAATCAAACGAAAAATTTTCGTATTTTTAATTTTTCATAATTTCATTAAAAATGCTGTAACTTTTTTTCCATATCGAATTGAGCATTGAACCACCGCTCATTTTGTTCGTTTTCTAATTCCCTTCAAATTGGTAAATCGTTTTTTTTAATTTATCGTTAGTATTTAACTACCGTCGAGTTTTGAAAATGGAGAATGAACGAAATCACTAAACTTTTTTTTTGCATTTCTGTAAAAATTCAGATAACGAAATTTTACAAAACCACAAACTCAGTTTGAATCGTGATCTTTAATCTCGTGAAAGATTCATTGTAATCGGTTCAGCCGTTTTCGATTGAAAAGCGGACAAACATTTTTTAGCGAACAGATTTATATATATAGAGATTTGGTGAACATATTCTTTAGTGCCAAATTTGACAACACAATTTTTTTCAGATTTTTTTTCTACACAGATATCG
Organism: Campoplex capitator; assembly: GCA_037576405.1. Lineage (NCBI taxonomy): Eukaryota > Metazoa > Arthropoda > Insecta > Hymenoptera > Ichneumonidae > Campoplex > Campoplex capitator. The sequence goes on along the minus strand of JARBWI010000031.1, from coordinate 377,526 downwards.
AGTAATTGAAGACTAAAGTTCACGTGTATAAGCATAGCGTTTCCATATATATAGGTATACACTTCTGGCATAAGAAATCTGCTTTAATGAATAATTACTCGATAACTAAGTAGAAGAAAATTTTGAAAAAATTTGTCTTTTCGTACTTGATGTTGAAGAACATTATCGGCAAATTTGATTAATTTCTTAACATTTTGCCTTTTGTACCGAAACTCCTTAAACCATTAGATTAAAATTCATTTTCTCGTGGAGATTCAATCATCTCCACTTTCAAACAATTTTTCACCAATTTTCAACAGTTTCGTCATGAATGATACGCGAATGATAAATCAGTGACAAAATAATTTTACGTAAAATAATCGCAGCCGAAATAACCTCGAAATAACAAATTCCTGTGATAATTCCATAAACCGAATGGTTGATCCTGTTAAGAAGCGAGGACTACTTGTAACGTCGAAAAAAACCCTTTTTTAGGGATTTTCTTTTTTCAAACAGGTTTTATCATTCAGTGAAAAATATTTTTTCATATTAATAATCAATATTTCTGGTAGCTACAGTAAAATTTTCATTGAAAAGTAATGATAAATAAGCGAGATTCAGTCAGTCTGCGAGGGGTCCAAAAAAAGGTGTTTCGCGGTGAACACCGCTGCTCATCACTGTATTATCTGAAACCAAAAAAATTAACGGCGATCATTAGTAAATCACATTGGGCCCAGGGTGGGCGAAGGATTAACGAGAATTTCGAATTTTTACAAAATGGCGGATGTTCAAAGTCAAAACTTGTTTTTCGACCAAAAATAAAGTCTGTTCTGAATAAATTTTCGTAAATATATCATTCACAAGCAAGAATCTTTATTACATTCCAGGAAGCTATGAAGCTCTCAAGTGACGAACCTGACGAAACAACAGTTTCCCGATTCGAGCAAACCTAAAAATGGTTTCTTCCGTTTTGGATTCCTCATTATTTCTGACAATCGAAAAACTCGGAAAAAAGCTGAATCGTCACGAAGATTGGGAAGTATAACCGGCTCTTTTGTTGTCTCAGGAGAGAGAAAAAGAGTTTTGTGGGTGATTTGGTGCTTCTTCCCTCTTTTTTTTTCAGACATAAAATGTCAGCACGGAGAGAACCCTCTCGATGGATGCTATTTTTTTTTTTCCTTTTTGGTAACCAAAAACTTTGAGCTTTACCGCAAAGTCACGGACGCGCGGATGACTTTCGAGAATAGATATAATCGAAAATAGAATAAGACGTATCGTTCGCCTATGAAAGCAATGTCTTTCTTTTTGGGAAAAACTCTTCAGCATCGAGTGCGAAAGAATAATATTGTAGCAAGAGAGTGAAATAGAAGAGAGCAAGAGAGCAGATGTTACGGGTAATAAGTGTGCGCTAGTTTTCAAAACACATGCTTCTTTGGCCACGTGGCTGATGAACTTTGGTCACGGGTCTTCTACCCTATCTTTTACGAGAGACCTTTTCCAACCGTATATATATATATATATATTCTATGCCCGTCTCCAATCACAGTTCCAACCGTAAATCGTATTCTCGCTCTCATACTCGAGCTTTCTTCGACTTTTCCTGTTTACACGAAGCCACTTACCCTTTTCCGAGACTTCGTTCTACACTACATTTGTTCACAACGTGCACTCTGGAAACGAAGACAACTCGTTTCACTCGCGTCAGCTTCATTTTTATTCCTTTCTAACTATAATTTTCGACAGCAATTTTTTTATTGTCTTTTAGAAGCAATGCTCCGATACTTGTTTCGAAAACACCATTGGATACTACAATCAACCGATCGGCTCTGCAATCCGTTATACTTAGTAGCAGAGGCGTTTGATCATATTTCTATTTCAATTCAAATCACTCTAAATTGTACTTTTAAAGTCTTTTAAAAAACTACAGTTTACATTGAGAAATTTTTTTTTTCTTTCAGCGAACTAAATCCACTTTGTTGAATGTAAATTTGGTAGATCGAACGATATTTCTGTTCAGTAGTAAATGATTCAGTTTATTCAACTAAATTATTAAAATTTCTTACAGAAGAATGAACCAAATCACCGGAGCCGAATGAATTTTTGATCTGGTATATTGGTACCGAATAAACATTTGTGCGAGTCTCAATTATTATCAAATTGACTGAACGGTAATGATTAGGAAGAATAAATGAATTAGTGTATTTCAATGACATTTGATTGCATTAACAAAAATTTGTTTAGCTATGTACCAAAGTTTTGTCGTTTCGACCAATAACAAATTTGATTTTTCAATATCACGTTAAGCTATCTCGAATTATTCTGACCATCGCGACGACCCTTTTTTTGAGAGGTCTCTGGAAACCACGGGCTGAATTTTCCAAATTATCAAATGAAAATTTTCTAAAATCTTGTTTAAATTTTGCTTTTTTTAATAAAAACATAATATTATGAAAAAAAAAGAAAAAATCTGCTTTTTTTAATCTTCGAAACCCAGGTAATCACTCAAAACTTTGGAATTTAATCCCCATTCCAAGAATTTCTAGTTACTCAACTAGTTACATTACCTCAAGTCGCATTACTTGTTGGTTAGTTCCCTTGATTTTTACGACACGTTTTCAAATACTATTCTCCGAGTGTATAGTCATGAAAAAAAAATAAAAAAATAACATACGAATAGAATCAATACATGTACAAGGAGTAAACATATAATAAACGAGATTACATGAGACCATCATAAGCGTACGTGGGATCGATAAATCAATGTAGACAGCTGTTGAAAGGGCAGGTGATGGAAAATAGTTATCGTAGCTGTATGGTGTGTGTATATGAGTTTGAGAAGGTGCTAATACGAGCGAAGCAGAAGTCAACTGTACGAGATGGTGAATGATTAAAAAGAGGAAACTCTAACTGCTTTGGGGTCATGTATTTATGGGTCTTTGCTGTATATATGAACGAAATTATTACATAATAAATATATTACACGAGTTCGGACACCCTCGCGAAATCAATAAGCGTTTTGATTGAATCTGCACGGGGCTCGAGATTGGTAAGACCGTGGTGGCCTTCTGACCCAAGGCGGTATTCGCCAATTGATCGCAACATCGATATACATAAGGCATTCCATATGAATTTACTAAGAAATAAATAAAGTATAAATTCATCGAAAAAAATTGAAGAATTCGCTCTTTGTCGTTGAGATCGTAATTTCTATGAAATATTGTTGCACGATAGCAGGAAAACAACGATTAAAATAAACATCCATTTTGACAGTAGTTGAAACCAAATATCTTTTGGAGAAGAGAAAATCGTGACTGACGAAGAAACTTGTATTTTCAAAAACTGTCCATAAATTATGGGTTTCAATAAATAACAAAATTGACTCAAATTCTTTTTCATATTTTGCACAATTTTCTCGTTTTTTTTTCTTTTCAATTATTGTCAAGTCGCAAACACACGCTCAGTTGACACGTAAGTTTATTCGATCAACGAAATAAATGTGTATTATTACTTTATATATATATATATATATATATATATATATATATATATAATTAATATATATATAAATATTGTATTTATATATTATATATTATATTATATATACAATATATAATATAATATAATAATAATATAATATAATATAATATTATATATTATATATATTATATATATATAATATATATAATAATTGTCGAATAATTTTGTTAATTTATATATATATTATATATATATTTTTTATATATAAATTAACAAAATTATTCGACAAAGGTGACATGATAATATTTATTTATAAAATTTATTATTTTTAATAATATTTATTAATAATATTAATAAAGTAATGAAGTTGACATAACGAAATGAAGAAATAGTTGAAGTGTTTAGGGTTTGGCATATCGAGCGTGGAATGGCTTGTATATTATAGGTATTAATATTGGTTAACTCCTTCGACCTCGAAACCGATGCTAACGGGCGAGAGTGATCAAACGAGACTATGTAACACCCGTTAAATCATGTAACCACCGTTGGGGAGCACCTTGACCACACAGAACTGACGAAATTGGTCGGAACCAAAGAGGCCTCTGGTCGGTATCGACTTTGAAATTTCTTAGTTCCGGGATTCGTAGCTGTGAAATTATTGGGCCTGGATAGAAGGGCTATAATTGTCGACAGTGTCAGCTGCCTCGTTTTCTTTTCGGGTTCTCTCTTTTATCATTTTATTCCTTTTTTTTACTCAAATCTCTTTTCTTGTGGTCATCGGAAACGTCTTATTAGCGGCTTCTTAACCCTTTGGACTCATGAATTCATTCCGAATGAGCCGGAAAAGATGTTTCGGATGGTTTCGAAACTGGAATGAGAGTGTGAATTGGATTTTAGACGTTTCAATTTTTTTTTTTTTTTTTTTTTTTGAAGCATTGAAATTTTCGTTTCTAGTTCAAGCTAGAGAGTCATCACAGCAAAGTTCATTTTACATTGTTTATTGATTTCAGAAACCTTCAATTTTGTCATTATTTCTAAAGACATATTCGAATTCGAAAATAACTTTTCAAACATATTCTACAAGCCATGTGTGCATTCGTATTTGAAAACCTGACGCATTTCTCTGGCTCAAAAGATATATGCACTTTGGTTTTCGCTCTGACGCATCCATTCGAAAACGTAACATCCAGATTTGGGCCATTATCGGTGACGATAAACGGAGAGAGACTGAGAGAGAGAGAGAGAGAGAGAGAGAGACTAATCCGTAAGTACGACAAAAGGTGATAACACCAGGATATTTCGTGGAATGCGTCGACGATGAAGAAAAAATGCTCGTATATATCTACAACAAATTTTGAGGGTGGGTCTCCGTCTTGTGATAACGAACCAAACAAAAATCGGTCTCCGATAGCGCGGACGCGACAGGTCGGGATAGACCCATAACTAACGGACGAACAGCTCTCGTTTTTTTTTTCTCTCTTTTTTTTTTTTTTTATTTTCTTATAGTAAACCAACGAACATGTGGACCGAGCGAGAACACTGATCCTCTTAACATATTTTTTCGAAACTACGGAACGGGAGAGAGAGAGAAAAAAGTAGAACGATAAAAAAAAACTTGTGGCAGACATCACTTGAGACACAAAAATTTGAAGAGACTGGACAAAGCGACGAATGAGTGAGCTAATAAAATAAATTCATTCGTATTCAATAATTTATTGCTTTTCCGAATTTACTGCTTTATTTCACACACACGTTTATTTTATTATATTCGAATTAATTCTTCTAATAAAATAGATAAACTTACTGATCCTCACAAATCTATTATTGCTGCTGAATTCGAAAGTTCTTACTTTTTTTTTTTTTTTTGTTATTTTTATTTCATTTTACGTGATGAAGTGAATTCATTAGTTGAGGACTTTCAACGTAACGCATGATCTTCACAGTTTTTAATGCCAATGCCTCAAAGATTAGCTCTGCTGTCAAGCTGCATTGGACATACTGTTATTACAATTTGGATCAAGAACATTCGATAATTTCCAATGGGATTCGAGTCAGAAGCATCCAGACCCTCCAAAAATCCATTTTTTTCGACAAAATGTTAATATCAACGAAAAGAAAAAACAATTCTACAAAGAAAGCTGAAAACTCTTGTGTTCCTGGTCAGTAATAAACCTAAAAAAATGCTGCTATCGCTAGTCAATTTTTCAACTTTTTAAAATTTTAATGATCGATTAATCGAAATACAGCAGCTCCGGAATTCCGCTTTTTTTTTCTTAAGGAGTTTCGGTACACTTCTATTGTTTCTAAGCAAACCACCAAACTCACATAGCAGTATTTCGTCGAAAACAAACGAAAAAAAGCCTGTTCTTTCGGTCAATCGGTGACAACTCACCGTTTACGTTGACGAATAAGTGAATAATTAATAAACGATGCCGACGAATAATTTAATTTTTAGGAACCGTAATTCCAATCATGTAATTTGTGAAATGCCAGTTTTTCAACAATTTTTTAACATTTTTTCTCACTATTCCAGGCCTAATACCGTTCTTCACCAATGACCGTAAGTATCTTGCCATGTTAAAAAGTGTTTTTTAAATATTTAATTTCACAAAAACAGTGTGGACGATCGATTTAAAATTTGGATGGGACATCCGGTACGTGTCAAAGAATATACTGTGTAAATTTCAACTGAATGGTAAAATTTCATCAATTGTACCGAAACTCCTTAATGATTAATGCACTCACGAGTTCGAACACCTGGATGAAAAAGTGTGAAACTACTTACCGACTGAAAATGACGATTCTAACTATACGTCGTTGATATTCTTTTGTAACAGGATTATTCTCATAATTATAAGCTTTTCTATCCTTTAATTTCTTCCTATCTTTCAAAGAGTCCTGTGGCGACGCGCGAGACCGCGTCATCGTCGTCGTTTACTCGCTAACCACAAGATTAACCACCGCATCATAATCCCCTCGAGTCTCCAGTCTCTTGTGTGCACCAGGAATGAAAAGAGGAGAAGCGAGAACGAGGAAGAGAGAGAAAGAGAGAGGGGGGGGGGGAGGGGGGCAAAGATAGACAGAGGGATAAAGAGAAGCCTGGATAATGATGCGTGAATGTGTGTATATATAATTCCAACGATATTTCATACGAATGTATGTACGTGTGTGAGGAAACCGCAGCTCGCATGTGTCGCTTGGACGTTATTCGTTTTATTTTTCGTCTGCTTTTCATCCCACAGTATTTTAAACGAGATAAATACATGAAAATTTGCCCAGATGCTTTTTTTTTTTCTACGTACAAAGTCTCTCGTATTAAGGTACACATTATCAAACCGCAGTTTTAATATTTTTGCCTGGATCGAGCATTTTTCTTCCTCGACTTTACCAACGGCAGTTACATCTTATTCGTTCATAAGCAAGTGCGTTCAGCTGACCACCTTACGGTTCTCTCGAAGGACCTCCCTGAATGCTTTTACCTTTTTTTTTATGCAATCGTAATTACGCAATGTGTGCCCCATCCTCGTGGGTATTTTGCAGATTTTTCTCATACGATGCGTGATGGGCAAACAGAATTTTGATTTTTTTTTGGGATGTTTGGAAGGCTGAAACTTTGGGGAAAATTATCGTATGGAGAATTTTTTAGTTTTGATGAGACGATAAAATTTTTGTTTATTTTTTAATTGTCTGTTTGAATCAGGAATTTTTTTTCGAACAAACCAATATTGGTGTCATTCGGGTCCTGATGATCGGACAGCAAATGATAGGAGGGTTTTGGAAACTTGAATCAATCATCTGAAAGTGTCGAATGTGGTTTTACAGGATTTTTATTTTGTACTTGCAATGTTAATTTGAAAAAAAAAATACGATAAATGAATCTTTCGATGTTTCGAAAATTTCTGCTCCTTTACTTTTTTGTGTGGTGTAGTTTCACATAAATTTGAATATGGGTCAATATATTTTGGGTGAAAATGAAGAGACTCAGGGAAATTGATGACGAGTGGAAATGAAATCTACTCTTCAACTAAACTCTTACGATTTTGTAGCTAATTATTTATTTGAAGAAACAATAGCTTGTGTCAAATTTAATTAACATTCGCGATAACGATTCGAGACGAAAACAATTTTCAACTGGATCAAAATGCCTTTAAAACTTAATTTGACTATTCTACAGGGTTGGCCCTCTTAAATTTGAACAAAACAATTTTCATTTATTGCTGTGAAATTCAATCTTACTTTTGGTTGCAATTTCAACGATGATACAGTCGTTGAGTAAAAAAATGTATGTTTGAAAATTATTCCTGATAAAGTCAAGACCGAGTCAATTCTGACCCTACGAAAATTCATCAGAAAAAGTAGAAGCAATTGGTGAACTTGGATGATTGAATAATCATTTTCGAACGTGCTCATAATACAGTTGAGCTCCCTCAGAATATTTTCCAAAATCAAATTTTAATGCGAACGAACAAACTAACTTTTTTCGCAATTGGTATCGATTCATCTCGAATGGCTCAGTTAACTCTGTAGAGTAACTGGAGCAATTAAACTTACGTTAACTACAATTGACTCTGTAGAGTTCTTTGGAGGGACCTTCTAAAAATTGTGCTTTTGAATAGCTGGTAAAATTGATTGATCTAGAACAGCTAATTAATGCTCAAGCAACCTTCAAATTAGCAAAAAAAAAAAAAAGATCTTTCAGTGGCTTCAAGTCCTAAAGACTTCGTAAGAGTTTGTTATCACGAAATACTAGCAGTTGGTGCATGGAGGATCCCATAAGAAATAAAACTTCCAAAATTCTAATCACCTCAATATTTTCACATATATGAAAAGACAATTTGAAGAATTTGCCTTTAAAATTTTTCCAACGAACAAAAATTAGAGCAAATTAATTTTACAAAGTTTGAGAATTTTTATATTTCTCACGTTCTGCATTAACGTTAACACAATTTAGAAATATATTTCAATGAACGTGTTCGTCTAAAATGATGAATAGGAAAAAATTTATTTTTTATTTTTGAATAAAAATATTATAATAAATTCTGATGATAAATAAAAAAAAAAAACGATAATAAATATTTATCCTTTACTTCAATTTATATTATTATTATATAAAATTATAAAAATCAATCATCTATTGGTAACAGGAGAACGAGAAAAAGCGATGTACGAGTTTAATAATACACGAGGCAGAGTTCGTTGTACTGTATTTTTGTCAAAAGTCATTGACCCCTGTGAAGGAAGTTTGGCGTTTGGGAATGGCAACAAAAGGACATTTATTAGGGCCCTAAAAAAGTAGGGTGATAGAAATCGTTGAAATAGTCACACTTGGCACATCGCAACGGGTACAAATGTGTGTAAAGATATGTCAGCTATCCGATTAATCGATATCGCGTATACACAACGATATTCACCATCTTTCATTTCAGCTCGACACACACAGAGACTTAAAAACGATTCTTTGTGACGGACAAAAAATACTACTGTTCCGGTGTCCGGTGATCCAGATACCATACACTTTCGCGGCATAAAGGATTCTTTATGTGAAAATATACACAAAACATTGTTACACTTGAATCCCACCTTATCGCACGCTTATTGATACCATTTTTTTTTTTTTTTTTACAATATTAGCTTAAGGCGTACCGAATTTCTCACGGAGGTTCGTTCCAATATAGTACGAAAAAAAAAATCAAATGAAATTTTATGTTGAATAAAATAATTCCTGTCGCAATATTTATAAACGATCAGAAATCGACAAATGAATTTTTCTATGAATCCAAAAACAGGAAAAATCGACGAATAGATGTATTTATTGAATATAGACAATGAATGATGAAATTCGTACTATTTTAGCAGTTTTTATCAATTTAAGGCTTTTTTTTATCGTGGTATTTGAATTAAAAGTGAACAAATTTTTTTTTATACTCTGCAGAAAAACCCCCATAAGTATATTAAATTTTTTTATCTCAAGTTTGAAAAAATAAAATCATATCAGCTTATTTCGGACAATAAAAATCGTGCGAAATTAAAAAAAAAATGAAGTTCGAAAAAACAGTATTTAATTTTAGATTTTTAAAAACATTTTTTATTTTGTTTATTTTTTTTTTTTTGCAATAATGATGTCAAAGATATCTGCGGGCGGTGGTTGGTTTCCAGACGGGAATGATATTAAGAGTAACGCCGCTGTGATTAGCCAGAAAATGGTCATTTTTTGCTCAATAATTATTTAAGGATTAGGTGAAAGATACTTGGGTCGTTATACGTATACAATGCTTTCATTACAAATATTCATAGCAAAGTATAAAGAATTTACAACATTCGATTTACAATAAAAATTAAAAAAATGTAATGTCTAAAATGGCTTTTTCAAAAATATACTTGACGTCGAGCTGTCGTGACTCTTAAGAGAGTTCTGCTCGAATCTCAAAACGATGGCAGGTCTTTGAAATTTTAATAGCATCTTCTTGAACATATTCCGCGTGTACCAGCGAAATTTGAACAAGATTGACCATCTACTTTCTGAGATAAAATATCGTAAAGTTACCTCCAAATTGCACAGAGTCTTATGGCTACTACCGTTTTGACGGGAGAAATTATTTAATATCATGTAGTAAAAAAGATGGTGGCTCTTCGCAAATTCGATCAAGTATTGGCCTATACATAACAGTAACATAGAAAAAAAATGGACCTGATTCACCACGTATTTCATGAGATATGACGAATTAACTTGTGAAAATTCGTCGAATTCCTTGGGATATGGTCGCACGGCCCTTTGGCGTGGCAATTGAACAGAGCAAAGAAGTGAGACAGAACAAAAAAGAGAGAGAAGAAAATAGAAAAATCAGGTTGACAACATTGCAGCTAGCCTGTATATAAGCATAAGAACCATCAATATAAGCAGCGGTTGAAAAAAAAAAAATCGGGAATTCGTGGCTAGTTGAAGTTTTTTTTTCATCATTTCTTCGATTTGAGGATAATTTTTTTTTTCTTAAGAAATAGTAGTTATAAAAAATATTGAACGCATTCAATTTTTTAAATGAGTTTTGCGAATGATTTTGATAAAGTCCAAAACGACGCAGTTTTCACAAACTTATGATCGATTAAAAAAGTGTAAAGTGTTTTGGAATTCGATCGTTCATTAAGTCCGAAATTTTTTCTTTATGGATCCCATGCGTTGACGGTGTATGCAGAAAAATACTTTGATACGTTTGTGAACGCGAATGAAGAAAGGTAAGGATAAGCTCAAGTGTGGGAATGTCCGTTGGTTAGGGGACAGGTTGGTCGAGGCGCTCGAACGTTTTCTCGGGCCGTTGGATTTATGTACGTGTGAACATCTTCCCCACATCGACGTTGAATCTGAGTGAATCGTGAACCGCAGATCGACCCTCTCTTCGTCTTTCATTCGCCGAAACGATAAAAGAAAAAAAAAAGTGTCTAAAATAGTAATAAAGGTGTCCCGGAAGGAAAAACCTGTCGAGAAGGAAAGAAATCTGCTTTTCTCATCCCCCCAAAAGGTCGGGCATCAATGTCCGAATCAAACGGACATTATTAGTTACGACTCTCGTCCCTTATGTCCTGAAAAACTCCCTTTTTTCTTCTCGTCTCGCGCGATGCCAAATTTTCTCCGAGTTATAAAATATCTTGAAAGTTTTACAATATTCCATTGAGCGATACGAGTTTGTGTGCTCTAACGCACGAGGCTTTCATACATTATTCTCTTCTTTTTTCATCAGGGAAAATTCAGCTTTACGGCTGATCGAGCTTATCCCGCGATCCCGCGAGGGGAGGCACTTCAAAAACGTTCTTTTCCCGTATAAGTGTCACGAGTTTTACGACCCGGAAACAAGATTTTCGCGTAGCCATATAATGAAAGGAGTTTATTGTAACCGTAAGAAAATCAGGATCTCAAATATTTTCTTGATCGAACGCTCTTCGCCTTTCCTTTGTTTCCGTATTCGGTTCGAGTCTGAATTCCGTCGAAACACGGTTAGAATCGATTCTTTGTTTTCGTACTCATCATTTTTATCAATTAAGGTACTAATTGTAAAGGTGATAAATAATAATAATAATAATAATAATAATAATAATAATAATAATAATAATAATAATAAGGTAATTAACAAAATCAAAGATCCTAGTCCAGGTAATAGTGGCAAGCCTACTCAACAATAATAATTTTTTATTTTTTGTTCCAGACCACTGCAACAGCCTGTAGACGTATCCTTCCACCCTTATCTTTTTTCTAAGGCTCCTCTTTGACTGAGTAGATCAATGACTAATTATTGTAAAATTATTATTATTTAAAATTTATTTTATTTTTATTTTCTGGATTATTTTTTCTTTTTTTTGTTCACTTACTTTTTTCCACTTCGCAGATGATGTTCGCGAGAAACTACTTGGTCGATGCCTTACAAATTTCGTGAGCGTGATATTGAATGGTTAAAAAAAACAAAACTACGAATTTCGTCATTTTTTATACGAATCTTCGAAATTTTTTTTTTTCGATATTGAAATAGAACGAGTTCAAACAAAAAATGAAAAACCTCTTTTAGTGGAAACAGCAAAGGCGTGTGACGAACCGGAAAAAAAATCATTCATTAACCTGTCGAAGGGTGCCTGTTCTAATTTGTCTATAAATCGATAGGAAGAACTAGATTTTCGTAACAATTGCATTAAAGAAAAACTTGTTTCAATCCTTAAATAATTACCGTGAAGGAAAAAAATGATTGTTAATTACTAAAAAATCGAAAGTAAAAATTAAAAAAATTATTTGTCGTGCAGCCATACAAGCTTCACTTTTTAATTACTCTTTTTGTTGTGTTCATCATTTTGGAAAAATCATAAAGAATAAATATCGATATTGAATTATTAAAATGTCTGTGGATAGAGAAATTTTTTAATGAAAAATTTGACTTTTATCAACGAATTCGAGTGTTTAAAATTCAAGATGAAAGTTTGTCTAAAAATTATGCGATTTAAAATTCGATCGAAACCGGAAGAAAGAAAAAGATTTTTCTCTTCTGCCTCGGCTCAATCGTTCCTCACGGAAAATTTCTAATTTTGCAAATTTCGGCAGAATCAAATTCGGAAATATGAAACTCGATTTCTTCCGTGCTGAATGCTTTCAACGAATTTTTTTTTCGTTGCATCCAGGGCTGTGGATGGGCTTTGGAAGCATGTTGAAACACGTAATCGTCAAATGCGTATCAAGCACCACATGAAAATTGTCGGAATGGTGAGGAAAACGGTTGGGGGGGAAGAGGAAAAAGTTTCACCGCACCTCCCCGCGAGTGAGGATCTCACAGCATCTGCTCTCTCATCACGTGTGCGTAAGTTGGCTGCGCGGGGGTCAAAAAATGAGTGAAACAGGGAGAGCAGCCAGGTGCTCGAGAACGCACCGCGGTTAGAGAGGACTTTTCCTTGTACCGGGCCTGATGCTTCGTCTCCCTTTCCCCCCAGGCTTTGGCGCCTGCCCTAACCGATCGATGAATCATCAATCGATTCATCATCTTCTAATTCTCTTTCAAATTTAAACAGTGCTTCGATTCATATACGCATTAAAGTTGTGTACCGGCTCACGTATTCTGTTCAAATTAATTAACGTAATAAATAAAAAAATTATAAAATTAATGCCATTGCTTTCTTACACCAGTTTTTTAGGGGGAGTAAGGTAAAAAAACGAATTTTTGAATTTTTTTTTAAAGAATACGGTTAATGGTAGTTTATTCAAATAACGTCTTAAGAATATTGTGTTAAATTTTCATTGAATAATTCAAAGAATCAAGCCAATGGCAGCAAATTTTCATAGGTGCTTCAAAAAAAAGTTGTTTTGCGGTGTTCCGCAAAACTCAATACTGAATTATCTGAAACCAAAAAACCAAAGTTTTTTCATCGGTTTATGAGTTTCTCTAGGTAGCAACGGTGAATTTTCATTTTTTTTCAAATTTTTAATTTTCGGTAACACTTGGAAGTGAAAGTACCAATCATCGAGTAAAAGTTAGCCATTTGTTATGGTAAAATAAATAACAATATTTAAGAAAAAATCGACGTTGCTACCTTGCAAATTGTCTATCAAAATAGTGTACCAAATTTCAAAACGATCGGTGCAGTAGATTTTGAGTTACAGAGTACACCAGCTTTGAAAACGTTGTTTCGAGAAAAACGCGTTTAAGGTATTCTACAGTATGAAATCACAAATTAAACGTTAATAAGGTAGTAATTTTTGTCTATACTCACACAGAATCATCAATGCCAGGCCCATAAAGTGAAGAACTTTGATCTAGAATGACCAAAGCATCTTTCGACCCTCTCCCTCCCACCCCCTTAATCGGAATTCGTTTGTTTGATCTGAACTTCGTCTGGTTCAATCATAATATCTACTAGGCGATTTAGGCACGCTTCGCGGGCGATAACTTATTGTCTAACGTTATTTTCAGTTATATGAAACAAACCTCAACATTATTCAAACGGTTAGTTAAGTTTAAACTCAGTTCGAATCTAGTTGAATTTGAAAAAGTAATTATACATAAAAGATTACTCTTTATCAATTGCTCAAGTCTTAATAAAATTTCTATTTTGTAAAATTTAATAAGAATAATTTTTCTTTGTTATTGTTCTTCCTGATGGATGACTTGTCAAGAAGGAATTTGAGTTGTCATACATATAAAAAATAAGCTGCCATTGTAACATTTCAGAGCAGACAGAATAACTTCAGAGTCGTAATTTGACTTGAGCTTTCTTGGATTACGTGTAATGACATATAGCGAACCAATCAGGATCGCGGAAAAGCGATGACAATAAACAGCTAATTCGAGCGTCACAACTCTACTTTATAAAAAGGGATATTTAACCCGTGCTGGTAACCACACTTCTATCGAGAGTATATACCAATCACAGTGGTGCGATTTGGCATTTGGCATTGTCAAACTCTTGTATAAATAACTCAAAATTATTTGATGATCAGAGTTGTAAAAATATTCTGTATTTAAATTAATAAACATGTATGAAAAGCTTTTATGCGGACACCGTGTATGAAAATTCAGATCCATCGAGGAAAATTAATAGACGCGGTATTGTAACGATAAGAGTGATGTTCAGTGAAATTAATATACTTATGTGATTGAAAAATCCGTGTATATTAAAAACATAAAGCATTTATTAATATTACCATATAAGCGTATATTAAATTCGCATACCTGTATATGAATTTTACAATACAATAGTAAAAACTTATGAATTTCATTGAATGAAAATTCAATTTGATGCGGCTATTATGAATTTTCAAGAGAAATAAGTTCATCGATGTACTATTAAGCCGGGTATTTGTAAGTGAAGAGTCATGGTCATACATGCTTTTCATGAAATTAGTTAAAGTGACAATCTTACAATCACGACTTCATAATAGTTCAATGACGTTGAGTTATTGTAGAACAAAATTATTATACCGAACCCAATGTTTTGTATTTAGGTTGGCTTGACACCATTTTGGTGGTTTACACATTTTTCATGGACTCGAACCACTCGTATATATGCTCATCTGGAGCACGCGTCTCTTACAAGAAAGATCTCAACACTCTGCGCCACGCGGTGGCCGGAGTGCGAAGCTCTGACAAGAACGCAACCATTTCCTGTACTTGTGTATTTTAATTTTAAGAGACGGTTTCGTGATTTAAAAAAATAACAGGTATCATATCATTGACATTCATATGTATATTATTTTTCAGTAAATTGCCAATAAATCTCATAATCAGATTGTAATTTCAGTACACTTTTGACAATTGATGAATTCATATCCAGGTGTATTAATTATCTATGAAAAATATAATTTATTTCAATGCATCTATGCAAAATTTTCACATTTTATTTCAATATTCAATGGTGTGTATATTAAATTCTTTTATGAAGAAATCAAAGTATTGTAAATTTCATATGTATTTTTAAGTGATATTTTGATCGGATCCCGTCCATTCAAGTATGAAGGTCCGAACGTTTGTTCAACGGGTATGGTGGCCTAGAATTGGTGAGGACCATGAATCTGCCACCGATAGTACTGTCGACTTCTGATCCACCCATTTTTCGAGTTGAGCCGACACAATGCCGCATTGCAGATCCCATGGGATCACAATAAGACCCCAAGAAAGTAACGTTTGGTTTGACTGATTCCGCGTACAGTAGATAGGCCCGATTGTGCGAACACGGATGAGCTACATCCGAATTACAATTTGGCTGCCATTGGGCCTGATTGATGTAGAAATCGGCGTCACCGATTTCCTCGTCTACGCCCAGATAACCTGCATTCGTGTAAATTATCTGAACATATTTTGCATTCCCTTTAGAAATCGCCCAGCCGACGGGCGCGAACCGAAACAATGGTAGCGCTGGATCCAGTCCTGAATGTGAAAGAGTATAAAAATGAGAAGAGCCCATTCGAAATGGAATCAAAAATAAAAATCATGTTGAATTCAATTAAACAGAAGAGATCATTATGAAATTACCGAAAATTCCTTTAACAGCACCGTGAAGAATGTGACCACAGATGCCCATTACGTGAGCGCCCAGAGAATGACCAACAAGAATCGTATCCTCGATTGTCAGATATTTTTTATCTGCGAGTTTCTGTATCATTTCGGCAACTTTATAACTAACGATAGGAACTTGCCAGGCCGCGATCTCATACAAATTCATTTATACGAAGCTCCAATCAACGACGATCACGTTAAAACCCCCCTTCTTCAAAAACGCTGCAGAAGAAAAAAAAACAGCAGAACGTCTGAATATCACAGTCAAAAAATCACGAATGAAATATAACATGAGAAAAAATCACACAACAAAAAATCAAGTCGATAGTATATCAAGGCCAGTATACCAAGGATAGTATACCAAGGCATTTATTAGGAATTTATTGATGCTCAATGTTGTGTGTGTATGTTGTCATTCTTGTTCGTTGTTTGCTTGTTTGGAGTCGGGATTTTTTGTCTGTTCTTTTGGGATTGGGTTCGTTTGTATGTTTGTTCGTTTGTTTTCGGTTTGGCTCCTTTGTTCGCATGATCGTTTGTTTGCTTGTTCGGAGTTGGGGTTTTTGTCTGTTTCTTTGGGATTGGGTTCGTTCGTTTTCGGTTTGACTACTTTGTTCACGTACTCGTTTGTTTGCTTGTTCGAAGTTGGGGTTTTTGTTTATTTTCCCGGGATTGGGTTCGTTTGTTTTCGGTTTGGGTTGATTGTCCGGCGTGTTCGATTGTTCGCTTGTTTGTGGTTGGAGTCTTTTGTTTATTCTTTTCGGATTGTGTTCGTTTGTTTTCGGTTTGGGTCAATTGTTCACGTGTTCGTTTGTTTGCTTGTTTGGAGTTGGGGTTTTTGTCTGTTTCTTCGGGATTGGGTTCGTTCGTTTTCGGTGTGGCTCCTTTGTTCACGTCTCGTTTGTTTGCTTGTTCGAAGTTGGGGTTTTTGTTTATTTTCCCGGGGTTGGGTTCGTTTGTTTTCGGTTTGGGTCAATTTTGTTCGCGTGTTCGCTTGTTCGCTTGTTTGTGGTTGGAGTCTTTTGTTTATTCTTTTCGGATTGTGTTCGTTTGTTTTCGGTTTGGGTCAATTGTTCACGTGTTTGTTTGTTTGCTTGTTTGGATTTGGGGTTTTTGTCTGTTTTTTTTTTCAACCAAAGAACATTTCAGTGAGTGATTCATGCTTCTACAGTTGGATCAATGTCGTATTTTTTCTCAACAATTCATGAGATTTTATTGATTATTTTCGAAAAACCTACCATCGAAAATGAGGCTACACGACTCGCTAGACTTGCTGCCGATTCATCCATGGGTTATAAAAACACTCGGAAACGATGAATTATAAAGCTCACCCGTCAATTTTTCAAGGTCGTATTTAAATTGTGTAGACACTGGTCCACCCCTGTTATTGTGTAAATAAAATTTCACTTCAACCTCGAAAACACTCCTATTACCATATAAAGGTTTCGGTGATAGAGTCAAATTAACTAATTGTCCCTGATCATTAGTCATTCGGAGGCCAGATTTGAATTTCGCACGTTCCTGTTGCCAACGAGCAGAGTGGTTGTATTCAGCAGCTTTGCCAAAAATGGCTAAAAAAATTATCAGCCAATGCTAATGATTCCAACGATATCACTGAATCCAGCTTCGAAACATTAGATAAAAAAAATCTATATTTACATTTTGCTTATTATTCATTAATTTTTTCTCGCTACAATCGTATCACGCTGATATAATAAAAGTGTTTGATTTTTGTCTTTCGTAACACATCTGCTTTCAAAACTTACTCGATACATCCGAAATTTCTGAATTTTATTTTGCCGAATTTGCACTATGTTTTTTCACTTTTGCTCCAATCATAACCCCCCCCCCCCCCACCCCCCTCCTCCTCCTCCCTTTGGCCGGGGGTGGGGATGGCTGTACAAAAACATTTGTTGATTCGTGGGTTTCATATTTTTCAACGAACAAATATAGACTTCAAAAATCTTTTCACCACGACGACTGCTACTGGATTGAGATTTTATTTCTATTGTTTATTCGAATCTTTTGGAGTTGATAGAATTTATAAAAATGTTAAGATGATACGAAAAACGATTTTCTAAATTCTTCAATTTTTGAATACGTTTTTTCGGCAACTGATTTTTCATAGGATTCAAAATTGATCGTATTCAATAAATTATTAGAAAACAAATACGGTGACAACTCCGTTTATCACTGTGAAACTAATTTAACGACCAAAAATAGCACGGTGTTTAAACCAACCCCTATCATGCGTTAGAAAATATGAAAAAAAGGTCATGAGCACTAGGATTATTGTTAACGCCTTTTTGCCGTAATTTTTGTTTTTTTTTTTTTTTTTTTAGCCTACTAGTGGAAATTTTCATTTCCAGAATCTTCAAAGAAGCTGCAACGTTTTCAGATTTTCATCCAATTTTTTAAAAAGAAATGAAATTCAAATGACAAAAAAAATTAACGCAACAAAACATGTGTAAATCCTCAATCCTTAAGAGTCATCGAGCGATGGCGTACGCAGCGCCAGGTGCCAAAAAAGCAAACTAAAATTCTATTCTACCGGATTTCGTCGCCAATTTTATGATTACGCGAATATAAAAAATATCAAAAAATTCGGTTTAATTACCCGGTTCCGGCTTTGCTCCCTTTTCGGAGATCAGATATCTCTTATCAACACAATAAATTAACAAAAATACAAGACGCTTTGCTCGCGCCATGACAGCTTTTTCGCCAGTCACAATAATTATTTTATTACAAATTGTACACACATTTGCCACAACTGAAGAGACCAGAGCCGGATTCACGCCACTTCCTTGCACATTACGAAATTTATTTATCGCGATTTCAATAAAAACTCACGGAAAAATCCGGTAGAATACACACGAGGCGTCTGACGTATGTCAGCGACTATATTTATACTGTATGTAGATATATTTTACTATAAGAGGCGCCACCGTCGATTTTGAGTAGGTCACGTGAGCTCGATGACTCTTAATATTGTTGTATATTTAAAAATAATAACATTTTTGATTAAGGGGGCTTTATAATTCTTCATTTAATTCGATATGAACACGTCAATTGCCTTTCGGATCTTGTCGTAGACTGACTCAAACAACTCTTCGTTGTCAAGCAATCGCTCTTCTTCTTTTTATCATGCAGTCATTTATGCCTAGCTACATGTTCAGGTCACGATCATAACAATATATTAATAATAATACAACATAATATCATACATAAATATTTAAATATATACTATAATTTATATAAAATATATAATAGTAGCAATAATCATAATAATAATAATAATAATAATAATAATAATAATAATAATGATAATGATATATAATTTATTCATAAATGTTCAATGCTTAATCAAATTTTTAACAAAAATTATTACTCACTAGATCGTAATTAGTGATGTTTATTTTCATGCAAACCTGCATTCATCCTGCATATTGTTTAGGAGAAATTGCACTAAATATAAATATACTGAAAAGTAGAGAAAAAAAAAGGTTTCTGTACCTGAGTACAACCCGTTTTTGTTGTCGTCGCGGTCAAGCGCAATTTTCTACGTCTGTTGCAATCTTTACTCCTCGTGCGTCTATATAATAATCGGGATCGATTTATCTAATATGAGTACGTATGTGCAGGGAATTACCGGTACCGAACGAGTCAATAATATTCGTGAACTGCATGCTGCTTTCCCGACGCTCGTGATCTCACAATGAGATCTCTCTCCTATACAGGGTGTAACATCTGTATATAGGAGAGAAAAAAAATTTATTCTGACTTGAATAAGCGTTTTTGGAGGAAATTTTATCACAAAATCGGAAAATATAAAAATTTAAAAAAACTTGATTGAAAAATGAAAGCAGGGAGTCGAAAAAATAACGATTCGGACTGTTAAGAAGAATTTAGAAACGAAAGAGATTTTTCGAGCCAGAGAAAACGTTTTTCATTGGAGATTCGTTTTTAAGTGAACTGTAAGAACCTTTGAAAAGGCGATTTACACTTTTTTCATTTCACAAATTTCATCGAAACAAATTTTGTTTTTTTTTATAACAAAAAGTGGATTCTACAAGTTCTCGAGGATGAATTCGTCCAAATAATCGGAATCGAATCAATTCGATTATTTGCTCAAGTCTACTTTTTAGTTGCACTATTCAAATGTTCGTTCGAATCCCAATAAATTATTGCAGCATCCACAAATTATTTTTAAGATGCTGTAACGCAAGATGCTATTTATCTCAAAAATATTTCCTTATATCCATACAAATACAATCCTATTATTGGGAGTAAACGAAATCTGTTTTGGTCGACCTTTTTTTCTTACAGTGGCCATAAAATATTTAAATAAAAATACTGAATCCATTGTGTCCAATCGTTCGATACCCTTCTTCCATTTTTCTTTCTAAAGATTTGTTAACTGAGAAAAAAAAAGTTTATCCAAAACTTGTGCAAATGCCGAAACAAATTCATTGTTCGAACCAACAGAGCTTTGGTTCAGCTGAACAAATTCATATCGAGGCAACGAAATATCATCGAATCAAATTTGTTTTGAAAAAACAAAAAAAAAAACAAAGCAATTCATTTGTTCATCCCAACGATTATCGTTCAGCCAATTTCATCATTGAGATTCAAACAAATATTTATCGAAGCAACTAAAAAATTTGCGTTAGCAAACAAATAAGAACAGCTGTTTGAACAAGATCCTTTTTTTATTTTTTTTTTCTAACTCATGAAATTTCATGAAAATCATGAAAATTGAAAAAAAAAAAAAAATCAGACAGGAAACAAGAAAATTAATTGTTGAATCTACAGAATTTTCGTCCAAGAAAAATGGCTTCGGTTTGATGAACAAATTTTTTTTTTTTTTTCTTATTCATCTCAGTTTCGTATTGATGAAAATTGATCACCCTGTATATACGAGAGTCTGGGTGTATTTATATGAATCATGGTGAAGCAGGCGCAAGAAAGCGGAGGCATTAATACCCCGTGATAATTGTACGCTCGCACTTCTCGATCGGTGAGCGCGACACCCCGATCAATCGATCGAACGTTCGACTATATTGTTATTATGTGGCTGGTCCACGCGCCCAAGAGATCGATCGAAAATTGCTCACGCGTGACTGCTCGCGGTTCGGAGCACCGAGAAATCCCGGGCGCTATAGCCCTCTCGTACACACACGTTACACAAAAGATCGAAAGCTCGAGCGCGGATTCACGAAACTTTATTGACCTACTTTTCTCCATTGAGGTGGAAACTTTTATCCGAGCGTTTAGAACCGCCGAAGCCTTTCGAAACAAATACTTTTACCGAGTTTCATCGACCCGAAGAAAAACAAAAAAATTTGGTAAAATTTTTTTATTTCACTTGCCAAAAATCTTTTAAAAAATTAGGTATCATTGAAACGTTTTGTTACCATTGGAACGCAGCGGTAAAATAATCAAGAAATTATCAAAAAATCGTTTGAATAAATTGATTATCGATAATCAGAGATTTTTTTTTCTTTTTTTGATGGATGAAATTAATTGGTTGATTTTCAAAAATTCTTTTGGTGTTTTAGAAATTTATTCTCCTAGTGGAGATTTTTTCCTTTTTTCCATTCAGGAGATCGTGTCTGAAGAAACTTTTCATTCGAGACGTTAAAGAAATCTTGAAAAAGAATTAAAATTTTCAACACGCAACATGAACGAGACTCATGGATTTTGGTTCATTCTAATTTAATTTTTTTTAAATTCTATGGACGGAATATTTCGAAACAACTGAAGTTTAATTCGAAAAATCACAGCCTTCTCTTGACGTAACGAAGAACAAAAAATGGTGTGATTATCTATTTATCAGAGTTCTTCCTTCAAATATCGATTCGACTGCTTGTAAAACTGATTCTAATTGAATATCAATGTTGTAGAATTTTCAAAAACAGCTGATTTTTGAAAACTTCTGTTGAATTGCAGTGCCAATGTTCTAAGATAAAGAGATTTGTGATCTAAAAAGTCTCTTGGTCAGTCAGTCAGTAATTAAAAATAAAAATGAAAATAAAAATAAAAAGAAAAATAAAAATAAAAATAAATAGAAAAATAAAAATAAAAAGAAAAATAAAAATAAAAATAAAAATAAATAGAAAAATAAAAATAAAAAGAAAAATAAAAATGTGATCTAAAAAGTCTCTTGGTCAGTCAGTCAGTAATTAAAAATAAAAATGAAAATAAAAATAAAAATAAAAATAAAAATAAATAGAAAAATAAAAACAAAAATAAAAATAAAAATAAAAATAAAAATCAAAATCAAAATAAAAATAAAAAATAGAAATAAAAATAAAAATACAAATAAAAATCAAAATACAAATATGAATACAAATCAAAGTTAAAATGGAAAAAAAATCAAAATAAAAATAAAAATAAAAATAAAAACGAAAAAATTTGATGAGCAAGAAAATTCATTCCAATAATAGACAAATTTTTGATGAATCGAATTAAATTTCGTTTCACCATAGTTTTCGCGAATCCACGACAATTTTTCGAACATCAATTAGATTCAGTGTGCGAATAGAAAGCGTTTGAATATATATTTCGACCTCTTCTTCAAGTCGCTTGAAGTAGTCGTTGTCACTGTATTTTTTTAATATTAATTTTTTCAATTCGAGAAGGAGCGTGCGACTCTGTATTCTGTTGTCATCCGTTGGTCCTGAGCGGTGCAACTCACCGGAGAACTCGACGACCATATACGTACGGATCACATGTAACTGAGTCTTTGAGCTGGGTTTTCTCGACGAGACGCATTTCGTACGGAGAATTTTCTCCATATGCTCTCGAGCGGTTAATTCCCGTGGACCAAGATGCCGGGCAAGAGTCTCCGTCGTCTCGTTTCCTTGTAACGGCAAGCGAAAGAAAAAATTTTTCCTAACGTTATAATTTCACTGGCCGACCAATCTCACGGCTACATGTTACATTGTACCTTTTCGCATACCAGCTTCGCGCGCGTACTATAAACTGATCCAGAACTCGGTGTATAAATGTACAACGAACAGCGTACACTATCGTCAGAAAGTTCTGAAACGTTCATTTTCTTTCTTCAATTAAGGAGTTTCCGTACAAAAGGCAAAATGCTAAGAAATTGATCAAATTTGGTGACAATGTTCTTCAACATCAAGTACGAAAACACAATTTTTTTCAAAATTTTCTTCTACTTAGTTATCGAGTAATTATGCATTAAGAGTCATCGAGCTCACGTGACCAACTGAAAATCGACGGTGGCGCCTCTCATAGTAAAATATATCTATATATGGTACAAATATAGTCGCTGACACACGTCAGACGCCTCGTGTGTATTCAACCGGATTTTTCCGTGAGTTTTTATTGAAATCGCGATAAATAAATTTCGTAATGTGCAAGGAAGTGGCGTGAATCCGGCTCTGGTCTCTTCAGTTATGGCAAATGTGTGTACAATTTGTAATAAAACAATTATTGTGTCTGACGAAAGAGCTGTCATGGCGCGAGCAAAGCGCCTTGTATTTTTGTTAATTTATTGTGTTGATAAGAGATATCTGATCTCCGAAAAGGGAGCACAGCCGGAACCGGGTGATTAAACCGAATTTTTTGATATTTTTTATATTCGCGTAATGATAAAATTCGCGACGAAATCTGGTAAAATAGAATTTTAGTTTGCTTTTTTGGCACCTGGCGCTGCGTATGCCATCGCTCGATGACTATTAAAGCAGATTTCTTATGCCCGAAGTGTATACCTATATATATGGAAACGCTATGCTTATACACGTGAACTTTAGTCTTCAATTACTCGATAACTGTGTAGAAGAAAAATCTGAAAAAATTTGTATTGTCAAATTTGGCACTGGAGAATATGTTAACCAAATTTTATAAAATTCTAAACTTTTTGAAATTTTTTGTGTTTTTAACATTGTACCGAAACCCCTTAAGAAAAAAAAATTAAAAAAGGAGTAAAATGTTGATTGGAATCGAGATGAAAAAAAGCGAGAATCTCTCGATAAAAGATTCTAATATTATTGATCTTAATAATTGAGTTGATCACTTGTTTAAAAAATAATTTTATTTTGGTAAATAAAAAAAAAAAATGATTGGAAGGTGAATTAATCGAGAGGAGAAGAAATATTTTTTCGTGGTGAGAATGAAAAGGTTCGACTGGTGGTTCAATGCGATGCATTCATTGTTTAATAAATATACTTTTTGACGATAATGTATGTGTAACAATAAGCCGAGGGTACTCGCATGATCGCACACCACAGCCATTGTCTTCGGTCAGCGAGCACGCGGTTACGGAGAAAGTGTGACCCTAATAGAGCCCCCGGGATAATGATTAGAGAATCGAGGAGGTCCAATCAACCAGTCATCAAATCGAGCGTGCCTCCATGGAGGTACCGCAAATACCCCAGAAGCTTTTCCGAAAGATTCTACAACTGAAACGTTGGGCTTGTTCGGAGCTTGGAATTCATCTTTTGGGGAAGCTTTATTTCAAGAAATAAAATCTACCGATGCGAGTTTTTTTATTTTTATTTTTTATTGGACTTTTGATCGGTTTGATTTAGTTCTGTATACGAAAATCATTGAATTTGATCTTTTTATGAATTAAAAAAATTGTTTAACGAAAAGTTGAAAAAAATAGTTTTTTTTTTCAAATTTTTATAGATTTTATACAACTATGAAATGTATGGAAATTAATTTTCATCTAAAAGCATCGGCAAGTACTTTTCACCGGTACTTTCGATCCATTTTTTAAAGATTCAAGAAAAAAAATCATGTCAGAAACCCTGTAACGTCACGAAGACACTTTTCCCATGTACTTTTTTTTAGAAGATTATTCACCATGAAAAAATTCGTTGTTTAAACAATTTGTTTGAACAAATTCGTGTTGGAATACTAACAACAAATTCGTGATCAGCGAGCCAAAAAATCTTGGAAATCATGTATAATTTACATAATCAACTAGAAAAAAAATTGTTCTTATCACAAAATTTGAGTACTATATAAGTTGGAGAAATTTTTCAGCAATTTTATCGTTATTTTCCAGACGTTAAATCATGTACATACTTCGAAAGTACAAACATCGAGGACACCATTCATGCGTTTCATTCACGAAAAATAGTACGATAAGATTTCTGAAATTTGGAATGAAAAAAGGGACCTAGGAAATCGCTGCTTTTTTACTTTATTTTACAAAAATATAATGAAAAACAGTTTTAGCGAAATTGAAATGGCACCATTGAAAAAAGGGACCTCGGAAATAGTCGACAAGGTAGTTTACGAATTTTTTCATCCACGTTTTTTTATGGCGAATAATTTCCTAGAAAAGGGTACATGAAAAACGTGTTTTTGTGACGTCAAAGGGTTAAAAAAAACCTTCGAAAATTCATTTTCTTCTTTGTTCCATGATTAATAAACGATTAACGAATGACTAAAAACGTTAATTGCTATATTCACTTTCGATCGAATAATTTTGAATTCGGAACCTTCGACTCCGGTGAATGAACTCAAACATTTTCTAAGCCGTCAATAATGCTTGTATTTGACTAATTTTTTTTATTTTTCGTTTCTTAAAAAAATTTTTTCATTTATTCACTTTTTAAAATTATTTTTTGATATTCAATTTTTATCAATCCAGCATTGAGCTCAAAAACGTTTTTTTTATTTTTCTGAAAGTGAACCCTCCAACGGGTTCGAAAACGACTTTAATATCATTTTCATCGTAAAATCTGCCTCATCGTATCCATCGAGAGCTTCCGTTACGAAAGATTCTTCTCATTTATTCCATCTTTAGTCAAAGTTCAATGACAAAAACTCTTCAAAATAAAAAATAAAAAAAAACACTTGAAAAAAATATGAAAATAAAGTTTCATTCACTGAAAAGCTTCAGTCGTTTACGACCCCGTTGCAGTTCGGCTTAAACAATAATAATATTCGAAATGTTTTTTTTTTTCCTGCAAATTTAACGTTTTTCAAGCACTTTTATTCGATACAACCGCAACAATAACAGTTTCATTAACTCTCGAGCATCCCTGGCTCTCTTTCATTGTACGGTTTATGAGGCTCAAAAACATATTGGTATTTATACTCACACACGGACGTAAAACATGTACACAACTTTTAATACGTGTCTCGTGATGGGCACACGAGCCAAAATTCTTAAAGCGTTTCTTGATTTACTGTCGCTATCTCGAAACATTAGTCTCGCGAAGTAAATTTCGAAGGAAGAAAGATCCATATACATGGATGTATATATATATATACATCCATATATATGGATGTGTATATACGCAGATGATATCGCTGAGTATTTTTACATCATAAATATATATAGAGATATATATATATATATATATGTATCATCATACATATATATGTATGATGTAAAAATACTCAGCGATATCATCTGCGTGAAAAAATGCTGCCGTCAACGCGGTCCAGCACTACCGTGCTACACACACCCAATCGCTATCGTTCCGTTTATTCATCGGACACGGGAAGGATCCTTCGACTGTGCGAAAACGGGTGAAAGACAAAACGACTATATATATATATGTATATATATAAAATGAAAAATAAAAGTGAGCTTTGAATGCATCGATGAATATATGTATATACACTCGGAACACTCTCGTTTTGACCTCACATTTTTTATTCTCCTTGCGGATATGCATGTATATATTTAAATGCACCGTGAGTGGCACGTAGAAAAAAAAATGTGGCCGTTAAAATTGCCTTGGACTGTGGCGCAACAGGTAGCAGGCAAAAAATTCCATCGATCTTCGCTCGAAATATTTATCACAAATACTTCGTTGCACTTTTTTGTCAGACTGAGTCGCGCATTTTATCTTGCGGAGTGACAAAATCGAAAAAAAAAAAAATTTGTTATTCGACTCGGTATATTACGTTAAAAAAACAAAAGAACGAAACTCGTCAACTTTGCCGATCGATCTTTGCTCGGATCTTTCATGAACATTTCTACCCTTTTTTCGAGAAAGATTAGAAAAAAAAAGCGTTGATTATTCCTGTTGGAGTTAAGGGGTTAGGCCACCCTAGAACGAAAAAAAATCGGTATGCTTGAAATTTTTTTTATTTTTTGCCAATTATGGAATCAATTAAAATTCGGTGGACGGTTCTCCATTGAACTATTATTGAACGGATAAAGAAAAAAAAATCGCTGGGATCAATAAAAAAATAGCCTCTGCACACCTTTTCTTCGTTGACAATTTTTTTTTTCCACGGCTGGACTCAAATCTTATTCAATTTTTAACCCCAGAATAAAGAACCGAATTTTTTTTCGATTCTGCAGAGATAACTATAGCAGCACGTAGGATTTTTCTATATTTTGATTTTTGCCAAGATGGTGCCTATTTTTTCAAAAATGGTAAAAATTTAGGAAAAAGATGTTGAGGAAAAATAGGCACCATTTTGGCAGAAATCGATATATAGAAAAAATTTTTACGGTTCAATAATAGTTCTATGGAGGACTGTCCACGGGATTTCAATTGATTTCATAATTTGGCCGAAAAAAAAAAAATTCTGAAATATACCGATTTTTTTTCGCTCTAGGGTGGCCTAACCCCTTAATGAAACTTGAATTAACGAAGAATTAGCGTTAATTTACTGTGTCGATGCATTCTTTGAAAAAATTCGCTGAGACAGAATTTTACAAATATCTCGTTTTAAGATGCCGATACAAATTGTAGCCCACGACTACACTGGAAAAAAGTTCTTCCAACAACGAAATGTCTCATCGTCATACATTTTTTTGCTTTAAAATTTTTTTTCACTGCTGTTTTTTTCTTATTATTTATTCAATTTCTCTCCATTTTTCATTTTTTTTTAATTTCTCCAATTTGTTTGAATTATCATTTATTATGATCTATTATTATATAATTATTTGATATATATAATAATTACAACAATATCATATAATATAATTACTATAATAATAAAATTAATAAATCAAAAATTTAATTTTTAATTTATTAAATTTTAGCTAATAATATTAATAATTTAATAAATAAATAATTTAATAAATTTAATAATTTTATTAAATTAAAAATTTAATTTTTAATTTAAAAAAAATTGGAGCAGATTCCGAACTGCAGCCATGATTCGACTTATTTACCAATTCTTTATTCAAGCCTATCAATTTTGTATTTCCTCTTAATTTATTAGTAGAAATTATTTAAAAAAAACAAGAAAACAAGTTTCAGTAGCATCGCTGATTAAGTCGCCCTTGATTTTTGGTGATTTAAGAATTGTCTACCAATGTGATTATGAAATCTGGGGTGCCTCGACAAACTTTTATAATCTACTAGCTGTGCCTGCGGGCTTCGCCCACCGCATATCTAGCAGGAAAAGTAATCAAACGAAAGATTTTTATTTTTTATTCAATTTTTCATCATTTCAATTGAAAATGTTGCAACTTTTTTTCTATACCGAATTGAGCATTCAGCCACCGCTCGTTTTGGTCATTTTCCGATTTTCTTCAAATTGAACGAAATCGGAGATTGAATGAAATCGTTAAACTTTTTTTTGCATTTCTGTAAAAATTGAGATAACGAAATTTTACAAAACCACAAACTTAGTTTGAATCATTATCTTTAATCTCCTGAAAGAATCATTGTAAAAGCGGCCAAACATTTTTTAGCGAACAGATTTATATATATCGAGATGTGTGAAATTAATTTATTAGAATAAGACGATAAAACATTTGGCGATTTTTTTTACTGATCTTTATACTTCCTCTGCAGGCTGCAAGCCTGTTTTTGCGAAGATTTTGACGACGAATAATAAGAAAAAATAATTACGTTATCGATGATAACATCAATGTCATTATCTGAAAAAAAAATACACTAATTATGTAACAAATTACACATTCGTCTCGACGCAGCGATTAAATCAACACAGTTGATCTCTCAAGAACATGAGTTGCTATTAAATCAACTGTTCTTTTTTCTTCCTCAGCCGACAATTGTCTAATCTTCTGTTGTTCTGATAGTCAGTAGAAATTGAGAATTGAAAAAAAAAATATTTGCTCTTCGACACTGCAGTGATTTCTTCTTACGAATTATCGTGTTTTCCTAACGAAAACGAAAATATCTGTAAAAAAGTAAAATGAAAGCAATTTTCTTGTTTGTGTTTCACACAGTCCGATGAAAGTGTATTCTGTCATTTTTCGTGGAATTATTATTCCGTGCAGATATCATACAATCGCGAAGACTTTTGCGTTCGTGCATCGTCGAATTTTGGTGGTTTCTATTCACTAATTTTTCATCCAAACTAAAACAAAGTCATTCTCATCCTAGTGTGGAAATAATTTGAAATTTACTGACATACGAAGGAATGAGGTATTCCACGTCAAACCGGCGGACTTTTTCCCTGACCCTCGCCGATTTCGTTAATTATTTTTTATATGATTATGTGAAGTCTAAAAGACACCCTGGAATTTTTTCAGATTATTCTGAACAGCCATTTTTGAAAAAAAAATAAAATAAAATCCAAAAAAATTAAAAAAAAAAGCCTCTTTTTAAAAATCTGAAAAAATTCCTAAAAATCGCTGATTATATGCTGAACACTTTAAGCTACCGCCCATAGTGGAAGTACGATTTTTTCTGTGTGTTAATCGGCTAATAACGTTGAAAAAATTCAAAAAATGCCGAAAAACACTTACTCTGGCCCGATAGTTGAATACTTTCGTACCCAAAAATTTTTTTGGCATATTTTAGACCAGGACAAAACAAAAAATATTGAGCCAGGCAAAAAGTTAAGGTAGTCATTCAATAGTTTTATTCAATTTTATCAAATGATATGTGAATCTATTGTTTTCCAACTCTAGAAATAGATCCTTCCATGACCGGTGTATCAGCTTCAAATATTGTACGTAAAATCTTATTATATTGGGAATTCGTAACTACTAGCTGATCAAGGTCCATATTTTTTATTTGATTGTTCGAAAATTGTGACGAAAATTAGTTTGAGGTACCCAAATATTCAACTATTGGGCCAGAGTAAGTGTTTTTCGGCATTTTTTGAATTTTTTCAACGTTATTAGCCGATTAACACACAGAAAAGATCGTACTTCCACTACGGGCGGTAGCTTAAAGTGTTTGGCATATAATCAGCGATTTTTAGGAATTTTTTCAGATTTTTAAAAAGGGGCTTTTTTTTGGATTTTTTTGGATTTTATTTCATTTTTTTTCAAAAATGGCTGTTCAGAAAAATCTGAAAAAATTCCAGGGTGTCTTTTAGACTGTACATAATCATATAAAAAATAATTAACCAAATCGGCGAGGGTCAGGGAAAAAGTCCGCCGGTTTGACGTGGAATACCTCATATACACTCGAAAATAAAAAATAAATTATTTATGTAATCACAAAACTGAATAACAAATCAGTGAATAGCACATAAACTTATCAATCGTGCTTTTAGTGGAACCGTTACTGTGACTAACCAAAAAATGTCATTTCCAGAAATTTTTTCACGCTGGTAGACTGAAAAAAAAATTTGTTTATTTGAACGTTTTGATGGACGAAATGTCAGTTAATCATGCAGGACGAAATTTTAGTTTATTCAACTAAATCATGAAACGTTTTTTAGTTTGTTCAATAAATATTTGTTTGAATCTCAATGATGACATTGGCTAAGCGGTGATCGTTTGGATGAATAAATGAATTATTTTAACTCGATGATATTTCGTTGGTTCGACCAACAACTTTACTTTTTTCAGTATTTACAAATTTTTTTCTGTTATCTCAAAAAAAAAAATTTCTTTCCTGTATTCTTAACTGAATATATTTTGGTTGAGAAAAACGAAATTAGTATCGATCAAAAAAATTTGTTATCCCAGTGTAGTGTATAAATAATAATTTAGAAAAATATTGAAAATTTCCAACGTTGCAAGCTTTCACTATTGACAAGAAAATTCCTCTCCATTTTTCCAAGAATTTTTGGTCCATTCGTTTCGGTCCATTCTTCACGAAATCACGGTTATTTCAAAATTTTTTAGCATCCGTTTTCGAATAAAGATTCGATCGAATACACCAAAATTCTGAAAATGAAAAACCGTTTCGATTTACAGTTTTTAGAGCTACGTAAAGCGATTCGTTTGGTACGAGGAGATCGCGTGACGTCACATCCTCCCACCGCGAGTTACCAGAGCTCGCGGATAATTCGACTCTCTCTCTCTCTCTGTCTCCCTCTCCCTCTCTCTCTCGTTGACTCTCGCGCGAGGAGTTCTCGCGATCTCACCGCGAAAGATCGTGACCTGCCGATTATTTTACCGGGCTTTTACGATCGTAATCCATTCTGCAAAATGCTTATCTCTTTCTCTCTCTCTCTCTCTCTTGCTCTCAGTTTCTCAGGTACGAGTGAGGGGTTCGTGCATTTTCAGAGGCTCTCCGAGCCTTTATTATCAATTGAATTTTATTTAATTATACATCGAAAATAAATATTCCAGGTAGTGACTCAATATATAAAATAAACAATATAACAAATCGTGAGTCTCCGTATACAAGACACGTGTGCTCGTGCGTTTCACATTTCGAAACTCTCCGCCAACAGTCGCCCGCTACCTCCTGGATCAAAGGAAAATTCTTTCTCGCCGCGCGCGCGCTACCATATATATACACGCCGAATACAAATGGCAGAAAGAAATTATTGTTAAGACCAAATGATGACGAATAACGAGAAAGTTCACAGTACATACAATGAAACTTGTTCACGGAGAGTTCTAGCTTGAGGCGGAGCCTCAATTAGGACTTTTAAAAACAGCCTTTTTTCGTAGCTCCGAAACAAAATTTTTTTTTTTTGGTAATTCAATTAAGGAGTTTCGATACAAAAGGCAAAATGTTAAGAAATTAATGAAATTTGGTAATAATGTTCTTCAACATCAAGTACGAAAAGACAAATTTTTTCAAAATTTTCTTCTACTTTGTTATCGAGTAATTATGCATTAAAGCAGATTTCTTATGCCAGAAGTGTATACCTATATACACTACCGTCGGAAAGTTTCCGGACAAAAGTCGGAAAAAGTTGCCACACTCTTTTTCATGTTATTCCGTCGATAACGTAGATAAATTAATTTAATAAACGGAATTTTAAAGGGGAAAAATCCCATTTCAATTTGCTTTTTTTGAAAAAATTTTGCGATTTTTTTTACGATTAGGACGTTATTTTGAAAACTACCATTTTTCGTCTTTTTTTTTCCTTTTTACAGAGCGACCGCGTTTTCAGTAGAATTTTTTTTTTTAAATTTCTTTGACCGGATCTTGAAAAGGTGAAACTCAAGCTTCAATTTCGTTTTTTATAAAATTCGTTACGATTTTTTTTGAAAAAGTTATC
Source organism: Campoplex capitator (assembly GCA_037576405.1). Classification (NCBI taxonomy): domain Eukaryota; kingdom Metazoa; phylum Arthropoda; class Insecta; order Hymenoptera; family Ichneumonidae; genus Campoplex; species Campoplex capitator. Next base: position 345,217 of record JARBWI010000031.1, on the reverse strand, counting down.
ATGTTTTTGGCGAAAAAAGACGGAATTCAGAAATTCCTGCGTAACACGAAAACTATCACATTTAGAAAAAAATCTTAGAGGAGTGAAAAGTTGTCTCTGAGATTGTTCTAGTCACTCGATTTTTTCCAGATTTTTTTTCCGATTTTTTTTTTTTTTTTCGTTGATTTTAGTAGAACTCCGGGTCTATCAATTTCCGTAATTTAAAAACTATGGGTTTTTTCACCAAAAGTCCAAGAACACAAAAGTTTCATTTCTTCTTTTTAAACGTTTTGAATTTTTTTCAGATTTTTTTTCGAATTTTTTTATCCGACGATGTTGACGATGATGATGAACATCATCGTTCTTAGAACATTAACGTTCTAAGAATTTCGAAAAATTCGTGAATAATATTTAAGTACCTGCACAAAATAAGGGATTCTCGAATTTTTCGAAATTTTTTCAACATTCATAGCTCGTAAAAAAAAACCGCCTCCATTCAAAAATCTGAAAATATTTCCTAACATTTTGGCACTTCAAAAAATGAGTTTTTTTTGTTAAAATTGTCGTAATTTTTTTTTTTCTTTTAAATCAAAATTTTTACAAATTCTTCGTCAGACTCAAGCCAATGCAATACACCGATGAAATCTTTTTCAAAATCTGATTTTAGATGAACCTTCCTCGAGTTATCATGACCACCGCAACTGATGCTCGAAAAAAATTGCTCTTGGAATACAACTGGAGTTTTGAAGTATTTCTAAATAACAAAAAATTGGTACAAGTGAATGAAAATATGTACCAATCAATGTTGTTAACTGTTTTTCAATAAACATTTATTGTCCCACCGTAAAAAAATAACGTCCCTTCGCCCGCTACAAGTCTATACGAGCCCTTAATGATTTTAATGATTTGGAGTAATGAAATTCGAACGCCGAGCAAGAGAATCGGCGTTCCACCGAGGTCCTTTCAGTTTTCTCAATGTCCCGGATGTTCAGAGCATCTCGTCAGCATTTTATCGTGCATAATGTGTGTGAATAATGGGACAAAATATATAGAGAGAAGCAAAGTCAGGGTCTTTTGAGACTTTAGGACTCGAGACATTTCTCCATGTCCGGCTACGTGCTGCTCCGGTTACGAAACGTCTTAAGACGAACGAATAAAATTCTTGAAGAATCTTTCCTTTCATTGCCGCATAAGAATATGACGAATATACAGGGGGTTCGAAACGTCGCTTCAAATCCTCCGACGTTACAGACAACATTCTCAATATTCTTGCAAATAAATGTCAGTTTCTTCTCTCCTCTTCTCTCTTCTACGTGCTGTCACTGATCAATCATTATCAGTGATTCAATCTGTGATTATTCTTATGTCTACCCTCGAATCGTTCATTCTTCCAGCGGGGATGATGAATCAATAAAACGAACCATTTGAATCAACAGATTTTTCGATGCTATTGACAGTAGAATATCCTCAACGTTGGATCAAATAATAAAATTCAAAAAAAAAAAAATTACAAACTATATTTGAGAAAATTTCGATGCAATTGTGAGTCAAATATTTTTAACGTTGGTTCAAATAAAATGAAAAAAATTAAAATAATATTAAATCAAATAAATAATAATTGAATAAGAAAAAAAAATTATTCAAAATAATTTCGATGCAATTGACAGTGAAATATTAGATCGAATATAACAAAAAAAAAAAAAAAATAAAAAATAGAAGAATTATAATAGAAAAAAATTGAAACAAAAATTAATTTGAAAAAATATTCTCAACGTTAGATCGAACGAAAAAAAATATTAATTTGAATTAATTTCGTTGCAATAGACGATGAAATATTCTCAACGTTTGATCAAATGAAAAAAAAAAAACAAATTTCAAAAATAGAAAAAATAAATTAAGCAGAATAAAGTCGATGCATTCGACACTGAAACATTCTCAACATTCAACCAAATGAATAAAATTACAAACAAGTAAAATAATGAAAATAAAAAAAAAATCGAATAAATTGCAGAAAAAAGCCTCGTCAGACTGGAAAAAAAAATCTAAAAAAAATATTCAAATTCGAAACTATCGAAGATTCCTTCGTTCACGATCGGTTCGATCTGCCCACGATTTCTTGGACACTCTGTATAACACAAAAGCATACGCACATGTAGCGATAGATGTGTTTTCATCACCTTGATTCCCGCGGACATTCACGTCGTATACACAAGTCCGCGTCTACGAAAGAGAGGGAAGGGTGAAAGAAAATGAAGACTTGGAAAAAAAAAAAAGAAAAAAAATTGAAAAAAAAAAAAAAAAAAAAAAAAACGTTGAATCTTTCTGCTGGAGAGCACGTCGACGCTGATTATGAACGCACGCGTTGGTAAAGCTTCCGCAGCCTTCCTCATCGGCCCGACGTGCATTCAACTTTATAAATATATATATATATATCCATCCACATTCGTAGACTTTATACAACAGTAATATCTATCCATGTTCACATAAGTCTCGCGGTTGTCCTACGAACGCGTTCGGGGGTTCGTTCAACCCTGCAAGTCTTTACTCGCGACCGACGCAACCTGCATCCCTTTTTTTTTCTTCATCCTTTCCTTTTTCATCTCAGCACAAGAGTCGCAGGTTCGCGCGCCCAAGACACAAAGGAAGCACACCGGAGGAACAGCGTCCGAAAAAAGGAATCTTTCGACGACTCACCCTGGACCTGGTACAATCTTCCTGGTCCCAGGCACAGAGTTTCGTTTAAACCCTTCTGTAAACTTTTTAAGCGTTTTTTTTTTTTCGTGCCAAAAGATATTTTTGGTTTTTGTACATTTTCGTATCGAAAAAGCAATTTTTTTATTTTTATTTTTATTTTTTTTCAGGTGGCAACTGCTTTTATTGATCATTCGGTAAAATTCTTTGAACTCGGAATCATTTATTTGAATTCTCTGTCGAAGTACTTTACGATGTTCGGTTCACGTATTATTTTACTCACAATTATTGAACACTACGAAGGTTCGTTAAAAAAAATTTGTTAAAAAAACAAATAAAACTTTTTGAAATTAAAAATGGAAAGAAGAAAACCAAACTAATAAATCCCACAAATTTTCTCTTCGTTGAATGAAGAAAAAAAAAATTAAAACGGACGAAAATTCTATACTCTCGATCGTAAGCCAATGAGCAGCTTCAGGATCAGAAGGTTTGAAATATTTACGAAAATTTTGCAACTCACTAATAAACTTTTCGGTGTTTCGAAATGACTTTTCTTTCCTGGTATATCTCGTTAAGTACTCCAACGGTTTTGAAACGCTTTGTTTTACCGAAGCTGAGAATTTAGACTTTTTCAGAGCTTTGATTCAGATTTTCACTGACAAGCTGTCCAAAGACCTGAAAATTCATGAAAAATCATAAATTTCATGAAATTACACACAACTTTGAAAAAGTCATGGAATATGTCATGGAAAATAACGATTATACCTGATTTTTTCGAGTCTCTCCAGTTTTCACGATCATTTTTCTATTTTCATTTCTATTTGTAGAAATCTCAAAAATAAATTTATTTCTTTTCTTGATTTTTTTTTTTGAAAACTTCGTAGTTTCTGGATTATATCAATAAATTGATGAGACACATCAATTTATGTCGACTAGAAATAACTATGAAAAAAAGTCGAAAAAAATTCGAGTGAATACACAAAAATAAAATACAATTTTCCACTCCTTACAGATCATTCTAAATCTCATCGTTTTCGAACTACCGTTTTTTTTTTAATTTTTTAATGTTCGTAAATTTTTTGTTACCCTATAACGTACACATTTTTTCAAAGAACAGAATAAAATTATAAAATTTCTTTTTATATTTCCATTCTTATTATATTAAAACGAATCAGATTCATAATGTCATGAAAAAATCCATATAACTTGTCCCAAGGGATCATCACAGTGTGACCCTCCGAAAAATCACTGATTTTCGCGATTTTTTTTTTCATGGTTAGGATAAGCTAATCGGTTCGGTTTTTTTTTTACAAATCAAGGAAGTGATGAAGAATACAAAATGATTTTTTGTAAGTCGATTTATTTTTTGTTTAATATTGTAAAAAATTATTGAAAAGTCCGATTGAAAAAAAAGGTCCTGTATGGTGTCCAAGATTGCGGCTTTAATCCTGATCTGAAACAAAAATTTCAAAAAGATTATTAATCTGTAGAAAAGCCGTTATCGGGCTATGCAGGCTTTCTTTATTTTTTTGAAATTTGAGAAAATGGCGGTGGTTTAAACAAAACGTATCGAATTTAGCTTCTTTTCGACAGTTTTTCGTAAAAAAAAAAAATAAGAAGATAAAAAATAAAAATAAAAATCTTCCATATCACGATAGAAAATGACGTGAAGAATGTTCCGTCAATACTTGAAATGCATAGCTTGAAAACTCTTCTTTTGAGAGTGGACACCGTTTTGAAAAACACCATTCCGAGAAAAAACGCTCTCAAAGTTTGGAGTGAGATGTTTTCAGATAAATCGTTTACTTACAATGTTCCTTCTGCTTCCTCAAATAATTCATTTTCTGCAGAAATTTCGTTCCGACCAGAACTAAATTAGCCCAGAAACGTATACGCGCAGGCAGGACCAAGACAAAAGGAATAACGGTTGAACGGGGAGATGGCAGATGTCACACTCCGTTCCCTTTTTCTAAGAAATGCTGTAGTGATCGAAATAATTGGAATTTCGATATAAAAATTTGACGGAATGTTTATAACAGTGTTAATACAGAAAAAAAAAATGAAATGATTTTTTGAAAATTTCACACTGTGATGATCCCTTAATTTACAAATATTATCGTAGCACGAAAAAAAAAACTGCATTCGATTTTATGAATAAGATGAGATGAAATTTTGGTATTTCAGTTCGCCTTATCCGTGAAGTGATTTTTGTTGAGAAAAAAAACAAGAGTCTAAACACCAAACGAGTACAAATGCGATGATTTTTGTCAACGAGATTGAGCGGAGATGAAAGAATACGAGTATCCGTAGTTGGGGGGGGGGGGGGGAGGATGAAATCCGCGAGGTTGTTTATACGAAGCAGATCGAGCTCCGAAGCCGAGCTCGTCAACTTGGGTTTGCTCGATGAGGCGGAAGTAAGCCGGCATCTTGGGTCTCTCGATCATTCGGATCGTCTTTAATAAGAGCGCTGTGTTTGCGTTATCGTTAGCGACGAGGATGGCTCGATGAAAGAAATTCATCGAGGAGGAGATAGAAAGAGACAGGAGAATAAAATTTATAGCTCGATATTTCATGCATAAGCGTCTGTGTAGCTTCACCGGGAAGGAGAGCAGTGTCCGCCGATCGATAAATCGGATCCGAAGAGTTCGCTAAAACGAGAACGGATACTCGATACCCCCGTGTATCGATGATGGATTTTTCATCGTGTGCAAAACAAAATCTGTTTACACTCACTGTCATTCATTTTGTTTTTCTCTCTCTCTCTCTCTCTCTCTCTCTCTCTCTCTCTCTCTCTCTCTCTCTCTCTCTCTCTCTCTCTCTCTCTCTCTCTCTCTCTCTCTCAATAAACTCCTTTCCTTTCGTTAAAATCGGTATTTTGACCGATCCGAAATTCCGATTGACCGTGTGTACGGACGAAAACTAGAAAAATGACGGTTCCGTCGAGCTGCGGTTAGATACATGGAGGAAACGATCCATCGCCGATCGGATACGCCTTTTCGACTTTGGACACGCGATTTATATCACTCGTTCAGGTCTCGCGCGGTGTGAGCCCTGGAAACGAGAGAGGATAACGATCGGAGTTTTTTATACGCGTGAGGTCCTTTCGCGCCCCCGAGGAGAGAGAGATTCCGGAGCGTCGAGAGTCGTGAAAACTGGGTCAACGCCCCAGGACTTTTCCTTAGGTACAGTTAGAATTTAAATAAAACCAATTTTTTATTTATTTCATTTTCTGAAAGAATAATATCTTACGAGTATTTTCCGACCAATTGAATGTAAATCGAACTATTATTCGCCGGAATGCATGTATTCGAGTCGAGAACGCTAACCGGCAATCCTTGGAAAACACTCAAGAGGCAAGGGTAGCTCGGCGGCAGCTGAAAATGGCTTCAGATGCAGCTAATACAGCGCGGGAAGGCGAACTATATGGCCCAGGAATAGACGACTCTGTGTAAGTGACAAAAAAAATTTTTTATCTGCATGCAAATCGTACTCAAAACTTTAAACTCGTTTTTCTCGAAACCCTGTTTTCGATGTCGGTGATCACTGTAACTCGAGAACGGCTTTACCGGTCGGGTTGAAATTTATATCACTTTTTCTATACATAGTTGTCCTCCGGATGAACGAAGGATTTTTTTTTTGGACAATAATTTTTTTTTTTATAATCAAAAATGTAAGTGAAATTTTGGTCAAAACAACACTTTTGACTTTTAACGTCCGCCATTTTGTGAAAAATGGAAATTTTCCAAAACCCTTCGGTCAACCGGAGCATTATATCATTAACTAAAGATCCCCCCCTGATTTTTTGATTTCAGATAATCTGTTGCAGCGCGAGACTGATCACCGGAAAATCTGTTTTTTTTTTGCAGCGTCCTCGGTCATTGATGATTATCGGCTTATTTTAAAATATATTTCTTTGAGAAAATTGCAATGTTCACATTAAATATATATCTTCCAAACGGAAGAACTTTTGTTGTAAATTATTTTATTGTTTGGCCAAAAAAAATTGGATAAAAGGCCTTTTTTTAACGTTCTAACTATACCTCCCCCTTAGATTCTTTAATGTGAAAGATTTTCTTTTGGATTTTCTGTAAAACAAAGAAAATTATATCGAAATACAAAAGTGGGAGAAACATAAAAATTCAGAAGGCTGTTAAAATCACGAGCTCTGCGGAGCAGTCAGAGATTCTTATCGTTAGCTTCACACCCTCGTTGCACATCCTTTTTTTTCCTCGACCACCTTCCTTTTTTTCATCTTTCTTCTCTATGGCTTTAACGCGTAGTGACCATTCTGTCACGTAAATATGTCCATCGGTGTGAAGAAATTATGGCTTCGAGGCTCCGTATCTCTTCTCTCATTCGGATTTTTTAATCGAATGGCTCTTACACCTGTTTCCAATCGTTGGACATTTTTTGGAAGACAAATTTTGACGTTGATCGACATCTCGATAAAAATTTCTAAAAAAGTCAATTTTCGTTTATGTTAAATGTATTCAGATAATTTCAAATATATTCAAATAAATATAATCACAAAAAAATGAAAAAAATAAAAATAAAAAAAAAATAAAAAAATTCAAATGTATTCGAGTAAATGAATTATTATAATTTATTAATTATTTCTTTAGCAATCGCGAAATTGTTAAATTTTTAGAATTTCAAACTGTTGAATCGTTTGAAATTCAAAAATTCAACAATTTTTGAATAAGTTGAAGAGAAAAAATTTCTAAAAAGTTTACACTTTTTCTGAAACTTACGAAATAAATTTACAAAATTTTCGATAAATTATTTATCAATGTTTCGAAAATTATTGGATGATTCCGCTCTTGCGTCAAGTGTATCCTGAATTCATGATTGTTTGAACTTTCGATTTATAAAAGTTTCGAAAAATGATCGATTTTTTTTTATTTGGACTTTTTTTTATTTCGATTTGAATTTTTTGATTTTCGATTTGGAATTCATACACGCGTGTACTCGATTCTCATCCAAATAATTATTGTGATTGAGTTACAACAGCGATTGTTATTAATCAATAAAAATTAAAACAGTTTCATCGTTTATTAATTTGCATATAATCATGACGTTGTAGTCAAAGCGTTTTTGGACAATTTTTTGTTTTAAATCTAGAGAACTTATTCAAAACACTGTTACACAATAAAGAGCAAAATTAGAAAAGGATCGACCGTTCCATATTCGAATGATTAGAAATTCAAAATTGTACAGTTCAACGTGCATTCTTACGGACAAAAGTGTGAGAAGTTTCAAACTTTATGCAACGACTCTGAAACTTTTCAACAAATTTTTTTTTTTTTCTTCATCCGTCATTCACAGAGATTTGAATGCGAAAATTTTCCAAAAAAAATTAAAATCATTTTAACCGCTTAGTTTCGGATATAGAACAATTTCAATTAGATCATGAAACTTCATTTGATATTAACCAGCTCACACCAGCTTCCAAAAAAAACTTGGACAAAGAATTTCGAAGGAGAAAGCTCAGATAATTGTATTCGATGAATCGTCATTTTTTAATGAATATTTATTATTCTTTTGCAAAATTTTTAATCGAGAAATTTAGCGATCGCTTCGAATTGCTTGCTCCTCAAACTATCAAAGTTTATCGAATTTTTTTAACTGAACAATAAACTTCCGAACGTAAATCCCAATAATGAACAGATCGTTACAACCAGGCTGCGTTATTTCGAATAATTCGAATAAAAATGTAATGTTTTCTTTTGAATCACAGTCACGGTCCTTAGAAACAGAACATAAACTCAAGAGAAGAAGAGAAAAGAGGGGGGAAGGTCGAAGGGCATGTGTGCAGAAACGGTTGATGGTCATCTGGTCCACAAACAGAGTGGATGACCAGAGAGGAATAAGACAGGGATAACCGGAGAGAGAGAGAGAGAGAGAGAGGGGGGATCACCTGCCCGCCCCTAAAAAGACCCCCGATGGGGCACGTGCTCAGTTTGCTACTCCAGGTTGGATCGCACACTCAGAAAAATCGATTCCAGAGGGAAGAGATGATCGGTGACCATATGTTTGGTTTCCGGGAAAGCGCCGGATAGACGAACGCGAACTTATCTGAGAGGCTGCGGATTTCGGGGGTCATCAAAATGTACCCGGTACGTCTTTTTTACTTTGGCCTTTCCATTTTGACCCTCTTGTCCATTTATCCTTCGAGAGATCCAAGATTTCTTCATTCTCTTGTATTTTCCCGTTGTTTTCTCCGGTTAAGACTCTATTTTCGAAGATTCTGTGGGGATAAGTCGGCCTTTGGGTCTCGTAAAGCTTAACGGATGAAAAGGTGACTGTTTTCCACGTTTTTCCTGCGAGTCTAAGACAATGAAGAGTGAAGAAAAATTGGTTTGAAAATAAAGATACTTGAATGAGTACTGAAACGTACAAATTTTTCAATCTCTCGTGAGTAACTCGCTCTAAAGAGCTCTTTAGCTTCTCGATGATTTTTTTTTCTCTCGGCCCATTATTTTATTCGGCGTTTTCTCTCGAGCGAGAATACGAGTGTGCCTGACGCAAGGGGTGCAAATACCTGTAGCCTTTCTCCAATGAGAATCCCCCTGGCCTCGTCCCTATTCAACGGCATCTCGAAAAACGGTTTACAGATGGAAAGAGACAGAGCATGAGGGAATGGGACTTTTAATAGGTACAATAACAAACTTGCATTAACCTGACGGGATTTTCTTTTCTTTGTAACCTTAGAGACTGTTGCATCAAGAGTTTTTTCCACAGACACGCTCCAGGAACCCGCATTTTTATTTTTCGTATCACACATGAAAGTCTCGAATAATAACTCTTATTTCATACATTAAGGATGAGTATAGTTGGAATTTTTCAAAAACCAATTTTTTTTTATTTCATTTTCTGAAAGTATAATATCTTATGAGTACTTTCCGACCAATTGAATGTAAATCGAACCATTATTCGCCGAAATACATGTATTCGAGTCGAGAACGCTAACCGGCGATCTCTGGAAAACACTCAAGAGGCAAGGGTAGCTCAGCGGCAGCTGAAAATGGCTTCAGATGCAGCTAATAAAGCGCGGGAAGGCGAACTATATGGCCCAGGAATAGACGACTTTATGTAAGTTACAAAAAAAATTTTTTATCTGCATGCAAATCGTACTCAAAACTTTAAACTCGTTTTTCTCGAAATCATGTTTTCGAAGTCGGTGATCACTGTAACTCGAGAACGGCTCTACCGATCGGGTTGAAATTTATATCACTTCTTCTATACATAGTTGCCCTCCGGATGAAAGAAGGATTTTTGTTTCGGAGAATTATTTTTTTCTTTATAGTCAAAAATGTAAGTGAAATTTTGGTCAAAACAACACTTTTGACTTTTAACGTCCGCCATTTTGTGAAAAATGGAAATTTTCCAAAACCCTTCGGTCAACCGGAGCATTATATCATTGACTAAAGATTCCCCTCCTGATTTTTTGGTTTCAGATAATCTGTTGCAGCGCGAGACTGATCACCGGAATATCTGTTTTTTTTTTTCAGCGTCTTCGGCCATTGATGATTATCGGCTTATTTTGAAATATATTTCTTTAAAAAAACTGCAATGTTCACATAAAATATATATCTTCCAAACGAAAGAACTTTTGTTGTAAATTATTTTATCGTTGGGCCAAAAAAAAATGGAAAAAAAGGCCTTTTTTTAACGTTCTAACTATACCACCCCCTTAAAATCGTTAAAAAATTGTGCTCGCGCATGTAAAAATAAACTTTCCTGAGAAAGAGAAAGAAAAAAAAACGAATGAGGGTAGTCCAGCTACGAATTTATACCTTTTCCAGAAAATAACGAAGGTTGTAGGAATTTAGGTTCGTTTCGAAAATCATTTAAACGCATAGAAATATTTTTGGAAATGTTCTATAACTTTTGGGTAATGTTTGGTATGTTTACAAAAATATTTTGTTATAAAATATGCGTTTGTTATTGTGTCATTTTTGATAAATATATGTGAGACTTAATTATTATGGGAAATCTTTGATGCCTCCATTATCTGTCAAATTGAAGGTTAAGATGAAGGATGTCAAACTTTTGTGACGTTGGTATCACAAACACATACATACACGATCATTCATATCCATGTATAGGTCAAACATTCTTGCCAAGCAAAGCATAAACGAATCGTTAAATTTTCTTAGCACGAAATGATCATTTTTTCATGTCTGTTGAATTTTTGCCTGTCATCTTGTCTACTGATCCTTTTGAAATTTGGTACTTTTCCTTGTTCAATACTTTGAGAAGAAATTCTCAAATTTTCATTCGATTGTCTCTGTTACTTCGACACAAAATTTATTTTTCAAAGCCATGATGTAGTAACATTTCAGATGATTCCACAAGAAATCGTGCTAATTGATTAATTAGTAACTTTTCAATAATCCTCCCGAATGTCGTTCAATTTTGCGAGCATTTTTCGTTCTCTAACATTTTGTTGCTCGCAAAGTTTCATTAAAATCTCTCTATTTTAAAGCGATAACATGGAGATTATTTTATCGAATTTTAATTAAAAATTTTTTCATCAATACAAAATGATGGAATTCCATGGAATTTTTTTTTTTCAATATTTTTATAATTTTTTTATTCATTTTTTAATATTTTTTATAATGAAAAAAAATAATAATTAAAAAAAAAATTATTTTTATTGCAACAAAAATAAATTATCGTCGAGACATAATTCCTGGCTGGTCTTTAATAATTCGTGCGCACTAAAAGGTTAATATTTATTCGGTAGCTTTGGGCCCGGCGTATGCCCCAGATAAGTTTACCTCGGTAAATGGAATAGCCTCGTTCCCTCATACGTTTCTCGCTCAAAACTGCCGGTTAGGAATTTCAGCCGGTGTAATGCAGGGTGCACGATTTCAAGGGAAGAAAGAAAAAAAAAGAAAGAGAAAAAAAAGCGAAGAAAAAATTACAGCAGGTCCTCTCCGGAAAAATCTTTCTCGTGCTCTCACAAAGGAAGTCGCGTTCAGGGATGAAACTCGCGCCCGAGCACTCGTGCTCCATCCCTGACCGAGTAAGAAAGAAAATAAGAGAGAGGCAAAAAAAAAAAGAGAGAAGTAAAAAGCTGCCTTGATTCTTTGTACGTTTATTTCTAGGGGACCCTCTACAAAAGGCATCTGGCCTTACGTTCAGCTGCCATTTAAAAGGCACAGTTATTAGCCACTCATCCGAATATCGAATACTTCGCTTTACAACGATTAAATTGAAGAATTTTCAAGAATTTTTACACCCTCGAAAATATCAGCTAATTTTGTTTTTATTTTCTTCGATAAAACGGAAAATTCGTCACCGAAGCCACTCGAGGATTTTATCGAACTTATCAAACGTCAATTGAAATCTCAAACAAATTCATCATCGACCTTAAATATTCATTGATCTTCGTGATCGTGCTCATTGAAATTCATCTCACAAATGGACCATCAATTCGAATGAAATATTCCTCTTCAGGCCTGTCGCATTGATTTTGAAGTTGAAAAAATTTTTTTTTTTAGTGCTCAGTTTTTTTTAGTAATTTTTTACAAATTATTTTTCACTAGTTTTTAGTTACTTCAGTTAATTTAAGATTTGAGTTGAGATTTTTCTTCGACGAAACCGCGCTGAAAGGCTCATTGAAAATGGTGCAAAGAAAAACTGATTCACTGACTAGAAATGTTTGAATTTCTTTCCTTTTTGTTGGCAAAAATTTTTAATTTTTGGAACGATTATTACTGCGGTGAGATGAAATGCATTAAAAATAAAAACAACGGAGGCGTTTTTCGAGAATTCGAATTTGTGAAATGGCTCCAATAAAAACGGTCCAGACGATCGAAAACTTTGCTGCTGCATTTTATTAGTTCTCTTTACATCTTTAAGATGCCAACGACTGTGTATTTCGTCGGTACATGCAGGTCTATTCAAAGTGAAAAAGAGAGAGAGAGAGAGAAAAAAAAATCTGTTACCGGTTGCACCAGAGCAGGGAGAGAGCGTTCATTTAAGATGGTCGAAATATCAACGTGGCATTGTCGTCCTCGGTGAAACAGGGGTGCTCAAAAGTTCTGAAAAATATTTGAGAATGAGAGACGAGAATTATCGAAAAATTTATGAGATCACCGGACACTCGGAATTATCCACGTTCGTATTTTCTTTTCCCATTTTTTTACGACTCGATGAAATTTTTTTTAACGTTTCTTCAACAGCCAGAACAGTCATAACGATTGATTTTTTTTTTCGAGGGCTCGGACCGGCGTAAGACTGATCGAGAACCCGAAAAAGTGGGCTTTGACGAGACTCCTTGAAATTTTTGAAACGCGGTATACGTGCATCCGAGTCGACAAAAGTGATTTTTTTTTTTTACGTTCGATAAGAAAAAGCGAGAGGGTCTCGAGAAGTTTTTTTTTTTTGTTTTTTTTTCTTCTTTCAAGGAGGTAACGAACGAGCAATTAAAATTTGAGATTATTTCTGTTTCCTTTGTTCCCATCGAGTTCGGGTTCGACTCGAAGAGGACGAGAGTCCTTCAAACTCGAATATTTTGTCATGTTTTTTGTGTCCAATTGAGTTTGTTTTTTCGATTCAAATCTCGTCGTTAGAAAAACTACAAATTTTCTTTCGTCAATGGACTCGGAAATAATTTTTGACACCACCCAAACCCAAGGACTGATTCGTCCTCGAAAGAAAAACTCTTTCGACTCCTAGTTCGAGCGTCAGCCTCGAAATATTGCTTCGAGTTGTTTCTGTGTTCAACGTTTCCTGAATCATCGTCGGGGGACTCGAGTGGCTCCAAGAATTTGGCATTCTCTTCGTTGCTATCGTCGTTTCCATTCTTATTACCGCGAAGGGCATAAAATGTAGCCGATGCCACCTGTGCCCCTCGGTGCAACGAGACAAGTATCCGTTTCTCTCGATGAATGACCAACGAAACAGATTTTCGGAAGAAGAAAAATGCTAGGAAAGCAACTAATTCTTTGAGCAGTGAGAGGCACTCGAGAAAGAAGAAAGAAGAGAGAGAGAGAGGGGGGGGGGGGGGAAGTAGCTTAAAGACGTTTTAAAAATGTGTTTTGAGATGTTCTGTTTGGCAAAACGCTGCGACCCCTGCAAGGCGAGGGTCCGGAGTCTCAGGGCTGTGGTAAGACTCGTTGAAAATTCGTCACGGTTACTTGACAACTTTTTATATTCTTCGTTGATTTTGATGGCTTTTCGGAGTAAGAATTTCAATGAAATCTCAACCTCGGTGTCTCCGTTTGAGATAAAATTGCTGCTGCTGCTTCGATTATTCCTCGATGCAGACACGTTCATAGATCAACATTCATGAGTCATGGAACGCGTGTCTAAAACCTCACGCCTGTCAATTTTTTTATCTTACGCCTAACAGGCATTAGTAATTGCGAAAACAAGCTTGAGCTTTAAATCTCAACGATCGACCCTTTACCTAAGGACCCTTCGTACCCCCATTACGTTTCCTATACAAACATCCTGATTAGTTGGAATTTTACTATCGCTCATTTGCCAAAAATCTCGAATATTTATTATTCGACCTGAGATGACGACATTTTGCTTGAAAAATTTCTTTCAAGAGACGAGTGGTGAACAAGTTTTTTTCTATGTGGAGAAAAAAATTAGACGACTTTTTTTCGATGCTCCTGATTTTCTTGTCTATTTTACTTTTTTTTCATTTTTATTCAATTTTTTTATATTTTTTTTTTTTTTTTTTTTATTAAAAAGTTTTATTTCTTTATTTTGAACGTTTTGGATGTTTTTCAGATTTTTTTCGAATTTTTTCATCCGACGATGTTGACGATGATGATGAACATCATCGGAGAAAAAAAATCTGAAAAAATTCCAAAATGTTTAAAATGAAGAAATGAAACTTTTTTGTACTTGGACTTTTGGTGAAAAAACCCATAGTTTTTAAATTACGGACATTGATAGACCTGGAGTTCGACTAAAATCAACGAAAAAAAAAAATTCGGAAAAAAAATCTGGAAAAAATCAAGTGACTAGAACAATCTCAGAGGCAACTTTTCACTCCTTAAAGATTTTTTTCTAAATGTGATAGTTTTCGTGTTACGCAGGAATTTCTGAATTCCGTCTTTTTTCGCCAAAAACATGATAACTATTTCAAAAAAAATCGTAACGGATTTTATAAAAAACGAAATTGAAGCTTGAGTTTTGCCTTTTCAAGATTCGGTCAACGAAATTAAAAAAAAAAATTTCTACTGAAAACGCGGTCGCTTTGTAAAAAGGAAAAAAAAAGACGAAAAATGGTCGTTTTCAAAATGACGTCCTAGTCGTAAAAAAAATCGCAAAAATTTTTCAAAAAAAGCAAAATGAAATCGGATTTCTCCCCTTCAAAATGACGTTTATTAAATTAATTTATCTACGTTATCGACGGAATAACATGAAAAAGAGTGTGGCAACTTTTTCCGACTTTTGTCCAGAAACTTTCCGACGGTAGTTTCATTATTTTTTCTCTAATTTTTCAATCATAAAACATTGACCAATCTTGATATAAACTTTTTCTGAAAATGCTTAAGAGATTAAGAAAAATCTGGTAAAACTCGCTCGTTGAATAGCCGGAAAATAAATTTCTCACGGTTCATTGTCGGAAAACTCGTCAAATAAAAAGCTGGAGAGATTCGTATTAATTGCGTTTTTTTCATCATCAATGATTTATTGAAACAAATTACATTTTATAACGATAGAAAAAAAAACGATTTTTTTTTTTTTCAACGAGCAAAAAATATTTTTTCGGCCATTTTCAGGCATCGATAGCTTCCATTCAGATTTTTCTCTCAAGACGAGTCACAATTCGGAGGTAAACATTTCGGAGTGACGCATCCAGGCTCTCGTTTATGCGGAAGGGAAAATTCGGTGCTCTGCTCAACGGTGAGATCGAAAAAAAAAGATCCGGAAAAACAAACCATCGCTCTAGAGAGTAAGAGAGAGAGAGCGAGAGAGAGAGTCCCGCGGAGCATTTCGAGACACAGCACACAAAAGGATTCATCAGGCGACCAGGTTTATATATATATACTCGTTTTTCCTGTACACGTAACACACCCGAGGACAATGAGAATGTCCTGAGAACGAGTGAAAGAAGGTCGGAGAAGCGAGCGTAGATCCTGTCGTAGACTTTTGGGGTGAGCGAAATCCACCTCGGACTTTTCACCAGACTATCCGGCCGGATTGCTCCAGGTGCACACTGTTTGCAACCTGCGATCAAACTTGGGCTCCATTTTGATTTTATTTATTTTTTAATTTTTTTTTCTAATTATCAAATTAAACTTTCTTCTCAATTCTCATGCAAAAGAAAATATTTCAATCGATTTCAAATTATAACTCAAAGCATTCGATCTCGATCGAATCATTTTTATCAACAGGAATTTGAGAAAATTCGATGTAATAAATCTGAGAAAGTGATTTTATCATTCAACAAAATTCTTGAATAACGAATTATTCCATTTTCTCAACTAAATCAAACGATTTTGTTCGACTTTTTAGTTGCTTCAATAAATATTTGTTTGAATCTCAATCATCAAATTCACTGGAACACACTGCGAACGAAATAATGTTGAAATCTTAAAATATTTTGTTGAACAAAATATTTTATCGTGACAAAAAAGTTTCATTTCAGTACAAAGAATTTGTTGTAATATTCGAAATTTTGTGGGCTGGAAAAAAAAATATTTTTTTTTGCTCAATATACGTGCAACAAAATATTTTAATATTTCAACAAAATTTCGTTTTCGCAGCAATTCGTTCTAATGAATAAACGAAGTAGTCTATTTCGATGACATTTTGTTGGCTCAAACAAAAACAAAGAATAAAATTTGTATCGCTTTACGAAATAAACTCATTGATTTTCATAAATAGATTTACATTATTTCAACATAATTTAACTTTATTCAAAATTAGCTGTCCGTGGGGGCTTCGCCCGCTGCATAGAGCAAGCGCATCTAGCCCACTCTAGCTGTAAATTTTTCCTATTTTAATTTTTTTAATTCAATTTTTTAGATACATGAATTATTTCGTTCAGAGTTGAATCAGTTCCATATAATATGAGGAATGAGAAATAAAAATTGTTTGTGAATCTACATTAAAAAAAAATTAAATAAAGTATTTTGATGTTACCTGGGCCATCTTTTTACGTTTTCTTTTCAATTTCAGACATAATTCTTCAGTTTTCTTCTGGATAAAATAATCAAATAAAAGATTTTCGTATTTTTAATTTTTCATAATTTCATTAAAAATGCTGTAACTTTTTTTCTATACCGAATTGAGCATTCAACCACCGCTCATTTAGTTCGTTTTCTAATTCCCTTCAAATTGGTAAATCGTTTTTTTTTTTATTTATCGTTAGTATTTAACTACCGTCGAGTTTTGAAAATGGAGAATGAACGAAATCACTAGACTTTTTATTTGCATTTCTGTAAAAATTGAGATAACGAAATTTTACAAAACCACAAACTCAGTTTGAATCGTGATCTTTAATCTCGTGAAAGATTCATTGTAATCGGTTCAGCCGTTTTCGATTGAAAAGCGGACAAACATTTTTTAGCGAACAGATTTATATATATAGAGATTTATTTACGAATGTATCATCGCGTTATACGGCGAATGCTAGAAGATAATTAGCGAAATACGTAAATTATTTTATCGTCTCGAAGTCCGAAGCTTGAGAGAGAGACGTCTGTCGCCAAGTAATCGTGCGACGAAGGATAAATTCGAGGAAATGTTTGTAGTACAGATTAGGGTGAAAAAGAAATTTCACTGTGCGTAATCGTGTAGAAAAGATGAGAAAGAAGAAAAAAAAAAAAGAAAAAAAAAAGCGTGAACTTTGTAATCGACATGTACCGAAGGATTCGACGATTAAAATCAGCGATAGGTTATATATTTAACGAGAGAAACTACGAGGCTGAAACATTGTCCGAGAGATAAGTCGGTGTGACGAGTGACGCCTGTTGGACGAAGAAAATCATCAAGATTCCAAATCTTTTTCTGTTTGAAGAAAAGTTTTGGGAAAATGGTGTTTGCTAAATTTCTAAAAAGGGAAAAACCAAGGGTCAATATTGAGTCTGACGCTTGATGATAACGACGATAGTTTCGATCCGAAGTGACGCATTTTTCTTCTCTAATTGTACACAACTTCCTCGTAAATAATTAATTATTCAATCTCTAAACACGTAACTCTGGAATTATTTTGTTTTTTTTTTGTGTGTATTTTTTTTTCTCAGTGACTCATCTCGCCTCGAGATGACGTCCCAGCGACTCCGAGTACAATCTTACTGTATATATTCAGCAATGTAATTCACAGTTTACACGAAGAAATCTGTCTGTATATACGCATATACGTAAGTTCGAACGTGCCTAGATTTGAAGAAATGTGCTCGAGCCCGGGCCCGTGGGACTGAGACCCTCCAGCGGACCCTGTTCCCAACCCACTTGAGACGAACAAGAAATTCGTCGTACTCTCTGATTGCTCACGTTCGATCCTATAATTAGCGGGCTCATAAAAATATATGTACAACCAATGAAACAGAAAATCAACGAATTTATTTTCTGATCGCACTTTTTTTTTCAAAGTTTCCATGAGACCATTGCTGTTCTTGGAATTTGATGAAAAATCAATTATTTTTCATCATTTTTTTGAAATCGTTTCTTTCGAATTATTTTTTTAAGTAATTTTTTTTTTTGAAAATTCATTTTTTATAATAATTAGAAGAATTTTTCCAACTATCGGAGCGAATAAAAAAAAAGCTGATAATTTATCAAATTTGGATCGATACCGAAAAATGATTTCATCGATTTATCGAATAAGGATGCGTTTCAAGGATCTTTTTTTTTCAAAAATATCTTCTTCAAAATTCAATCAAAATCCTAACGAGATACGATTTCAACAATAATAAAAAAAAAAACACTAGAACCAAGAACGAAGGTCAAAGGTCATTGTGTGTAAAAACAAAATTTGGGTTCAAAGGACACCAAAATCTGTCAGCTCAAAAATGACTGGAAATTTGCTCGAAATATAGCGAAAACAAAAAATGAAAATCTACATCAAAAGATTCGTAAATTCCGTAAATAAATATTCGTGAAATTCGCATGATCGGAATCCCGCGATCCAACAAATATTTCAGCCCCGAGGACGGTGGGTCGAAAAGATCGTTAATTAAAAAGATCGAGAAAGGTTGATGGCAGTCGGTGTTGCTCGACACGTTGCACGTCGATGAGAAGAGGGTTGTCGGGGAGGTTAGAGGGGGGAGGGGGAGGGGGGAGGGGAGAGGGAATTCTTTTTTCTCCCCTCGAGGCGTACCCTCCCCGGGGAGAAGCGATCGCACATGCCTGGACGGAGGTTGGGGGGCAGGGGGAGGGGGGGGGGGGGGGGGGCATCGAAAAATGGGTCCACGACTAGTCTCGGTGGGGCCCCGTCGGTCTCGCGCATATGCTGTCTGTATATATGCCTGGCATAAAACATCCAGCGGTAATAGCCAGGTGTTTCCGAAAGGTGAGGCTACGCATGTGCCCCCCTTCCCCCCGCTGCACCCCTCGGCCGCCGTTTCCCCACTGAAACGACCCTTGCTGGGCCACTCGAGGCGGACAAAAAGTGAACCAGCTTCCTTCCGATGGCTCTACTACCGGTTTACGTGTCCCTGTGTTCGTACGCCTATCGAGCTACGCACCTATTTATATTCGACGATTAAAAATTCCGTCTAAAATCAACCGGTCTTCAACCCTTACGCTTTTTTTTTTTTTTTTATTTTCTTTTTTATACTCTTCATCATTTTTGTAGACCTCGACCAAGCAGCTTGGTGGGTAAACGATTTTATTCTAGTTTTTTGGGCCAGTTCTCTTCGTCGGCGTTTCTGTTTTCTAGTTTATCACCCACAACTTCAGTGGCCAGAGACCTTTTTTTTTTTCATCGATTTTAACTCGAAGCAGACTTCGTCTCGAAATGGAATTTTTGATTTCTTGGATATCAAAATCAAAGCTTTTCGAATGGATAGATATGAACCCTGGTCCGTATCCGTTGCTCTGATCCGGAAACCCGGAAATTTCTGGAGGTTAGAATGATTCTGTTTTAACGGTCAATCGTTATTTGGCCCAATGCCCTCGACCAGGAAAGTCGAACCAAAAGTTCCGCTGCTTCTCACGACCGGGAATCAAGATTTTAGTTCGGAAGGCATAAAAAAAAAAAATGTTCATATTTCCATACAGCAGATCTGGTCGAATCGAAGTTGACGGAAGTAAATATTCCGGGTGATAAAATGATCAGAAAACTTGATAGTTTCATCACGGGATACTGGATTCATATACGCAGTTGCGCATGAAATGCACAATGCTGGACTTTCTCCGATCCTCCTCCGATTCTTCCTCCTCCTTTCTCGCGCGCCACTTCCTTCGAGCCCCCCCCCCCCCCCCCCCCCCCCCACCCCTCCCATCTCTCGGTGAGCGAGAGTCGCGTGGCTGCTGCGCCACACGTTTGTGATACAGCGCGAGAAACGTTTCTTTATCAGAACGAGAAATGTCTCGATGGATTTCGAGTACGTCAACAAAATCAATGGAATCAACGTGCTTCGAGAAACGAATGAAATCGCAAAAATGTAAAATTTGCATCGAGAAATACAGAAATCGCGCATAAAAATGTTTTGGATCGCGCAGGCTTTTCTGCCTCTTCATTCCTTCACGATTTTCCTTTCATAAAACTTTCAAATATTCCTGTTGAAAAACGTCTTAAGCGATTTCTCGACATCGCGCGGGATTTTCCCGGTCTACCTGCCATTTTTCTTTAATACAGGGCATAGGAATCGCAGAGCATGGTCAAGAGGCAGGGATCCCGATGAGTCACGAATTCCCATGTGTCGACCAGCCGAGCTTACCTCACGACAATTCAACCCCGAATTATAATGCTGCTGGTACCCCTATTTAATCCCTGGACACTTTTCAATTGTTCCACAATAATTATTCAACCTCCTACCAACGGCCATCAGATTAAAAATTAATAATAATCTACTTTATGAAATCAACGTGTGACCAGCTATTCACTCATTTATAATGAAAAAAAAAAAAAGATCTGAAACTATCGGATCATGTTCTTTTTCTTTGCCATTCCAGGTCTAAATTGCCTGCTGAAGTCTGATTCATTAATTTGCAAAATAAAACAACGATTGATTTTAGAACGATTGAGTTATTCACAAATTCATTCGAATCCAAAATGCGAAAAAAAATATTTTCACTAAGAAACTCAATCGAATTTAGTTATTTTCGAGTGACTATATAATTAACTAAAAAAGAGTGATTATCATTGAAACCGAAAAACATATCTAAAAGGCCATGAACCTTTTCCAGAGATTCGCATTTGCAGGATGCGAAGCATCCTGAAGCGAGAGTAACATAGAAACAAAAATAATCTTTGAATATTAAGAGTATTTTTTTTTCTCAAATGGCAATGTCATTAAAGATGAGCGTGCAGAATGTATGTATATAAGTTAGTCCGGATGAATATCGCTCGCACGGGCTCCATATCCAAAGAGAATAATATCGGTGGGGTCCATCAAGCACGCGTGCCCGCCAGAGTCTGCTCGATTGTGCCCTCCGTTCGGGGGAGTGTGTGTGTGTGTGTGTGTGGGTTCCAGCACGCGTGGGCGATGCTGTGGCACGCGACACGACCGTTACGTTCGAAACTGAGAACCGGAGGGGTGCGTGTTGAGAAAGGGAGATCGACGAAGGAATAGACAGCTTGCATGTGTGTGTGTGTGTGTGTGTGTGAGAGAGAGAGAGAGAGAGAGAAAATCGGTTTGAATGATAGAAGGGAGGAGGGTGAACCCCTCTGCTGGTGGAGGGGAGAGAGACACACTACACGGTGAATATCAGAAGGGGAACAACATCGGATTGCAACACTCACACTGAACACCCGGTACACACACACACACACACGCGCGCATACGATAGAATTTTTTTTTTCTACGACGCTAGCCACCTTTCATCGCATTGTGCCAGGAGCAGCAATTATTCTCGATGAAAATGAATGATTTCTCGTTTAATTAATTGGCAGCGATGATCTCGAGTTATCAGAATGTTGGATCTGCTCATTACATTGAGGATTCAAAGATTTATCAAACTTTGGGACTGTTCCAAAGACGCAGTGGATGAATTGAACGGAAATTGCGGAGGGAGACGTTGAGATATCCGGAAGCCGATCGCTGCAGTTTTCATTCTTGAAGAGAATGAACCAAAAAAAAAGAGAAAAAAGTTTGATGAAAAAGTGAAACGGTGATGGAAAATGATCGGATGAAGGCACATGAGGTTAAAGGCATGGGGAGTTGGGGGGTCGAGAGGTCATAGATGTAAGCATCTGCCGGTGGACGGAACAACGCTTTTTCTCGTTTGTGCCCGAGACACACACACACACACACATAGACACACACACACACGCGCGCGTGAAACGCACACACAAGTAGGTCCCTCGAGGGGGCCGAACACAATCGTCAGAGAGTCTCGCGAATGCGCCAAGTTGTGCGGCACTATGCCCTGTGGATCAGTAAGCCTCGACAGGTAAAGGGAACGAGCGGCGACGAGGGTCCCCCCTCCCCCCTCCTCCACCGCAGATACGTTCACATGTATAAGAAGTAAAACGCAAGGATCGTGAATCTGTTGATGCTGCTGGTGGCGAATGTGGCTCGCGGTGGGGATACCTTCGGATAGAAGTGCGCCTTGCCCCCCCCCCCTCTCCCCCTCCCTCTCCATTCTCACTAACCTTAACCACACGTAGGGACTGGAACGAAGAGGGAGAAAAAACAGATGCTCCGAGCGTGATTGGCCAGCGGCCCGCGACCGTACGTCCCCCCATTGGACGCCGAGAGTGGGGCCCCGTGGGGCCAGGCATTGGCGCTTTGGTATCGCACGTGCGGGCCACCTGCGTGCCCCTATGGTGGGGGACCTACTGCTTATAAAAGCTTTGAACGCATACCCCTGCCAGTCACAGACCGGCTAGAAGCCGAACTCGTGACATCGCTGAGCGAACTCACTGAGAAAAACGCGTTTCCCCCTTTTTTTTTCTCTTCTTTGAATTGTCGGAGATTAAAAAAAAAATTTTTAAATTAAAAAAAAAACAACAACAACAACGAGAATAATTCGATTTGAAATATTATTCTTATGTGCCGACGATAGTGAAGTGACGATTGAAAGAAAATCAAAATTCCAACCAGCTGGATTATTGGAGATTTTCATTCGTTTCGTCGTTAAAACAAAAGAAAACAAAAAAACGAATATTGGTGAAGTGCACTTTTTGTACATCAAAAGTAAAATTAAAAAAAAAAAAAAACGTGACTTGTGTGTTACCTCCCAAAACTTGGATTACTGGGAAGGTAACGAACATTAAAACAAAACAAACTTTCTAATTATTCATCATGCTCGTCGAAGAAATGCCGAGAAGTTTCGTCAAAAAGAACAACAGCTACAGTCACTGCCCGCTCAAGAAGCGGCCGGTGCACGTCATGCTCTACGATGAAGTTCCAGAAGTTGTCAAAGGTGAGAATCGATTAGCAATCAAATTTTTATCAACTGAAAAAAAAAATTTAAACCGTGCACGACTTTTCGAATATCATCTCTAATCGGAGGCTCAAAATTGTATTTTAAAAACATAACTGATGAATCATTTGTTTTATTTTGTTTACAGAAGAAATAATCGATGTCGTGACCGACGATATTCCCGAGCCAGAGAA
Organism: Campoplex capitator; assembly: GCA_037576405.1. Classification (NCBI taxonomy): domain Eukaryota; kingdom Metazoa; phylum Arthropoda; class Insecta; order Hymenoptera; family Ichneumonidae; genus Campoplex; species Campoplex capitator. The sequence goes on along the minus strand of JARBWI010000031.1, from coordinate 321,839 downwards.
TCTCTCAACAAAACCAGAGGATCTGAGCAAAGCGTCGAAGCATCGTGCTACATCGCCCACGAGTACAAGATCAATTTCTCCGGCGATGGATATCGAGTCCGCAGCGACGCCGAATGACATCGTCGATCGTTTGCCATCGAGTCATAACCACCATCATCATCATCATCATCATCACACCAACCATAGCCTACACCATAACAATCAGTTGCATCAAAACGACACGATGAATTCAGCGACGTATCATCAATCGTATCCTCCGAAAACGCCGACACCACCACTCGTCATGGCTCCGGTATATCCGATCGTGAAGAAGGAACGTCTCGAGATAATTCAGCACGACGGTGGAGCATCATCGACAAGTGCGGTAGCTCCGTCAGCCGGACATTTTATAAGTGCCAAAACGCCCCTAGAACCGTTGAATCTGAATGCCCCGATCGAGCCAGTGCCACATTATCCAACTCCAGCATGGGCAAGATCAGCGCCCTTGTATCCTCCTCACTACCTTCCTTATCCAGCAGCATATCGCTTCTCCCATCATCATCATCATCATCATCCAGGAGCTGAACTTTATCCTTCCTATCCAATCGCCGCTTATCCTCACTCGTCACCCGAGCATCCGGCAGTTTCACCGCCTCCTCACGTAGCTCTCACTTGTCCGACGATTCAGCGTCCAATTGCCCGGAGTTACGCTCACTGGGCTAGTTCCGCGAGTCCCGATCATTGCGGCCTCTCGCCAACGAGTTCCCTGGGCTACGGTTCTCTGCGTTCGCCACCACCGGTCACCCCCGAAGATCTATCATCCCCGGGCAGTGACAGTGGACGTTCGTCGGCTGGTAGCACATCCGCAGGTACCAGTCTCATCGGGATAAAGATCGACGGCAATCATTCGGCCTCGAATCAAATGGTCAATTCCGGAAGTTCCTCATCCTCCTCATCATCTTCATCCTCGACGACGACATCGCCCCGCTATCAATGTCCAGATTGCGGTAAATCCTACTCCACCTATTCCGGACTCTCGAAACATCAACAATTTCACTGCGCCGCAGCTGAAGGTCAAACTAAAAAATCATTCTCCTGCAAATACTGCGAAAAGGTTTACGTCAGTATGGGCGCCCTGAAAATGCACATCAGGACTCATACTCTACCCTGCAAGTGTCATCTCTGCGGCAAAGCCTTCTCCAGACCTTGGCTCCTTCAAGGACACATCAGAACTCACACCGGTGAAAAACCCTTCAGCTGTCAACACTGCAATCGCGCGTTCGCCGATCGTAGCAATCTTCGAGCTCATCTTCAGACTCACAGCGACGTTAAAAAATACTCGTGCACCTCGTGCAGCAAAACTTTCAGCAGGATGTCTCTTCTGACGAAACATCAGGAAGGCGGTTGCCCAGGAATGGCAGTTCCCATCGGTTATCCCTGTTGATTCGTGCTTCCCCGTGCCCCACTTCGTTCCTCAATTGTTGTGAAATTTTGCGACGATTTGAAATAAGAACTTAACAAATTCGTTGAATTCGAGTGCCTTAAGAAGAGAGTCTGATGAATCAGTGACACGAGTACAAAATCGCGTTTCGAGTGCGTTTCCCCGTGTAAATATGTTATTTAACGTAAATTATATTTGTGTAACACTCCGCTGTGCGCGAATTTACGTTTGAACCAAGAGTTTTTTTTTTTTTTTTTTTTTTTTTTCGAATATTTTTATCCCGCGAAGGGGACGAGCTCGAGCTAATCCGATTTCTTTTTTTTTTTGTCTTTTTTTTTTTTAGTGACAAGAATAATTTGTACTTAGGGTATCGTGTGTGTGCCTTTCACGGAAAAGTTTCAAATGACCGCTTATTTTCTTGATCGTTTTTCTTCGTGTATTTTTTCTATTCTTCTTTTCTTTTTTTTTTTTGTTTTTATATATTCTACGCCGTTTGACGCGGTTACCGTGAAACTGTCGTGCCATTTTCTCAGAAAGATTCCAATTCGCGATTACGTTCTTATTTTTTTTATTTTTTTTTTTCTTCACTTTCTTTTCTAAATAATCTGCGAGAAAAAAAAATCATATTTTCTACGTCCTATATAGATTATAAAAATATATTAAAATATTATATGTCGATCGACGAGGAGGATCGAAACTACATTCTAATAATTTATGTTCCTAGGCTTAAGTTTGATCATTCGAGTCGTGACCTCCCAAAAATCGTGCACCAAAGTGTCCTGCGAAATCAGCACGTTTATAAATCGTTTTTTTTTTTTTTTAATTTTTTTTATTTTTTATTCTCTTATTTTATTTTTTTTTCTTCCAATTTTGTGAATTCATCGAATACTTCGTTCTTGAAACGTTATCAATGTTCCAGACTGTAAATAGAATATCGAGGCAGGTGCGAGCGATGAATTTTATCCAAGACTCTCTCTCTCTCTCTCTCTCTCTAAATATCGATACGATTAAGTATTAAAGGCATCGAACTTGCCATTTCCGTTGCAACCGTTAACGCCTTGAATGCATATTTGAACGTTCGTCAAAAAACATACGGCAAAGAAGCCAGATTTTCGATGATTTTTATTTTTTATTTTGCGCTTAACCATTAAGTTACTCGATGAAACTAGTCATTGTATTATACTATACATATATAAATTTTTATTATATATTATATATATATAGATATATATATATATATATATACGTCGAAAAATATATCGACGAAGGTGCAGAAGAGATGAGAAAGGCGTGAGAAAAAATTCAATAAAAAAATAAAAATAAAAATGACTCGGAACGAGTTCCTTTATGAAACAAACAAACGAACAAATGTTTTTATTCCTTCCATATATATTTCATAATGCCATCGATCTTTTCCGTCGGATGCGATTTCAAAGTGCCGTCTTCGATTTTTCGTTAAAGTGTTGAGAAAATCTGTTGCAGGCTCTTGTAAGAATTCACACAAATCGCTGATGAAAAAAAAAAAGAGCAAATTCGATAAAAAATCACGTCTATCCTACATCTTTTTTTCTCATCGATCGAATAAAATTTGTGAAAATACTTTTGAAAGAATGAAACGAGAAACCTCTCGCTAAGAGGCATAGAAATTATCGCCTATATATATTAGAGATAGTATTTTATACGAAATAAATAACGAATCGAACCTTAAACCAAGACATTTTTTTGTTCATTTATACAACCCCTAACCATCCACTTAATCCTTCTCTCTCTTTCGTTGCTTCTCTATCATGAAAAATTCATGAATTTTCGAAAATTTTAATATCGATACTCAAAAATAAATCGATCTTATTGTCCTCAACAAAAAAACTTTAAAATCAATATTTATGAATTGATAAAAAATCAATTTTCAATTAACTAATAAATCGATCTCTTTTTATCCTTGGCGAAAAAATTTAAAAATTTGTGTTTATTAATTGATAATAAATCAATTCTTAATTAATAAATCAGTTTCTTTCTATCCTCAAAAAAAAAACTTTAAAATCAGTATTTATGAATTGATAAAAAATCAATTTTCAATTAATTAATAAATCGATCTCTTTTTATCCTTGACGAAAAAATTAAAAAATTTCTGTTTATTAATTGATAATAAATCAATTCTTAATTAATTAATAAATCAGTTTCTTTCTATCCTCAAAAAGAAACTTTAAAATCAATATTTATGAGTTGATAAAAAATAAATTTTTAATTAACTAATAAATCGATCTCTTTTTATCCTTGACGAAAAAATTTAAAAATTTGTGTTTATTAATTGATAATAAATCAATTCTTAATTAATAAATCAGTTTCTTTCTATCCTTAAAAAAAATTTTAAGGATAGAAAGAAATCAGTTTTGAATTAATAAATAAATCGATCTCTTTTCATCCTTGACAAAACATTCTTAAAATAAATATTCTTTTTCAACTCATTACGACTCTCAGGCAACAAACTATATTATTATTATTATTTCATTTTACTTTGATTCAATAAATACTGCTCCATGCTCATTCAAATTTTCCATTCATTCTCACTCGATGACGAAACGTACAGTTTATTTGTGTTCACAATTACACAAAGGTCTTTAGCGTCCGAGCAAACAACATATGGCGTTGTCGTTTGTCGTGCAATGTTCGATTCATTGCCTCCCAATGGACTACCTGCTGCACATGTACCCTCGTATATACATACGAATATATATATATCTATATAGATCTAAATGTGTACGAGGGTCCCACGCGCTCTTTCGCCTCGTTCCAGTCCAACTCGACGTGAAACGATTCAATTTTCATCTCGTGCAATGTGCTGCCCTCTACACCACTCCGGCTTACAACTTTTTCGTTTCTCCAACTTTCAACTCTATGATGTCCACCTCTTTTACACATGGGGGCTTTTCCTATCGATGTCAACAGGCCACCGATGGAGTGCAACAAATAATTATTTATTCTCAGATCAAATAAATATTAATCTCACGATTTTTTTAAACAATTTTATTTCTATACAATTTCATGACTCATCAACATTTATCGATGACATTTTCGAATGAATTATTATTCAAAATTTCTGTTTCTATTTACTTCTTTCATTTTTTAATTCAAATGCAAACGGTTTTGTTAAAGTTGAATAAATAAAAATAAATTTATCATCGTTCGTCAAGTTTTGATCTTTTTATTGAATCAATTCGCTGCACGAACGATTCGAAAAATCTTTTCGATCATATTCCAGAATATTATTATTTAATTTCATTTTGTTTCTCATTTCATTTTCTAGTTGCAATTTTTTTTTTTTTTTTTTCTTCGAATCGATACTCGATTGAAATGAGATTTCGAGTCAGGTGATTTGCAGAAAATTGTATAATTTATGATTTACAGATATGAATCGTTGGAATAAAATCTCGAAATTTGGATTTTACACGGTCCGAAGAGTTTCGGGCTTTTGGGAAAAAATTTTTCTTCACTTTTGGTCAGTCCAACTATGTACAAACATTCCAAGTACCTGTCGAGGAAGAGTACTCCCTTAGCAGGTGGATCATTGTTGTATCATTAGAGAGAAAGCGATTTACGAGGTGAAAATGTTATCGGTTTTCCTCAGTTTCTCGTTCAATATTACCGGTGCCATTATACCTACCAGCTACGAGGAACGCCCATTGTCGTTCAGGTTTTAAACTGTACCCTTAACCCAAGGGCCAAGGAATTTGCCATCCATAATCGCAGGTTCGCTGGGGATCTTTTCCAGTTTTTCTTATTCATTCATTTTCCTTTCGTTATTCTTTTCTTTCATATCGTGAAATTCCTCGTTCAACGAACACCGGACTCTTTCCTTCATTCTCGAGTTTCTCATTGTCGTGCTATTTGCTCGAGCAGGTGTGTCAGACATCGCATAATAAAAGTTGTCTCGAAATTCGTCATCCTTTCAAAAAAATATTCAAAATTCCCAAAAAAAAAAAAAAAAAAAAATTGTTTTAGATTAAAAAAAAAAAAAAAAAAATAGAAAACGTGGAGGATAGAGAAACAACGAAATTTTGAGATCGAAATCCCTCTCCTTTGAACTATTTTTCGAGCAGTTTTTTTTTTTTTTTTTTAATCTCGAAACCTTGAAGAGGGCAGAAAAGATGAGTTTAAGAACGAGAGTAAAAAAGCAGTATTTGCAAAAAAATCATGAACGCTGCGAGAAGCGTGTTAATTAGAAAAAAAAAAAAAAAAAATTCTCCTCTCACTCTCCTCTTTACACACTTTTTCTCTTAAAAGCTTTTGCGGCCAGCTCGATCGAACAGGTGCAGGTGGCTCGGACCCTTGATTCATACCTACCGGTCGGTTTTAAAATTCTTTATTCTTCGTTTCTAATACAGGGTGTCCCATTTTTATAATATTTTTCCAAAATATTTTCTCATCAATCGCTCACCCAAGAGTTTCGAGTTCAATTTATATTCTCGAAAATATTTTTTAAAGAAACTATTTTTTTTCCGGTACGAAAAAAACAATTTTTTGATAAAAAAATTAGCTTATCAACAGTAACGAAGGTTTTTACACTTCAAAATAATTGAAAAAAATGTCAAATGCCTCAATTTTGTCAAGTACAAAATAATGTGCTTACCAATAAACAATTGAAACGCTTTTCTGATCCAAAAAATTATTCAAAAATTTCTAAAATTCCTAAAAATAAAAATTTCTAGTCAAAAAATAAATAACAATAAAACGATCCAGGAATGTTCTTGCATGAATCGAAAATTTTTTACCTAATGATATTGTAGATGGAGTTCAATGACAATCGTTGTTTCTTTTCTTACCTTTCTGTCACTTTTTTTTCGACTCCAACTCTCGATCGGAGAATTTTGAATGATTTTTATGAAGGAATAAGAATGAGACACTCTGTATATCGTCGGTTAAGGGACGTTGGTGACAAAGGACCGGGGCGTAATGTTCCGAGGTAGTGGTGCTCGCAAAAACTGGGAATGGGAATAATGAGTGACTGACCCATGCACTTCCTTCGAGACTGGTTTTTCCCCGCGGGTGTACAAATTTTGGGCGAGTATATATCGCTCCGGGAGTCTTCGAGGGAGGGTTGAAAAGTGGTGAGGCTCGTTTTTGAGTAGATTCGTGAGAGCGCGTGTGTGTGTATCAACGAGTGAGATAACTTTCGATAAAAAAACTTTGTTGAATGCATGGGAATGGGGAAAAAAAAAAATAACTTGGTAGTGTATATAAAATGAGATTTTTTCATTGTTTATTTTTTAACGTGTGTTTACATAGCAAAAAAAAAAATTTCGATAAAATCTTCAAACTTCGGTTAAAACGTTGAGACTCGCTTTTGCTCTCGGCTCGAGGCGGCTCTGTTTTATAATTCATCGACACGATTTTAATATACAACTCTATTTACATACTTGACCTCGCGAACGGTCCATACGAGCATTACAATATGCACTCATTGGCCGTAACGCGAACTCGATTCTTAAACTTTCGATCGATACCTTTTATTTTATTTTCGTTTATTTGAAATTTTATTATAATAATTAGTCAGCTGGAATAGGCTACATTTTTTTTTTTTATTCAAGTATAAATTCACAAACGTTATTACAAATCGTTGCTACTCGAAGATAACGATTGTGGCGTTTCGAATTGAACTATTGAATCGAATATATTGATTATAATATTAATTCTGTTCCTGACGATATATTTACTCAGCAAAATGCAGCAAATCTTTCTTCCGAATAAAACCCAATGAACCTGACATTTATGAATTTATTTTCATATCAGCACTTAAGCTGAAATCTGTTGGGAATTAACGACTCGCACTCAAATCGAAAGTATCAAAAGTTTTTCCAAGATATTTCCAGAAAAAAATAAAAATAAATAAAAAATGATGAACTTTAAAAAGTGTGAAATAAAAAAATATTTTGAAAAAATAAAAAAACTCCCGACTGAAAAACTCTTTCATTTAAGAAAATAACAGTAAACTTTAAAAAGTCTGAAATAATAAAAAAAATAGATGTCGAGATTGTCGTCGGGAGATGTCTTTACTTCTTATTCAATGATTCGGTTAGAGACATCTCCCGACGAAAATCCCGACATCTATTTTTTTATTTCACACTTTATAAAGTTTAATACTGTTTTCTTTGAGTGAAGGAGTTTTTCAGTCGGGAGTTTTTTAGTTTTTTCAAAACATTTTTTTACTTCACACTTTTTAAAGTTCATCATTTTTTATTTTATTTTTTTTATTATGACGGTAGGTAAGAATTATAACACAAAAAACAATAATATATACATATTATGTATATATTATATATATATTATATATATACATATATTATACTAGCTGTGCGTGCGGGCTTCGCCCGCTGCATAGAGCAGGCGCATCTAGCCTATTCTAGCTGTAAATTTTTCCTATTTTAATTTTTTTAATTCAATTTTTTAGATACATGAATTATTTCGTTCAGAGTTGAATCAGTTTCATATAATATGAGGAATGAGAAATAAAAATTGTTTGTGAATCTACATTTAAAAAAAATTAAATAAAGTATTTTGATGTTACCTGGGCCATCTTTTTGTGTTTTCTTTTCAATTTCAGACATAATTCTTCAGTTTTCTTCTGGATAAAATAATCAAACGAAAAATTTTCGTATTTTTAATTTTTCATAATTTCATTAAAAATGCTGTAACTTTTTTCCCATATCGAATTGAGCATTGAACCACCGCTCATTTTGTTCGTTTTCTAATTCCCTTCAAATTGGTAAATCGTTTTTATTTTTATTTATCGTTAGTATTTAACTACCGTCGAGTTTTGAAAATGGAGAATGAACGAAATCACTAAACTTTTTTTTTGCATTTCTGTAAAAATAGAGATAACGAAATTTTACAAAAGCACAAACTCAGTTTGAATCGTGATCTTTAATCTCGTGAAAGATTCATTGTAATCGGTTCAGCCGTTTTCGATTGAAAAGCGGACAAACATTTTTTAGCAAACAGATTTATATATATAGAGATATAGACTACTAGAGTTTGGAATGGAATTGAGCGAACTATGTCTAAGAACACTGTCTGTCACACATGGAAAGTATATGCAAAAATTGGTCAAGACAGTTGTCACTGTTTCGGAGAAAAGTGGTGACAAAGAAATAGCCCCCATCAGCTGATCGCAGTGAAACCCACAACTCCCGTCTTTTTGCCCTGCGGGCAGTCGGGAGTTAAAAAGACATTTCCAAAAAAATTAGCTCGAGACCAAAAAAAAAAAAGAATGTTGACTCAAAAAAATGGTTAAAAAAAGCAACGAAAACTGAATAATTTTTGTTTATTTTTTTTATTTTTCATGATTCATCAGAGCAGAGGGTTAAATATACATTTTCCTGTTACGATAAATATTCCCACGAGCATGTATTGTCCATTGACCCTCTCCGATCGTAGTCTTTTGTCATTCGGCGAAGAAAAAAAATTACTCGACTCGTCGATGACTGACCCTCGTTGATCTCTGATCGTGAATCGATTCAGTATCGATTCACCTGTGACCAGAGAACGGAGCTTCATTTGTATGAGCTCAATAAAAGGCGTAAATCGGTATTATCAAAACGTATAATTAACGCCCCTGTAACTTGCCAACGATGGTTTTATGCATGTATATAGGCTACTGGACCTTTTCAATTCTTCCGGGAAGAGGCTGCTGCTAACCCTCTCCTCTTCTTCTTACAAGTCCCCTTAATTGTTCCACCCTGATACGTGACCCATTGTTGTAATCCTGATCGCTTTGAGAGATCGTCGACTACGCTCTTGCCACCGTGCGCACGATCCCCTCGTGCCAGGTGTTACATTTTCCACATGATATATACATATATAGATACAAGAATATGGGCAATTCCATGCCGAAGGATCGATTCATACGAAAAATCTTTTTTTTTTTTCGTCTTTCATCGAAAGTTACGAAAAAATTATTCAACTCTCTCTTGCTTTCGCGTTTCAGGGAAATCCAGTTTTATTCAGTTTTTTATTTATCGATCGGCGGTAACCAGGAATCTGTGGAACGTAAACTGCCTAAAAAAAAATTTTTTTTTTTCTAGTGGATTCAACTGTTTTTTGTTGAATTAATCAAATCATTAATTTTTTCGAAAAAAAAATGTAAATGAACGTAAACTGCCTAAAAAAATTTTTTTTTTTTAGTGGATTCAACTATTTTTTGTTGAATTAATCAAATCATTAATTTTTTTGAAAAAAAAATATATATATATATATTTTTGAAAATAGGAACTGATTCGTTAGACTTGAAAAAAAAAATCAGTGGATGGTTTTGAAATCCAAAAATATTCAACAACCAGAATTTCTTTGATTCAGAACCTCTCAGAATCTTTGGCATTTGGAATACTTAAATTAATCCTGAAGTTGCCTAAATACAGTACCGTGGGAACTGCAATTTTCGAAAAATAAAATTTCGCTGATGCAGATTCGCACTAGTGTTGGATTCAAGGGCTGAAAAAACTTTTTTGAGCACTTTGACCCAGTCCTTTCGTTTGTCTGGAAGTCTCTGGAATACTCCTGAATTGGCATAAAGAAAAAAAAAACAAAAACAATCATTATTGGTTAATTTAAAAAAATACTTTTAGCATTCGTTCATTTTCTAATGAACTGTCAGATATATAAAAATGACAATTTTTTCCACAAATTTAACACACCAAATGTGTGTTTAAAGAATTGAAAAAAAAAAAAAAAAAAAATACTTGACAGAAATGTGTTGATTTTTTCTGTCATTGAGGGATGAGTTTATATTTTGTTGCCATAGATTTAACGTACGTTCGTAAATTATTAATCATCAATTTTTATTTTGTAGACATCTTCAAAAAAACGAGCACATAATATGAAGAGAAATCGAACAGTTGCTTGAATCGATCATTCGTACTCGATAGAAACCCTTTTTTTATAATATTGTAAATTAAATCTCCAATCGATTGTACGAAATGAATTTGAATCGAAAGATTCATTCCATAAATTATTGAATCGTACTTCTCTCGTACTCAGGACCAAAAAAACTATTTTGCCCCACAAATATCTCGTACCTTTTATTGAAGAGTTCAGAAGCAAATGTTTTAAATTCAAGTTACACAGGATTCTGTAAAGAACGATGATTATCAAGTGACGACAGGATTGTTATGAAAAAAACGTGATTCGAGAGTCTCAATAAGCAAATATAAAACGAAGATCATCCTTCAATCAGATCAAATCAGATCTGATAAAAATAATGAAGTAATTCTTACGAATCACAATTATCTCAATGATCATTGAATTATCATTATTATCCACCAAATAATTTCCCTTAATTTATCAAATTTTAACAATCTGACATTGATTTTTTTTTTTGAACTCCACACATTTTATCAAAAACATTCGTCTCTAAACTTTATAGATTTTTTTTTATACAGATTTTTATGTCTTTTATTTTTTTATTTTTATTGAATTTTTGATTTTATTTAATAATTTTTTTTTTTTTTTCAAGCAAAATTTTTTTAAATTTAATTTTTGTACTTGAGGTGGCAAATATTATTGTCTCACCTCGTGTATACAGTTGTAGTATCTACACGTAGTAGAGATCAGGTAAGATGATACTCGATATAAAGCCAGCAGAGAGCAGAGGAGGATAGTCTTGCTGACGTTGATTCGCCGTGACCGATCTCATTCGATCCTCTCTCTCTCTCTCTCTTCGTCGTCGTCGTGACTAAAAAGTCAAGGAATACTGATAAAAGAGAGAGAGAGAGAGATAAAGGAAATAGAGAAGAGCGTCGAGAAGCGTGCTCCGTTCACGCCTCATCATCTCGCGTTTCGCTGTTCAATCTTGCGTCGTCGTTGAACGAAAGCAAAAAAAAAAAAAAAAGAAAAAAAAAATTGAGCAGAGTTTTATTTTACTCGTGACAACGAGGCGTAACTGTATGTATACGTTTCTCGAGGAAAAAAAAATATCTCAGCGGATTCTTTGCAGTCTGACTCGCCTCTGTTTGAAACAAACAACAGTTTGTTTGGAGAAATGTTAACATTCCAAAAATCTTTTTTTTTTTTTTTTTTTTTTCTCAATCTCTTTAAAAAAGACTTTTCGCAAGTCCAACGAATCAGTTGCTATTTTTCTTTTGTTTCTAACGATTTTGACGAGGAATTTAATTGAATCGTTTGAACTAGTCGCAATGCAGGCCTCAGATACGCAGCTCAATGCATCTTTCTCATTTTCTTGAAAACACACCGAGAAAAAACTAAAATTTTCACCAAAAAAAAAAATCTCATTCAGCTGAACGAAAATATAGTGGCTTCAACAAAATTTTTCTTCGAAATGGCAAATAATTTTGTTGATTTACCAAAAAAAAAAAAAAAAAAAAAAAAAAAAACAGTCGAATCCACTAAATTTTCATACAACCAAGGAGGTTTTGTTCGATGAACAAATTGTTTTTCTCAGTCCAGTTGATGCCTGTCATTCTATTGTCTCCTGAAAAAAAAAAAACCCGAAAATAATCTGAATTTTCGATGTTATTTAAACCAAACCGGAAGTGAGTAGTTTTTTCGCGCCTTTTTTCTGTGTTCCTGTAAAAAAAAAAAAAAAAAAAAAAAAAAAAAAAAAAAAAAAAAAAACTTGAAAAGCCTAAAAATAATATGAATTTTCGATTCGTTTAGATCAAACCGGAAGTACGCGGTTTTTTTTGTACCTGAAAAGGAAAAAAAAAACCTAAAAAAAACCTGAAACTTATCCGAATTTTTTATTCGATTTAAACCGAACCGGAAGTACGCGGTTTTTCTTTGTTCCTCTGAAAAAGGCAAAAAACAAAAAAAAAAAAAAAAAAAAAAACTTAAAAAACCTGGAAATAATATGAATTTTTCGAGTCGATTTAAATCGAACCGGAAGTACCGATTTTTAAATCGGTTATCGATCGAGATATACGCGCGTCGATTGTCAGTTTGGTAGCGAAAGGGTTAACCGTCGAGGTATTTAACATTAGAACAGTTTAATAAGACGATTTATAGCACGTATCGATTATATATATCCGCGATATATCGCTCAAAGTTGCGGTTATCTTATTGGCACGTGAGATCTCGCGTGGAACAGAAATAGCGAGTAGTGAGATAGCTATATATATATATATATTTTTTAAAGAGACACATATATATACTTCATTTATAACGAGAGTTGCGAATAACTGATATATCCTTGTCGTGGTCCTTGTTCGAGACTTCTCGTTCCAGGTATCGATAGTCGATCTTTCGATCTCTCTCTCTCGCTCATTCACTCAGTCGCATGTGCACCTCGAGGGCCTCGGGCTCGTTCTTTTCGAACGGCAATTTCGTATTGGCACACACTCGGCCAAACAGACAGTGGAGAGAACACAAGAATTGATATAGTCAAGATTGCCAATCGAAATATCGCTCAAGGGATACTTTTCGTATTGCAGAAAAAAACAAAAAACAAAAAAAAAATCGCTTATTTATTATCCGAATTAAAAAGCAGCCAAGGCAATCGTATCGAATTTCCCGACAACCTTTTTCAACGAATTTTACTTTTTCTGTCAATCAACTAAACCGTTTCTTGTTTTATTTCAACAATCCTATAAAAACTTTTATTTTGTTCATTAACTGAAGCTCCATTCACCATTCAGCAGGAGAGATACGATTTATAAGTGCAACATTTTCTTGAACTTTATCAGTCGCGACTCAACTGATGGACTTAAACTTTTTTCTCCATCGTTTTTAGGCCTTTTTTCTTCTTTATTCATTTATTTTTTTCAAACTTATCTAATTATTATTATTATTATTTTTTTTTATAATTGTTTATTTATTATTATTTATAATTTTTGGGAAAAATTAGCTTAAAACTGGAAAACTTAAGAAAATTTGATAGGATATTTATTATTTAATTATTTATTCTTAATTATTGTTGAGGAGTTATGAATTATTTGTGAAAAATGTTTTTAAAAAATTCATTGGGTTTTACAAGTTTTTAGAAATTTTGTTTTGATAGTAAAGAATTGAAAATTTTTTGAAAAATGTACAAATTTGAGTTCGTTTGAACGAAGGTATGTCGAATGAGTAAAACCTGGTATTTTTCGTGAGAATGATATAAATATGTTGGAACGCAAATAAAATATAGTTAAAAGATGATAAAAACAAGGAAACTTCATTAATTGAACCTGTCAAAAATGTCCCGACGTTCTGGCGCCAAAAATAAAAAATCTCGCGTGCTTGGCGCCATCAAAGCCTTTCTCTCTCTCTCTCTCTCTCTCTCTCTCTCTCTCTCTCTCTCTCTCTCTTCTTCGTCATATATAGATGTCGCACGCACTTTGCGGTTTTTCCACGAATCGATATTGTAATCGAACTCTCGCTTCTTCTTTCTTGTTATCCCCCACTCATTATTTGTCTCTCGACGTATCACTCTGTCCAATATATATTTGCATACAAATACCTGCTCGCTCGCGGTGAGACTCTTATACGAGATATGAACTCTCGTATTAGTCGAAAAGTTTTACTTTTTCAATCGCTTTTTTTTTTTCTTCTATAATCATTATTGTTTTCTGACACGAAAATTTTATGCAAATTAAGACGTTTACTATTTGCACAAAAATAATTATTGCTAATTCACAAATGATAAAATCCAAAACTAAAATAGAAAATGACACCGAATTTATAAAATTTTACAAATTTCTCACACCAAAACTGGAAGATTCGGAAAAATCTAAAAAATTGTGAAAAAAAAAAAAAAAATTTCAAATTAAAAATTATCGTTTCTTTATTGAAGAATTTGTTTGAATAAAATGATATTCGATGAGGATCATCGGTTCAGTGTTTTCATAGAGACCAAATTCTATCGTTTGCCTCGTTATTTGTCTATTTTTTTTTTTTTCAATTTCTTTATCAATCAAATACAAAGTAAACAAATCGTTTGAACGCTTACAAAAAATTCTTCAAAGACCTGTAAAAATGTGTCGATTTTCCAAAATATTTGCAGAGACATTCTTGTACAGTTACTTTGTTTTTATTTTTATTTTTATTCATTTATCAATAGCTCGATCGCTGCAAAATTTAATTTTCGGTTTAAACCCATTTCGAGACTAGGATCTGATTGATTTTTATGAGGAAACAAAAACTGGGTTAAATGATTGACGTTTTGTCTATTATTCTCAATTTTGGTTTTCGAACTGACGAAACTTACGATTTTCGAAATGAGGAAACATGCTCATTCCTACTAATCATCTTTTTCGTAATTTCGAGCAAAATTGGAAAACAGTGAAAAAAAAGACTTTGAAATGAGAAGCACATTCTTAAAATTAAAAAAAAAAAGTAAGAAAAAATAAAGAGACAAAAAAAGATTTTTGAAATGAGAAGAACGTTCATTTCCAGCAATCCTGTTTTTCTTAATTTCCAGTAAAATTTGAAAAAAAAACGTAAGAAAAAATAAAGAGACAAAAAAAGATTTTTTAAATAAGAAGAACATTTATTCCCAGAAATCCTGTTTTTCTTAATTTCCAGTAAAATTTGAAAAAAAAACGTAAGAAAAAATAAAGAGACAAAAAAAGATTTTTGAAATGAGAAGAACATTTATTTCCAGCAATCCACTTTTTCTTAATTTTCAGTAAAATTTGATAAAAATTAAGAAAAAATAAAGAGAAAGAAAGAGATTTTTGAAATGAGACGCACGTTCATTTCCAGCAATCCTGTTTTTCGTAATTTCCAGTAAAATTTGAAAAAAAGTAAGAAAAAAAAAGATTTTTGAAATGAGAAGAACGTTTACTTCCAGCAATCCACTTTTTCTTAATTTCCAGTAAAATTCGAAAATATAGTTCGAATCGTGAAGAAAGAAAATAGTAGTGGTGAAAATGGAGAATTTGAGAACGAGGCTTTGGCCAAGCTGAGGCCAAGTGGCTGCGGTGTCATGTTCGGAGAGAGGAAAAATGGAAGGATCTAGTGGTTCATTAGCTGCTGGTGCGCCGGAGCTCAGGATCCTCCAAAGAGCATTATTTCTGTATATATATATATATATACACTTCAGTGCGAGCACCCACGATCGAGTGGAGAACGGGAGAGAGAAAGAGAGAGAGAGAGCGAGATGAAGGACCGAGGAAGAAAAACAATCAGGGCTTTAAACCCGGAGTAAGAAGAACAGAGCAACCTGTTGCTCCGAAATTCTTGGTCGGAACTCCTTAAGGCGGCGTCCACAACAGATGGCTCCCAGCCAATGTATATCTATATATATATTCAAGTGTGCGTATAGATCGATCTGCGGAACAGGGCACACCTGTCATACCTTGTTCATCGTTTTTTTTTCTCCCTCTTTCCCTCGAGATTCTCCCTCGCCGCGACCACTTTCCACCTCCCTGTCGATTGTTTTCGTTTTCTTTTTTTTTTTTTTTTTTTTGCTTCTCTTTCTGAGGCAAAAGAACAGCGATCGGTTCGCGCTGATTTCGATACGCCACTTAAACTTCTTATTTCGTTAAGCACAACTGTTTCGTTAGCCCCTCATCATCTGCTGCTCGCCGAAACACCCGAAAATACAGTTGCAATAAGCAAACTTATTATTTTATAAGCGTGAACGAAAGCGAAGAATGAAAAGAAGAAAAAAAACAAAAAAAAAAACAAAAAAAAAACAGAACTTTGCACTCGATCAGGTTACAAACGGGTTTAACGCTCATTTCGCGAACTAAATATTTTTTTATTGTTCGATTTTAGGATTCTCGGAGATTTAAATTTTGCCGAAATTTAGTCAACTCGATGCTGTGAACATGAATTTTTAATTAATAAAATAAAAATATGTCAAACATGAAACTAAATGAATTCATTCGAATGAGTCATTTGAATGGAAAAAATTTTTCGCAGAGTTTTGTGCTTTTGCAAAATATTAAAATAAAAAAGCTTCAAACTTGTTTATTTGTAAGAAAACATTCCGAAAGATTCGAAAAACAATTTTCTGAATACCACAATTTTGTTAAATTGAAAAAAGTTGAATAAATTATTAGAAAATGATTGAATTTGCGGAATATGACTGCGAAGCTCACTTTATCAAATGAAAAAATTATCGTGACCATGATGTCATAAAAAAAATTCGAGCTAGAATGATCTAAACAATTGTTCTCAAAAATAAACGTTGAAAAGGTTGAAAAGATTGCGTTATCAGATGCACAAATTTTGTTCCAAAAGTACCATCATCCACTGGCACGTTTCACGCGAAGAATTTTTTTTTTTTTTTTTTTTCTGTGCAAAACGTGCGTAATAAAGTTTAAATTACATGGGGAATGGATAATTCGAACACTTCATGAAAGAAATAAATTTCTTTCATTTTTCCTGATCGAAATGATGAATTTGATAAAAAAAAAAAATTGTGTGATTAATACCGGATGAACGTTTTTTTTGTTCTGCAGAGATAATGGAACGACGCATTAAATGAGTGTGAATCGATGAAAATACCATGATTTTACGCAAAATGGTGTAAAATCGTGTCTCTTTAAATCAAGCCCGAAGATACGCCAGGAGAATCCTTGTTGGCTTCTATCTAAATTGGCAAAGTGAGGCTCCAGCCATAAATGCGAAAGAGAGTGAGAAAGAAAGATCAATATGAATGTATCGAAGAGTTGAAAAAATTCTTCCATTACTGTACTTTTCACGAGGCATCCTCCTTAATGATCGGTTAACGGCTCTGTGGCAACGCCAGAGAGAAGAGTAGTTTGCCAACACGCGATACGATCGATGTATACCACCCTCGTAGAAGCATATATATACGTATATGTTTCAATGCTTTTTCAACCCAAGCTTAAGTACTGTGGCAACGAGCATCTTTTTTTTTCATTAATTTTCCATCGAATTTTCGATCCCTCAATACCCTATAGAATAGATTGGTTTGAACCGTATTTGTCAAGAATTTAAAATATTTCATTTGATTGTAATAATTCATTATCCATTATTGTGTCTTTTATTATATTCGTCATGAAATCTGACATTTTCATCATAAGTAAATTCAAATATTCATGTCTCAATGGAATTAAAACGATCGTAACGCGAACTAACATTTTTAACATATAAAATAACGAGCAGAATCAAAAAGTCACTTGCCAAATTACATTCAATACTCGAAGTTATTATTTTTTGAAGAAAAAAAAAAACAAAATTATTCGAGAAATAATGAATTTTTGAAATAAATTACTTTATTATTTAAATTTCATATAAATTATTGGAAAAACGATTTATTTTTATTTCTTAGAAATGATCAATTTATTTGAAAAATAGTAAAATTAAATAAAAAATCATTTTTGCAACACCATTGAAAAATTAGAAAATATTGAAAAAAAATGAATAAATAAAAATAGTTAGCAATACCGATAAATAAGGAGAATGGGTACGGGAAATAGAATATAAATTTTTGAATAAAAGTGAACAAAAATGTATGACATTTGACAGAAACGATTCAGTGGCTTTCAGGAGCATAAACTTTTATTGAAATTAGTATAATTGAATGAGATATTTAATTGAAAAATAAACTGACAGGAAGTCTCACCGAATAAACAATTCGGTGAGAAAAAAATATATAATTGTGACACCAGACAAACGCAACAGCCTGAATAATCGAAGAAACTTGAAAATAAATTGAAATTAAAAAAAAAATAGCTAAAGACTAAGTGGCGTTAAATCAACGGTATTTTAAATTTCGGTCAATAACCCAAGGATGGTCGAGTAATCAGAACGCATTATATTATATATATTATATATATTATATATATATAATGCGTATGTATATATATATATAAATGATATATATATATACTGCACGAAGGTTGATAGCTCGGGGGAGCGAGGAAAGACACGCAAGGTTAATGACACCCTTTTCGCCTTGTCGTGTGGGACAAATGCACCTGAATCCATCACACGTTGAAACGACCCCAAGGTTCGCCGGGGATAAACGTGCATCGCGGTCAACTAATTAATTCCGAGGCTGATTAATCCCCAAAAATTGTGGGTCAGCACTTTGATGCTCTAACCATCATATACCCAAAATTCTTGTTCTCGCGTACAAAAAAAGACCGACAAAAATGAGCATAAGTGGAAAATTAAAAAAACATATCCATGTATATAAATTGATAAAAATAAAAATTAATTGGACTTAATAAATCGTGGGGGCACCTGAAAAAAAAAAAACAAAAAAAAGAAAAGAAATGAACCGGCCATTTCTCAGTCTCACCCTTTCATCCTCGTCCCTTCTTCCTTCTCCTTCAGTTACCTCTTTATATCCATAACGAAGCGGCTTCTTTGCCCGTGGCCCCCTTAAAAACTGGATCACCAGATGGCCAGCAGGGTTGAAAAGACACCGACACTTCGCGGAGGGAATCCTCTTCCCGGATACCGCGTAAGTTTTCCCATGTACAGGGAGATTCTAGGATCGAAATAATCCCATGAAAAACAAAGGTCGATTGAAATCAAGCTCAATTCTCTCAATTCATTTTTCATTCGTGCATGGTCCAGAGATTAAGGAAGGTGGCTACACACGACAATATGATAAGAATTTAATCAAATTTAGTGATAACATTCTCTAGCATCAAATACAATGACACAAATTTTTTCAAATTTTTCGTCTACATAGTTGTCGAATAATTGGAGTTTACAATATGCAAAATATATATCTATATATATCAGAATCCTATGCTTACGGATGTAAACTCTAGTGTTAAATTACTCGAAAACTACGTAGAAGAAAAATCTTGAAAAATATTGTATATTCATATTTAATCCAAAAGAATATGCTCACCAAATTTCATTAAATTCTAATCATTTCGAATTTTCCTATGCTTTTAACATGGCAACATTGTTGTGTGTAGTCAACCTCCTTAACGACGAAGATCGATCGAAAAATGTTGTTTTAGGACTGAAACTTACGGATGAACAGTTTTCATCTGAAACGACGTCAATTTATCAGATCGCTACGGAGACCAGAGCCGATGACTACAGCGATTAAGGGGCACCACTCGTCTGACTTCCCAAAAAAAAACGATTTTCGGGAATTTATTGAAAGAAAAGTATTGCTTCGAATGTTTTTAAATTTTCAGAATATATTTTTGTATAAATTGTGTGAATACAGTTATTTTTCCTTACAAAAATATTCAATTTCCAGTGACTTGTACCCTGTCTCTCGAATCTCCAAAAAAAAGTCCTTTCACTGCTGCAGTGGTTGCGGCTTTCGAAGTGCTTATAATATGAAATAAAAATTACGATTAAATCAACATTTTCAATCCAATCGCATATTCGATCGAAAAATTAGATTTAGTCATTGTACGAAGAAACAAATACTCAATACACTGCCATAAAATTCAAGTCGATCGGATGATTCGTAATCGAATTGGAACTGCAGCTAATTTGAAAAATGTCTTTTTGAGAGAAACGTGTGTAGCTGCTCTCTAGAGGGCTGTAGTTAAAAAATTATTGGAGATCGGTGCTTGAAATTTTAGTACGTCATTCCAGAAGACATCGACTATCGAAAAATGTGAAAAACAAAACCAAATCGATTTTTGGAAGTGTCACACTAGTCGTGCCCCTTAAGGGGGTTGGATACTCAGACAAAAATAGTTAAAAATTGATGAAATTTTTTGAGGACATTCTCTACGACATCCAGAGGTCTGTGGAATTTTTAAAAAAATTTCTTCTACTTAGTTATCGAGTAATTGAGCATTAAAGCAGTTTTCTTATGCCCGGAATGTATACCTACACTATGGTCGGAAAGTTTCCGGACAAAAGTCGAAAAAAGTTCCCACACTCTTTTTCATGTTATTCGGTCGATAACGTAGATAAATTAATTTAATAAACGGCATTTTAGAGGAGAGAAATTCCATTTCATTTTGCTTTTTTTGAAAAATTTTTGCGATTTTTTTTACGACTAGGATGTCATTTTGAAAACGACCATTTTTCGTATTTTTTTTTCCTTTTTGCAGAGCGACCGCGTTTTCAGTAAAAATGTTTTTTTTTAAATTTCTTCGACCGGCACTTGAAAAGGCAAAACTCGAGCTTTAATTTCATTTTTTATAAAATCCGTTACGATTTTTTTTGAAAAAGTTATCATGTTTTTGGCGAAAAAAGACAAAATTCAGAAATACCTGCGTAACACGAAAACTATCGCATTTAGAAAAATATTTTAGAGGAGTGAGAAGTTGCCTCAGAGGTTGTTCTAGTCACTCGATTTTTTCCAGATTTTTTTTCCGAAATTTTTTTTTTCCACTGATTTTAGTCGAGCTCCAGGTCTATGAATTTCCGTAATTTAAAAACTATGAATTTTTTCACCAAAAGTCCAAGTACAAAAAAGTTTTATTTCTTCATTTTAAACGTTTTGGAATTTTTTCAGATTTTTTTTTCGAATTTTTTTATCCGACGATGTTGACGATGATGATAAACATCAAATTTGATAAAATTCTGAACTTTTTGAAATTTTTTATGTTTTTAACATGGTTCAACATGGCAACATTGTATCGCCTGTATACCCAACCTCCTTAAACAACATAAGCATCTATTTAGAAAAGAAATTTTCGCAAATCATGTCTCTTCAAGACTATCGAAGAAATGGATAAAAAAATTGATTATAAAATTTGTAAAAGAGACTGATTGTTCAATGATTCATCAGCGTTATCTATGATTTTGGATTCATCAACTCTTCGGCATATAAAGTTTGATTTCAACGTCACAGAATCATAGTAACAGTTCTGAGGCTCTTGGGATACAGGCGAATGTGACAAATGTTAAAATTCTCAGTATTTGTTCGTACAGGAAAGTCTGAAAGATAATCATTGGGATTGGCACGCTGGTCAAGAGGTTTTTTTTTGTTTCGCATGGCGAAGGTCCAGGAAGGTTTGGATGGACAAACTGGGCGATCTCAGCACGAACCGGTCATCATCAGGTGTGCTTGGGAGAATCGGTAAAACTTCTTGGTGGTTCTCGTTGGCTGTATAAACACTCACACACTTGGAGATTCGCCTCGCGTCATTATCCGAGGTGTGGCACTAACGCTGAAACGCGTAGGTGGTCCTTCGTGTGTCCTCTCACGAGCTCCCAGCCAGACGAAGCGTTTTCACTCCGCGGAGCTTTTGCCAGGCCAGGAACACGTGTGCACGCGCGCCTTTGTGATGGTTCACATCATCAACCAGTCAGGAGAAAAAATCTTCTTCCGCAGGAACACTGACTTTATGCATCTTACACGTGATCAAGCTGGTGAACGAATTTTTCACATGAAAAATTATTTAAAAAAGGGACAATTGTTCCCAGAAAGGCTTGTGGGAACGATCTGCTATTCGATCAGACCTGTCAACTGTCAAAGTCATATTATTCGTCATGTTAAGTCATTTTTTTACTATTTTATCAGGTACTTGGAAAAATTCAGGTTCGATAAAAGACTGATTGATTTCGATGTCGATATTATTATTTTGTAACGATTAAGGCATTTCGTTCATGAAATCAAACACTTTGCAAAGAATTCATTTTTGATTACAATAGAGTTTAAGTGGATGCGAATGGACTGGAAAAATTTTAAGCCACGTTACCGAGCGTTTGTCAAAGAATTTCAACTTCAAAAAATGTTTTGAAAAAACATAAAAACTCCCGACTGAAAAACTACTTCACTCAAAGAAAACAGTATTAAACTTTAAAAAGTTTGAAATAAAAAAATAGATGTCGGGATTTTCGTCGGGAGATGTCTTTACTTCTTATTCAATGATTCGGTTAGAGACATCTCCCGACGAAAATCCCGACATCTATTTTTTTATTTCAAACTTTTTAAAGTTTAATACTGTTTTCTTTAAGTGAAGTAGTTTTTCAGTCGGGAGTTTTTATGTTTTTTCAAAACATTTTTTTATTTCACAATTTTTGAAGTTCATAATTTTTTATTTATTTTTTTTTTTTTTATTATGACGTTAGGTAAGAATTATAACACAAAAAATAATAATATATACATGTATATAGACGAACTGCATGGATAGACGCGAGTCGGTTCAGATTGAAATTAGCAGCGCACAACGGTGTGAAGTTCGCGATAGTCGAGCATGACCTTAAAAGGTTCCCTTTCGATATGGCAAAATGCATTTGAATATGAACATTAATGATTCCTAATTATTTCAGCGAGTTTGGAATAGAATTGAACGAACTATGTCTAAGAACACTGTCTGTCACACATGGAAAGTATGTGCAAAAATTGGTCAAGATAGTTGTCACTGTTTCGGAGAAAAGTGGGGACAAAGAAATAGCCCCAATCAGCTGATCGCAGTGAAACGCATAACTCCCGTCTTTTTGCCCTGCGGGCAGTCGGGAGTTAAAAAGCGTAACATTCGTACAGGAGTTTACAGAGATTCCATGATCACAACATTTCTATCCAATAATTTATGGACTAAATATCTCTAAATGTCTTATACGAACTGTCTCACGGATAGAAAAAATTGTAAGGAATCCGTCACGACAATAAAAATAAGGGGTAACCGAGTGTTTTAAGGTACTACTTTAAGGTAAATCAAATTCGAGTGTTAAATTTTCAATACCCCTTCGGATCAAGTTTAACGTACCAATTAAACGTATGGTTAGTAGATTTGTATGACAGGATGTCTTATTAACGTGGAAAAATATTAAAAACGATAGTTTTACAAAACCATCCACTGACTGATAAATGCAAATTTCCATGATGAAATGTTCACTGAGATTTATTTATTTTAAATTGGATTAAATTTAACAAAAAAAAAATTCAATTTCAATTTTTTAATTTTCATTGAATAATAAATAATAAATAAATAATAAAATAAAATGAAATAAAAAATAGAAAAATTAATATTCATTAAAAGCCAATCCAAATTTCACGTGATCAACGATCGAGTATTCCACTCATCCGCCCACAAAATATGGCCCTTTGCTGAAGGTCTTAACCTTTTAAAGGTCAAAGCTTAAAAGGTCTAAACCTTAAAATTTGAGTTGTTAGTTTCAATTGGAGTTTGAAGAGGTAGAAACGCTTGTTAAAATGATGGAAAAGTTTCTTATTAACAGATCATTTAGTAAAAAGCTTGAACTGAAATTTCGGTCGTTGAAGAATAACCAAGAAGAATATATTTCTTATAATTCGACAATTGAAGCAGAGCAATTGAAAGGTTTGTATACCGTGGAATACTGAGTCGGTGAAACGAATAATTCTGGTACGTGTCTTACGATACGTGAGAAACGAGAGATTTCCACTTTTGGCTTCTTTAGCTTCGAAGTGGTATCAGGTAAAGTGTTGTAAAGTGGCTGCGATCCTGAGAGGGTGACCTGGTTCGTGTCTTACTTCGAGATCTCCACTGGCCCATGGCTTAAAAGAGTCAACAGGGTCACGTCACATTGGTACGTGTGTCTACAATTCCCCAACAAACCTCTACCCTTAAAGACGATCTTCTTGCGTTCATTTTTCCTCTGTGGAATTCGGTCGCGTTGCCCTTAATTCCTGCCTGTTTCGAGATCATTTCAAGGTCAAACGATTTTTTTCAAGAGTATGAGAATCCGTTAATTTTTTTTTTCCAAAATCGGTATGAATACGTGGAAAACCATTCAATCGTACCATTCTTAATCGAGAAAAAACCAGAATTCAAATCCCAACGAGTATCAAAAGTCTTAAAAACATTTTTTCCAACAATCCGGCCATTGCAATAGTCCCGAAATGGCATAAATTTTGTTAAAAATAACAAAATTACTGATGAATCCGTTGAAACGTTGTGAAATCACGGAATGTTGGAAACAAAATAAAATAAAATGATCCCAAGTCGTAAATGTCAGAATTTCGACAAGAAAATCATGAAATTCGTTGACCCCGCGACGATTATTATTTTCATTCAAACAAATACAAGTCCATAAATGAATTTTTTGATCCTAAATTTCAAGTAATTTCAATCGACATCCGTGGTTTTCTAGGCAAGCCACAGCCCCGCACGAGTCTCTTCCGTCTCCGTCTGCAAAGTGTCGCGAACGAGTATTTCGCGCCTTTTTCTTTTCCCCAGTCAGCAGCAATTTTCTCCCTCCGCTGTGTCCTCGCCCCGTAAAGGCTGACAAATGGGTGAGGTTATCAGAGGAAAGATGCGAAGGATTGGTTGACCGCGGTATCAGCGCCAATAAATGAGTCGTTTGACGCGCATGCGCGTCGCCACAAGTTCTCACGCTTAGCCGTGGCCCGTGGAACGCGGGACGGAGCACAACACGCGCATCAGGAGAAGAGACGAGAGAGAGAGAGAGAGAGAGCAGGCGCGCGCGTGCCCGGAGTGACGCCCCAGCAAGTGGGTTAATACGGACGACGATTATCAAGTGCGTGTGTGAGTATCTCACTCCATTCTGTGGATGAGGTTGAAAGTGCAGAGGGAAGGGGGAGATTGCGTGCATCAAAGCCCGTCCCTCTTGACTCGTTATTCCGTTAACCTCCCATTAAAACGCACTTTCTTTCCATTTTTTTTCTTGTTTTTTTTTTCTTTTCATTCAAACTCCACTCTTCCAAACGTTTTTTTCGTCTCTCCGAAATAAATTGCAACGATGTTTTCTTTCCGCCGATTATTTCCGGCTGAAGCACACTTTTAGGCGTTTACTTTCAAATAAGAAATTCTATCGAAACCAAATAAAATGAACGAGAATTTTGGGTTCACGTTGATAGAAACGATCAACCGAGTCGTTAGCTCGAATCAAGGAAAAAACACTGAACTTGAGGGAGTTCATCTGGTACCGAGCAAGTCAAAACCCAAAACTGTCACGACTAGCGTAGTCGACTCAGTATGTTTAGTGTGTTTAACCTCCAAAGTTTAACCTCCTTCTTCGAGACAAATTAATTTATGGAGAACCTCATAAGAATCGAATGGATTTTGTGAAGTGGTAAAAAGATTTTTTAGATATTTCTTAAGCATTTATAAAAGTTTCGTACGAAACTGTTTGTCAATGCTTGCGAATTTCATGTTTACAGACGGGAAAACCACAGAAACGCATAAGGAACCGTGTTAAATTGGGAAATCTGTTTTTATTCATTTCTCTCAAACAAAGTATTCCAAGGACCTGAAATTTTGACAGGTGATCTGGTTGATATTGATAACTGTATTCAAATTTTTTAATCAATATCTGTTTGTTAATTCGATTACCAGATGAACTCCCTTAAGAGTCATCGAGCGATGGCATACGCAGCGCCAGGTGCCAAAAAAAGCAGACTAAAATTCTATTCTACCGGATTACGTAGCGAATTAAAAAAATGTCAAAAAATTTGGTTCAATTACCCGATTCCGGCAGTGCTCCCTTTTCGGAGTTAAGATATTTCTTATCAACGCAATTAAGGAGTTTCGGTACAGGCGATACAATGTTGCCATGCTAAATCATGTTAAAAACATTAAAAAATTTCAAAATGTTCAGAATTTTATAAAATTTGGTGAACATATTCTTCAGTGCCAAATTTGACAATACAAATTTTGCCAGATTTTTCTTCTACACAGTTATCGAGTAATTGAAGACTAAAGTTCACGTGTATAAGCATAGCGTTTCCATATATATAGGTATACACTTCGGGGGCATAAGAAATCTGCTTTAATGCATAATTACTCGATAACTAAGTAAAAGAAAATTTTGAAAAAAAATTATGTATTCGTACTTGATGTTGAAAAACATTATAACCAAATTTGATGAATTTCTTAACATTTTTACTTTTGTACCGAAACACCTATAAAAAAAACAAAAAAAAAAATACAAGACGCTTTGCTCGCGACATGACAGCATTTTTGACCAGCCACAATAATTATTTTGTTACAAATTGTAAACACATTTGCCACAACTGAAGAGACCAGAGCCGAATCCCGCAGGTATTTTCGGCAAGAATTGGAAGTTACTTTGATCATAGAATTCATAAACCAACGTATCTGCAAATATTTGTTAATCCTGCAAAGCTAGGGACGGCCACAGTGGCTAATTTTTTAGCAAAAGTTCACTGAGGCACAGGATATTTTCAGCCTTAACTAGTCGAAAATATTTTAGGCCGGACAAGTACTCTGTTCGTATCCTCTCAACATACGATACTAAACTTGTATAAACTGAATGGTTCACCAATTTTTTGGGCTATTACAAAATATTCATAAACTCACAATCAGTGTACTTGGCCACGTATGCTTCGGTAAATGCTCTATTTATTTAGTAATTATTTGTAAATTTGAAACTTGACTTTTTGCGAAGACTGCATTGTTAATATTGAATTTTTTTTTGCGAGCTTAGACATTTTTGTGGTAATTAAATAAATAGATCAAACGATTTTTTTCGAGAACTCTGAAAATGAACTTGTCTTAACTTTTCTACAGAATGCATGCGTGCTGTTTTTTTGGGTTTGAAATTATTTTCGCTTACGATCGTAACCGATTGTTGATAAAATAAGTCGGACAAAATTTGTCCAGTATGACTCAAATAATTGAAAACTATTTCTTCGTCTAATCCTTCGGCGGGAGGATCGACCATCGTAGAAAAAAAACATTAGAAAAAGGAAAAAAAATAGAAAATGAAAAGAGAAAAATATAGAAAATGGCAGAAAAAACCAGAATGGAAATAGAAACAGAATGGAAAAGAAAAGAGAAAAAACAACGAAAATCAAAAAAATAGAAAGAAACCCCAAGCAACTAGGCCTGTACCAACATAATTTTGAGTGTCCGCATGAAATGCTGATCCCTCTCATTAGCAATGTATAATAAAAGTGGAGCGATTTCTAGGTTTACTTTTGAAGCTTCTTTAATTAGATCGCTTTCATGATTGTATTTTATTAGAATTTCTTTCTTATTTTTCTCTAGTAAGCCCTGTTGTATAGATTTTTCCCCAAATGTTTATCAATTTCGGTCATGATTCAATCGTTTTGAAATTTGATCAGTCGACATTTATTCCTAACACATTCAAAACATAATCTTTTGATGTATGCGAATCTTTGAAAGAAAACAAAACAAAATATATCCACAAAAAAATGTAATTGCAACAATATTTTTTCATACATTATTCACACATTGAAAAAGTAACGCCAAAAATGTTAATTTATAACTGATGCAGCGACTGCTTGATTTCGATGATGACCGGAGCCACATTCTGTTCACGGGTAATGAAGAAACTCTTAGCGATCCATTTCGTTTTCTTCGTCCAGCTAATTGCCTGGGACGCAGCGATTCATGAAACAGATCTATAAACGAAAAATAAATGTATATTTTTTGAAACACTTGACATTCAAATATTTTGAGCTTACGGAGGAGTTTCACTAAAGCAGCGGTAATTATGGCAAATCATACTGACCCCAAGTTTTCCGCCATTTCCAGTGTCACAGGAAGTACCCGGTGCTGCCCCAATAAAGAATTTACAAGTTGAACGCCCGTTCTCAGTGCCTGCATAACAACCCAGACTCTCGCAAAACTCATTCTGAAAATCGAAGAATCGTTAACCGGATAATTGGTAAGTTTTATTCAGTTTTCGTGCCAAAGCTGGCGCAAGAAACTTAACCACGATACTCATTGGATCATTTCGGGGGTTTTTCAAGGTCACTTATTTCAGTTCCAAACTCAGTTTTCACTAGGCAACCCGAAAAGCATTTCATATAAGTTTCGTATTCAATTGAAACGCAACACTCTATTTTATCTCGATCTCGGGCGCAACTTGACAGATTCGAAGAAATGGCAAAACAACAGTTTTTGGCAACTTTTGTTAGCTTCCGTATGAGTCTCGTTTCGATCGGACGGAAACTCAATAATTCACAGCCGAGTTTGTGAAACACAATTTTTTATATTTCTTTGGTTTTTTCATTTTTTTTTTCTGGCCCTTAAGGGAGTTCCGCTTCTACTTTAAGGGACACACATGATATTAAATAATTTCTTCCGTCAAAACCGTAATAGCCATAAGACTTTGTGCAATTTGAAAGTAACTTTGTGATTTTTTATCTCGGAAAGTAGGTGGTCAATCTTGTTCAAATTTACACGTAGAATATGTTCAAGAAAGTGCTATTAAAATTTCAAAGAACCGCCACCTTTTTGAGATTCGAGCAAAGCTTCATCAATCTGGCTGGATATAAAAAGTTGCAACTGAGGGTAAAATCATCCCCGTACCTTGATTCTTTGCTCACCAAATTAGTTTCGATGATAAATGTGTTTTCTAGCGTCGGATTGGAATTAAAATCAATCACTTAACTTATTAGAACAAAATTCAAACTAATTAATTAATTTTATTATTTGAAAACAATAATTTAATTAATTGAATTATTAAAAAAGAAATTTATTGTTATGTTTTTCAGTTTCATGTTTCCTATTTCTATAAAACGGCGATGCTGAAAAACATTGGCTCATCTCGAGTACGCTTTCGAGTGAGAATAAGCGCGATTAAGAAAAATTAAAAAAAACTCATCGTGGATATTGGTCAGAACGAGTGACTTGGATTTCGTTCGTTTTTTCGATTGGTTTCAGTTTGATATAATATTGAATTTCTATGTGTGAAATCTTTACCGTCCAAGATTTACAGGCTCTTGTGAAGTTCCGAGCTTGACACTGTTGATCCATATTTGATATTTTGCCAGCCGCTAGTAATGGCAAAGTCGAGCCTTGCAGGGTCGGTGGGTTATACAAACACTTGAACTTTTCCGCTCTGAAAGATAAAAACACAACCTATAGAACGACAAAGTTTTCTAGTACATCATTTTTCTACTTATCAGCCGATAACAGTCGAAAGTATTTTTTCATGAAGAGATGAGCACCTCAAAGCTTCTCTCAATTCCTCCACAGAACATGGCGAGAAAAACCCTGATTTATCCGTGCCAGTGTCCACAGCGGACATAATGAAGTGATCCTTCCCCGAGCAAGAGCTATTCAGATCACCATCATGGTACAAGCCGAATCTATTAATCAAAACACGTGACAACGGAAATAATTGAAGAACGATTTTTTACGACTTCCGCTGATAAAATATAGGGCCAAATTGGAAAAATATTTGATTGAATTCGAAAAATGAATACAAGAAATAAAATTGATAGACCAAGAAAATCATAAAATGATAGAAAGTCAATTATCGCGTTGAATGTGACGAACAAAATATTATTACAATCGAGACGAAATTTTAAGGATTTCAGTATATTTTGTTAAGAGTCCATTGAAATTTTTAAAATGACAAAGATTTTGATGAGAACCCGAAAATATTTCGTTTTCCGCCGTATAGAAAAAATCATTCGGACATTTCAAGAAATTTTTGTCTTCTTATTGTTAGTTCAGCGCTAAAGCTTCGAAATGGTTTGGAATAACAAAATTTTTTTGTAAAACTATTTGATTTCTAATTTGACTTTATTTGATGGACTTACGCGTGTGCCACTTCGTGCCTCGCAGTGTGAATACCGCCGAAACCATGATTGTCGGACATCACAACGACCGCGCCTTGTTTTTCCTCTTTCGGATCCGAGCAAAGGGATGCAGTTTTCACGTTCCCTACAAATTATCAATTCAGCCGTCATGTTATGCACTTGTGAAATGTCAAACTTGAGAAATTCACCAAAATACGCATTTTCTTACCCAGTGTAGAGCTGGACCGCTTCAGTCTATAACATTTCCAAAATAATTTTTCGTTAGTAATATTTCATGAAAAATATTTTCTCTTTAAGGTTGAACTGCAGCAGCATACAGTCAAGAGACAGCCAATTGTTTGAAATGAAAATAAATAATAGGAAACAAAATTCAAAAAATGAATTGAACAAAAAATTCCATCAAACAAAAAATTCAAAATAATGATCCGTCAATAATTGATCAAAATACTATTTTCATAGGATTCATTTCTAATTCATTTGGAATTACTAGAAATAAAATAAAAATCCTTCATTTGTATTCTTTCTGCGTTTTCCGGTTTTCACGAACCCTTCCCATCACTCCAATTTCACTTTGTGCCTTACTACTGTATTGCATTTGCAAAAGAGGGCTAAGGAAAACTGTTGGAAACCCGACCGGTACAGGCTGCTATATTTTAACCGAGTTTCGGCTGTTATGGGCCATTAGATACTGAGAAAAACTGCCTTATCCCCGCAGTGATTGATGTGCGAGCTGTTGCATGGCTGCTGAGCGATCATCTATCCAAGTACTGGCTTCGCTCGAGGCTGCTCAACTTAGAAGGTCACTGAAACCATACACCGACTGCACATCTATCGCCGTCGATTGTCATAGATATTCTTGACACGTATATTTTTTTTTGACATTCTGTTACGGGAGTGAGATCCCTCAGTTTCATTATCTAATGCAAACAGTTTGGTCGTGGATACATTCGAATCGATACCGTTTCATTCAAGGTCAATATCGCGACTCGATATAGCGTTGTCGCAACGACGTAGCCAGAGCGGTAGTTGCTGAAGACACCGACGCTCCAGCTGGTTACTCAACTAAATCGAAGATTTTTATTCCAAATATTCCGTAAATTTCATTTCTTATCGATCCAAAATGATTCTCTTACCATTCTCTGAACATTCAAGAACTTTCTACGATTTTTTCTTATTTTTTCTAAATTCCTATAATTTTTATTTAATCGCAAAAATTACAGATCCTCTTTAAAATTTTAGAATTTTTAAATTTTTCCGATATACACTATACCGTCGGAAAGTTTCCGGACAAAAGTCGGAAAAAGTTGCCACACTCTTTTTCATATTATTCCGTCGATAACGTAGATGAATTAATTTAATAAACGGCATTTTAAAAGGGAGAAATCCCATTTCATTTTGCTTTTTTTGAAAAATTTTTGCGATTTTTTTTACGACTAGGACGTCATTTTGAAAACTACCATTTTTCGTCTTTTTTTTTCCTTTTTACAGAGCGACCGCGTTTTCAATAGAAATTTTTTTTTTCATTTCTTTGACCGGATCTTGAAAAGGTAAAACTCAAGCTTCAATTTCGTTTTTTATAAAATCCGTTACGATTTTTTTTGAAAAATTTATCATGTTTTTGGCGAAAAAAAGACGGAATTCAGAAATTCCTGCGTAACACGAAAACTATCACATTTAGAAAAAAATCTTAAAGGAGTGAAAAGTTGCCTCTGAGATTGTTCTAGTCACTCGATTTTTTTCAGATTTTTTTTCCGAAATTTTTTTTTTTTCTTTGATTTTAGTCGAACTCCAGGTCTATCAATTTCCGTAATTTGAAAACTATGGGTTTTTTCACCAAAAGTCCAAGGACAAAAAAGTTTTATTTCTTCATTTTAAAAGTTTTAGAATTTTGTCAGATTTTTTTTCGAATTTTTTCATCCGACGATGTTGACGATGATGATGAACATCATCGGAGAAAAAAAATCTGAAAAAATTCCAAAATGTTTAAAATGAAGAAATAAAACTTTTTTGTACTTGGACTCTTGGTCAAAAAACCCATATTTTTCAAATTACGGAAATTTATAAACCTGGAGATCGACTAAAATCGACGAAAAAAAAAAAAATTTCGGAAAAAAAATCTGGAAAAAATCGAGTGACTAGAACAATCCCAGAGGCAACTTTTCACTCCTCTAATATTTTTTTCTAAATGTGATAGTTTTCATGTTACGCAGGAATTTCTGAATTTCGTCTTTTTTTGCCAAAAACATGATAACTTTTTCAAAAAAAATCGTAACGGATTTTATAGAAAACGAAATTGAAGCTTGAGTTTTGCCTTTTCAAGATCCGGTCAAAGAAATTTGAAAAAAAAATTTCTACTGAAAACGCAGTCGCTCTGTAAAAAGGAAAAAAAAAGACGAAAAATGGTCGTTTCCAAAATGACGTCCTAGTCGTAAAAAAAATCGCAAAAATTTTTCAAAAAAAGCAAAATGAAATGGAATTTCTCCCCTTTAAAATGGCGTTTATTAAATTAATTTATCTACGTTATCGACGGAATAACATGAAAAAGAGTGTGGCAACTTTTTTCGACTTTTGTCCGGAAACTTTTCGACGGTAGTGTATTTCCATTTTTTTTTTATTTTTTGAAAATATATTCATATCTAATCACGAGAATCAAATATTCATGGCACAAATATCTATTCGAGCAGGATTTCCATAATCCGTGAGTTAAATTTCTAAATTTTATCAGTTTTTTTTATTGTTATGAGAGGGTGATTTGCTTCCGAAATTTGCAGACGTTTCCCTGTACCCTTCAACGGTTGAATAAAAAAATATCGGATTTGTCTCCAACAATCAGATTTGCAGTATAATGACTTCAAGTACCCTCATGTTTTTGAATTATCACGGCTTATCTGAACGGAAGGAGTCTACAACGATAGTCAGAAAAGAGAGCAAAGTTTTGTCATACGTACTTGGTCATCGCAACAACAAGATTGTATGTATTGAATGGCATTTGGTCCCGCACTTGGTAATAAAAACGTTGCGCCGGACCGAGTGCAGCATTTATGTGAATCGTTCCATCATGTGAATTTGTGGCGCTCGCGAAGTAAGGTGTCGCTTCAGGTGTCTTAAAATTCAAACCGTCCAAGTATATTTAGAAGACATTTATCAGATAAAGTCTCGTTTCATTTGCAAGACGATAATGGGGCAGTTATGTATTTATATTTCGAGAAATTTACATTTTGAAACTCACCGCTGCTATAGTAATTCCGGCGATGTGAAATTGAATCGTCGGATTTTCGAGATTACGGTAGGGAAGCTCGACGCCATTCCAGAACGCCAAAACATATTCCATTAAACGTACCAATTCGTCCTCCTGTTGGAAAAGTTCACGCGGGTTCCTGAAACGTTTCGTCTTCATTGTACTGAAGAATTTGAGCAAATATTTGTTTTTACCATTATTAAATTTACCCGATATTGGAAGGATAAGTTCCATTGAAATAAGTTGAATCGAGGTGTATCAATACTTTCACATAAAGAGTACCGTTGAAATCGGTCTTTATATCACGCTTCGTGTTATGATGAACTGACGAAGCCTTGATCTGCGTCCTCCCCAG
Source organism: Campoplex capitator (assembly GCA_037576405.1). Lineage (NCBI taxonomy): Eukaryota > Metazoa > Arthropoda > Insecta > Hymenoptera > Ichneumonidae > Campoplex > Campoplex capitator. Next base: position 288,499 of record JARBWI010000031.1, on the reverse strand, counting down.
TAGCTCACGCCCTGTAAAAGACAATTATTATTATTTTTTTTTTTTTTCATTTTTCCGAAATTTTCAAAATCTATCTTCTTCTATTAGAAAATTTTGAATAATCCGAATTCGACATTTTCATTATAACATGATTCGCAGACAAAATGCATCTTGGCAGAATATTGTCATTGAAATTTGAAATTACGAACAGAGGTGTATCTAATAAAGGGCAACACTATTTTTTTTTCTTCATTGCTATGGTTTCTACGTTTACTCTTCCAAGTTTTTACGCGCCCTTCCCATCATTTTAACCTCATTTCACTGTTTCTGTACTTGTTCCCGCGAGACCTCTCCAGACTGTTGCCCACAGCTACTATTTCTTAATGCGCTGCTGTATCACATTTACACGAGGGCCAAGGGAAACTATGGAAAAGCCGGCTGGTACAGGAGGCTCTACTTTTACTGAGTTTCAGCCAGTTAAAGCCATTTCAAAGTCAGAAAAACTACCTTGCGATAATCCACCGATGTGATGGGTAATGATAATAATAATAATAATAATAGGCTGACTAAAAATAGAAAATAAGTATTAATTGTCAGTGACTTTTTTATCATCGTTCAGAATAAACTGACCTTCTCGAGGCTTCTTCGACGCTTCATCGTCTTTGACCTTCACGATAACGTGATTCGTAAGGTGCTCACTCTGAGAAAGATGTTCATTGGCAGAGCCGGTGGTCGAACGTCGTTTTCTCAAATGTTCCTGAACAACGCTGTCTGGCAAAGATCTGATTACCAGGTTTGCATCGTGCCTTTTTGATCTGACGACACCGTTCTGTTGGATTTTTTTTTGTATTACGATGTGCAAGATCAAATAAAATTCTGGATGATTTAGAAAGAGATTAATTGAAATCTAACATAACTGTGAATTTGCACTTACAACTGTGGGTTGGTTATGATGGTTTTTGTTGATTACTAGCGAAGCCAAATGCTTAGGATCTTCCAGCAATTTACCAACCGACAGCATTATCTACCCGAAAGAAGATTCATCAACGAAAATCACTTTTGTCGTCGTTCTTTTCATCCATTTTATTTGAAATTTCAAAACAAACTTACCTGGTAATTCTGATAGTATTCGACTCCACCAGTTTGACTGAGATTCTTCATTACAAGGTATACGGGTGTTTTGGCTGTGGCCAAGATCGAATTTCCAGGGTAAAGCAGTAGATCAATGCTTTCATTCATAGTGTAAACTTTCAGGGGTGTCCCACCATGGAGATCTCTCTTATTCAATTGATGGAGGACGTCGTTTCCCAACAACTCGTACCCCATAACTATTTAGCATAAAGATTCAAAATTATTTTGAAGCTAAGGACAATTTAATTTGCGAGTGATTTTTCTAAATCGTCCAGGCGAAAATGATTCTTCCTAAACAAATGATATGTAGATGATCATCATGAAATATTTACCAGTATTAGGATCCATTTGCAAATGGTTTAAGATGGGATCATCGGCCATGGCGTCCTGCAAATGTAATGGAATGAAAAATTCGCACATTCGTTTGCTTCATTCGAAATAAGAAAAAGAAGAAAAATGATTCGTTATGCCGATTTTTTTTTCAGTCACCTACAGTACACCTACCAGTTTATTTACCTTTCCATAGCAGAAAACAGGCTGGTGCACGATGGCCAGGCAGAATATTATAATGCCCTCCAGGTACATGGTTTTAGATTCTTAAAAAAAAAAATTCAATATCGAAGCTTGCTCTCGCAAAGCGATCACTAAACTGAACGAGGATTGATCAAAATTCCGGCTTAATATACGATTTCCAAGCGCGGCTAAAACACATTCGTTTTGCCACGTCGATCTTTTACATACATAAGTTTAGTTGAACTGCGTAGTTGAACGACATAATATTTATCATCAAATAGAGTCGAATTTATCTGATAAGTGAAACAACCATAAAATCGAATTTGAATTCGTCGAAGGTTGAAGTTACCTTGGAAAGACAATGGCTAAAAAATTCCAAAGTCGACACGTGCGTAGCTGCGAGGCTGTCAAACAATATTGATCATTAAATAAAGTAAACTTTATCAGACTCGTGGGATGATAAAATTGGAATTTAGCTCGTCGAAGGTCGAGAAGCGTCTTTTGAAAAAATAATATCTGAAACTTCTCAGTAGAGTTGACCGAAACGAATGGAATGGAACCGAAACGCTCTGATCCGTCTTTCACAATAACCCCGAACGAGCCTCGCTTTGCAATTTTTTGCAAACCGAGGCTCGTTCGCAAAAGCGCAAAAGAGCGCAGATACAAGTTGGTATTAAAAAATTGATTTTTTCTTTTTTTTACAAACAATCATTAATAAATTGTTTTTTCAAATATGCAAACTTACAAAGTTATATGTCATTGCATGTCGTAATGTTAACTCGTGGTTACCACACCAATGTGCGAATTCACTCCACCGAAATCGTATTTTTCTCGAATATTTCACTACACAAATATCATTTTTTGCATTCTCAACTATTACCATTGGATTTATGGGAATTTTTGATATAAGAAAGTCTGATAATCAAATAATTGTGAATCGAACAATTCAAAAAATTAATACGTATGCTCGATAAAAGTGTGGTTACTACGGGTTATTGATATATGTACATCTCAGTTATCTAGCGCCTTGCCCTTATTAAAATCTGTGGCCGGAAACACATAGGCCTTCATCACGGGCATTAGCTCTGTTATAATATCCAGGTCGCTTCCGTTCTGAAGCGGTGTCAAAAAAAGATCTTTTTTTGCTTCATTGCCTGGACTATTGTCCCAAACGAGCCTCGCTTAGCAAAAAGTTGCAAATTGAGCGATAGAAAACGATGAAAATACAATAAAGTACTTTTTCTTAACTCTTTATCCTCAAGTTACGCCAATAAATTAATTCGACGAGTTGTCGATCGTCAATCGGGATTTCAAGAAAAATGAATTCGAAAAAAAATAATCTGGATGAATTTTGGTTAACGAAAAATAACAGAATGCAGCGTTCACCCGTCATAAAAAACATTTCAGATCGCATGATTTTCGAGGTACGCGCCAGAATTTCTAAAAACGCAATTTTTCATTAAATAAATGACTTCGCGAAAAAACTTGCATTTTTCCAAAATTAAAATTCAAGCTGGGGATATCCTTCGTGAGGTTTCCTGATTGAAAAGTGACTTTCAGGAGCTCAGCACCCGATCTACGAAGATGAAAAAATCGCGAAAAATAATCATTTTCAAAAATACGTATCAGGCGTAATGAAATTCGCAGAATATACTTTTGAAAAAGCAATCTGAAAAAAAGGTAAATGATCTTTTTAATATGTGACGTCAAGACGCTGCCGCATCTTCAGATCTACAGATAATGAATAATAGAAAATTTATGTTCAGTAGAGAAATGTCATATTCTGTGATAGAAATGTCTTTTCTGCTGGAACAAATAGAACGACGAATAAAGGTTGTTGAAAAAATTCAAAAAATGATTTGAAATTTTAGAAATTACAAATCGGACAGGGTATTTGTCCGGCCTTGAATATTTCCGACTAGTTAAGTCTGAAAATATCCTGTACTTTCTTCAGTGAACTTGTGCGAAAAAATTGACCGTTTTGGCGATCCCTAGCTTTGCAGAATAAACAGATATTTGCATGTTCTTTCGTTTATAAGATGATTTCTACGATAAAGCTAACTTCCAGCTTTCATCGAATGTACCTATTTTCATGAAAATTGTCGGGCCTGACAAGCACTCTGTGCGTATATCCGCTCAACATACGATGCTCAACTTCTATAAACTAAATGGTTCACCAATTCTTTGGGCTTTTACAAAATATTCATAAACTCAGTGTACTTGGCCACGTATGCTTCAGCTGATCCTCTATTTATTTAGTGATTGTTTGTAAATTTGGAACTCTACTTTTTGTGGCGTCTGAATTGTTAATATTGAATTTTTTTTGCGAGCTTGAACATTTTCGTGATAATTAAATAAATACATCAAACGATTTTTTTCGAGAGCTCTGAAAATGTACTCGTCCTGAGTTTTCTACAACATGCATGCGTGCTGTTTTTTTGGGTTTGAAATGATTTTCGCGTACGATCGTAATTGATTCTCGGTAAAATAAGTCGGACAAAATTTGTCCAGTATGACTCCAACAATTGAAAACTATTTCTTCGTCTAATCCTTCGGCTGGAGGATCGACCGTCGTAAAAAAAAAAACATTAGAAAAAGGAAAAGAAAGAAAATGAAAAGAGGAAAAATAGAAAATGACAGAAAAAAACCACCATGAAAATAAAAATAGAAAAAATAGAAAGAAACCCTGGGCAACTAGGCCTGTACCAACATAATTTTGAGTGTCCGCATGAAATGCTGATCCCTCTCATTAGCAATGTATAATAAAAGTGGAGCGATTTCTAGGTTTACTTTTGAAGCTTCTTTAATTAGATCGCTTTCATGATTGTATTTTATTAGAATTTCTTTCTTATTTTTCTCTAGTAAGCCCTGTTGTATAGATTTTTCCCCAAATGTTTATCAATTTCGGTCATGATTCAATCGTTTTGAAATTTGATCAGTCGACATTTATTCCTAACACATTCAAAACATAATCTTTTGATGTATGCGAATCTTTGAATGAAAACAAATTAACATCTATCCACAGAAAAATGTAATTGCAACAATATTATTTCATACATTATTCACACATTGAAAAAATAACGGCAAAAATGTTAATTTATAACTGATGCAGCGACTGCTTGATTTCGATGATGACCGGAGCCACATTCTGTTCACGGGTAATGAAGAAACTCTTAGCGATCCATTTCGTTATCTTCGTCCAGCTAATTGCCTGGGACGCAGCGATTCATGAAACAGATCTATAAACGAAAAATAAATGTATATTTTTTGAAACACTTGCTATTCAAATATTTTGAGCTTACGGAGGAGTTTCACTAAAGCGGTAATTATAGCAAATCGTACTGACCCCAAGTTTTCCGCCATTTCCAGTGTCACAGGGAGTACCCGGTGCTGCGCCAACAAAGAACTCGCAAGTTCGCCGCCCGTCCTCAAAGCCTGCGTCACAACCCAGACTCTCGCAAAACTCATTCTGAAAATCAAAGAATCGTTAACCGGTTAATTGGTAAGTTTTATTCAGTTTTCGTGCCAAAGCAGGTGCGAGAAACTTCACCACGATACTCATTGGATCATTTTTTAGTGGTTTTTCAAGGTCGCTGATTACAATTCACAATTCAGTTTTCACTAGGCAACTCCATCCAAGTTTTGCGTCCAATTGAAACGCAATACTCGATTTTATCTCGATCTCGGGCGCAGCTTGAAAGATTCGAAAAAATAGCAAAACAGCTTTTGACAAATTTTGTCAGCTTCCGAATGAGCATAGTCTCGTTTCGATCGGACGGAAACTTAATAAATTACAGAAGAGTTTGTGAATTGCAATTTTTGGTATTTCTTTGGTTTTTTATTTTTGTTCTGGCTCATAATCTGGCTGGATAAAATATGAACGTGTTTTTTAACGTTGAATTTAAATTGAAATCAATTGATTAATTAATTTGAACGAAATTCGAATCAATTAATCAATTTTTAATTTGAAAACAATAATTTAATTAATTGAATATATATGAAAAAAAAAGTTTTTGTTATGTTATCCAGTTTCATGGTTCCTATAGTTCTATAAAACAACGATGCTGAAAAACATTAGCTCTTCTTGATTACGCTTTCGAGTGAGAATAAGCGCGATTGAGGAAAATTGAAAAAAATTCATCATGGATATTGGTCAGAACGAGTGACTTGGATTTCGTTCGTTTTTTCAAATTGTTTCAATTTGATACTAAATTTTTATGTGTGGAACTTGTACCTTAGCGAAACCACAGGCTCTTGTGAAGTTCCGAGCTTGACACTGTTGATCCATATTTGATATTTTGCCAGCCGCTAGTAATGGCAAACTTGAGCCTTGCAGGGTCGGTCGTTTATACAAACACTCAAATTTTTTCGCTCTGAAATATAAAAACAATACCATATAGAACGACAAAGTTTTCTAGTACAACATTTTTCTACTTTTCTGAAGAGATGAGCACCTCAAAGCTTTTCTCAATTCGTCCACAGAACATGGCGAGAAGATTGTTGATTTATCCGAGCCACTGTCCACAGCAGACATAATGAAGTAATCATTCCCTGAGCAAGAGCTATTCGTATCACCATCATGGTTCAAGCCGAATCTATCAATCAAAACGTGTGACAAAATAAATAATTGAAAAACGATTTTTTACGACTTCTGCTGATAAAATATAGCGCCAAATTGGAAAAATATTTGATTGAATTTGAAAAATTAATAAAATGAATAAAATTGGTAGACCAAGAAAGTCATAGAATGATAGAAAGTCTCAATTATCGCTTTTATTGCGACGAACAAAATATTATCACAATCGAGACGAAATTTTAAGGTTTTCAGTATATTTCGTTTAGAGTCCATTGAAATTTAAAAAATGACAAAAATTTTGATGAGAACCCGAAAATATTTCGTTTCCCGTATAGAAGAAATCATTCGGACATTTCAACAAATTTTTGTCTTTTTAGTGCAGCGCTAAAGCTTCGAAATCGTTTGGTAAAACAAAATATGTTTGTGAAATTGTTAATTTTTTAATTTGACTTTGTTTGATGGACTTACGCGTGTCCCACTTCGTGGATGGCAGTGTGAATACCGCCGAATCCATGATCGTCGTGCATCATAACGACCGCGCCTTGTTTCTGCCGTTGTGTAGGATCCGTGCATAGGGATCCAGTTTCCGCGGTTCCTAAAAATTATCAAATCACCAAAAAAATTGTGAAATCTCAAACTTGAAAAATTCAACAAAACACGCGATTTCTTACCCGCCGCAGAGCCGGCATTTTTCCGTCTGTAAAATTTCCAAAAGAATTTTTCTTTAGTAACATTTCATCCGAAATATTTTCTCTTTAAGGTTGTTCTGTAGCAGCAGACAGTCAAGAGACAGTCAATTGTTTCGAATGAAAATAAATAAAAGGAAACAAGATTCGAAAAATGAATTGAAAAACAAAAAATTCTATGAAATAAAAAATTCAAATCAATTGATCAAAATACTATTTTGATGAGATTTATTCCTAATTCATCTGAAAATACTAGAAATAAAATGAAAATCCTGCATTTTTATTCTTTCTGCGTTTTTGGTTTTCACGAACCCTACCCATCACTCCAATTCAACTTTGTGCCTTACTACTGTATTGCATTTGCGAAAGAGGGCTTAGGGAAACTGTTGGGAACCCGAACGGTATGAGCGGCTATATTTGAACTGACTTTCGGCTGTCATGGGCCATTAGATACTCAGCAAGATTGATGTGCGAGCTGATGCATGGCTTAGCGATCACCCATCCAAGTACTGGCTTCGTGACGCTTAACTTGGGAGGTCACTGAAACCATACACCGACCGCACATCCATCACCGTCGATTGTCATAGATATTTTTGATACAGATATTTTTTCTGACGTTCTGTTACGGGAGTGAGATCTCTCAGTTTCACTATCTAATGCAAACAGACTGGTCGTGGATACATTCGAATTCAAGGTGAATATCGCGGCTCGTTATAGCGTTGTCGCATCGACGTAGCCAGAGCGGTAGTAGCTGAAGACACCGACGCTCCAACTGATTACTCAACTAAATCGAAGATTTTTATTCCAAATATTCTTCAATAATGTTGAAAATGATTTTTTTACCATTCTCTGTACATGTAAGAACTTTCTACGATTTTCAATTTTTCTTATTCTTTCGAAATTCCTATCATTTTTTTTTTAATCGCAAAGATAAAAGAACCTTTTTCGAATTTTAGAATTTTCAAATTTTTTTCCGATACTTTTCTATTCTTTTTCATTCTCGATATTTTCAAAATAAATTCATATCTAATCACGAGGATTGAATATTCATGGCACAAATATCTGTTCGAGCAGGGTTTCCATAAACCGTGAGTAAAATTTCTAAATTTTATCAGTTTTTTATTGTTATGAAAGGGTAATTTGCTTTCGAAATAAGCAGACGTTTCCCTGTATCATTCAACGGTTGAATTGAAAAATATCGGATTTGTCTCCAACAAGCAGCCTTGCAGTATAATGACTTTAAGTACCCTCATGTTTTTGAATTATCACGGCTTATCTGAACGGAAGGAATCTACAATGATAGTCAGAAAAGAGAGCAAAGTTTTTTCATACGTACTTGGTCATCGCAACAACAAGGTCGTACGTAGAAAATGGCATTTGGTCCTTCACTTGGTAATAAAAACTTTTCGCCGGTTCGATCGCAGAATATATATCAATGGATCCATCATTTCTTGCGACGTTCGCGAAGTACGGTGTCGCTTGAGGTGACTTAAAATTAAAACCATCCAAGTATTATTAGAAGAAATTTATCAGATCAAGTCTCGCTCGATTCGCAGTACGAAAATAGAGTTATTATGCATTTACATTTCGATAACTATACATTTTGAAACTCACCGATGCTATAACAATTCCGGCGATGTGAAATTGAATGGTCGGATTTTCAAGATTACGATAGGGAAGTTCGACGCTGTTCCAGAAGGCCAAAACATATTCCATTAAACTTACCAATTCAACTCGCTTTTCTAACAGTCTAATCAAGTCCCTGAAACGTTTCGTCTTCATTGTACCGAACAGTTTGAGCAAATATTTGTTTCTACCATTATTACACTTACCCGTCGCCGGGATAAGTTTCACTCAAATAAGTTGAATCAAGGTGTATCAATAGTTTCAGATAAAGAGTACCGTTGAAACCGGTCTTTATATCACGCTTCGTGTTATAATGAACTGACGAAGTCTTGATCTGCGTCGTACTCAGTAGCTCACGCCCTGTAAAAGACAATTATTATTATTTTTTTTTAATTTTTTTTCGAAATTTTCAAAATTTTTCTTCTTCTATCGGAAAATTTTGAAATATCCGAATTCGACATTTTCATTATAATATGATTGGCAGACAAAAAGCATCTTTGCAGAATACTGTTCATTGAAATTTTCTGAAGAGTTCCAAATGTGCTTAACGATCAATTACGAACAGTGGTGTATCTAATAAAGGGCCACACTATTTTTTTTTCTCCATTGCTATGGTTTCTACCTTTACCCTTCCAAGTTTTTACATGCAAGCCTGTTGCCCACAGCTACTATTTCTTAATGCGCTACTGTATCACATTTACACGAGGGCCAAGGGAAACTATGGAAAAGCCGGCTGGTACAGGAGGCTTTACTTTTACTGAGTTTCAGATAGTTAAAGCCATTTCAAAGTCAGATAAACTACCTTGCGATAATCCACCGATGTGGTGGGTAATGATAATAATAATAATAATAATAGGCTGACTAAAAATAGAAAATAAGTATCAATTGTCAGTGACTTTTTTATCATCGTTCAGAATAAACTGACCTTCTCGAGGCTTCTTCGACGCTTCATCGTCTTTGACCTTCACGATAACGTGATTCGTAAGGTGCTCACTCTGAGAAAGATGTTGATCGGCAGAGCCGGTGGTTGAACGTCGTTTTCTCAAATGTTCCTGAACAACGCTGTTTGGCAAAGATCTGATTACCAGGTTTGCATCGTGCCTTTTAGATCTGACGACACCGTTCTGTTGGATTTTTTTTGTATTACGGTGTGCAAGATCAAATAAAATTCTGGATGATTTAGAAAGAGATTAATTGAAATCTAACATAACTGTGAATTTGCACTTACAACTGTGGGTTGGTTATGATGGTTTTTGTTGATTACTAGCGAAGCCAAATGCTTAGGATCTTCCAGCAATCTACCAACCAACGGCATTATCTACCCGAAAGAAGATTCATCAACGAAAATTACTTTTGTCGTCGTTCTTTTCATTCATTTTTTTAAAGATATTGAACAAACTTACGTCACTATCCGAATGATAATCGACTCCACCACTTTTTCTGCGATCCTTCTTTGCAACGTATAAGAGTGTTTTGGCTGTGGCCAGGATTGAATTTCGAGGAGGATGAAGCAGTAGATCAATGCTTTCGTTCATAGTGTAAACTTTCAGGGGTGTCCCACCATGGAGATCTCTCTTATTCAATTGATGGAGGACGTCGTTTCCCAACAACTCGTACCCCATAACTATTTAGCATAAAGATTCAAAATTATTTTGAAGCTAAGGACAATTTAATTTGCGAGTGATTTTTCTAAATCGTCCAGGCGAAAATGATTCTTTCTAAAAAAATGACATGTAGATGATCATCATGAAATATTTACCAGTATTAGGATCCATTTGCAAATGGTTTAAAATGGGATCATCGGCCATGGCGTCCTGCAAATATAATGGAATGAAAAATTCACACTTTCGTTTGCTTCATTCGAAATAAGAAAAAGAAGAAAAATGATTCGTTATGCCGATTTTTTTTCAGTCACCTACACAATGACCAGTTTATTTACCTTTCCATAGCAGAGCACAGGCTCGAGCACGATGGCCAGGCAGAATATTATTATGCCCTCCAGGTACATGGTTTTTGATTCTTAAAAAAAAAATTCAATATCGAAGCTTGCTCTCGCAAAGCGATCACTAAACTGAACGAGGATTGATCAAAATTCTGGCTTAATATACGATTTCCAAGCGCGGCCAAAACACATTCGTTTTGCCACGTCGATCTTTTACATACATAAGTTTAGTTGAACTGCGTAGTTGAACGACATAATATTTATCATCAAATAGAGTCGAATTTATCTGATAAGTGAAACAACCATAAAATCGAATTTGAATTCGTCGAAGGTTGAAGTTACCTTGGAAAGACAATGGCTAAAATATTTCAAAGTCGACACGTGCATAGCTGCGAGGCTGTCAAACAATATAATGATCATTAAATAAAGTAAACTTTATCAGACTCGTGGGATGATGAAATTGGAATTTAGCTCGTCGAAGGTCGAGAAGCGCCTTTTGAAAAAATAACATCTAAAACTTCTTAGTAGAATGGATTGAAACGAATGGAATGGAACCGAAACGCTCTGATCCGTCTTTCACAATTATCCCGAACGAGCCTCGCTTTGCAAAAAATTGCAAGTTGAGCGATAGAAAGCGATGAAAATTCAATAACGTACTTTTTCCTAACTTTTTATCCTTAAGTTACGTCAATAAATTGATTCGACGAGTTGTTGATCGTCAATCAGGATTTCGACAAAAAAAATTCGAAAGAAATTAATCTGGATGAATTCTGGTTAACCAAAAATAACAGAATGCAACGTTCACCCGTCATAAAAAACATTTCAGATCCCATGATTTTCGAGGTACACGCCAGATTGAAAACACAATTTTTTATTGAATAAATGACTTCGCGAAAAAAATTGCATTTTTCCAAAATCAGAATTGAAGCTAGGGATATCCTTCGTGAGGTTTCCTGTTTAGTAAGTGACTTTTAATCAGTAGAGTCAGTTCACTGACTTTTAGGAGCTACGAAGGGGGATCGGGTAGGACCCGATCTACGAAGGTGAAAAATCGTGAAAAATAATCATTTTCAAAAATATGTTTCGGGCGTAAATGAATTCGCAGAAAATATTTTTTGAAAAGCAACCTCAAAAAACGCGCAATGATCTTTTTAATATTTGGCGTCAAGACGCTGCCGCATCTTTAGATCTCCAGATAATGAATAATAGAAAAATTATATTCTGTAGAGTAATGACATATTCTGTAATAAAAACGTTTTTTCTGTTAGAACAAATGGAACAAGAAATAAAGGTTTTTGAAAAAATTCAAAAAATCATTTGAAATTTTTTTTTTTTTCTAATTACAAATTGAACAGAGTACTTGTCTCGTCTAAAATATTTTCGACTAGTTAAGTCTGATAATATCCTGTACTTTCTTCAGTGAACTTGTGCAAAACAATTGGCCGTTTTAGCAATCCCTAGCTTTGCAGGGTAAACATATATTTGCATGTTCTTTCGTTTATAAGATGATTTCTACGATAAAGCTAACTTCCAATTTTCATCGAATGTATCTATTTTCATGAAAATTGTCGGGCCTGACAAGCACTCTGTGCGTATATCCGCTCAACATACGATGCTAAACTTCTATAAACTAAATGATTCACCAATTCTTTGGGCTTTTACAAAATATTCATAAACTCAGTGTACTTGGCCACGTATGCTTCAGCAGATCCTCTATTTATTTGGTGATTACTTGTAATTTTGGAACTTAACTTTTCATGGCGACTGAATTGTTAATATTGAATTTTTTTCGCGAGCTTGAACATTTTTGTGGTAATTAAGTAAATAGATCAAACGATTTTTTTCGAGAGCTCTGAAAATGTACTTGTTATAACTTTTCTACAGCACGCTCCCGTACCGTTTTTTTATTCTGAGTTTTTGATTTTTCCAGCTTCATCGACAGTATACAGATGTGAGCTGCAAAAAAGTCTTTGGTTTAATGTTAATTCGAAAGTGTGCAAACTTGAAAACGAATTTACCAAGCCTCCTTATTTCAAAAAAATATTCTCAAAACAGCTAATTTTTTGCCTTCCAAATAGTAAGTAAAAAGTCTTCTCGTTAGTAAGTAAAAAGTTCAAAAGCAGCACCAATCTGTTCAAGATTATTTTGACTGAAAACTTTGACACCTAATTATAAAATTCTTGCTTCAAAATGCCTCTCTAGTCATGGGAAATTGGGTCGAATTACAATGTATGATGCAAATTATGAAAATTATACGTGCTGGGACCTCGAATTTTTGAGGGTTCCGAACAAAAAATCAACTCTAACAAAACAGAAAAACGTAAATCCAAACGAGATAACGATTGCATTAACGTAATCGAGGTCATTTTCATTTCATCGGTGGAAATGATGATTCGATGAATCCAATGATTTTTTCGGACAAGTTTTCCTCGATCGCACCCGTATATCAGGGCCCTAAGCGACGTATGATGATGAATACAAAACAAGAATGTCGAATCTACATTCAAAAGTGTTTAACCGAGAGCGATTCGGTTTCAGGCACACTTGAGCAAACGAACTGACGAACGACTAAGATAAAAAAGCGATGAATTTTTATTAAAACGAGAGAAATAATTTGGCTGAGTCAAGAGTGCGGAGTTTGCAGGGATCCATTGTTCGAGAAAGGTGGCACCAAATGATTCCCACATTAATTCGGCTCATTAAGGAGCGTTGAACGGTTATGCTGTGAAAGTGACAGCTAACCGAAAGTGGCGTGAGTCAGACTAATTTCATCGTAGCAGGAACGTGTTTCCGCGTGATAAACAACGGTGTCAAAGTTCGAAGCGGCTTTCTTCAACCTGGTCCTCATTTGATTATGCCTGATGGATATTTTTTTTTTTTTTTTTTTTTTTTTTTTAAATATCGTTCAAGCATCAATCAGCGGATCATTTATAAATAAATCAACGCTTCAATTGGCCACGAAATCTCAGAGATGTAATAGTATCAATCATTATTCCGCAACGAGGAATGCAGCAGGCAACGGACCAGGAGAGGATCGAAAGAATGTACAGGGCGTACCAAGAACTCTTGTCATCCAAAATATCTTCAAGCCTCTACAGAAGACCCAGTTGAAAATAATTCAAATAAAAATTATTACAAAGCTGGAGCTCTTCGAATTGTGGAACTCATCCAAGAATCTTGGAATTTGCCAAAACGTAGATAATCCTAAAACCTTCCAAGTGTTTCCCCACCAAAAAAAAAAAACAAACAAACAGAGAGACAGTCATGATCCTGTGACTTTCTTACCAATCACTAGTTCCTAAACCTAGAGAGTTGAAGGTATTTGAAGTGCTGAGAGTAACTGCTTCACCCTGTATGTAAATATATGTCTATAAGAAGTTCGTGACGCCTAATGGCGAGCTGGATCGCGTTGCTCTCGACACTGGCTAAGAGAGAAGGAAGAACGAAGAGAAAGAGTGAGGGAGCTCGGAAGAGAAGTGACTAACGATCGGTAATCTCTCTCGGTGAGGTGAGCAAGATATGGTGCTCGGCGCACACGACGCGCTCGTTGGAAAAGAGTCTCCTGTGCCACAGTCCGGTCCAAAGTCTCTTTCTTTTTCCTGCATCTCTCTCTCTCTCTCTCTCTCTCTTGGTCTTTCTTTCTCTGGTAAACACCTATAGGGACCCGTTCGATCTCGACAGGTTGGGTCACGACCGGACCACACGGCTGGGTCTACCCTGCGCGCACCGAGAGAAGACCCTCTCGCCGGGTCAACCTGCGAGCCTTCCTTCTCCTCGCATCCTCCCCCGCCGTCGTCTTATTTCTTTTTATATTTCTCTTCCAATCGCGTCCACCGTACGTCCAACAAGTTCTTCGATCATTCTCTACGATCGAAAAGTCCACGTCGTCGCGGTTATGCAACTGGAATGCACTCCTAATAATGAGACTTCGATGCCACGCTGCTTACATACTCTTGCCATTACTGAACTTCACCGAACTTCGACGAACAAAAATTTATTCGGACAATTATAAATTCCATCATTATTTTTGTGACTCTTCTTCCATTTTTTTTTCTCTCCGGACATTTAGAGGCCAAATTTATTCAGGATCTTCGAACAATCGATTTTTTTTTCCATCTTACGTTGGCACAACACCCTAGAAATGTGCTCACAATGTTTCGGAGCAAAATTCGAAAGAGATTTGAGATGAGATTTTTAAAAAATGATTTATAAAAATTAAAATTTGTAATAGGAATTGTAAGAAGCATGGGATGAAAAATTATTTGATCGTATTTCCTCGAAATTTGGCACACGCCTCAATAACAATATTATCTTGCAACTGATGCTGTGAAATTTCAGGAAATATTTTCGAAAAATTACTTTTTTTTTGTTGAAAAATAAAGTTTTTGATATAATCAGCTGAAGCTGAAGCTATTACTTTTCGGGAAGACACCGGAATAACTCTGCTACTTTTGAACATTTTGTAACAATGTGAACAAAAAAATCTGATAATGTAGGAAAAATAGTAACGAAACTAGGCGATTTAAGCGCGCGTCTGACGTTATTTTTAATTATGAAACAAACCTCAACATTATTCGAACCGTCAATTGAATTTGAAAAAATAAATTATACACAAAAGATTATTCTTTATCAATTGCTCAAGTTTTGATAAAATTTCTCTTTTGTGAAATATATTGAGAATAATTTTTCTTCGTTATCGTTAATTCCGATGCATGACTTGTCAAGAAGGAATCTGAGTTGTCATGAACATTTGAAAAACCAGCTGTCATTGTAACATTTGAGAGCAGACAGAATAACTTCACAGTCGTTTTTGGACTACGTGTAATGACATAGCGAACCAATCAGAATCGTGGAAAAGCGATGACAATAAACAGCCAATTCACGCGTCACAACCCTACTTTATAAAAAGGGATAATCGCTCACTTACCAAAATTCAAAACAGACCTATTTTGATTCTAAAAAATTCATGACATTTCCAAATTCTAAAGATATTCAACATTTTCCTTTCTTCATTTTTTGTTCCATATCATTTGAATTCTGTCATAATTGACGTCACTCTTGTTGTTATTGTTTTTCCGTTGTTTTGCAGTTTCATTTATATTTTTATCCTTTTTAAATTATTCTTTCAAGCTATTTTGTACTTAGATTTGTATTTTTGTACGTTCATTTCTATTTGCTTAATATTTATTCTTTTTTTCGGAACAATTTCGATGCAGCGAGCAAGACATGAATTTTTCCTCGTCGTATTATCATTTTTTTCGTTCAAGAAGAGGTTTTTCTTGTACACGCAATAAAGGATGGTTTTGAGGTTCGTGCCGGTAACGAGAGAAGAGGCGATTCGAGTTGTGCCAGGGAGCATAAAACACAAAAGAATGGAGGTACGAAATCTCACGAAAAGCATCTTTCCATTTAACGAGAGGACCGGGCTGTTTTGTGTGCCTGGCATCGGGGAAACGTCGCGAGTGTACCAAGAAAGTGCAAAAATGTATGTTCCTACACGTTTATACGCATATAGCTACATGAAGATGGAGGAAATGTTCAAGGAGAAGGAGGAGTGGGAGGGGGGGAGGGGGGCGAAGAAGCAGGAGAGTTAGGGTTATATACGCGATAAAAATCGTTGGGTATCGATTAATCTCTCTTTTAAATCGGAAATTTTACGATCCCCCCCCCCCCCCCGCCCCTCCCCCCCGTGCCCATTGAGAGGGAGAAATTTTTCAGCTCGGTCAGAGCTTCGGCTCGAAAAGTCGAGGAACTCGAAAGTCTCTTCTCCCGATGTATTTGGTCGTTTCGGTGCACCGGTACTCGGGAGAGAGACTTCCCTTTCTCTTGCCTCTCGCACACACCCTCATTCTCCTCTCGTATTTTTCCTCCTCATTTTTTTTTCTCTGCATTATGCTTTTTATTTATTTTTTTTTTTTTTTCGTTCCCCCTTAATTTTTTGTTGTTCGCGATACGAGCGAGGCGTAGGTGGAGAAGAATACATACACATTTTTATGCATACGCGCACTAACGTCCGTACGTACAGAACGAAAGAAGAAGGCCAACGCGTGCTGCTGGATGAAGGAGGACGCGCGAACAAGTAATATACAGCGAAAGAGATGCGCCGGGAATATTGAAGAAAATAAAGGGGGCGAGAGGGTACGACGATCCGAAGCATCGGGTGCGAGCGAAAAACGAGAACCACGACACACTACGATATTAAAAATCACAATGCCGTGGCTTATTAACTCGACCCAATATTTCGCCTTCTGCCTGCTAAAATCATCGGCAGAGTCACCGATATGAAGGAACGAGTTTGTCTCCATTCTCTCTCTCTCTCTCTTTTTTGTTTATTTGATTGAATTTTTTTCGTACTGTCAGGAAGGGTTTGATTACGGGAATGAGAGTTGGGGAAGATTGTCTGCTCTTTTGGTGATCGAAAGGGAAAGAAAAACGATTGAGAAAAATTCGAAGTGGCATTTCGAGCAGAAATTATGGCAAATTCGTATCGATTCTCTTTCGAGAATTTTTTGGTTTTTAATTTTTCTTATTTGTCTGAAGATGTTCGAGGGGAAAGGGGTGAATGCGCATTTATGACGGTGAAACTTGAGCGTAAACGTCTTCGGATGCGACGTCGTCGCATCCGAAGACGAGGGTTGCGAGGGCGGGGGGCGGGGGGCGAAACCGCAATGCCGGGGAAAAATTAGCAATTGTAATGTTATAAGCCGCGCACGAGCGGGGCACGGAGCCGAAGCACCAAGAATGAGAGGAAAAAAAAAAGGAGAAAATAAAAGCTGAAAATACGAGGAATTAAAGAAAGAAAGGAAATTAACGGTCGAAGCAAATGCTGGCGAGTCCCAGCGATATAAATGATGAAATTATTAAAACCACATGCATTAATCTACCAATGGCTCCATGGAAATCAATGTTTTTTTTCTCTTTCATCAAGCCCCTTAATATGCTTGCCGGATTGCACGTTTGTTATTCATATACACGACTCTCTGCCTGATATCCTACCGTCGAAACATTTAAGTCAAGAAACATTAAAACAAAAATAACGGAGTGAATATAAAGAAAAAATGAAAAATGATAGAAAAAAGAAAGAAAAGTCGAAAAAAAATTCAAGAATGATTAAAATAAAGAAAAGAAAAACTATTTCTAATGACATCCCGACAGATTCTCAAGTCGAATGCACATTTTTCTGATTCCGAACTCATTTAAATCGCGTTCAAAAACTCATTAAAAAGCTTCCTTTGGTAAAAAAAATAATCAGTAAACAGATTTTGAGTATTAAAAACTGAATACAGTTATCCATATCAATGGAATCACCTGTCTGAATTTCAAACCCTCAAAACACCTTCTCCGAGAGAAATGAATAATAATAGATTTTCGATATTGACACTTGACAAACAGCTTCGAAAGAAGCTTCTAAAATTGCTAAAAAAAATATTCACCGAGCGTTTGTACGACTTTGGAAAAACCATCCAATGCTTATGAGGTTTGGAATAAATGAATTCGTCTCGAAGAAGGAGGTTTAAACTTTGGAGATTAACCGCTCTAAACATACCGAACCGACTACACTAGCCGCAACAGTTATTTGCTTTGACTTGCTCGGCACCCGATAAACTTCCTTAACAAACAAATGTCATTAACAAAAAAAACCTGCGTTCCAAAAATCCATGGTGAAATGTTTTCGACAAAATTATTCATTAACCAAACATCAAAATTGTACACGAAACAAAATAAAAAGATTTTTATTCTCGAGTTATTTTGTTGAACCTAATGACGTATTTCGATGTTCGGAGAAATATTTCGAACCCTTTCAAAAAAACCTGAATCCACAAAAGTTGAATGATCGACAACTGAAAAAAGATTCCCAAAAATATTGACTAAAAATGTAACATTTTTTTTTGGTTCTCGAATCAAATAGCTGTAGATTTTTTTCAATTTTCTTTCCATCCAGATAAAGACTCCATACGAGAGAATTCTGTAACGATAGAACGTGAATTGAAAGAAGAGAGGGAAATACGATGAGGAGGGTGGAGGAGGATGAACCGAGCGTATTTTCTCGATTTTTTTTTTCTCTTCTTTGTTTCCGCGTACACGAGAAAGGGTCGGGGTAAATCGAACGGAATAAGACAGCGAAGAATGCCCGAGGAAAGATTTAAAAAAAAAACCCAAAAAATAAAGAAAAAAAGGAAGAAAAGTTACGGAGTGGTGCACAGTTTTGGCGCTTGAGCGGACCAAAATTCACGAGAATTCCTTTACGCGTACTCGAGATTTTTATACATATATATATATAGAGGGAGATACTCGAAAAAAGAGAAGCAGGAGGAAGAAAAATAAAAAGAATACACGCGAGACTCCGCGAGTGAGAGGCCGGGTCACGGGGATTTCATTTGACGGAATAACGTAGCGTTTAACAGCCGGTACCGTTATCACGCTCTCGCTCTATACACAGCCCGCGTGTATACCACTTGCTCTCTTACCACTTGCGCGTGAACTCAAGTCTCTTTCTCTGTCTCTGGCACTCCCCCGCAATCGTTACAAATACACACACACACACGCTACGTACACACACACACACAAGCATACGTGTACACACACACACACACACGCATACGCACACGCCTACGCACACGCACATGCACACATGCACACATTCACTCACGCACGCACGCACACACACGCGCGCGCACGCACGCACACACAAGCGCGCACGCGCACGCACACGCACACACGCACACGCATACGCACACACGCACGTACGCACGCACACGCACACGCCTACGCACACACGCACGCACACGCACATGCACACATGCATACATTCACTCACGCACGCACGCACGCATTCACGCACGCACGCACACACACACGCGCGCACGCACACGCACACGCACGCACCCGCGCGCACACACAATGAGCTATCTAAAAAGAGTTGATCGAGTTTCGAAACTCTTTTTCTTTTCCTGCTCGTTGCTTAAATCGCTTTATAAGAAAATTGGGTGCATGATATCTGTGAGTCAGCGACTAGTGCGATGTTATTTCGAATATTCGACCATCATGCATACGACAAAATCGAAAATTTTGGTTGGTAGCAAAAGAGGAGTAGCGAAGAAAGTACTTTTTATTGATTTTCATGAATATTTTATGTTTCTTCTTCCTCGTAGGTAAAAATTTATGGCCTCTGCTCAACTGCTCTCGATTTTTTGTTCGCGATTTCTGCGAGATCCGTTCTTCTTGGATTTAAAAACATTCATGGATTTTTTGCCACCAAAAACGATTGTTTTTTGCTAAATCCCGTTTTTTATTCAGTTTCGAACAAGCTGAGTACCATTTATCTTATCAGACTCTATCGACAACTGAGTAAAGGGCCCTGCCAAATGTAGCGCGAAAGAAAATGAATCTTTCTGGTTTCCCGGACCATGATATTTGATAAATTTCCATTGAATCTCGAGTATTTTTTTTTTTTTTCAAATCTGGAAAACAGAATTTATGTTTATCCAAACGGGTATATATAGCAACGATAATAAAATAATAGCCAAAAAAAAGTCAAAGAGTAGAAGAAAAAAAAATTGACGAAGATGTTCTCGGAGTAACGACAATTTTTTTTTCCGTATGAAATAATGACGAAAAAAAAGTTGAAGAAAAAAAAACGTTGACGAAGATGTTCTCGGTGTAACGGGAATTCTGTAAAGTTGATGCACTCCGCGAGCCACGAAAGAATGCCAAACTTATTGTTTTTTATCGGTTGATTTGCGGGCGCTCGTGTGTCGATGCTTTTGGCGAGCCTTTGGCAAAATTCAATTTTTTTTTATTTCATTTTATTTTTTTTATCGTAATTCCCATTGGATCCCATACTCCCGTGGTTTCGAAGCCCTTCTCGCTTCGATCCTTTTTTTTTTCTTCCTTCTACCTTCCCACTTTATTTTCTCTCTTCGTTTCGGGAATCATCAAAGTACCTCGTAATGAGCAGCTCGCGCGTACCGGGGTCAGGGGTCATCGGGTAATGAATTGTTTTGCACCTCGCGGGCAAACCAAGACGCTCGATCGAGCTTACACGTACGCGTGCGCCTGTGTTTATATATTATTCATACATGCATCCAATCCCTTTCGGTACTTCCCTCCTACCTCGACCCTTTTCGCCATCCAACATCGCTCAAAGACTTGCTGAGATTGACGAATGGAAAGTTTTCCTTCCTTTTTTTTTTTTCTTTTTTTTCACTCCTCATAATCCTTTGACATTTACCAAATAAATCTTTTCATCTCTATCGATATCCTCGGAGAAAATTTATTTTTTCTTTTTATTTTTAATCAATAAAAACGTCGAAACACAAAATAATTTTTATTCCACCTTTTTTTGAGACAAAATTTTTTTTCACAAATGCTCATAGAAATGAAAAAAAAAATGGTGTTCGAAGGAATTTTCGAGTCACTGAACAGGCGTGACCACATTTTTCAAAAATTTTAAATCCCAGCAAAAAAAAGGGAAGATTTTCAACGTGAAAACACTTCCTTCCTGACACAATTCCGATTTTGTCACAACAAAGCTACTTTACATCGAAACGAAACTTTGTTGTTTGGATATTTTGTTGAACGTATTCAAGAAAATAATTGAAGATTTCAAGAATATTTGATTTTCAGTGTTCTCTTGTCTTTTTCCATTTCTGAATTCTAATTTTTATCATTATTATTGATTTTACTATGATTTTTATAAGGAATTATGTCATCAATTCTCGTTCGCATGTTATTTTTAATTTCAAATTGAATTGATTGAATTAATTTTATTATTATATTTATTAAATATTGTAATTTTTTTATAGCAATAAAAATTATAATTCTTCAAACATTTGTTACAAAAATTAAAGATAAATTTAATTTAATTAAAAAAACGTTAATTTGAAACTTTCTCGACGAATT
Organism: Campoplex capitator; assembly: GCA_037576405.1. Classification (NCBI taxonomy): domain Eukaryota; kingdom Metazoa; phylum Arthropoda; class Insecta; order Hymenoptera; family Ichneumonidae; genus Campoplex; species Campoplex capitator. Next base: position 267,144 of record JARBWI010000031.1, on the reverse strand, counting down.
TTCCTCTCGAATTTAATTTCAAAATTTATTCATTTTTCATCATTTTTATTTTTTACAATATTTCAATAATATTCATTATAAAAACAAAAAAAAATGTAATTTAATTGAAAAAGTTAATTTGAGACTTTCCCAAGAAATTTTTCTTTCCATTTAATTTTCAATCCTCCCTTTTTCCTCTCGATTTTAATTTCAAAATGTAACTTAATTTTTATTATTTTTATTTTTCACAATATTTTCATAATATTCATTACAAAAACTGAAAATAAATGAAATTTAATTTAAAAAAACGTTAATTCGCTACTTTCCCGAGAAATTTTTCTCTCAAACAACATTGATCCATCATTAAATAATTAATCATGATGATTAATTAATGAACCAGATGAAAAGTCATTGATCAACAAAATAAAAACCGATGAAACAAACTTGTCAATCGGAAGTAAAAAATTGAATAGTTATTCCGTTTTCAAAGTCAGTTAAAAATGAAAAATCTCCAAGTTGCTTCGACGTCGTGAGAAACTGGGTCAGGGCAGGTTGGAAATTCTCACCGACATGATTCTCTTCCGTCTATATTCATCTTTTTTTACTTATGATTCTGCACTCGAGATATGCGCGCAGTTCTTTACTCGTCGAACATGCCTCTATACATATATACGTTCAAATATATATATATATAGATATGAAGTGCAGCGTCGCTGTATATCGTGTAGGCGCAGCGTCACGACCCCGACAGAATCGTGTTGATTTTGTATGCGCACTCGTTAGCCCCGAATGGCCGCGTGAGCCTCGCGAGAGCGGGAGCCTCTCCGCTCGCACTTGTATGCACTTGGGTGATGCTGCTCGGTCCACCTCGCGAGAATCCACCCCGCCGAAGCCGCTTTGCTCCACGACTTTAAATCGAGACCATTTTTTTTTAGGCTGTCTCAACATTTAGGATTCATGAATCAGGAATGTTTTTGTTTCTTAAAATTCGGACCGGAAGTTCGAGCGAAAAACCAAAATTTTTTTTTCGAAGGTTTTCACTTTTTTATTGCCTTTTCTATTGCTTTGAGATTTGTGAAATGGAATTTCGTAAATCTCAAAGCAATTCAGTTATTTATTCCTTTTTTTTTTTTATTTCTTTCGAGTATTTAAATTTTACATACTTCAAAACTGAAAGCAAATATTATAATTTTTTCCAGGCCGAAAAAAAAAGCATCCATCGAGATATCGAAGGGTCTCAAGTAAAATTTTATTTTGCTAAAGCAAGGAGAAATTCTTCTTGAATAAATCATTTCGAAATTTGGCTCAAGGAGTCCAAACAAAAATTGTCGCGCGACAGATTGAAAATTCAGCGAATTAGAAAGAAATTATAAAATTATTTAAATCCTTCGATGTTCATGAATTTTTGAATTTCCTCATGAAAAATTCGAAATAAAATTCAACAGTGGAATAATCAATAAGGATTTTTATTTGATACACCATAACATGAAAAATAACGTCGATGTGTGTGCCGGGAGTTGGAGAAATAATGAAATATATTTATCTCTTGGAGTGAAAGATGTACACACATCGGTATATATACGAGCTGCAAACGAACCTCACCCGCATGCTAATTCTTTATTGATGAGTGTCATTTGTAACGATCGAATAGGGTTCGTCTGTCTTCGATATACGAGAGCGGCTCGATACATTATTCCTCCTTTTTATTTTGAGGCTTTCGCTCGTTTCTCACTTCTCATCACGAGCATATTATATATCTTCTGTCTTTATCTTTCCAGCCACCGACCTGTTGCGCCAGACGAGTTCAGGTGAAATGAAATTACAAAAAAAAAAGAAAAAAAAAAAAAAAAAAAAAACCTACAGACACGTGTATAAGAAAAATACAAAAATGAAAGCACACTCGAAACGAAGAGCTGGCGAAGGGACGAGCTAATTGTCGCTCGAGGGAACTCATTTTTCCGAATGCTTACCTTTCGAAGGATACATATTTGTTTGTATGTAAAAGTTAACGCGCGCGTACATATACATTGTGACATTGTATGTTAGAGAATAAAAAACACTGTGTAAGGGCGTATACAGTGGTCCGAGAGAAATATGATAAATTTTCAAACGATTTGCCAGCACGTAAGTCTTTCCGAGTGGAACGAAGTAAACGAAATGTTTTTTTTTTTTTTTTTTTTTTTTTTTTTTTTTTTCAAAATCTTATTCAACTGAGATGGAAATGTAAATTTAGTTTTGCGGTACTATTCACAATGAAATGTATTTTGACTTATTGGAATTGAGAGATTTTTATTCTTGAATGGAGACAAGTGAAAAATTGAAGTGTCAGATAATTTTTTTGTTTGTACTTTTTTGTACTTTTGTTCAGTTTTTGTTACAATCATTTTCACTGAACGATCAAAGTTGTAAATAATTTCTATAAATTTTGTTGCACCAAATGACAATTCTTGTAAAATAAAAATAAAATGAAAACAAAAATAAAATAATAACAAAACTAAAATGCAATAAAAATGAAACAACATTAAAATAAAAATAAAAATTCAATAAAAATTATTAAACTCAAAACTAATTTATTCAATAATGTAAAATTAAAATACAGTAAAAATAAAATTGAAAGTAAATTAAAATTAATAAATTCAAAACAAAATTTTTCATGACGTCTCTCCCTTTGGAAGATTTCCCCGTCACGATTCCCCCGAGCTGAGTTCACCGCTCAAAGTGTCAATCGGAGCAATAAGCAGAATAATTCGACGTTGTTATCTTCCCGTTTACAAAAACGATAACAAATCGTAATAATTAGAGTTGTAAAAAGAAAACGTTTGATGGAAAGAGCAAGTTTCAGGTAGATTTTCACGGCGTCTCGAACTAGTATAACAGTGTAAAAAAGAGGGCGAACAAATATTTATCGTATCGAACGGGTACAGTGTGTCTCTATACAGCCCTCGCAATTCATTCCCGATGAGATTTTAATCTCTCGATAAGAATTCTCAGCTCTTTAATATTTATCTATCGCAATTTAAACATTAGATTTTTAGCATGAATTCTGTACACATTGATAGAACGTGGTCTTTACGATCGTTATGATTTTTTTTTTTTTTTTTTTTCGTAATATCTATCATACACTAATATCCCTCATAACATTGTTTTATCCAAGTTTCTTTATCCCACTTCTCTTCGGGGTTGAATGAATTACGATCTTGAGTCGGGTCCGACAATCCAAGAGATCTAATCGATCTGATCGATATATATGTATACATATACATAGACGTAGATACATTTTGGTTTACATATATTTATATATATGTATATATATATATATATATATATATATATATATATATATATGTGGGCAACATACTTCAGGGACGAAATTTCGAGCGCGCATATCTTTTGAAGACATTTGCATCCTTTGAGGACTGTCTTCAATCTATTCTTATATCAATGACATACTTTGGAGACTTTTCTAGTATTTGTATTTTATCTATAATTTCAGGACATTTCACAACTGTTAAAATCCAATAGATGGCGCCACCCTGATGATTTATGGTTCAAGTCGTAAAAGTTCGTTATTGAAAGAGATGTCCTCAATCAATGTGATTCGTTTATTGGGAATGTCTCCCGGAAAACTTCCATAATGATGTCTCAAGAACTTGTTGTGCTATTTACAGTCACAATAAAAAATCGAACTGAAAAAAATGGAGAATAATTGACAAAACAAAAAGCATGTATGGTGGTGATAATTCAATTCCGATCAAATCTGATACATTGCTTTGAAAAAATGAAACTTATTGAGTTTGGAATAAAGATCGCTCACACAATCACATTTGATCACCTATAACTCTGAACGAAATGACTCTAGAGATTCGATTTAGAGGACTTTTTTTTTAGAATACTCGTTTCTCTTCAAAATTAGCGTTTGAATATATTCTGTATATTCAATATAGTCTAGCTTTTATATAATACCACCAGATTGATCCCTCACATACCCTATAGAGTCATGTAATCGTGCAGCACGGGAACGATGACAAATAATGGACACTTCAATGCATTTCGGGTTATTGAGGTTATGAGTTATTCTGAGGTCTTGAAGTACACGCGCGATGAAAAAAACCGTTGTATTTAATATATATTTTAAGGTCTCTATCGTTACATTCGATTGATAGATCGGGTACTCGAATGTCTTTTCCAAGCATATGATCTAGCCATACTCAATAACAGAATGTGTTTTTCTATATCACTGAAAAAATGATTGATTTTTAAACATATCACCGGAAAAATTTTTGAACAATATCCAAATTATAAGTAAATTCGATGGATGTAACATCTGGATCGAGTGATTACCATGTTGCTAGAACATATTTTTTTGCACATCTTCCATCCTGCCGAAAAATTTTGTTCAGGCCTCAACCGTTAGTTCGATAATCCAATCAGTAGCAATATTAAAAACGACTTCATACACCAATTGTGAATATAAATTTTCTATAGTGATGCTCGGACAATTTTTTTATTCATCACGTATTGACGGTAGCGAGGAAAACCCGAACAAACCCAAACAAACCCAAACGAAGGTGTCCTCAAACATCGCACTCCGTAACAAGTTCGCCTAACATGTTCCGTATATGTCCCAAGCGAGTCCGTAGGAAATCATATTGGAAAAGAACTCGTTTACTTAAGAAAATAGCAGTTCACTTTTAAAAGTCTCAAATAAAAATTGATGTCGGGATTTTTGTCGGAAGATGTCTTTACTCTTTAGTCAATGATTCGATTAAATATCTCCCGACGAAAATGTGGTGGTAATGAAAAAAATAATGGTAAAAATAATAACACAGTCAACCAATCTGTCACAGCAACAACCAATCGGTCACAACCAACCGAGTGAAGTATGGCGCAGATGTTGCGAGTGAATATAGTTATGGCGGCATCAGCTGTTGTTCTGTCGATATGGCTGAACGGTAATTTTTTGTTTTTCTAATTATTCTTTAAATATACAAGCAATCGTACCAAATTACGACCCCAAACCCCGTCCGCTAGTAATAGAACCTGTTTCTCAAATTTGGTCAAGTAATTTTTCGCCGTTTCAACAAACATTCTGCTTAAAAAATTCGTGAAAATCAGCTGATCGCGGTTAAAAGCATAACTCCCGGCTTTTTTCAAAGTTGGTAGTCGGGAGTTAATAAATACAATTACAGTGATTACGTACCCGAACGAGCTCGCACTGAACAGGAGCTTCTCTACATCAAATATTGAGATTTTATATTTAGTTTGCTTATTGTTACCTTCTCCGTACGTCAGGTTGATCAAAATTCATAAGGGCTTGAAGTATCCATGTATAATGTGAAAAAATTGTATGAAGTGCATACTTTGAAGCCTTGAACTTTATATATTACTACCAGATTGAGTTCTCGAGTATCCGATTGAGTAAAAGAAACGTGCAGCACGGAAATGATAACGTTAGATGTGCACTTCGGAACGTTTCGGGTTCGTCTGAGTTATGCTGAGGTCTTGAAGTAAACGTGCGATAAAAAAAACCATTGCATCAAAGATATATTTTGAGGTTTCTATCGTTACATTTAATTGATAGATCGAGTACCCGAACATCCTTTTCAGCCGTATGATCTATCTATACTGGAGGGCAGAATATTTTTTGTGCCATTTGAGAAATAATTGATTTTTGAAAATATTTCCGAGAATAATTCTTAATAAAAAGTAAATTATTAGGACATTGGATAAATGTAACACGTGGATCGAGTGATTGCCATTTTGCTAGAACATATTTTTTCGCACATCTTCCATCCTGCCGAAAAATTTTGTTCAGGCCTCAACCGTTAGTTTGATAATCCAATCAGTAACGATATTGAAAACGCTTTCGGTTAACAATTGTGAATACAAATTTTTTATAGTGATGCTCGGACAATTTTTTTATTCATCACGTATTTACGGTAGCGAGGAAACCCGAACAAACCCAAACAAACCCAAACAAACCCAAACGAAGGTGTCCTCAAACAATGCACTCCGTAACAAGTTCGCCTAACATGTTCCGTATATGTCCCAAGCGAGTCCGTAGGAAATCATATTGGAAAAGAACTCCTTTACTTAAGAAAATAGCAGTTCACTTTTAAAAGTCTGAAATAAAAATTGATGTCGGGATTTTTGTCGGAAGATGTCTTTACTCTTTAGTCAGTGATTCGATTAAATATCTCCCCACGAAAATGTGGTGGTAATGAAAAAAATAATGGTAAAAATAATAACACAGTCAACCAATCTGTCACAGCAACAACTAATCGGTCACAACCAACCGAGTGAAGTATGGCGCAGATGTTGCGAGTGAATATAGTTATGGCGGCATCAGCTGTTGTTCTGTCGATATGGCTGAACGTTAATTTTTTGTTTTTCTAATTATTCTTTAAATATACCAGCAATCGTACCAAATTACGACCCCAAACCCCGTCCGCTAGTAATAGAACCTGTTTCTCAAATTTGGTCAAGTAATTTTTCGCCGTTTCAACAAACATTCTGCTTAAAAAATTCGTGAAAATCAGCTGATCGCGGTTGAAAGCATAACTCCCGGCTTTTTTCAGAGTTGGTAGTCGGGAGTTAATAAATACAATTACAGTGATTACGTACCCGAATGAGCTCGCCCTGAACAGGAGCTTCTCTACATCAAATATTGAGATTTTATATTTAGTTTGGTAATTGTTACCTTCTCCGTACGTCCGGTTGATCAAAATTCATAAGGGCTTGAAGTATCCATGTATAATGTGAAAAAATTGTATGAAATGCATACTTTGGAGCCTTGAACTTTATATATTACTACCAGATTGAGTCCGCGAGTATTCGATTGAGTAAAAGAAACGTGCAGCACGGAAATGATCACGTTAGATGTGCACTTCGGAGCGTTTCGGTTTCGTCTGAGTTATGCTGAGGTCTTGAAGTACACGTGCGATAAAAAAAACCATTGCATCAAAGATATATTTTGAGGTCTCCATCGTTACATTTAATTGATAGTTCGAGTACCCGAACATCCTTTTCAGCCGTATGATCTATCTATACTGGAGGACAGAATACTTTTGTGTGATTTGAGAAATAATTGATTTTTGAAAATATTTCCGAGAAGAATTCTCAATAAGAAGTAAGTTATTAGGACATTGGACAAATGTAACATCCGGATCGAGAGATTACCATTTTGCTAGAACGTATTTTTCGCACATCTTCCATCCTGCCGACAAATTTTTTTCAGGCCTCAACCGTTAGTTTGATAATCCAATCAGTAGCGATATTAAAAACGACTTCATTTACCAATTGTGAATATAAATTTTCTATAGTGATGCTCGGACAATTTTTTCATTCATCACGTATTTACGGTAGCTAGGAAAACCCGAACAAACCCAAACAAACCCAAACAAACCCGAACGAACTCAAACGAAGGTGAAGCCTTGAGTTATATATTACTACCAGATTGAGTCCTCGAGTATCCGATTGAGTAAAAGAAACGTGCAGCACGGAAATGATAACGTTAGATGTGCATTTCGGAGCGTTTCGGGTTCGTCTGAGTTATACTGAGGTCTTGAAGTACACGCGCGATAAAAAATACCATTGCATCAAAGATATATTTTGGGGTCTCTATCGTTAGATTTAATTGATAGATCGAGTACCCGAACGTCTTTTTCAGCCGTATGATCTAGAAAATACTGGAGGACAGAATACTTTTGTGTGATTTGAGAAATAATTGATTTTTGAAAATATTTCAGAGAAGAATTCTTAATAAGAAGTAAGTTATTAGGACATTGGACAAATGTAACATCCGGATCGAGAGATTACCATTTTGCTACAACGTATTTTTTGCACAACTTCCATCCTGCCGACAAATTTTTTTTAGGCCTCAACCGTTAATTTGATAATCCAATCAGTAGCGATATTAAAAACGACTTCATTTACCAATTGTGAATATAAATTTTCTATAGTGATGCTCGGACTATTTTTTCATTCATCACGTATTTACGGTAGCTAGGAAAACCCGAACAAACCCAAACAAACCCAAACAAACCCGAACGAACTCAAACGAAGGTGAAGCCTTGAGTTATATATTACTACCAGATTGAGTCCTCGAGTATCCGATTGAGTAAAAGAAACGTGCAGCACGGAAATGATAACATTAGATGTGCACTCCGGAGTGTTTCGGGTTCGTCTGAGTTACGCTGAGGTCTTGAAGTACACGTGCGATAAAAAAAACCATTGCATCAAAGATATATTTTGGGGTCTCTATCGTTAGATTTAATTGATAGATCGAGTACCCGAACATCTTTTTTAGCCGTATGATCTATCTATACTGGAGAGCAAAATATTTTTTTATGCTACTTGGGAAATAATTGATTTTTGAACATATTTCCGAGAATAATTCTTAATAAGAAGTAAGTTATTAAGACATTGGATGAATGTAACATCTGGATCGAGAGATTACCATTTTGCTAGAACATATTTTTTCACACATCTTCCATCGTGCCAAAAATTTTTGTTCAGGCCTCAACCGTTAGTTTGATAATCCAATCAGTAGCGATATTAAAAACGACTTCATTTACCAATTGTGAATATAAATTTTCTATAGTGATGCTCGGGCAATTTTTTCATTCATCACGTATTTACGGTAGCTAGGAAAACCCGAACAAACCCAAACAAACCCAAACAAACCCGAACGAACTCAAACGAAGGTGAAGCCTTGAGTTATATATTACTACCAGATTGAGTCCTCGAGTATCCGATTGAGTAAAAGAAACGTGCAGCACGGAAATGATAACATTAGATGTGCACTCCGGAGTGTTTCGGGTTCGTCTGAGTTACGCTGAGGTCTTGAAGTACACGTGCGATAAAAAAAACCATTGCATCAAAGATATATTTTGGGGTCTCTATCGTTAGATTTAATTGATAGATCGAGTACCCGAACATCTTTTTTAGCCGTATGATCTATCTATACTGGAGAGCAAAATATTTTTTTATGCTACTTGGGAAATAATTGATTTTTGAACATATTTCCGAGAATAATTCTTAATAAGAAGTAAGTTATTAAGACATTGGATGAATGTAACATCTGGATCGAGAGATTACCATTTTGCTAGAACATATTTTTTCACACATCTTCCATCGTACCAAAAATTTTTGTTCAGGCCTCAACCATTAGCTTGATAATCCAATCAGTAGCGATATTAAAAACGACTTCATTTGCCAATTGTGAATATAAGTTTTCTATAGTGATGCTTGGACAATTTTTTTATTCATCACGTATATACGGTAGCTAGGAAAACCCGAACAAACCCAAACGAAGGTAAAGCCTTGAATTATATATTACTACCAGATTGAGTCCTCGAGTATCCGATTGAGTAAAAGAAACGTGCAGCACGGAAATGATAACATTAGATGTGCACTCCGGAGTGTTTCGGGTTCGTCTGAGTTACGCTGAGGTCTTGAAGTACACGTGCGATAAAAAAAAACCACTGCATCAAAGATATATTTTGGGGTCTCTATCGTTAGATTTAATTGATAGATCGAGTACCCGAACATCTTTTTCAGCCGTATGATCTATCTATACTGGAGAACAGAATACTTTTGTGTGATTTGAGAAATAATTGATTTTTGAAAATATTTCCGAGAATAATTCTTAATAAGAAGTAAGTTATAAGGACATTGGACAAATGTAACATCTGTATCGAGAGATTACCATTTTGCTAGAACGTATTTTTCGCACATCTTCCATCCTGCCGACAAATTTTGTTCAGGCCTCAACCGTTAGTTTGATAATCCAATCAGTAGCGATATTAAAATCGTCTTCATTTACCAATTGTGAATATAAATTTTCTATAGTGATGCTCGGAAATTTTTTTTATTCATCACGTATTTACGGTAGCTAGGAAAACCCGAACAAACCCAAACAACCCCGAACGAACCCAAGCGAAGGTGAAGCCTTGAATTATATATTAATTACTACCAGATTGAGTCCTCGAGTATCCTATTGAGTAACTGAAACGTGCAGCACGGAAATGATAACATTAGATGTGCACTCCGGAGAAACACTCCGGAGTGTTTCGGGTTCGTCTGAGTTACGCTGAGGTCTTGAAGTACACGTGCGATAAAAAAAACCATTGCATCAAAGATATATTTTGGGGTCTCTATCGTTACATTCAATTGATAGATCGAGTACCCGAACATCCTTTTCAGCCGTATGATCTATCTATACTGGAGGGCTGAATATTTTTTTGTGCCATTTGAGAAATAATTGATTTTTGAAAAGATTTCCGAGAATAATTCTCAATAAGAAGTAAGTTATTAGGACAGTGGATAAATGTAACATCTGAACAGTCACAAAATTGTGACTGAGTGCATTGATTGAGGACACCCTTGTTTGGCGGCATGAAAGTTATGTGAAAATTATGCTCTAGCAAAACGGTAATCACCAAAATATATATTTAATGCAACGGTTTATTATATCGCACGTGTACTTCAAGACCCCAGGATAACTCAGACGAACTCGAAACGCTTCGGAGTGCACATCGTATGTTATCGTTTCCATGCTGCACGTTTCTTTTACTCAATAGGATACTCGAGGCCTCAATCTGGTTGTAACATATAAAATTTGAGGCTTTAAAATACGCATTTCATACAATTTCTTTGCATTGTACGTGGAAAAGATCCTGAAAAATGACCTCAAACTATGCACTGAATACCTAAGACCATACATTTATACGCATACTTCAAAGACTATGGAAATTGACCGTCGTATATATCTTATTGCACTTTTGCGGACTGTCTCCATTGTATGCCTCACGAGGAAAAGTCTCAAAGTATTCGTTCTATAGTAAAATTGTTATATCTTTTTAATTATTATATATAAAACAATTTCCTTTTAACTACAAATTGTGAAGAACAAAATGAATCTATGTATGGAGAAAAAAATAGGTGTCCCGAAGTATTCAGCCCACATATATATATATATATATATATATATATATATATATATATATATATATATATATATATATACATATATGTATATATGTTTATATATATGTTTATATATATGTATATATTTATATATATGTATATATATATAAATACAGAGCATTATTCGTGCTCTGGAATGGAGAGGAGAGCATTGATCTGTGGGAAATGTTTTCCGTTGCCCCCGGAGCGTCGAAGCAAAAGTATTATATATGCTCTCTGTCCTCTCGTTTCTCGTTCAAACGGTAAAATACATACATACGTATGTATTCAAGTGATGGAGAAGCTGTGCGCGCGGGGGAGGAGCGAGAGGAGGTTAAAGAATAACCAGCAGTGAAATGCTCTCGCGTACTCTATTATACGAACGTACATACGTAATACACAATACATATGTATGTACATATTATTATGTACATTTTGCTTCCTCATAGAGCCAACTCTTTGCACTGACTCGACTAAATATTTCTTGGCATCAAAATAAATCCGGCTTTTTTTCGACGATAAGTTAGCGGAAAATGAATTTTTGTTGCTGGTCTTCTTCGTTGATTCGAATGAAGCTTGATAATTTGTTGGTGATCATCCGAATCATTGGATTTGAATGATTCGTTCGAACTACTGACCTTGCTTTTCTGCTCACGGTTTCATACTGCTGTTGTGAAACATTTTTTCATTGAGGATAACAATTTAATGATTGGAACTAATTTCGTTTCTTTTAAGGGGGCGGTATAGTTGGAACGGTAAAAAAAGGCCTTTTTCCGATTTTTTTTTTTGACCAAACAATAAAATAATTTAAACCAAAAGTTCTTCCGTTTAGAAGATATATATTTAATGTAAACATTGCAATTTTTTCAAAGAAATATATTTTTAAATAAGCCGACAATCATCAATGGCCGAGGACGCTGCAAAAAAAAACAGATTTTCCGGTGATCAGTCTCGTGCTGTAACGGATTATCCGAAACCAAAAAATCAGGAAGGGATCTTTAGTTAATGGTATAATGCTCCGGTTGAACGAAGGGTTTCAAAAAATTTCCATTTTTCACAAAATGGCGGACGTTGAAAGTCAAAAGTGTTGTTTTGACCAAAATTTCACTTACATTTTTGACTATAAAAAAAAAAATTATTGTCCAAAAAAAAAAATCCTTCGTTCACCCGGAGGACAAGTATGTATAGAAAAAGTGATATAAATTTCAATCCGATCGGTAAAACCGTTCTCGAGTTACAGTGATCACCGACTTCGAAAACATGGTTTCGAGAAAAACGAGTTTAAAGTTTTGAATGCGATTTGCATGCAGATAAAATTTTTTTTTTTGTAACTTACATAGAGTCGTCTATTTCTGAACCATATAGTTCGGCTTCCTACGATTTATTACCTGCATCTGAAGCCATTTTCAGCTGTCGCCGAGCTACCCTCGCCTCTCGAGTGTTTTCCAGGGATCGCCGGTTAGCGTTATCGACTCGAATACATGTATTTCGGCGAATAATGGTCCGTTTTATATTCAATTAGTCGGAAAATACTCGTAAGATATTATACTTTTAGAAAATGAAAAAAATAAAAATTGGTTTTTTGAACATTCTAACTATACCCCCCCCCCCCCCCTTTAACTAAAATATCCAATTCGATGTGGACCATGATAATATTTCTGGGATTAGATTAAATGATTCGTGAACGCTGAAACAAACTGTCGATCGACCCAACAAAGCTTTGAGGCAAAAAAAAATTCGATGATTCAACAACAAATGTTTGTTGGTTCAACAAAATGAGCCAACAAATTAGATGTTTGAATCATCGTTGGTGGATCCAACGAATCGGACTCGGTTGATAAAACAAATTTGTTTCCTCGATCTGAAATCTCAACGCTGAAGCTTCGTTGGTCCAGCTCGTAACCTGATTCAATTCTTACAAACGAATTTGTCTTATCTGAAAAGTATAACAAAATTACTCGATTCCTGCGAAAGGAAAAGTAAAATTGTTCTCTCAGAAAAGTTTTCAACGATCGATCGAGTGAAAAAATTAATTTTTTGCTTCATAAACTCTCCTTTTTTTGTTGCCCTGATCTTTTCGATCTGAGTTTCAACTGGTCCATTGAACTTTTCTGCCCCAAAGGCCGATCACGATTTGCGAGTAGCGATAGTCTCGATAACGGAGATCGGTAGATCACTACCGGTGTGGATCGCTGGTGCACCTTTCGATCCACCGGTGCACCGATTGAGCCTGAGGCAATTCGGTGGGGTCGTTCGTAACGTAACGTCTCTCGGTGCATCGTAAAATCTCGTTTATACATTATGTTCATATAATAGAAGCGTAAGGGATGCTTCCTTGTCGTTTTCAAATTTCCATCAAATTGATTTACCGATCGTTTATTTTAATGCGTTCAACTTTAAAAAATCTACTTGAGCAGAGATATTCCGAACCAACAAACAGGATTTCATCATTTATCATCGTTTTATTCATTCCCTAAACTCTCGAAAACCGCATGAAGTTTGAAAATTTATATAAAACTAATCGCAATGAGAGTTAAAATGGCCTCCGAAAAATATTTGTCACGAATCAACAGTTTACCTCAACGACAGATTTGATTGAACCCATGATTGGGATTCAATTGATTCAATTTCGATTGAAAAAAAAAAAAAAATCAAAAAAGTTTGATGGCAAACGACGAATAAATGAATGAGAGTTCGTTCGAGTTAAATTTTGTTGCATCAAATTCGTTTAGTTGCGCAAAAGTTATATGTGAGTCCGGACCTATCGCTTGTTACAGTTTCCACAAATGATTTTTCTCTCATTTCAAAAACATTTCGTTGCCCAATCGACTTAAAAATTTTGGTCCAAAGAAACAGTACTTTTTCTGTAATCAATAAATTTTCGTTTCTTAGCCTACGCTGTAAACAGAAACGAAATGAAATTTGTTGATTCACCAAAACTCCTCTTTACCCATCAACAATCTTTTCGTCTTAGTGAGCAACGATCGAAGTGATTAAATCAACAAAATTTAAGTCAAAATAACGTATTTCATTGAGTTCCTAACGATTCGTTGATCCAACAAACATTTTGTTAAATAAAAAAAAAAAATTTTTCTAAAAAGTATTTTTTCAATGTTCAGGCCTTTCTACATCACATGCACACAGATTTCCATATATACCTGTTTAATACATGGGCGCCGAGTTCGTGGTTGCACTGTGCGAGCGCACGATCGAGGAAGGATCTTCGAGAGTTGTGGACAAGAAGAAAGGGGAAGGGATACGATCGAGACTCGATAACTCGGCGATAAAACAGTGCCGGATGTAACTATCCACTCGACGTGCGACCGGATCGATCGGACCCTTCTCCATCCCCTTCTCTCTCCCTCTCTCCTCCCCCCCCCCCCCTTCACACTTTCTCGTCTATTTGTCTCGTATGGATGCTGAGATATATGCACGTATCTCGCCCGGTGGCCCGTGCCACTTAACGTCTCTCGTTGAAACGATCACGCTTTATATATATATATATATATAGAAACACAAGTATATCCACACATGAATTTCTACGTTTCACTCTATTCACGCAGGCGGTTCGATTCGGAATTTTCTTTTTAAATTTTTAAAAAATTTCATCATTTTATTTATTTTTATATTATAAATCTGAATTTTCTTTTTTTATTATCAATGCACTTGTTATTATTATTATTTGTTTTTGAAATATTTATGAGTTTATGTATTTTTAAATTAAATAAAATTAAAAAAAAAAGAAAAGTTGAATTTTTTTTTTGTTTTATTTCTTTCACCACTTTGAGGGTTTGAGATTAAAGAAAGTTTCAGAAAGATTTGTGTAAACTTTGACGAACGAAGACCACCAATGACGTTCATTTGCTGAAGTTTATTTCGATGCCTGGAAAAAAAAAGTTTCAGATGCATAGAACGAGGCTGGAGACAGATTAATTTTATTTCTTTACTCTCGATGAAAAATTTTGAAAACTTTGAGATTTGTCAATTTCTCATCATTATTTATTGTCAATAATTAGTGGAATTGATCGATGGTTGTTGAACTTTCTCTGTTACGGTTTCGCGAAAGATTCGACGCGATCGTAATGTCGTTGGGCTGGAAAAAATAACAGTAATTTGGATGTGCTTGAGCAAAGAAAAAGAAAAAAAAAAAATCATGTGCTCGCTTCCGAATGGCATTTAAAGGTTCAGAAGGAAACGCACTTTGTACCGGTTATAAGTAACGTCTGTTCGGTGATTACAGCGTTAGCGCTCGCGCTAATAATCACCCTCGTAACTTTGCGGAGGGTCCGTTGATGCGGAAAAGATTTTCTCTCCCTGAATAACACCTCAATGTAATGTCCCTTCAAAGCTATCGTCATTGGGACATTACTGAAAGAATATGGTCGAGAACGGAGCACCGAAAGGGTCATACGCTCCTTTCTTAAGGGTCTGGGAAGCTTTTTCACAAATATTTTATCTGCGCTCGAAGCCTCGATGTATACCGGGCGATACACAAACTCTCAAATATCTCAGAGGATATTAAATTCACACACTTCCGGAATTAAGAATTATCTTCGCTTATTTGAACTCGAAAATGTTTCTTTTGGAAAATCAATCGTCGAGATTAGAACGTATTAAATCTTGGTATCATCATTGATGAAGATTTTTTACGTCTTAATGCAAATGAAAAGATTTCGTTTCTTTTCGATGAGCAAAATAATTATTTTGCTGTCAATCGCTCCTCATCAAAACATACAAATTCGAAATTCATTTTCTGTGAGTCTTGAAGCTTCACTGATAACAAAATTTAATCGACAGAAAAAAATTTAGCCTCTTTCAACCAATGAAATAATTATTTGAATAAACAATGAAATAATTATTATCTAAATGAGTAATAATAGTAAAAAAAATTGACTTCGGTCAATCAAAATATTTTCGACACAGGACAAGATAATTTTTGAGCCCTGAAACATTGGCTAAACCATGAAAAATTTCGTGCAGCCGAACAAATCGATCGAGGCAACAAAGTATAGTTCGAATTAAGAGAGTTCTGCTCAAATCTCAAAATGATAGCAGGTCTTTGAAATTTTAATAGCACCTTCTTGAACATATCCCGCGTGCACCTGCAAAATTTGAACAAGATTGACCATCTACTTTCCGAGATGAAAAATCGTAAAGTTACCTTCAAATTGCATAGAGTCTTATGGCCATTACTGTTTTGACGAGAGAAATTATTCGATATCATGTAGTAAAAAAGATGGTGGCTCACTGCAAATTCGATCAAGTATTAACCTATACATCACAGTGACACGAGAAAAAAATTAACCTGATTCACCACGTGTTTCATGAGATATAACGAATTAACTTATGAAAATTCGTCGAATTCCTTGAGATACGGCTGCACGAGCCTTTGGCACGGCAACTTAAGAGAGCAAAAGAGAGAAGCAGAACGAGAAAAGAGAGAGAGAGAGAGAAAGATAGAAAAATAAGGTTGGCAGCATTGCGGCTAGTTTGCGTATAAGCATAGGGACCCCCGGCGCCCCGCGCGTCTCTCAAAGTAAGAGCAGAACTTCCTAAACTAATTTGCTCATTCATCCTAATGACACCACTTTATCATTTGGCTCCAGAGACTCCATCTTTTTTTTTACGAGACATTAACTTCCAAATTTGCTTTTACGTATAATTAGATTATTAGATTGATAGAAAATTAAAATTTACGAGAAATAAACACAATTCCATTATTGAATTTTCAATTCCATCGAAATTTTCACGATTTGATCGAATAAGTCTTCAATTTAACAAATAAATATTAATAAATTAAATTACATTAATTACCAATAAAAAAATCGTTCAATCCACCATTTTTGAAGCATCAAATTAAAGGGGGTATTTGAGGGGGTCACGAGTTATTGGATCACCCTCTATTCATTAATGCGTTGACATTGAAGTATACGCGTGTAAATAAAAAAATTTTTGTTTTTTTTTTGTTTTAATATATATATATGTATATAACTGTTAAAAATTCCATGGACTCGGACCGTTTGTTCGTATAAGAGGAAGTTTACACTGTGGGTTAATGTTCGTAATTAAGGCTCGGCTGTAAAGCGCATTCACGTGTCCCCCCACATCGACGTCGACTCACGTACGAATGTGTCTGTCCGTGTGTGTGTGTGTGTGTATAAAGAAGATAATTTTTTTCGCCCTTTGCTTTTCTTCCCTTTAATTATTATTGTTATTATTATCATTATAGTAAACCGTGAGTCGCATAAATCAGGCCGTTTAGCCGTGTATAATTTGCTGAACGCGCGCCCCGTATCCTCACTTTTTTATTATCGCTATTCGCTTCGCTCGCTTTGCGCTCGCTCGTCATTTTCCTCTTTGGACTCTCTCCTCCCCTCTCGCCCTTGTACTCGTACACCCTTTCGGTGTAAAATATCTTAAAAAGACATAAATATCCGTAGTTTCTGGAACAGTTTATTCATCTTGACTGCGCTCGCCAATATCCTACGAGGAATTTCAATCCTTCCTTCTTAAATCTTCAACATTATTTGCCTGTTAAGAGGATGGATCAGTCGACGAAACACTCCGCCGCTGCCCACCATGCTTGGCGGTACTGCAGAGCTCGCAAGGAGCTACCACAGACCACCACCAGATGTCGCAGCGCGCGACTTCCATCAGGTTTCAACGCACTAGGCGTGCAGGAGAAACCTGATGCAGTTCAATGAGAATTGAACTCTTCAGCGATAAAAATCACTGGGTACTCGCTTGAAAAAGCGATCATAATCAATAAACAATTTATATATTGTTTATACGAAAAAACGATCGTTTTTTCGTACGTCTCCAGCGATTTTTATCGTTGGGCAGTTCAATGTAAACTGAATTCTCCAACGATAAAAATCACTGGGTTCTCGCTTGAAAAAGCGGTGATAATTAATAAACAATTTATATTGTTTATACGAACGAACGATCGTTCTTTCGTACGTCTCCAACGATTTTTATCGTTGGGCAGTTCTATGAAAACTGAATTCTCCAGCGATAAAAATCACTGGGTTCTCGCTCAAAAAAGCGGTGATAATTAATAAACAATTTATATTGTTTATACGAAAGAACGATCGTTCTTTCGTACGTCTCCAACGATTCTTATCGTTGGGCAGTTCAATGTGAATCGAATTCTCCAGCGATACAAATCACTGGGTTCTCGCTTCAAAAAGCGGTAGAAATCAATAAAAAATTTATATATTTTTTATACGACAGTTCGGTCCTTCTTTACGTGTTTGCTAATATGACGCGCACTGACCGAAAAAAGCAAGCCCGCGATGACTTCGGTACGCGTGCACGTGTGTGTTAGCGTGTGTCAACACGCTCGAATTCGAAAGAAGGGGGGTAGCATGTAAACAACGTATACAATGTATACTGTCGTTGTCATTCTTTCTCGAGACAGAATCGAAATTTATTTAATAAAACACAACACTTTTCACAAATATCCACAACGTAAATGAAACTTCGTTTGTTCTTCCAACAAATATCCCAATGCTGTATGAGGCTGCACGAGCTCCGCATGCCGATTGCCAAACAATTGAAGTAAAAGCTCGTGGCAGCAACATAATCGATAATTAAGAAATTGATGTTTGCACCACGAAGCGGAATTTTGGTGAACTAAAATTTGACGAAGTTGATTATCTTGTTGGTAACTTTTTTGAGAAAAATTTCGAAATGGAAATTTATCGTCAATTCAGCATGGATTTCGATGCAACAAGGCTCAAAATGTTGCTTTCAATGTCGCGCATGGCTTGACAAGCCAAAATTTTGATATGTTTATTATTTTCAGAGTAATCGTATGATTACTCCGATGGTAACAAAAAATCAAAATTATTTTTTGAATTTCGGAAATCCGCTCTGTCAGGCCCTCCGTGCCATGCCACTGTGTACACAGTTCAATTTTTACGGCAATCGGTTGAACGATGTGGACAATATTTGCGTTCGAAAATTCGAAGCCGACTGATCCATCCTCTTAAGCGAAAAAACGATTCACTAAAGTGTCACTAAAGTCTCATCTCTTCCGGAAGGATTCATCATGCTAATTTTTTTTTTATTGCAATTCGTTTTATCGCGATACATTCTAAAACAGAGACTTTATTTTTTCATTATTTTTTATTTACGAGCAATATACAATTATTTTTTTTTTTCAATTTTGAATTTTTTTTTTAAATTTATTGGAGAAAAATGTAAGCTGGTTCAGGAAAATTTGTTTCAAAAGCGATTGGAGGCACGAAATATTCTCCCAAATGTTTTAAACATCCGGAAATTTTTTCGATTTTCTTCATTTTATTAGCAAAAAGTATGTAGCGGTTTACACAAATTTTTCTCAAAAGTGATTGGAGGCACGGAATATGCTGCTGGATGTTTTCCAGCAGGGAAAAGTTTCTCAGAGACAAACAATTCTATTTGATATTAACTGATAATGAAAGACAGACAAAAATTAATTTAGTTTTTTATGTCTCTTCCTCGGATCAATGAAAAAAAAAGATTTTATTGTTTTTTTGAAATTTTTTTTTATATGAAGAAAGACCAGTTCGGTGATGGAAATTGTAGAGACTGAAATGAAATTTTGGTGAAACCTGGAAGTATTTTGTTGAATACGTTCGAAAAAATATTCGACCACGCAACAAAATGATTTGTTGTCTCAACAAAGTTTCGTTTCGGTATAAAGAAACTTCGTTGTCGAAATATATTTTTTCGAACGTATGCAACAAAATATTTTAAGGTTTTAACAAAATTTCGTTTTCAGCGTAGAAAGGCGCTAAAACAAAAATTTTATGATTCACCAAAATTTTTGGTTGGATCAATAGATCGTGGCAAACAAAAGTTTTCTTGATTCAATAATACTTTTGTTCATTCAATGACGTTTCCGTCGTAGTGAAAAATCATTATTCGATCTAACAAATGAAGTGTCTGAATCAACCAAATTTTTGCTTGGGTCAAGGAATTTCATTTTTTGTTTAGATTTGTTTGGGTTTGAATCAACCAATTTTTATTTGGATTTGTTTGGGTTTGAATCAATCAAATTTTTGTTTGGGTTAAGGAATTTTATTTTATTTGGGTTTATTTGGGTTTGAATCTTCCAAATTTTTCGTTCGGGTTAAAGAATTTTATTTAATTTGGGTTTATTTGAGTTCGAATCAACCAAATTTTTGTTTGGGTTAAGGAATCCCATTTCGTTTGGTTTTGTTCGGGTTTAAACGAATCAAATTTTTGTTCGGATCAAGGAACCCCATTTTGTTCTCCACGATTCCTTGGTCCGAAAAAACCTCGTTGAATCGTCGACAAACTTCATTCCAGAATAAATAAATATTTTTTCCCAAGTGTTTAACGTCTTGAGAGATGCATTAGCGCATGATATATGCACAATACGAAGCGATAGTTCGGTGGACTGACATTATTCATTTGTGTTTCTTGGTTCGAACGAGACGATTTATACTGCTGCCAAATTACAGTACCGACCAGCCATAACCCCATGAGGAGGGTTTCGACGACGAACCCCGTTAAGGAGTTCAAGCCCGGAGAGCTCAGGATCGCTGTAAACAGCGCGAGGATAACTTCGCCGTATGGATAATAATGTTGGCAATATTAACAACGATATAACGATTAATATTTAACGTTCCTAGCCTCGTAACAAAACGTCCGCCCCGATTTTTCACCCAAATAAGTCCCATTATCGGCTCGTCATACCGACCTTTACTAAAATAAACCGACGAGCCTTAAAATTTCGTGCGCGACGCTTCGTAGCAAGTTGAAAAAAAGAGAGGCAATAAAAAAAATTAAAAAAAAAAAAAAAAAAAAAAAAAACTCTGCGAACCACGATGAAAGGAGCTCCTTCGAGCGATTATAGAAGCATAAATAAATCGTGCCAAAGTTCGTATTTCAAATTCGCGCCTGGGTGTCGAAGTTTAGAACCCGCAATAACAATAATAATTGCATGGCTTTTCTAAAAAAATCATGCTTTTTTCGACCCCCCCCCTTCCCCCCACTCTTTTTTTTATAACTTCCAAACGACTCTGCTGCTCGAAAGAGTGAACAAAAAAATGTGTCTGCCCTTTCGACATATCCTTCCACCCGAGAATAATCAAAAATTAACAGCTCCGGACCCGCTGCGCTGCTTCTATGCGAAAATGAAATATGCACTTTTCGCAATTTACGAAAGATAAGTATGTGCACCGTGTCAGGAGATTCTCACCCGTAAATTCCTCGAGCATTCCAAGAATCGAAACATATTTAACGTGTGCCACCGCGTGCCGGCTTCACCTTCCTCTCGCCCTCACCTTCTTCCCAAACATATCGGGCCTTCGATCTCGCAGAATCGATACTCGATCTCTCTGCTAGAAATTCGAGAAATTTTTTAACTCCTCGTTTTATCCTCGTTTAACTCCTCGAAATATTCTTCGTATATTCGCTGCAAAAATAATAAGTCATTTCGATATGAAAATAATGCACTCGCGAACGTTCGTTTTATCTGGAAACATCCGCAGTGGTCGATGGAACATTTCTTCAATGTCATTTCTAACAGATTTTCAATGAAATATCAGTCAAAATTGAGGAGAAAAATACTCAAAATATTTTCGAAAATATGAAGAAAAAGAATGGATTTGTTTTTGATTAATGAAAATGCAGAAAAAAAAAAGAAAAAAACTGGTGCAAAGGGGAAAAATTTTCGAAAATTTTTATGGAAATCGAAATTTTCTCAGCGGTGAAGGGAAAACTCTTTACATTTGTGTAATTTTTCCTTCAAATTTCTTATTCATAGCATTTTTTTATTTTCAAAAATCTTTCATTAATTTAATTTTTAAATCGTTTAATAAAATTTGAAAAAACTTTATTTCTGATTATTTGAATGAATTTGGTAGTAAAAATGGTGTTTTTATCGAGATCGGTTCCATGGTTATATGGAAATGCCCCTAAAATCGATGGGGCACCATGAAAAAAAAAAAAAAAAAAAAAAAAAAAAAAAAAACTGGAAAACGATGAAGCAAGAAAGGCGGCACTTATCGGCGTGTACGAGAAGAGCGAAAAACATGGTGAAAGAGAAAGAAACGGAGAAGGAGTGCGCGTATGAAAATGAAAAGATAAAAAAAAAATAAAAAATGATGAAAAAAAATAGCGGAGAGTCGCCGCTTACGAGAGTTACGGGCCGTACACGTCGACCACGAATATTTTGGCAAATTTATGCCCAATAAAAATTAACCAGACCCCGCGAGCGTCTCCACCAAAAGATTCTCTATTTCTTTCTCTCTTATTTATCTCGCTTCGAGGTTTTTCTCTTGCCGGTCTTATGCGAGATCTGCGCATGTGAGTGCGGTTGAACGCGCGACGTTTAACGACAAACGTGGCCTGTCCGTTCGTCTGTCCATTTGCCCCGAGTTCACCCAGAGATGGACATAACCCGCGCATGGAACTCGCTCAGGGTGCATATTCCACCATAACTCCATGGTGACCATATATATCCATGTATATATGTCATCTGTATTCATATGCATATACCAGGCCAGGCCAACAAACGTGATTTACCGCTCAAACATTATTTTTTCCCCTCGTTTTGATGGAACCAACACGTTTTTTTCAAAAACCTTTCATTTATTTTTGTCGCATTTTTAGTTTCTTCGTTCTTCGGGTATAAGTTTCGGTATGATTTGAAACTTGAAAATTAAATCTACGAGTACGAGAGTCTCGTAATGTTAGGATTTATTTCCAAATTATTATTCAATTTCTGATTTTATCTCAGCGGCATTGATTTTCATCAGGCTGCGAGTTATTAAGGAGCTTGGCTACACAGAACAATGTTGTTATGTTAAAAGCATAGGAAAATTTGAAATGATTCAAATTTAATGAAATTTGGTGAGCATATTCTTTTGGATTATATATGAATATAGAAATTTTTTAATATTTTTCTTCTACATAGTTTTCGAGTAATTTAACACTAGAGTTTACATCCGTAAGCATAGGATTCTGATATATATAGGTATACCATTTGCATATTGTAGACTCCAATTATTCGACAACTATGTAGACGAAAAATTTGAAAAAAATTGTGTCATTGCGTTTGATGCTAAAGAATGTTATCACTAAATTTTATTAAATTCTTATCATATTGTCGTATGTAGCCACCCTCTTTAAGAGGATGGATCAGTCCGTATCTCGCCACCGTGAGTGCGAGAGAAATAGCTGCAAATTTCGAAATAGAAATTCTTCGATACAGTTTGACTGATTAGAAAATGGCCCTGTCAGCCCATTTTTGCCATTGCCCTGCGTGGCCTGACAGAGCCGTTTTGTGATCGGTCAAACTGTGCTGGAGAATTTCAATTTCGAAAATTCGAAGTGAGGTTAGGTGACTGATCCATACTCTTAAGAGTCATGGAGCGACGGCATATGCAGCGCCAGGTGCCAAAAAAGCAAACTAAAATTCTATTCTACCGGATTTCGTCGCGAATTTTTTTATTACGCGAATATAAAAAATATCAAAAAATTCGGTTTAATTACCCGGTTCCGGCTGTGCTCCCTTTTCGGAGATCAGATATCTCTTATCAACACAATAAATTAACAAAAATACAAGACGCTTTACTCGCGCCATGACAGCTTTTTCGCCAGTCACAATAATTATTTTATTACAAATTGTACACACATTCGCCACAACTGAAGAGACCAGAGCCGGATTCACGCTACTTCCCTGCACATTACGAAATTTATTTATCGCGATTTCAATAAAAACTCATGGAAAAATCCGGTGGAATACACACGAGGCGTCTGACGTGTGTCAGCGACTATATTTATACTAAATATAGATATATTTTACTGTGAGAGGCGCCACCGTCGATTTTGAGTTGGTCACGTGAGCTCGATGACTTTTAAAAAATGGATGAAAAAAAACAAAGTATTGTTAGGCAAAAGATTATTTTTCGAGTTGCATAATAATCGATTGGAAGTGTTTGGTAGGAGAAAAACTTCTATTCGAACCTTTGCCTCTTTTTGTAAGTGTCTAAATTCGGGTTTCGAGAGTTCACGATTTTCGAAAAATCGTTTAATCATTTCGCGAGTGCCACGTTGTATTCGTTCACAAAAAAATAATCGCTGCTGTCAATGTACAAAAATATTCATCAAATTCTCAGGGTCTAATCGAAATGTTGTAAGAGCGAAAGAATCAGGTAAATTAGAAGCAAGTTTAAATTCACAAATTTTTCTCTTTCAATAATAACTTTTCAGCATTGTCCTCATCGAAAAAGATTTGTAGATTGTATCGACGAAAGATTGCGAACGAATAAAAACTACCATTGGAACATGAATAAATGAATTTTGAAAAACTCTCGAAAGAACCAAAACGTTCAGCACAAATCGGAATCCTCGTCGAATAAAAATTTATATCGAGATAAATTAATTGTTAAATTTTGAACCGATTGACCATCGCCAACAGTAAAATTTCCATGAACATTTTTATTGAAATAAAAATGAACCTACATTTTTTTTTATTGAAATGTATCAAAAGCCAATGACACAATCTTCCAATTATTCGATTCCAAATCTAATACAGAAAACCCAATTCGATTTTGGGCACCTCTAAATAGAATTCAACTAAAATGTAATTGAGCGTGTCCAGATATAATTCGATGGAAAATCGTTGAATTATTTCAGTCTCAATATTTTATTTTTATTTTACAAATGATTTTACAACGATGAATTTATTTTACAATGATTCAATTATAATACAACTCGATTAAATCACTCTAAAATTCTGTTTTGAGCCTACCAGTTGTCCATGCATTGTACCCGAGCGTTTGAATTCGTTTCTTAAAATTTTTTTCTTTTTCTATTGCTTAAAAATGAAATTCGACACGTTGAATTGCTCGTCACCGAACTTCAGTGCAATCGAGTGTTCACCGGTTGCTGCGAAGATGAGATTTTATCTTCAAAAAGTATCGTATAAGATTTGGAAACTCCAGGATCGATGAGAAAAAGTCAATAAAAAATTCGCTCCAATTTCAACGAGTGATAAAAAAATAGTGATGGATCGACTCGCAATAAACAATGCACAATTACTCGACGAATAAATACTCAACCTTCACTTTCTATTAAAAGAAATTTTCAAAATTTACTTTTTACGATCTGTGTCGTAAATATCGAAAAATCTATTTTTTATCGGTCACTAAATTTATTTTACAAACTCAATATGCACTTGCAGCGGTTCGGGGTCGAAGGAAAATTTGTCCCTTCAATATCTATATTTATCTTCACATGTACGCGTCTCTTTTCTCATTTCTCGTTCTACCCGGTTGCATGTGTGCGGGGGGAATATGTCGCCGGTGTAAATCAGTCAACGTCACCGAGGATTAGAGTTTATAACCCGAGGAGAAGGTGTGCAGAAGCGCACGAAGAAATCTCCACTTGGCTGGGAGATGGGGATCAGGCAGTCGGGCCTTTTTTTCATTCTTTCTCCTATTTTTTTTTTTTTTTTCCTTTTTTTTCGCTTTTTTTCATGGCACATGTTATGCTAAACTCTTCGTGCTATTCTCATCGAGACTCTCTTCGGAGTATATTATTAAATAATACGATTTAAAAAAAAAAAGAATATTGGTGAATGTGTGTTGGTAAAATCACATTTATATTTAATTATGGACAGTGCGATCCGGAGCTTGAAATCCATTTTTTGGAAACGTCATAATTTGCATAAAAACGACGAGAAAGACGAATTTATTCAGGCCTGTGCGATCTATCGATCGATCGATAAATCGATTGAATTGATAATTCAATTCAAATTGATAAAGAAATGAAAATAATGGTCGAATATAATCGATTAATCGAAAAATGCAATTGATTGAAAACGTCGATTAATCGATTAATCGATATATCGACTAATTGAAAGTGTCGATTAATGAGTTAATAAAACGATTGAATTGATAGATAAATTGAAATTAATGAAGAAATGAAAATAATCGTTGAGATAATCGATTAATCGAAAAATGCAATAGATCGAAAACGTCGATTAATCGATTAATCGATTAATCGATATATCGACTAATTGAAAGTGTCGATTAATGAGTTAATAAAACGATTGAATTGATAGATCAATTGAAATTAATGAAGAAATGAAAATAATCGTTGAGATGATCGATTAATCGAAAAATACAATCGATTGAAAATGTCGATTGATCGATTAATCGATTAATCGATAGCGTCGATTGATAAATTGATAAAGCAATTGAATCGATAATTAAATACTATATCTATTACGATTGAACTAATCGTTGAACTAATCGATTAATCGAAAGCATCGATTAATCGATTAATCAAGAAAACGGCCAATTGAAAGTCTAGATTGATAGGATTATTGAAAAAACAATTAATTGAAATTTCAATAAATCGATTAATCGATAAAATAATTAGTCGCTCACCTCGATTAAACGATTGATTGTACATTTTATTCCTACTAACATTATCTAATTGAGATTTAATAATAATTTATGAAATGAGAATGGAATATTTTGCGTTACCGAATGTACAACACATGATAATAATAATTTTGATAAATTGCCGATAAACTTATGATTTCATGATATTCTTTAACGAATTCATTGAAAGAATTTTCGTTTTTCCTCATAATCACCGTATTTTGGTAAAAAAGTAAATTTGGGTTCGCAGATCAAATCGTTTGCCAACCAATAACACTAAAAACGACATTTTACTAAAATCTTCAACTATTTCGTTGAAGGTTGTCGATAAAACAATATTTTGTTCAACAAAATATTTTTTTCTTCCAACGAAATTCTGTTGACTGAAAAAAAAAAAATTTTTTTTGTCGATTACCTGCAAAAAAATAAGTTAATAATTCAACAAAAATTTGTTTCCAGTGAACAAAATAAAAATATGGTTTCAACCATTATTTTTCGTTCACCAAAATCGAATTCGATTCGATCAACAAATTTTGTTTCTCAGTCTCCCACTTCCTCTCGTTCAATAACGTTTTATTCCATCTGCTATAAAAATAAAAATAAAAAAAAAAATTCCATTCTAATGTGCTTCCACACATTTTTCAACCGAAAACACTGAATTTCGCTTCTCCATACAAATGTTTCCACAAATTCACAAGAATGTTTAGCTCCCTGGAAAAGCCGCGTGCAACACCTGTCACTGTTTGCACTCCGACCCCCCGAGGCTTCGCGAATGCCATCGTCATTTTGAACCTCCGCAATGCCTTCATATATGAATGGCTATGTGACATACTCCCGGTTTGAAAAAAAAAAAAAAAAAAAAAAATAATAATAATAATAATAAAAATCGATCCGCTTCACCTGCCCACCTGCGAAGGTGGTTCCCATGTATTATCCCTAATAATAGCAGTCAGTGACACCCTTCATGCAACTTATCATTGTGTGCGCATATGTTTACACACAGATATCGAAGCATTACGTGCACTTCAACGAGCTCAAACATTCGCATTGAATAAAATAATAGATACGAGTCGTGACGTATATCTCGTAACAGTCAATTCCTCATTCCCTTTTCATCGATACTGTGTCTGTTCACTTTTCACTCGATTCCAGTGACCGCAGTTTCCTGTCTCAACGTTTTATTTAAGGAGGTTGGCTACACAGAACAATGTTGTTATGTTAAAAGCATAGGAAAATTCGAAATGATTCAAATTTAATGAAATTTGGTGAGCATATTCTTTTGGATTAAATATGAATATACAAATTTTTTAAGATTTTTCTTCTACATAGTTTTCGAGTAATTTAACACTAGAGTTTACATCCGTAAGCATAGGATTCTCATATATATAGGTATATCTTTTGCATATTGTAAATTCCAATTATTCGACAACTATGTAGAGGAAAAATTTGAAAAAATTTGTGTCATTGCATTTGATGCTAAAGAATGTTATCACTAAATTTTATTAAATTCTTATCATATTGTCGCATATAGCCACCCTCCTTAAGACAGAAAAACAAAATTGTTCAATTTTTTTTTTTCATAAATGTGATCCAGCGCTTTTCCGTACAACTGTCCAATCTTTTTATCGAATTTTGAGCAATTTTAAGTGAATTTGATTAATTTTTAGAATTTTCATACTTGAAGTAATAATATTATTTCAAATATTTTATTAAATTTTCGTTTTTGAAATTTTTTTTTTTTTTTTTATTTTTTTTTTCAATAACGTTTCTATCGAATTTTATGCAATTTTTATAGATGATTTTTTTTTTTCAAAATTCTAATGTTTTTCTCAATTTTTCGGGTTTTCAAATTTTTTGTCAAAAATGACAAATTTAAAAAATTTTAATATTCTGATTGATACGATTATCGTTTTGTCGTTTTATTTAAATCGAGAAAAATTCGTGAATCTACGGTTTTTTACGATTTTTTTAAATTTCATACTCAAAATGAATTTTTTTTTTTTTTTTTTTTTTTCAAATTTCAATATCCAAATTAATAATACAATTTTGTCAATTTATTTGGAAAGATACAATTTCCTTAATTTACGTTCCTCGATGAATTCTTACTTTGAGATAAAAAACAGTTATTTTTTAAAGTTCACATATTTCGATCAACAATATTATTATTTCGTAGTTTTCAATGAATGAAATTTTTCAATAAACTTTGAATAAATTTTCGACGATTTTCAATCAATTTTTTCTTCCATCAAAAATGACGAAATTCCATAAATTTACGTTTTTTTTTTTGCTCGCTGTATATTTTTCAATTGTTCGACTTTTGAATATTTGATATTCCGACCAATTTCGATAAAATCTTTTCCTTCGCACCAGGCAATCGAGCTTATGAAATCGTTGTAAAAAATGACGAATTTGACACTTTTAATTTTTCGATTTCAACGTTCTCCAGATTTTAATCGTCCCTGGAGCGAACGAAACAAATATTTTGATAAAAAAAAATCCAAAATAATTATTCGAAAAATCGTTTCTCTCGTAGCCCATTTCAGAAGGAACCGAGTAGCTCGTATGACGAAGTGTCGACAGTGTAGATCGAGACATAACGGAGGTCTTCGAGAAAAGAGAGAAAGAGAAAAAAAATGGTCGATCGATCGATCGATCGTTGGGTAAACGAGAGAAGAGAGTAGTTTCCCCCTCGTCTCTTCCCAACGTAAACTCCTGCCGCGTGTTATTTACTATGTTAATTGGCGCCCACGTCAAACACAAATTTATGCTAAAAGCCGAGATGTTATCGGCGTGGTCCATAGCGGCAGCGGCGTTTCAGGAAGCGTCAGGACGCCTGGTACCACTCGAGGGATATTTTCTTGCACGATTTTATACACACTCAGACTCGCTGACAGCTCTCTCGCTGCTCCTCGTCTTTCGCCTTTCCTCTCCATCTCTTCATGATACTAATATTATGTACGTGTCGGACCGATCTCGATGCTCCCACGAGCTTTAAGCATCCGAACACATCGATACAAAGATCCTTATACTTTTGCCTCCCTCGTGAAAAGGGATCAAAAGTAGTTTAATACTTTTTAGGACTCCTTTTGACAGGACGAGCAGAACGATCATAATTTCATCGGCAACGTTTTCAAAATGTAACTTCTAGCTTGGAACCGACCTGAAGCGTTCTCAGGGAGAATAATTATTCAACAGTTTTCAGTGAAGAAATCACGAGAAACATTTTTTTCAATGGTCCACTGTTTCAGGCGATTCGACAGACTGATATTTAAACAGAATTCTTCAAATTATGTCGGGAACGTTTATTTTCAGGGATAACTGAACTGGGAAGCTGCTTCGAGGGGTTGGGTGAGTTTCGAAAGCTCAAAAAAAAAGCTTGTTTTTACTCATTTTTTTTTCTGTTATACACTACCGTCGGAAAGTTTCCGGAAAAAAGTCGGAAAAAGTTGCCACACTCTTTTTCATGTTATTCGGTCGATAACGTAGATACATCAATTTAATAAACGGCATTTTAAAGGGGAGAAATCCCATTTCATTTTGCTTTTTTTGAAAAATTTTTGCGATTTTTTTTACGACTAGGACGTCATTTTGAAAACTACCATTTTTCGTCTTTTTTTTTTCTTTTTGACAAAGCGACCGCGTTTTCAGTATAGAAATTTTTGTTTTAAATTTCTTTGACCGGATCTTGAAAAGACAAAACTCAAGCTTCAATTTCGTTTTTTATAAAATCCGTTACGATTTTTTTTGAAAAAGTTATCATGTATTTGGCGAAAAAAGACGGAATTTAGAAATTCCTGCGTAACACGAAAACTATCACATTTAGAAAAAAATTTTAGAGGAGTGAAAAGTTGGCTCCGAGATTGTTCTAGTTACTCGATTTTTTCCAGATTTTTTTTCCGAAATTTTTTTTTTCGTTGATTTTAGTCGAACTCCAGGTCTATTAATTTCCGTAATTTAAAAATTATGGGTTTTTTCACCAAAAGTCCAAGTACAAAAAAGTTTTATTTCTTCATTTTAAACATTTTGGAATTTTTTCAAATTTTTATTCTCCGATGATGTTCATCATCATCGTCAACATCGTCGGATAAAAAAATTCGAAAAAAAATAGACATTTGACAAGTATTTTAGGAAATTTGAATTTGAAATTTTTTTGAATATTCAACCATTGGGTCCTCATTTCCCTTGACCCTCGACCCTTTAGAAAAAAGTTGTTTTGCCGTGGTCAGGATAACTCATGACAGATTCATCTGAAATTGAAAAACCGAATATTTTCTATCAGGATATGAGTATAGCTTGTGTCTGAACGAAGGAAAAGGAAAAAAAATGAAATTTGAATTTTCGGCGAAGTTGTGAAGAAAAAGTTCCATTTTTTAGTAAAATTTGCACCAAGTATTGCTATGTAAAATTAGTTGTGATGAAAAAAATGAAAAATTCTTCGTTCAAGCATTAGACAATCTTATCTTGAGGAAGTGTGCAAAATTTGAACAAAATCGATTCATAACTTTTTGAGAAATCATGACAACCGAATTTGAAAATGGAGTTTCGAAAAAAAAAACGCGATTACCGTCCTCTGGCACCTCAAAATTTTTTTGATCAATATTTCACAAAGTATACTTGTCAAATGTGTATTAAAATATGTGAGTAAAAATATGATTTTTTGAGCTTTCCGAACCCACCTAATCCCTCAACTTCTTTACACAATTTTTTCTTTATTTTGGGGTATTTTTTTTTTGACAATATTACAAAACGTCGATAAAAAATTATGGATTTTCGACACATTTTTTTTTTTCTCTTTTTTCAAACGTTTCACATCCGAGGTTCAAAAGTATTGAATTTTTGTTTCAAATATCGAAAAGAACGAAACCGAAATTTTAAACAAAATTCAAACTTTCCTTATTTTACAGAATTCTACTGACACCTTTCGATTATTAAAATGAAAAATCGAATCGAAAAGTTTTTGGAAAGATTTTGAAGTGATCGGATCATTCGATGAATCAGAAAAAATTTTATTAATTATTTCTCATCGAAGTTTCACCATTGTATAAGCTGAAGATTGACGTTCGAAAGATTTTGTGAAAATTTCCACGTTTTTAGACATCTGAGATAATTCGATTGAAGCTCTCGCCAAATTCAATTCCTCACCGAAGTCTTTTCATTTCCAATTGGCATTTGACAGTGAAAAAAAAAAATTTTTTTTAAATGACATTTCCTGATGGAAAGTAAAATTGATGCGTTCAAATTTTCAATTTTTTCCCAGAAAAAAAAAAAATTGAAAAAAAAGAAATTTTTCCCCAGCCCTTCGAGGAGAATTCTCACAGCGTGCGAAATAATTGTCAAAACATAGTCGCGGTGCGAAGAAAGTTTACACACGCTGAGATTCGTTCCGACGATTTTATGATATGGAAGTTCAGGAAAAACCAGACTTTTTCCACCACGTGTTCTCCAGAGACGTACTCGAGGCAGAAAACCGATGGGCTTTACGTGCAATTTCGAGCGAGGACACTCTCCTGCATCCACATAAATATAGGTATGTATATAGGTGTGAAAAAAAGAAACCTGAGGAATGTTCACCATACGGATCGCAGACGCACGCACCCTCCGAGGGAAAGAAACATTCTTATGTCCTCATTTTCTACACGGTACATTTCGTTCTTCTTCTTTTTTTTTTTGTTTTTTTTTTTTTTTTCTCTTCAAAATCCATCACTCGCTGACTCTTTCGTCAGGCTTTCGTTCAGACCCGAAGAGCTAACTCTGATTTACGTTCGAAAAATTTTACTACCCCGGAGCATGTATCAGCGTGCCTACACGTAAATATATGACGAATTTAATTTTTTTTTTTTGAAACATTTTTATCGTTGAATTATCGTTGAGTGATCGTTAAAAAAAATTCATTGATAGCATACCATCGATGTTGCTCCAATTTCAATAAACATTGGCAAGAAAAAATCATTATTTTTTATTATTTCACTTTATTATTATTCTTTATTAAATTTTTTTTTATTTTTTATAAAATAATTATATAATATAATAAGAATAATTTCAAAAAATCTTTTAATGCAGTCGAATAATGAAAAAAAAAGTGTCGAATAAAAATAATGATTTTTTAATAATTAATTATGATTTAATAATTATGTAATTAAATAATAATTGTATAATTATAGAATATAATATTATAATCAATATTATATTATTCGACAGATTTTATGACGAATTTAATTTTTTTTTTTTGAAACATTTTTATCGTTGAATTATCGTTGAGTGATCGTTAAAAAAAATTCATTGATAGCATACCATCGATGTTGCTCCAATTTCAATAAACATTGGCAAGAAAAAATCATTATTTTTTTATTATTTCACTTTATTATTATTCTTTATTGATTTTTTATTTTTTTATTTATAAAATAATTATATAATATAATAAGAATAATTTCAAAAAATGATTTAATAAAGTCGAATAATGAAAAAAAAAGTGTCGAATAAAAATAATGATCTTTTAATAATTAATTACGATTTAATAATTTCGTTATTAAATAATAATTGTATAATTATAGAATATAATATTATAATCAATATTATATTATTCGACAGATGAATGAAATTGGGATTAGAAAAAATATAGTTGCATCGTTTGTGCTCGAACGAAAGTTGGGTCTTGGATTTGAATGCTGAAAAAAGTCGTTTTTTCATGTTTTTTTTTCTTGACTCCAAAACGAAAAAGTTGTTTTGAAAAATGTTGGGAAACTCAAATTTTTCTTTCGGACGCTTCAGATGTAATTGAAATTGAAAAAATTGTTTCTTTTTTCAAGTTTCCAACACATTTGAGAACTTTACAGCCGAATGTTTTTTTTTTTTTCGTAACTTTTATTGCAAAGTTCTCCGATTCGTTTGATTGGTAACGTTGAGAAAAAAATCGATTCATCCAGCAGCTGATTATAAATTATAACAAAAAATTGGAGAATTCGACGATGAAAAAATTCAGCAGATTATTTCGAAAGTTTTTAAATATTTTTCAAAATGGCAACTGAATATATTTTTCCAATTTTTATATAAACTTTACACAAACTCGTAGCTTTTTCATCGAAAAGTTACGAAAATTATGCAACTCGTGTTATCTGGCTTGTTTCGTGATGTCGAAACTTGTGTAAAAAAGCGTACAAAAAGTTTGAAAAAAAAAAAAATAATTTTGTTGCAGCAGTGAAAAAAAAAAAAAAATAGTGAAACTAAACTTTTTTGACTCTTCAATAAAGTTTTCAAATTTCCATCCAATATCACGTATTTAAAAAAAAAAAACAAAAAAAAAAGTATTTGAGCATCGTCGTTTTTTGCTTAAACGTTTTTTTTATAAACGATAAAATTTCAATAATTCGAGTAAAAGAGGCAATAAAAAGAGGGAAGGAACGTGGCGTTTATTTTATTTAATCGAACGTCCGATAACGCGTGCCCGCGATCTCTCGATCGACAAGTCTTTCGGTGTTCGAAGTTGAACGAGAAAAAAATTTTCGTGTCCGAGAGAACAGCCCGAGAGAACAATTCGAACGGTTTCATCAGACACTACCTCGTAAGATCGATGAATTGTGGCTCACTTACAGTGTATACCATTCTACCTACCACGTTCAGTATTTTCTATGGGGATTTCCATCTTTATTCATTCTTCCAACCATTTCTCTCGATCATTGGCATCGTTTTTGTCAAATTAAAAAATCAAAATTTTTTCTAAAATCTCGAAACTTTTTTGTCCCTCGATATTTAAGTTTCTTTCGATCATTGGCATTTTTTTTTGTCGATTAAAAAAAAAAAAAATCTAAAATCTCGAAACTTTTGTGGCCCTCGATATTTGGGTCATTGAAACACTCACTCCGCTTTCATTTTTATTTCTCAAAAGTTCTTCATTGTCTCGTCTAACAAACGACTTATTTTTCTTTTATTCGATCTTGCTGATAAAATCGATATTTTTGAACGTCAAGTGCAGATTCCCGAAGAATTTCAACAACAATTTCTAGTCGTCTATTCAAATCAGAATTTTATCTTTTATTCGAAGTTCATTTTATTGTTTCGTAATTGTTGATTCATTTTTTTTCTGATTTCATAAAATTGCGAATATTTTGGAATTCATAGGTCTAATTATTTATTTCACAAAATTGATAAATTTTCGATATCCATATCAATTCAATTTAATTTCAAATCGATGAATTTTCGAAATTTATCAATTTAATTATTTATTTTATAAAATTGATAAATCGAATTTTTCCCTTTTTTTCGATCTTCCAATAGAATCGATATTTTTGAGCGTCAAGTGCAGTTTTCTAGAGAATTTCACCAACAATTTTGAGTCATCCATTGAAATCAGAATTTCATCCTTTTTTTCACAGGTTTTTCGTTTATCGGTGTTCATAAAATAGTTGATTCTTTTTTTCAAAATCTGATTCATAAAATTGCAAAATTTTCGAAGTTTATTTAATTATTCATTCACTAAAATTGATGAATCGACTTGTTTTTTTTTTTTTTTTTTTTTTTTTTTCGATCTTGCCGATAAAATCAACTTTTTCGAGTGTCTAGTTTTCCTGAAAGTTTTTTCATCGTTTCATAACCATTGATTTATTTTTCTTTATGAAAATGATTCATAAAATTGATAAATTTGTTGGATCATCGGTTGCTCGCTGTTTTTATAAATTTGTAACTCGTTCGTAGTACCTTAAGAAATTTGGCATTTTCTCAAGATTTTTGGCTGCCCTATCAAAAGTGAAACTCCAATCAGAATCGATTTAATTAAAAAAAAAAAAAAAATCAGTTTGAAGAATCGATTATCCGGAAGAATTTGTTGTCGATTTGTTTTTTTTCGTTGTTACAAAGCTCGAGATGGAATGTCTCGTATGGAGGCTGGTTTGAACACGATATAGTTTACGTGTGGGTGAAGACAAGATCTGTATTTTACTTTCTCCGCGTGCGGCTGTGGTCCACACAGCGAGGATGTTCGTTTCGTTTTGTTTTCTGGAATTCGAGGCACGCGAGTATCCACGACTCAATTGATTTTGATATTTGACGATGTTCTCCAGGGTACCGTGACGTCTAAATTAATTTCTAAGAGTGTGAGAAAATCGGAGATTTCGAAAGGAGTTTGTTTGGGTTTCACGAAATGGCAATTTAGAAAAATTCGGCTGCACCTGCTTGTAAAATTTTTCAAAATAATATTCAGCACGAAGTAGCTTGAATTTTTCCAACCGCATTAAAATCTCTCCTATGACGAAGCAAAGGAGAAACAAATCGTTGAAAAAAAGAAAAAAAAAAAAAAAAACAAAACAAAAAAAACGTTATCAAACTACGTCGCTGGTCCTCTCGTGATGAAATCATCTCGTATGATCTCAGCACGTTCTCGGGACGACAGCGAGACGCTGAAAGAGTTCAGCATTCGTTTCCTCGAATAAATGTTCTCTTTCGTCGCGACACGTACGTGTTTCTTAGCGTAAACCTTTAGCTCGGAGCAATAAAGTACCGCGAAGCGAGTGCACCCACCGGCTCTCTAGCACATATATATATCACTCATATAAATATACAATGCTGCTCAAAAGTTCGACTACATCGTTCAAAATTTCTGGCTTCACTGAAAGTTCTGTAGCTCGGTCAAAAGATGAGGTAATCGAATTCAGCGGATGGCATTTTAAAGGAGATGGATTGGGCTTCATTTTCGAGCTTTTGGATATTTTTTATGATTTTTTTTTGGTGCCAGCACGTGCCATTGAATAGAACCGTTTTTGGGCAATTTTTTGGCCTTCGAAAATTGTCTCCACAGCGAGTGGAATTTTTTTTTTCTTCAGTTTGCGCTACGATAACTTTGAACGGGGTATTGATAGCTTTATTTTTGTTTTTGAGAAAGTATCGTACGATTTTTTTTTGCAAAGTTATTTGATTTTTCGTTGAAATCGAACAGCTTCGGGAAATGCGGCTCGATTATTGACTCATTTTTTTGACTCAGCTACAGAACTTTTTCTGTTTTCATGTTTATTTGTTCAGCCATGGCCAAAAGTCTTTGGCAAAATGACGCCTTGGAAGTTCTATCTTTCTTAACGGAATTGACATGTTGAAAAATTCGGTTTTCTCTTCAATTACGAAACAATTTGATAGTCTGAATGTATAGAATATAAAATTTCAAGCAAAACGATAAAAAAAAAAAAAAAAAAAAAAAAACAAACTGAAAATAGAACACAGTGAAAAATACAACATAAATGAATTGAACTCGAAATTGAAATCGGTTCATAATTATGCAACTCCAAATGGTATTCGATTGAAACACATTTTGATAACAGTAACTGCAAATGGAATTGAGCTAAAATGCCATTTACTATCTCCAAATGAAACTCGATTGCTCAAAACCATTCAACTCCGAATCTAATTCATTTAAAACAGAATTTAATGAAGTAACTGTTCATGAAATTCAACTGAAATGCAATTGACTGACTCCAGATGGAACTCGATGGCCTGAAACCATACAACTCTAAATCTAATTCGATTAAAACAGAATTTAATGGAGTAACTGTTCATGAAATTCAACTGAAATGCAATTGACTGACTCCAAATGAAACTCGACGCTTTAAAACTATTCAGCTCCAAATCTCATTCGATAAAAACAGAATTTAATGAAGTAACTGCAAATGAAATTGAACTGAAATGCAATTGACTGACTCCAAAGAAAACTTCATGGCTTAAAACTAAAAAATCTGATTCGATTAAAAAAGAATTTTAGGAAGTACCTACAAATGGAATTGAACTGAAATGCAATTGACTGACTCCGGAGAACACTTTATATTTTAAAACTATTCAACTCCAAATCTAATTCGATTAAAAAAGAATTTTAGAAAGTAGCTACAAATGGAATTGAACTAAAATGCAATTGACTGACTCCAAAGAAAACTTTATGTTTTAAAACTATTCAACTCCAAATCTAATTCGATTAAAAAAGAATTTTAGAAAGTAGCTACAAATGGAATTGAACTAAAATGCAATTGACTGACTCCAAAGAAAACTTTATGTTTTAAAACTATTCAACTCCAAATCTAATTCAATTAAAAAAGAATTTTAGAAAGTAGCTACAAATGGAATTGAACTGAAATGCAATTTACTGACTCCGGAGAACACTTTATGTTTTAAAACTATTCAACTCCAAATCTAATTCGATTAAAAAAGAATTTTAGGAAGCAGCTACAAATGGAATTGAACTGAAATGCAATTGACTGACTCCGGAGAACACTTTATATTTAAAAACTATTCAACTCCAAATCTAATTCAATTAAAAAAGAATTTTAGGAAGTAACTACAAATGGAATTGAACTGAAATGCAATTGACTGACTCCGGAGAACACTTTATGTTTTAAAACTATTCAACTCCAAATCTAATTCAATTAAAAAAGAATTTTAGGAAGTAGCTACAAATGGAATTGAACTGAAATGCAATTGACTGACTCCGGAGAACACTTTATGTTTTAAAACTATTCAACTCCAAATCTAATTCAATTAAAAAAGAATTTTAGGAAGTAGCTACAAATGGAATTGAACTGAAATGCAATTGACTGACTCCGGAGAACACTTTATGTTTCAAAACTATTCAACTCCAAATCTAATTCGATTAAAGAAAAATTTTAGGAAGTAATTACAAATGGAATTGAACTTAAATGCAATTCAATGACTCCAAATGAAACTCGATGGAAAACTGTTAAATCATTTCAGTTTCAATATGACTTGATTGTAATACAACTTGACATTAAAATGACATTAATCCAAGGTGTTCAACTCTTTTGAATGGAACTGTACAACACGCACGATTAGCACGTGCTCCCCTTCAAGCAAATTACGATACGTCGAAGTTTTTCATGCGCCAGCACATTTCTAATCTGTAATATTACAAGAAAAAAAAAGTTAAACAGAAAGGAATGAATCAGGTTGTGAGTGATGGAGCTAAATGAATCACGTCGACGACATTGGAGATGATGATTCTCTAAATTTTCTGTAATTTGATGAATAATTAGCGAAAATCTTGTAAAATCGTTTACAAGACTCGATGAATACATTTTTCAAAATTAATTTCAATAGTTCGAATGACATTTCTTGCAAAATACAATGAAAACTATATTCTGTGGCAGCTCTTTCGAAGTTCTCAACGAGAATGAAAATTACGAAGTTTCATCGTTGCAAAAACACTGAAAACACGAAATTTTCATGAAATTTTAAAATATTTTGTGACACGTATTCAAAAAAAAATTTTTTTTCTTTCCCAGGCAGCAAATTTCGAATATTACAAAAAAGTTTCGTGAGAAAATATTCGATAAAACGTTTTGTTGCGTGAACGAAATATTTAGTTAAACGTATTTAAAAAAATAAATGAAGATTTCAACAAAATTTCGTTTTCAGTAAAACCTAAAATTTTCGGATGAAATATTTTTTTAAATTTCATCACATTTTGACGTAAAATGGAAATGGGACAAAGAAAAATATTTTTTTTTTCGTAGGAATTTCAGAAAAATTATATTTTCAGCACAAAATCTTCTGATTGAATTTTTTTTTTGTTTTCCTTTACGAAAAAGCCTTTTTGAATCAGTTGCAAAAATCACGAAACTTCGAGGTACGAAAGAAGTGAAAAAAAAAATTTTTTTTTTCGTCGTTTGCACACGTGTGGCGCAGGTGAATCCTTCAATGTTTAAAAATACAGATGACGTCTCCCATCCATCGCTCTCCCTTTTCTCAGGGCCATACCTTCGCGAACAAAGTTTGCGCGCACACATGCGCGACTTCTGCTCTCCGTATGTTACAAGAGAGAAGAGAGGAATCGCACCTCGGGGTACGGTGCAATATAATGTTGAAAAGTGTGGGAGACGAGGTGAGAAGGGAAAAACCTCGTAGGGATGAGCTTGGATGAGGCTCATTAATGCAGGTGCATGCTCTTCAACCGAGAACCTCCACATGTGTCACACGTGAGACGGAGTCTGTCGACAGGTATAAGAAATTCACGAGCATGTGACGAGCAGTCGACGAAGATGAGAAAACAAATTTGCAGTACAGAAATTTTACTTTTTTCAACGGTTTTTTTTTTTTGTATACTTTCAGTATACATAAATGTCGTTTTCGTTAACGTCGTTAAAAAAAAAAAAAAAAATCGAATGTCATACACAAAAAAAGTCTTTCAAAAGTATTCGAAAAAAAAAAAAAAAAAAAAATACACAAAAATTTCATTTTTATGGTTTAACATCAACGAATTGGTCGATTCGTTTTCCATTTGTAGTGTTTTTCATTTCCAGGTTTTTTTTTTTTTTTTTTTTTTTTTTTTTTTTTCGTAAATGCTTACTCTCGAAAGACTTTTTTTGTATATGACATTCGAAATGTTGTTTGTAATACCCATAGTGAATATGCAGAAACAATGATTCAAGGGAATAGTCCGGTGTGAAGACAAGAATTTTTAAGTTTTTCATGAATTTTTTTAAACAAGGAAATAAAATGCGATCGTTTTGAAATTTTTACATGTTTTTATTGGTATGTTGAAGTGTACAAAAAAAAATTTTTTTCATTGAATCTGACATTAATTTGTTTATGATTTTTTATGTTAAAGTGAAGTCCTGGAAAAAAAGGTGGGTTGTTTCGGGCAAGCTCGCAGCCTTCCGTAGTCATTTGAAATGAAAAATACAAAGAGATTATTGTTCTGTAGGCTTAATAATAATAAACCAACCTACAAAATACATATTGAAAAGAAAAAAAAAAAAAAAAATTGGTGGACTTGTGAAAAAAAAGGTAAAAAAAAAATCGAATTTCATTTTTGATAAATTGTTGAAAAAAATTAATTTATTGTTAAAAAATTGAATGTCACAAAGGTTGGGTATTTAGCAATGTGTGTCTTGAATAACGAGTAAAATTTTTAGCCAAATCGGTTCAATAGTTTTAAGTCAGTGGTTGCCCAAAATTTCGAAAACGTGGTTTCCAGAAAAACTCGTTTAAAGTTTTGACGACAGATTTTTCATAAAAAAAATTATGATCATCACGAAAATTATGAATTGTCATAATTTTTAGAGGCTTTGAGAGCCTCACGTATGATAATTCAACTGAAAATAATGCTGCGACTCCAAATGAAGCTGTGAATTCGTCATTAGAGACTATTTATTTTCGATTATACTTCAACGAAAGATGATTTCATAATCACTTTTCGAACAAGCAGTGTTTATAGAAAGTAAAAAAAAAAAAGAAAAAAAAAAAATCTAAATCTTCAGCT
The DNA here is from genome assembly GCA_037576405.1 of Campoplex capitator. Lineage (NCBI taxonomy): Eukaryota > Metazoa > Arthropoda > Insecta > Hymenoptera > Ichneumonidae > Campoplex > Campoplex capitator. Next base: position 226,542 of record JARBWI010000031.1, on the reverse strand, counting down.
CAAGAAATGAAAAAGCGTTTCAACCTCCACATTTTATTCGTTGTAATCCAACGTTGCATAATTAACAGTCATCAGGAAAGAACAAACTCTCAGCTAAATCTTGAGACTTACGCCCTTTCGAGTGTTTCCAGTCGAGGTGCATAGAGTTTTAAGAATAAAGCTTGGACTTGTATATCCGTCTTCATCTTTCCTCAAGATGCGGAGGAAAGAAAAAGGAGGGTGGGAGGGAGGGACGGCGCTTATGGTGTGGCTCGATGCGTGCATCGCGTTCTCTCGCGCGATCTCACATTCATGCATCATCAATTTATGCAGAACAATTCAACGACAACGGGGCATTAAGGCTCTCCCCCCCTCCCCCCTCCCCCACCTACCCCTCTCTTCTTCTCTCTCATTTTTTTCTTTCTTTCTATCTTTATCTTCCTCTTTTCTTCGTCTCGAACCCGAGACCAGAGAGTCGTAGAGTTCACCATCGTTCTCGACCAAGTCGCGCGACGATGGTTCAAGGACCTTTTAGATACGGTTTTGAAAAAAAAATCCTTTTTCATCAGAGTCCGGATCAGCGATGATTTTTTTTTTTTTTTTTCTTTCCTTTCTTATATCTCGAACGAATGCAGGAAAAACGTTCACATTGAATCTTAAAAAGGGGATAAAAATCTATGATTTCACGTGGGGTCATTCTCAATTTTGTTTTTGTTCGAATACAGGCCCAGAGAGAGTCGAGAAAAAAAAAAGAATTTTCTTCACTGAATCGCCTTTAAGGAGGGTGGCTACATACGACAATTTGATAAGAATTTAATAAGATTTAGTGATAACATTCTTTAGCATCAAATGCAATGACACAATTTTTTTCAAATTTTTCGTCTACATAGTTGTCGAATAATTGGAGTTCACAATATGCAAAATATATACCTATATATATCAGAATCCTATGCTTATGGATGTAAACTCTAGTGTTAAATTACTCGAAAACTATGTAGAAGAAAAATCTTAAAAAATTTTTATATTCATATTTAATCCAAAAGAATATGCTCACGAAATTTCATTAAATTCTAATCATTTCGAATTTTCCTATGCTTTTAACATGGCAACATTGTTCTGTGTAGCCAACCTCCTTAAATTTTTATTTCTCCAATAACAGTTTTTAAAAAATTTGAAAATTAAAAAAAAAAAAAAATTATTTTCATTTTAATCTTTTGAAAAATAAATAGTTTCAGGCACGATCGAATTCGAAGAAGCCTTCGATTGCGACTCAACGATTTTTTTTTTCTTATTCCCCATTTCCAATAATTCCTGTATCCATCCGATTGAAGAGCTGATAAAAAAAAAAAAAAAAATTTTGTAAGAAACGTTCGTTACGAAAGCCTCAAAAAAATTTCGATCCCAAGGTTATTTCGGAATGATCCGAAAGTCGATAAATCTTGATCGTGAACTAGTTCGACTTTGCGTCGAAGATCCCATACATATTTATTATATCGAGGTGTATACATATGTATACTCGAGAACCGAAACGTTTGTGTTTTGGCTGGTAATTAGCATACGATTGACCCTCTCGGGTGTGGGGTCGAAGAGTTGCTCGAAGGGGAAACGCCTCTTGAGAAACAAAAAATACGTTCGTTCAGGCCTTTTGCGATTGAACCGAAGTTTCCAAACGTTTTTTTTTCTTTCTTTTTTATTTTATTTTATTTTATTTTATTTTTTCAAAATTTCATCATGCAAAATCCATTCCTCGAGTTCTGGGACGTTTTCCATATGCTCCGATAGCTCGATGTTTCGATGAGTAACGAGTCAATAAAATTAATTCTGGGAAAAAATCCGTAATTAGCGTGTACGAATGGTGGCCTCTGGAACAAAAATAATGTGTGAAAAACGTGTGTACACAGCTAGTTTTATTTATCATTGAATATGAATGCTGCCAGCAGCAGCAGCAGCAGCAGTAATAACAGTCGTAAAATATGAATTTTGTGACCAATTTAACCAGCAATATTCGAAGCTTATGAAGAGGTCTTAATCTACTTGACACTCGGTTCGTCACACTCTTGCAATCTATAGATTCATTTCTCTTTCTCTCTTTCCTCAATCGAATGCAAGTGCTCTGAGAAGCTTTGAAGGGTCACCGGGGGCTTTCCCCGAGGAAATTTTCTTCAGGGTGGGTCATGCACCGATGGCTGTTCCTCGTACAACGGCCGTAGCTGGCCAAGATAATACCGCCACCAGCCAATTTCCCATCCCTGTTTCTGGTGGCTATTTGAGAAAAATCGTGCCACCAGCAAACCCTCGATTCAGGCATCAAGTTTTTATGCGTGGGTCAACTAAATTGACGAATTCATGGGTACAATGGTGCACAAAAGTTTTCAAAAGTTCTTCAACTATTACGAGGGCACTGAGATAAATGAATTCGTAAATTCAACAAATTTTTTTGTTGGTTCAACAAATTTTTTTGTTGGTTCAACGAATCGTGGCGAACAAAATGAAATTTGTTGACCCAAACGAAATTTGGTTTATTCGAATACTTAATTTCTCACCACGACAAAAATATCGTTGAATCAACAAATTTAATTTGTTCGCCACAATTTCAAATTTTTTTTCTCAGTGGGACAAGAATGTATTTTATTTTTTGTTTTTTTACTGTTACACATTAAGGAGGTTGGGTACAGGCGATACAATGTTGCCATGCTAAACCATGTTAAAAATATAAAAAATTTCAAAAAGTTGAGAATTTTATAAAATTTGGTGAACATATTTTTTAGTGCCAAATTTGACAATACAAATTTTTTGAGATTTTTCTTCTACACAGTTATCGAGTAATTAAAGACTAAAGTTCACGTGTATAAGCATAGCGTTTCCATATATATAGGTATACACTTCGGGCATAAGAAATCTGCTTTAATGCGTAATTACTCGATAACTGAGTAGAAGAAAATTTTGAAAAAAATTGTGTTTTCGTACTTGATGTTGAAGAACATTATCACCAAATTGTTGATTGATTTCTTAACATTTTGCCTTTTGTACCGAAACTCCTTAATTTACGATAATAGAAAAGTCATCGAGTAAAAAAGAAAGAAAAAAAAAGTTTTGTAGCTCTTGAAAAAAGTTCGATTGTTCACTTTCGATTCATTGATTGGAACGACTCACAAGTTTTTTTATTTAATCAGCGAATAGTTTTTTGGTTGGTAATAATTTATGGGAAGCCATAATAAATATTTTATGGCAGAAAAGTAGCATGAAATTATGGAATTTAGAAAAAGTTGGATAATTAATTTCACGAAATTCAAATGATCGACAAATGGTTCGGTAACGAATGAACAAAAATTAATTAATGAACGAATACTTCGAGAATGAATGAACCAAAATGAATTAATCAACGAATAGGTCGATGATAAATGAACAAAAATTAATTAATCCACAAATAGTTCGGTGACGAATGAACGAAAATTTATTAATCAACGAATAATTCGATAATGAATGAACAAATATTATTTCATCAATGAATGGTTCGATAATAAATGAACAAAAAATTAAATAATCAACGAATACTTCGATAAAAAATGAACAAAAAATAATTAATCAAAGATTGATTCGATAATAAATGAACAAAAAATAATGAATCAACGAACAGTTCGATAATGAATGAACAAAAAATAATTAATTAACGAACTGTTCTATAAAAAATCAATGAAAAATTAATTAATCAAAGAATGATTCGATAATAATTGAAAAAAAAAAATCAATCAACAAATAGTTCGATAATAAATGAACAAAAAATAATTAATCAACGAACTGTTCTATAAAAAATGAACGAAAATTTAATTAATCAAAGAATGATTCGATAATAATTGAAAAAAAAAAAAAAAAAAAAATCAATCACCAAATAGTTCGATAATAAATGAACAAAAAATAAGTAATCAACAAATGATTCGATAATGAATGAAAAAAAAAAAAAAAAATTTTTTTAATTATTCAGCGAATAGTTTCGATTCGAAAGTTTTGAACAGCAGTGTATGCGCCGATGATTAAATGTACCACCAGCAACAAATCGCTGGACACACGTTGCACTTCTACGTGCCACAACAATGGAGAAAAGCACCTTAAGAGTGGTTTAAACACTTTGGAAAGACCGTAGACGAGGACGATGATGACCCTTTCTGGTGTTTCCCCGAGTTTTTCCTGCCGGACTATTCCTCGCCACCAGTCGCTCTCTCTTTATATCCCCTATTTAGAGTTTAGAGCCCTTTTTGGATGAATGAGACCTCACTGGTGGCGTTGCTGGTGACCCCGTGGGTTTTTTCCGTTCACACCTTCTTACTAGTCTTCCCATTCTTCTCTCCGAGCTCTTTTGTACGAATTTACATTTGTGGAATCCCCAGATAAATCGAAGCTTTTATGAGAATCGAAAGAACAAGTGTAGCAACATTAATCAGTCGCGTTTTTCTTCTATTCATTCATCGCTTTAAACAAAAATCTTCTCAATAATTTCGTCAACTTTTTTATAACTGATTGCTCATTAAATAAACTCATTATTCTCCTCGAAATGCTCATTATTAATGCTCGTTAAATCGTTGTCCACACTAAATTATTTTTTGATTTTCTGCATTTTTTTTTAACCCGATAGTTTTACGAAACTATCAACTGATAAATGCAAATTTTCATAATGACACATTTTCACTGGGATTTTTCAAATGATTATCTGTATTTTTCGATCGATTTTGATGCACCACCTCTCATTTTGTTCCTTAAGGGGGTCGGCTACATACAACAATGTTGCCATGTTAAAAGCATAGGAAAATTCGAAATGATTAGAATATAATGAAATTTGGTGAGCATATTCTTTTGGATTAAATATGAATATACAAATTTTTTAAGTTTTTTCTTCTACATAGTTTTCGAGTAATTTAACACTAGAGTTTACATCCATAAGCATAGGATTCTGATATATATAGGTATATATTTTGCATATTGTAAACTCCAATTATTCGACAACTATGTAGACGAAAAATTTGAAAAAATTTGTGTCATTGCATTTGATGCTGAAGAATGTTATCACTAAATTTTATTAAATTCTTATCATATTGTCGTAAGTAGCCACCCTCCTTGAGGAGTTTCGGTACAGGCGATACAATCTTGCCATTCTAAACCATGTTAAAAACACAAAAAAAATCAAAAAGTTAAGAATTTTATAAAATTTGATGAACATATTCTTTAGTGCCAAATTTGACAATACAAATTTTTTCAGAGAAATGAAACTTTTTTGTACTTGGACTTTTGGTCAAAAAACCCATAGTTTTTAAATTACGGAAATTTATAGACCTGGAGTTTGACTGAAATCAATGAAAAAAAAAAAAATTTCGAAAAAAAAATCCGGAAAAAATCGAGTGACTAGAACAATCTCAGAGGCAACTTTTCACTCACCCAAGATATTTTTCTAAATGCGATAGTTTTCGTGTTACGCAGGAATTACTGAATTCCGTCTTTTTTCGCCAAAAACATGATAACTTTTTCAAAAAAAATCGGAACGGATTTTATAAAAAACGAAATTGAAGCTTGAGTTTTGCCTTTTCAAGATCCGGTCGAAGAAATTAAAAAAAAAAATTTCTACTGAAAACGCGGTCGCTCTGTAAAAAGGAAAAAAAAGACGAAAAATTGTCGTTTTCAAAATAACGTCCTAGTCGTAAAAAAAATCGCAAAAATTTTTCAAAAAAAGCAAAATGAAATGGGATTTCTCCCCTTTAAAATGCCGTTTATCAAATTAATTTATTTACGTTCTCGACGGAATAACATGAAAAAGAGTGTGGCAACTTTTTCCGACTTTTGTCCGGAAACTTTCCGACGGTAGTGTAAATAAATAAAATTATTATAAAAAATGTTTGATCATTTAGAAGACTTTTTTTGAATCGCTGAGCAATGAAAAATGTTGAATGAACGAAATTAAAAGTTCCGAATTTGCATGTAAGAAAATTTTTTTCATTGTAAAACATTCCTAAGATTAGATGCTTCCAACGTTTGATATCTAGAAAGCCACGTGTCATTGAGCGAAACAGTTTTATAATCTTGCGTACGTGATGATGCATAAATCACGATTTCCTCGTGGCCTGTTCACAGGGAAAATAAGACCACGTGTGTTCCCTCGTCGTACTCAAAATATGTGCCACAGACGTGGAGAGAAAAGGGATCAGAAGAAGCTGAAAAATTCTCACAGGTTCGTGCCTCTGTCTCGTCTCGACGTCTTCAATTTTCTTAAATCTCACCATATGCTTGACAGCACTCCTGTAATAGACAACATCACCATTCCATCTGCAAGAAAATTTGCACGCCTTGAGAATAACGAGACTTTCGCTTTTGTAAATACTCGACATGGCCAATTTCGCAAGACAGAGCTTTTGACATTTTTACTCAAATATTTTGACCAACGCCGATGACTATTTTTATTCAGAAAAATCACGTGCTGATTTTCAATCGATATTATTGAGCTCAATATTTTCAAATTGAGTGATTTGAAATGAAATTATTTTAGCACTAAGCTTAGATATAATAAAAAAAAGAAATTAAACTTTTTTGTAAACGACTATTTGGTCAATTAAAAAAATTAATTTTTTTTTCATAATCGATTATTTGTTCAATTGAAAAAGAAAAACTTTTCCGTAATGAATTATTTGTTGAATTAAAAAAATGAAACTTTTTCGTATAGAATTATTTAGTCGGTTAAGAAAATGGACATTTTTCATAAAGGATTATTTGTTGAATTGAAAAAATTAAACTATATTACATTTATTTATTTATTGCATTTGAAAAATTGAAACTTTATCGTAGAGGGTTATTTATTCAATTAAAAAAATGAAACTTTTTCGTAAAGTATTAGTCGTTCAATTTCATTTCTGTAAAAAAAATGACACGAACTCATGATTTTTGTTGTTCTCTCACTTATTTCGATTTTTCCAAAAAGTCCAGGTGCCAAAAAACTATTTTTAACAGACAATTTCCCAAAACTCATAGACTATATTTTTTGTCTACCCTTCAAGAATCGTGATTGTAAAATAAAAATTGTTTTTTCGAGGATTGGGACAGTGGAGCACATTCTCAAAGACTATTCCCGAAATCCTGAAAGAAAATAATTGAAAATCAAAGATAATTTGACACCGGATCATGCATCATTTTTCCCCCACTTTCCTGAAAGTGAAAAAATGACAAAAATTTGGAAAAATCAGATTCGAATTCGTCCAGATACAAAAGTAGGCGAAAAGTACCCAAAAATTGAGCAGCCGAATTCCCATAATGCAATCAAATCCTCAGTGAGTCATTATCGTGCATAATAAAATCAAAAATAAAAAATTCTGAAAAAAAAACCGAAAAAAAAAAATTATAATTTTGACACGTTTTTCAGCAAATTGAAAAGAATTTTAGTAATTTCGCCTGAAATTTTGTCCACTTAAGAAATTAGTAAAAAAAACGTAGCTGGAAAGGAAAGACCGAGAGCGTGGCCAAGGTTCGTGGCATACCGGTAGCAGGTGAGTCGTATTTCGAAGCCTTGTCGATGATAACGAACGACAAAATATTACTTTCCTGCTTTATAAAAATATCCGAAGGAATATGAATGTAGTTGGCATAAAAAAAAATGTGTGTGCAGTAACATGCTTGTGTGAAGTTCTTCGTACACTCCGGTGCTACCTGTTGGCTCGACAAATTACCTGCCAGGGTCCTGGATAAAGTCCCTTTGGAGAAATTGTGACCACGCGCCTTTTATTGGGCTTTTCGGAAAAATGCCACATTCACTGCTGGGACTTTCCTATTTATTATATTTATAACGACCCTTCTTGGCTTGGCTGGTACAGAAATTATGCTCACCACAACCCTCCAATGTCGAGCGTCTCGACAAACAATTTAACTATCGTAAGAATTTTTTTATTTTTCGAATGATAAAAAGCGTAATGTTAATGAAATTTTTATCTCTGGAAACTAACAAATTTTACTTGTTAAAAAATTTTGCAATTTTTTTTTTTTTACTCGTTCTTTTACAGACTCTGCTGGGCCTCGAACAGAATTTTCCATTTTTGAGGTTCGTGGCTTTCATTACATTTTTTGCTTTATTTATTTGAATTATCGGTTTTGGAATTTGAATTTTGTATTCGAAAGAGAAAAGGAAATACCAAAAATGTATGGGGATGTTGAAAAAAAAAAAAAAAAATGTTTAAAACAAAAATGAAAGAATACGTATTGACAGGAATAATTTTTCGACTGCAACTTTCGTTGATAATAACTATTGATAATTCGCTCTCCACGAAAATTTGGTTTTTTTGTCACTCAAAACAGGAATTCTACATTTTTTGTTTTTTTTTTTTTTGTCAAAGACAAACCAAAGAGTAACCGAATTCACGAAAAAGCCGATGAACGTTGATGGTGGACGAAGAGATATTTTGAACGTCACACAAACCTCGAAGTTGTTCGTCGATATCAAACTGCTAAATCCCTCAAAAAAAAAAAAATCTTCTTGTTTGAGGGTAAAGAAATGGAAATAGTTTTTGGAAGCGAATATTTAGTTTCATAATGAATAAAGATACATTCACCCACGAAAAAAAAGAAGAAAGATCGAGAAAAAAATGGTCAAACTTATTTCAAATACTGTTGAATGAAATGTGGAAAATTGATTTTTTTGTATTCCATCAGAAATTCAATATTCTGACTGGAAGAAAAATTCAATTTTTTCTGGATTATTTCATTAAATTGGTTCATGGAATTTAGTAAATTAATTAAATTTTAGTTCAATTTAATTTAATTAATTCATAGAATTAATTAAATTTCATTAAAATGCAATTAAAATAATTTCACTCAATTATTTCGTGTTTCATCAGAAATCGAATATTTAGCCAAGAAACAATTCGCTTATTCTAAATTAATTCAATTCAATCCATTCAATTAAATTAAAATTAACTGAATTCATTGAAATGATTTTAAATTTTATTTCCCTAAAATGAAATTTCACTAAAATTAAATCAATTGAAAAAAAAAAAAATAGTTTTATTAATTCTACCAAGTTATTCCATTAATTTAAATATATTATATTATATTACATAAATTAAAATAAGTAATAAACAATAAATAACAAAAAAATGTTTGAATTAAAAAAAAAAATAAATAATAAAAATTAAAGAAAATTCATGAGAAATAGAATATTCGGCTGAAAAAAACAATTCGATTTTCATAAATCGAAATATTTAAATTCCGTCAATAAAGATGATGAACTTTGCTAGGTCGAAAAAAATTGTTTTTTTTTTCTTCGACGTCTCGGCGTTAAACAAGAAGACAGAATTGCAAAATCGGAATTTTTTTATTTAGGTGGCTGACGCAGAGGGCGAATTTCGGGCCGGGTCGAATGAAACGAGGACGTGCATCGATCTCCGGTGAAACGGCGTTAAAGGCCCGTACACCAATGGATCTCGCCGGTAGATGGACCGATGAACGTGAATCCTGAAAAAAACCACGGGGCATCCTCGTGTGCTCGACGACGAGGACGACCGAGAGGTGATAAATCCTGACACCCCCGACGTGTACCCGGCGCCAATTCTCCCGTCACTGATGCCATTCCTGCTGCTGCTGTTGCTGCTCCTCGTTGTCTCGCATTTTATCGATATACGAACACAATCGTATGGGTCGTTTTGTCGAAAATAAACAATCCTTCATCCGAAATATTACTTCTCCCAACACTGAAATAACATTAAAATCCATTTGTAAATACAAAAAGTTGTAAAATCGTTGCTCACGAGTGTTTTTACAAAAAAAAATATTTTTTTTTCCGAAAAACAACAATTTGCACTTTTTTTTCGTCGAGATTTTCGTATTCCATTGATTCGGCGTCCGAAAATTCGGCGTTCATTGGCTTCTGGCATGATTTTCAGTGCTTTTAATCATTCATCACGACGAATGTTATTCGATCAGGCGATTTTACGGAAATATTAGCGAAATTCGGATCCAAAATTTCGGATCAAATTTCGTTGAAACCGAATTCTTCATAATCGGAGTAAAAAAGTCTGTGAAAAAAACGTTTTTAGCCATTTTCAAAAGTTTGAAAATGCTCCGAATGGTTCGTCATCGGATTCCGAAAGATTTGGATTCACAAGGAATGTCCCATAACTGTTTTTTTCGTCGAGATTTTTGTATTCCATTGATTCGGCGTTCATTGGCTTCTGGCATGATTTTCAGTGCTTTTATTCATTCATCACGACGAATGTTATTCGATCAGGCAATTTTACGGAAATATTAGCGAAATTCGGATCCGAAATTTCGGATCAAATTTCGTTGAAACCGAATTCTTCATAATCGGAGTAAAAAAGTCTGTGAAAAAAACGTTTTTAGCCATTTTCAAAAGTTTGGAAACGCTCCGAATGGTTCGTCATCGGATCCCGAAAGATTTAGATTCACAAGGAATGTCCCATATATGGAATAAAAAAAATCGGAGAGGCGTACACGCGGTAGGTATTACGTGTGTACGGACACAAAAATTTGGTAGGAACGTAACTCGCGGTTCGGACATTCGAGCGTGTGTCTCTCTCCCGAATATGCTGGTTAGTGTTAGAGAGCGAGAGAGAGAGAGAGAGAGAGAAAGGGAGAAGGAGGTGAGAAAAAAATATATATTGGTGTCCGAAGTTTGTACACCCGTCGTGACACACGAGCAACGATACATACCGAGCAGAGTGCTGCAACGAGCATTCCATTATAGTTCTCCTCTCTCTCTCTCTCTCTCTCTTTCCACACACATTTCTCGTCTCTAAGTGTACAAATAATTCGAGAAATAAAATTTAACGACTGAAATTTTTATTCGGAGCCTGATTCGTAGTTTAGCCATTTAAAAAAATAATAAAAAAGAGTAAAGCAGAAAGAAAGAAAAAAATTCAATTGTAAGAATCGAACTATGAGAATTGAACTGTAAAAAAATTGATTTATAATAATTGAACTATAATTTTCGGGTTCAAATATAAAAATCACGTTTTGTTCGTTAAAATATTGTTCAATTGAATTTCGAAAAAGAATTCTACTTTATGGGACAATGTTTGACAGAAATAAATGGCAATATTTTCAAAACTCTGGCGATTGATATTGAAAAGTGAAAATTATGGGTACAGACATAAAAACAGGGGACAATCGAGAATTGTTGCAAATATTTACAGTGCAAATTGTAAATTATGGAAAAAAAAAATTTTCTTGCATATTGCTGGAAATTTTATTTGATTTTCAAGAAGGTTCATCGAGGTTCTCCTCGGTTTCTCTTTGCTGTAACAAAAGTGGCAAAATGTTACATTCACGTCACTGAAAACGAAATTTTGTTAAAATATTAAAATATTTCGTTGCAAGTATTGAACAAATTTCTTTTTTCTTCAGGCAACAAAATTTCGAATATTAAAACAAAATTTCTTTATACCGAAACGAGACTGTTGAAACGATAAAATATTTTGTTGAACGTATGCAACCAAATATTTTAAAATTTCAACCAATTTTCGTTTTCAGTGCTCGAATTTACACAATTTCGTTCTTCGATATATACCGAAGGTGCTGTCCAAATTTTAAATCGATCGTGTCTTCACAGTTTTTTTAAAATAAAAAATAAAAATAAATAAAAATAAAAAAATTAAAAAAAAATCTAAAAACGAAAAAAAACACTGAATCGCACGATCATTGGTGAATGACATTTTAACGAATGAAATATTAAGAAAAAAATGTTGAAAACTTGTCAAAAAACTGTCAACCCTCTGGCTCTACTATTGCAATTTCATTATAAATAATTCCTTCATTAAATCATCGAAAAAGATGAGTTTTGGACCGATCGACCTAGCGTACAGGCTTCACTGTCAATATTCGACGAAACATTGTCACGAGAAGTTGGCACCTTGTCTGAAAACAAAAGAAAATGATGCGAAAATTTTTCAACAATTATTTTTTCTCGACCAAATCCGAGTAAATGAGAAAACAATTCACAGAGCACCCAGGAGTCATCGAATCGATTTTTTATTCGAAATAAAAATAAGAAAAAGGTTAATAGAAGGGCATATTCGGTAGAAATATCATTAAAATATATAATTGAAAGCGATCAAAATGCAGAATTTTGACGGTCACGTTGACTTTCAAGGTTTTGGAACTATTTTTTTTTATTTTTTATTTTTTTCGAAATAGAGAGAATACTAATCGTGGTTGAATCAGAGGATCTCGAGGTTCAAGGGTCAAACGATTTGGAGTCGAACTTCTCGTGTCCATTTATTTTTAAACGGTAGAGGCTCATTCTCTTGAATACATATATATAGAGAATCGTATATATAAGACGAAATAAGACCCATCGAGATATTCATCTGTCGAGCGCCACTTTACTGCATTACACTAATATATTGTGTTATTATTCAGGTCGCGAACTCAAGATTCTCGGATTAGCGAGCCAGCGACTTCCTTCTTTGCACTACTTGGCCCTTTCCTCTTTAGGCATCAACGTAAAATAGATGCAGATAGCTTGATCCATTAGAAGAGTAGAATAAGACTCGATTTACGCCCTTTTGTAACTCACAAATCGATACTCTTTGGTCGCTTTCTCTCCTTCGTTTGTCTTTATATATTTTATTAAATTTCTTCTTCTTTGTTTGGACACCGAGGGCCCGAGGGATCGAGGCCTCTGCTTTCAGAGTTCTTCTTTCACTCTTTTATTTCTCCTGTTTTTATATCGACCCACTCCTAAGTACGATCGAGAGATTATTTTCTTACGATCGAAAAACATCGCGATACTTTATTTAACGCAATATATATATATAAATAAAAGTAACGATAAATTTCACGGAAAAATTTCTTTTTTAAATCGATTCAGAGCTTAACGCCAATTTCTATAGTCTTTCGAGACGTAAATTGAAGTACACCGCGATGCCGAACGGTTCGGTAGTCGTTTTGCATTTTTTTTCTCCCTCTGCGCTTCTCTCTCGCTTTTTTTACTCTTTTCGACCACTATCAAATACGCTGTTTTTTACAATGTTTCGGCATCGTTATTATCTCATCTTAAGAGAGGATTACTTATCCAGTAGTTTTTACTTTCCTTTTTTCTTCTTCGTTTTCTCGAGCTTTGCTCTTGTAACAGAGGTCAGAAACTTTACTTCGATCGTGCATCGCGCAAACGTTGCGAGCTGCCTGCCTGCCGAGGGACTTGCTCGACGCTTTTGTCCTCGTTTTATGTTTTTTTAATTTTTTTTTTATTCTTCTTTTCCACTCCCAAAAACTGGCTTATTTTCTGGTGCACGAGATTCCAGTTCTTTCCGTTGCCTGGGGACTCGACAAAATTTTTTCTCCAGTTCCAACCAGGAAGTCAGAGGTCTTTGCATCAAATTTTCTAAAATTTCGGCTTATTCTTTCGAGAAGTTGCGAACATTTCAGTTTTCAGTCATAATTCGGAAGAAGTTAATTCATTATTCAATAAATCCGGAGACTTTTTTCCCTTCAAACGGATTTTCTCGTATTTTCAAAATATTTTACCTTTATTTGATTCAAAATCTAGATCGAGAACATCTCGAAACGGTCAACGAATTCGAAAACTTTTTAAAACCTCCGACAATCCGCTCGCCGTTTCTTCCCAATCGGATTTTTTTATATTTTTTCAAAAGGGGGGGGGGTATAGTTAGAACGTTAAAAAAAGACCTTTTTTTCTATTTTTTTGGCCAAACAATAAAATAATTTACAACAAAAGTTCTTCCGTTTGGAAGATATATATTTAATGTAAACATTGCAATTTTTTCAAAGAAATATATTTCAAAATAAGCCGACAATCATCAATGGCCGAGGACGCTGCAAAAAAAAAACAGATTTTTCGGTGATCAGTCTCGTGCTGCAACGGATTATCTGAAACCAAAAAATCAGGAAGGGATCTTTAGTTAATGGTATAATGCTCCGGTTGAACGAAGGGTTTCAAAAAATTTCCATTTTTCACAAAATGGCGGACGTTGAAAGTCAAAAGTGTTGTTTTGACCAAAATTTCACTTACATTTTTGACTATAAAAAAAAAAGTTATCGTCCAAAAAAAAAATCCTTCGTTCATCCGGAGGACAAGTATGTATAGAAGAAGTGATATAAATTTCAACCCGATCGGTAAAGCCGTTCTCGAGTTACAGTGATCACCGACTTCGAAAACATGGTTTCGAGGAAAACGAGTTTAAAGTTTTGAGTATGATTTGCATGCAGATAAATTTTTTTTTTGTAACTTACATAAAGTCGTCTATTCCTGAGCCATATAGTTCGGCTTCCTGCGATTTATTAGCTGCATCTGAAGCCATTTTCAGCTGTCGCCGAGCTACCCTCGCCTCTAGAGTGTTTTCCAGGGATCGCCGGTTAGCGTTATCGACTCGAATACATGTATTTCGGCGAATAATGGTCCGATTTACATTCAATTGGTCGAAAAATACTCGCAAGATATTATACTTTTAGAAAATTAAAAAAAAAATGGTTTTTTGAAAATTCCAACTAGCGCCCTTAAATTCAGAAATAAAAAAAAAACAATTTTCCCTCCAATCTGACTCCTTGTCATCGAAGCATTTATTTTTTTCCCCATCTACGATAGTTGATTTCTGACCCGATTATCACCGCGCGGCAATCAATGTTCAAACGTTTTCGAGAGTCATAAAAAAATTTTTGGCGGGCAAAGCCAGGATGCCCGAAGGGTTCCACAAGGGGGTTGTTCCAGGTAACGTTGTTCGCGGTCTCGCCTGGACGATCGAGGGAGAGGGGAAAAGGGGGCAGCTCACCTGCTGCGGAACTCGAGGAACGCGGGTGATCGTGTATTGTTATGCCTTCGCGTTGTCAACGAGGAGGGTTGATGGAATTCACGGCTGGGGGCACTCGGATAAGACGCAGGGGAGAATAAAATAGCTGTATACGAGGATATATAAGTACGAAGGTGTGTTGCCATTTTGATGAAACGAAAAGTCGTATGTGAGGTTTCAACGTCCGGTTACTTGGGTCCTTTAGTTATTGAGCAACGAACATGTGTTTATAATTTATGTGTTCGTGTCTCAAGCAGTCCGGAAAAAGGGTGCAAGCGGTGAGGAAGTGGCGACCCGGACGAGTCCCAGGTGACGCTCGACGATCCCGGATGCCCAGGAAAGCCAGCACGAGACACAAATGTGACTCCTTTATTTACGAATATATACACCTAATGTGGCTGTATGCTGCTCCCAATTTAAAGTCCTCTACAGGTGGTCAACGATTCGACATTATTGGCTCAATTGAAATTATACTTAAGGAGGGTGGTGACCAAAGTTAAAATTTAGAGAATTCGATCAAATTTGGTGATAATGTTCTTCAACATCAAGTACGAAACCACAATTTTTTTCAAAATTTTCTTCTACTTAGTTATCGAGTAATTATGCATTAAGGGAGTTCATCCGGTACCGAGCAAGTCAAAACCCAAAACTGTCACGACTAGCGTAGTCGGCTCAGTATGTTTAGTGTGTTTAACCTCCCAAGTTTAACCTCCTTCTTCGAGACAAATTAATTTATTCCGAACCTCATAAGTATCGAATGGATTTTGTGAAGTGGTAAAAAGATTTTTTAGATATTTTTTAAGCATTTATAAGAGATTCGTACGAAACTGTTTGTCAATGCTTGCGAATTTCATGTTTACAGACGGGAAAACCACAGAAACGCATAAGGAACCGTGTTAAATTGGGAAAATATGTTTTTATTAATTTCTCTCAAACAAAGTATTCCAAGGACCTGAAATTTTGACAGGTGATCTAGTTGATATTGATAACTGTATTCAAATTTTTTAATCAATATCTGTTTGTTAATTCGATTACCAGATGAACTCCCTTCAAGCAGATTTCTTATGCCAGAAGTGTATACCTATATATATGGAAACGCTATGCTTATACACGTGAGCTTTAGTCTTCAATTACTCGATAACTGTGTAAAAGAAAAATCTGAAAAAATTTGTATTGTCAAATTTGGCACTAAACGAATATGTTCACCAAATTTTATAAAATTCTGAACTTTTTGAAATTTTTTATGTTCCTTGAAACTCCTTGACTTTTGGGAATGTCGATCCTGACACAATATCATTAAGGCCTTTTCTTCTTTTGTTTCAACAATACTTTAAAGTCATGAGAACAATATTCAACAGGTTCTATGCTCAAAATACTATAATATACATACACATGTATTATATATACACGAGCTTAAAAAACTTCAATCGCGTTTTCGGTGAAATAACTTTTTTCAAACTGAGTGGAAACGCTGCTCGAAAATCGTTCGATGACTCGCTTTGAAATTATGATTGTATCTTCGAAGTCACATTATCTAAAGAAGTCCATTTTATAAGCCCATCTTTTTCTTTTATAAACAATTTACTGAAAATTTTTTTGCCGAAAAAATGAAATTTTTTTAAAAATTATACCATTTTCGCAAAAATTAATTTAAAAAAAAACCCTATGTACTTCTCCAGCCAAAGACATGTAGATTGAGATGATATTAATATTTTTTTTCTGAATCCTAAACTTTCGAATTTACACGTCCGCCCATATGGAGACGTCGAAAAAAGGCATTCTCGACGACTGGCTCAGTCGCCACCATTTTGTATCAAAAATGCAATAACAATTTTTTTTTTTTTACATACTACAATTAGTGTTTTATAAACCCGATTGTGTTTTACATTTTTGGAATGAAATTGCTCGATTATTTCGATTGTTTGTTAAGCATCTTTCAAAAATTCCTGTCGTTGAATCGACAAATGTTTGCGATCTTTGCTTGTGGTACATTTTTTCAAAAAAAAAAAAAAAAAAAAAAGTGAATTCCGGAGAAAATGATTGATGGAAAAATCGCTAATTGTTTGGCACAAATGATTATCGAAATTAAAATGATTTTAATGTTTCTCGAATCCACTGAATTTTTGTACATTATTTTTTTTTGCAAATTTTTTCGAAATTTCAAATCGATAAAATGCCGAGAAGTTTAGAGCTCTTGAATCAACGAAAATCGTATTCGAGGCGGGCACGAGCCTTCGACAATGAAATTCATGAGAACGCAGGCTACCAGAGTCCAACTTCCTGGATACTTTTATGATGAAATTTTGGTGTCAATGTATTATTAGACGAGAGGGGGCATAAAACATATTCGAAATTTGAAACTCCGGGGACGAGGACGACGCACCAGCCGTAAGTAGGAAGGAAGTGAGGTCACCGGACCTTGGCCTACAGTTCTCGATGTCACGAAGTACTAGTGTGCGCGGAAGAAGGAGGAGAAGCTCAGCAGGTGCCACCACTTTGGACTGCGTGCCTCGGGTTCGCGATCATCGATACCGCTAATATGTGCTCGAGAACCGTACGAAAGGTAGCAGGAGAACCTGCTGCTTTTTAAAGAACCGTGCAGCCAATTTTTTTTTTTTTTTTTTTTTTCCTTTTTTTTTACATTATTCGGACACTCGCTCCATTAACAAGGTTTTTTGTACAAATTAATAAAAATAAAAAATGAAAATAAAAAATAAAAATAAAAATAAAAAAAAAATAAATAAAAAAAAAAATAAAAAATAAAACATAAAAAATAAAAAATAAAAAATAAAAAATAAAAATGATCATGTTTCGTTGATTTCTATAATTGTGTATAATTAATTAAGAAGCTCTCGACAGACTGAGTGACTCAAATTTATTTTTTATACTTTGCTTCATAAAGATCGATATATTAATCGATGAAGGAGTGATGAACGATTGTTGGAATCATTCGTGTCGAATGAAAATTTAATTTCACAATTTTGATAAAAGATTAAGAGTTTTATAAATGGATTTTTGATTTTAAAAAACGGATGATTGATTTAAATTTTTAATTATACGAAAAATTACGATGAAAATTAGATTTTTTTTTCTCGTAATTCCAGATTGATATATCGGAAAGTTTTGCCTTCAAACTCATTTCTAGATTCATACAAATTTGGCTTTTTCTCACGTAACGTCAACCGTACAAAAAAAAATGGTTAAATTCATTGTTAACTTTGCGTGGGAATAATACAATTGATCGTTTAAGGGAACCCAAGTAGTCGGGTGTCAGAGACAAACAAAAATATTAACAGTTTATTCCACCGCGATAGTCTGTGATCATTTTCAGCCAGTTAACAAACTAAAATGATCGAGTTCAAGTGTCCTGTCAAAAGTATCAGAAAAAGATTTGTTCTCCGGTTACCAAACTTAGCAAATCTCGAAATCGAATTATTCAACAACAAAAATTTTTTGTAAATTTTTTGTAAATTTGAAAAATAAAAAATAAAAAACAATAATTTTTTCAAAATTTAACAACAAATCTATCGTCGAGCAAAAAATCTCTCGCATTAGAACCGAACTTTCCTTTCTCTTTCCCTTTCTCTCTCTCTCTCTCTCTCTCTCTCTCACCTGACTCGAAGAAAAGGTAAGAAAGAGGCAGGAATGGAAGTGAGGAGGCGTAACGCGGTTAAGACATTGACGATACAATCTGCCGCGTGTGTGCTCGCTCGTGCGGCGTCAAGCAAGTGCAACTGGGCAAAAGATGGGAGAGGTGATGGTGCACACACTTTATGTGTACTCGTCTCTTGTCTATATGTATATTTTATGTACTTTAAACCTATATATACGACATTATATCGTGTGTGTTTGCACACATCCACTTAAAAGTAATCAAAAGAGCCCGACGCTTCTCACTCGAAATGTTAAATCATGTTACTTACGCCCTATTATCTGTCAACGTATGATGAAGAGCTAAGAATGCTTCAGAGATTTTTGTTTTTTTTTTTCCCATGACTCTTTTCAACCAGAATCAAGACTCGTTTGCACACTCGTGAGTCAACACTCTTTGCACAGAATTCTCCAAAAAATACTAATCTACGATTTAACGACTTTTTTTTTGCTCACTGAATTACGAGAAAATTATTAATTCGCCGTTTGATTAATACTCCGTTAAAAATTTTGACATTTTTCTTCTTATTTCGAGTGAATATGGATCTTTTAGCTGAATTTTCGTATCAAAGGCACTCGGAATAGTTGAAAAAAAAATTTTACCACGATGATTCGAAATTTGATGGATTTTTTTGGAAGAATGTCAAAACTATTCATCGTCATATTTGAATGACAGATTTTGAATAAATAAATTAGAGAGAAAAAAAAAAAAAACAAATTTGAAGGATCGTTTTTGGGTCGATGTCGTGAGGATTTCGAAAAACCTGTTTTCGTCTTTCAAAAAACTTCATATTCATTGAGAAAAAGTGATTTTTTCATGAATCTCATGAAACACTGTAACAGTTCGAAGTTGGTTTTAAAGTCTTCGAGTTCAACTGCTCGCCTGCTTCAAATCGGTCATCTATTTCACGATGCAACAACTTCATGATTTTGTGAAGCTTAAATTATGGAAAAATTGTTGTTTTTTTTTTTTTTTTACTTTTTCATGTAATTCATGAGATTTTCGTACTCGAGTCAATATCACGATTCAATGGATCAAAAAAAATCTTAAAAATAGCTCTTTTTCGAACTGGTTGAGAGTTCTGCGTATGAACCAATAAAAATAGATAACAAAATAACGAGTTGAAAAATCCATTGCCACGTACGAAGCTTGGAAATGAAAATAAACTATTTTACATCGAAGAGAAGAGTAAAAAATTTCGTTTTTCTCAACCAAAGTAGTTTTTAAATGCTGAAACAAGTTATTGGTCGAAACAACAATAAAACTTTGATGCAGCTGAACAAACTCGTTTTAATGCTACAAAATATCATCGAAATAAAACGAATCATTTACTCATCCGAACGTTAACCGTTTAGTCAACTAGGATCGTTGAGATTCGAACGAACATTTGTCGAAGCATATAACTGCGAAAAAAATGTTTTGAAAAAACATAAAAACTCCCGACTAAAAATAGTAGTAAACTTTAAAAAGTCTGAAATAATAAAAAATAGATGTCGGGATTTTCGTCGGGAGATGTCTCTGATCGAATCATTGAATAAGAAGTAAAGACGCATCTCCCGACGAAAATCCCGACATCTATTTTTTATTATTTCAGACTTTTTAAAGTTTACTACTATTTTTAGTCGGGAGTTTTTATGTTTTTTCAAAATATTTTTTTATTTAACACTTTTTTGAAGTTGATAATTTTTAAATTAATTATTATAAATATAATTAATAATAAATATAATTAAATAATAATAAAAAAAAATAACAACACAATCAACCAATCTGTCACAGCAACAACCAATCGGTCACGACCAACCGAGTGAAGTATGGCGCAGATGTTGCGAGTGAATATAGTTATGGCGGTATCACCCATTGTTGTGTCGATATGGTTGAACGGTGATTTTCTGTTTTTCTAATTAATCTTCAAATATACAAGCAATCGTACCAAATTACGACTCCAAACCACGTCCACCGGTAATAGAATCTGTTTCTCCAATTTGGTCAAGTAATTTTTGGCCGTTTCAACAAACATTCTGCTTAAAAAAATCGTGAAAATCAGCTGATCACGGTCAAACGCATAACTCCCGGCTTTTTCCCGAGTGGGCAGTCGGGAGTTAAAAATATATGCGTAAGCAAATGAATAATATCGCAGTTGTTCGAACAAAGTCCATTGCAGGCTTCGATCGATTGGGTTGATTCATCGATGAGAAATAATCATAATTAGGTTGAATAAAATAAATAATTTGTAATTCAACAAAAAAAAAATGGTCGAATCTACCAGATTTTCGTTCAACAAATTGAATTTAGTTGAAATAAATTGTTTTTTTTTTCTTTTTTTTCAGCATCGACAAATTGGCGCGAAATAACCCATACCCCTGAATATATATGTATATACAGAATTAATGTAGCTTCTGCTCTTGCTTCTTCGCCGCTGATGTTAGACACGCGAGAAGAGTGCGTGCCGGTAGTCGCGCGTGCCTCGACTCCCGGATGAGGATTCTCCCGTCGCTCTCGCTCTCTCTCTCTCTCTCTCTCTCTCTCGTTTTTGCTCGTTTTCCTATCGAAACGTGAAAGCTTTCTCGTCGTGTTAACCGAGTCAGGAATGAGGGAATAAAGTAGCGAACACACCGAGTTACATCATTTTCCTCAGGCTTCTTCTTTATAGATCGTTCCGCTAACTTTGTTCTCTTTCATCTCTTGCCTCTATCTTGATCTGTCGTGTCACTCGCAAACCACCGTAAAAAAAAAAAAAAAAAAAAAAAAAAAAATGGCGCGCTAGTCATTCGTTCGTTAAATTAAATCCCACTAATCGCTTCCGTGATGCATTTAATTAATGAATTTAAACGCTATTTTTCATTATATGCATAATTGGCAAAAATTTATTAATACCGCAAGAGACTGCGAAATTGAAAAATTCAAATTAAAAAAAAAAAAATCGAAGAGTATCAAACAGAACTTTTTCACATCAGCAATTTGATATTCCAAAGATCGTTAAAATACGAGTGACACTTCCGGAAAATCATATTCGAAGGAGTTTCGGTATAGGCGATACAATGTTGCTATGCTAAACCATGTTAAGGAGGCTGGCTGCATGCGACAGTGTGATAAGAATTTAATCAAATTCAGTGATAACATTCTTTAGCATGAAATGCAATGACACAAATTTTTTTCAAATTTTTCGTCTACATAGTTGTCGAATAATTGGAGTTTACAATATGCAAAATATATACACTACCGTCGGAAAGTTTCCGGACAAAAGTCGGAAAAAGTTGCCACACTCTTTTTCGTGTTACTCCGTCGATAACGTAGATAAATTAATTTAATAAACGGCATTTTAAAGGGGAGAAATCCCATTTCATTTTGCTTTTTTTGAAAAATTTTTGCGATTTTTTTTACGACTAGGACGTCATTTTGAAAATGACCATTTTTCGTATTTTTTTTTTCCTTTTTACAGAGCGACCGCGTTTTCAGTAGAAATTTTTTTTTCTAATTTCTTTGACCGGATCTTGAAAAAGCAAAACTCAAGCTTCAATTTCGTTTTTTATAAAATCCGTTACGATTTTTTTTGAAAAAGTTATCATGTTTTTGGCGAAAAAAGACGGAATTCAGTAATTCCTGCGTAACACGAAAACTATCACATTTAGAAAAAAATCTTTGAGGAGTGAAAAGTTGCCTCTATGATTGTTCTAGTCACTCGATTTTTTCCAGATTTTTTTTCCGAAATTTTTTTTTTTTTCGTTGATTTTAGTCGAACTTCAGGTCTATCAATTTCCGTAATTTAAAAACCATGGGTTTTTTCACCAAAAGTCTAAGTACAAAAAAGTTTTATTTCTTCGTTTTAAACATTTTGGAATTTTTTCAGATTTTTTTTCTCCGCTGATGTTCATCATCATCGTCAACATCGTCGGATAAAAAAATTCAAAAAAAAATCTGAAAAAATTCCAAAACGTTTAAAATGAAGAAATAAAACTTTTTCGTACTCGGACTTTTGGTGAAAAAACCCATAGTTTTTAAATTACGGAAATTGATAGACCTGGAGTTCGACTAAAATCAATGAAAAAAAAAAATTTTCGTAAAAAAAATCTGAAAAAAATCGAGTGACTAGAACAATCTCAGAGGCAACTTTTTACTCCTTTAAGATTTTTTTCTAAATGTGATAGTTTTCGTGTTACGCAGGAATTACTGAATTTCGTCTTTTTTCGCCAAAAACATGATAACTTTTCCAAAAAAAATCGTAACGGATTTTATAAAAAACGAAATTGAAGCTTGAGTTTTGCTTTTTCAAGATCCGGTCAAAGAAATTAGAAAAAAAAATTTCTACTGAAAACGCGGTCGCTCTGTAAAAAGGAAAAAAAAAGACGAAAAATGGTCATTTTCAAAATGACGTCCTAGTCGTAAAAAAAATCGCAAAATTTTTTCAAAAAAAGCAAAATGAAATGGGATTTCTCCCCTTTAAAATGCCGTTTATTAAATTAATTCATCTACGTTATCGACGGAGTAACACGAAAAAGAGTGTGGCAACTTTTTCCGACTTTTGTCCGGAAACTTTCCGACGGTAGTGTACCTATATATATATATATATCAGAATCCTATGCTTACGGATGTAAACTCTAGTGTTAAATTACTCGAAAACTATGTAGAAGAAAAATCTTAAAAAATTTTTATATTCATATTTAATCCAAAAGAATATGCTCACCAAATTTCATTAAATTTTAATCATTTCGAATTTTCCTATGCTTATAACATGGCAACATTGTTGTGTGTAGCGAATCTCCTTAAAAACATAAAAAATTTCAAAAAGTTGAGAATTTTATAAAATTTGGTGAACATATTCGTTTAGTGACAAATTTGACGATACAAATTTTTTCAGATTTTTCTTCTACACAGTTATCGAGTAATTGAAGACTAAAGTTCACGTGTAT
The DNA here is from genome assembly GCA_037576405.1 of Campoplex capitator. Classification (NCBI taxonomy): domain Eukaryota; kingdom Metazoa; phylum Arthropoda; class Insecta; order Hymenoptera; family Ichneumonidae; genus Campoplex; species Campoplex capitator. Next base: position 203,218 of record JARBWI010000031.1, on the reverse strand, counting down.
AAGCATAGCGTTTCCATATATATAGGTATACATTTCGGGCATAAGAAATGTGCTTTAATGCCTAATTACTCGATAACTGAGTAGAAGAAAATTTTGAAAAAATTTGTGTTTTCGTACTTGATGTTGAAGAACATTATCACCAATTTGTTGATTAATTTCTTAACATTTTCCCTTCTGTACCGAAACTCTTTAATTGGAAAATAATTAAAAATGTGAAGGTCAAACCGAAATTGTACTCAATTCCCAGTCATTTTTCAACTGGAAACGAATTTACAATGAATAAACCCAAAAAAAAATGGCACGCGAGCTTTAGAAAAGTTGAGACAAGTACATTTTCGAAGTCTTCGAAAAAAATGATCCAATTAATTAATTTAATCACCCAAAAAATGTTTAAGCTCGCAAAAAAATTAAATATTAACAATTCAATCAGCTCAAAAAATTGAATTCGAACTTTACAAAAAGTTAATGAATAAACAGAGGATCTACCGAACGTGGGCCAAGTGCACGGAGCTTGTGAATATATTTGTAATAGCCCCAAGAATTGGTGAACCATTGAGTTGATAGAAATTTGACATCGTATGTTGAGCTCATGTGCTTTTTTTTTTTGCTTTTTAAATTTTCTCCACCACAAAAATACATGAGAAAACATTTCTTTTACATTATTTTTGTACCATTCTGTCAGAAAGTGGAAAAAAAAAAAAAAAACACTTGTTAACATGCCCATATATTTTCTTTACGTACAATTTACTCGAAAGTTCGCATGCATAGGTTACTGCACGAGAGCCCACGACAAAAACCGTGTCTCATAGCAATACGGCCAAAACTATATAAAATCGTTAGATTATATGATTTAGAACCCGACTAGGTGGGTAGTAACGGTCAAAAGTGTAGCAACTGCGTGGAAGGCCATTTCTGCTGTGCCAAAATAAAAAATTGACAGTCGGTGTTATGGCAATACGTCTCATTTGGATAGCATAAATAAGTATTATAATTTCACGACAAAAAAAAAATCGTTTTCAGAAATATTGCGCGTATGCAAGAAATGCTGATTTATCTTGTTAGCAATTGCCGATAAGAGTGGAGCGGTATCTAGGTTTATTTTTGGAGCTTCTGTAATTAGATCCCCTTCGCCATCGTACACTGAGAAAAATGAATTCGTTAATTCAACAAATTTTTCGTTGGTTCAACAAATTTTTTTGTTGGTTCAACAAATTTTTTTGTTGGTTCAACGAATCGTGGCGAACAAAATGAAATTTGTTAATTCAAACGAAATTTGGTTCATTGAAATATATAATTTTTCACCACGACAAAAATATCGTTGAATCAACAAAAGTTTTGTTGAATCAACAAATTTAATTTGTTCGCCACAATTTCACATTTTTTTTCTCAGTGTATAATTTTTTTTCACATTTATTCCTTATTTTTCTCCAATTTCAATGCCGCTGGAAATTCAATCGTTTTGAAAATTGATCCGTAGTAGCATTTACTCCTAAGACGTTCAAAAGTTCATCTTTTAAAAAAACAATGCAACGTTCATCAACAAAAAAATGTCATTTAGACAATATTTTTTCACACATTATTTACACATTGAAAAAGTAAGGCTCAAAAATAAGGCTTCCCTCTGGTAGTATAGCTGAAGAAAAGTAGACCATGAATGTTCAACCATAATTTTATCGATAAGGGCCTGGAAAATACTGTTTTCGAACTGTAGAAAATTTCCTGCATGGACGGTTTTACACTCTTAGTTCGAACTATTATTCCAATTCAATCACGAATCATCAAAGCCTAGTGTGTCTAGTCAAGCTTCGTTTATCGAATTCCATCAGAAAATATTTCGAGAATGTCCATTTTCTTACTTTTTTTGATCGAAAACGGACAGCAGATGCCAAGCATCGTATATTTTCACGGCTACATTATCGCTATATTGAAATAATTCATATGTTTACGTTTGAATTTCAAGCTATCCTGGCACCTGGAGCTCTATCTAGCATGGATTTGATAGCACTGCAAACTAATTCGTCCGCTATAACGTCTTCATGTTTTTACAGGCGGGGTGAAAGTAGACGTAGCAAATTTGCTACAATGGCAACTAAAGGGTTAAAAAAACGATACACCGTTCATCACAAAAAAATGTAATTAAGACAATATTTTTTCATAATATATTAACACATTGAAAAAGTAACGCCAAAAATGTTGATTTATAACTGAAGCAACGACTGATTGACTTCGACGATCGCTGGAGCTGCATTCTGTTCACGGGTATTGAAGAAACTCTAATAGGGCTTCATTTCGTTTTCTTCGTCCGGCTAATTATTTGCGACGCAGCGATTCATGAAACAGATCTATAAACAAACAAAAAATGTACATTTTTTGAAACACTTGACATTTGAATATTGAGCTTACGGTAGAGTTTCACTAAAGCGGCATGGAATTATAGCAAACCATACTGACCCCAAATTTTCCGTTATTTCCAGTGTCACAGGGAGTACCTGGCGCTGCGCCAGCAAAGAATTCGCAAGTTCGACGCCCGTTCTCCTTGCCCGCGTCACAACCCAGACTCTCGCAAAAGATTGTCTGAAAATCGAAGAATCTTTAACCGGTTAATTGGTAACTTGTTTCAGTTTTCGTGCCGAAGCTGTCGCAAGTACGCTTTCGAGTGAGAATAAGCGCGTCTAAGAAAATTTGAAAAAAAAAAAAAAAAAAAAATCGTCGTGGATATTGATCAGAACGAGTGACTTGGATTTCGTTAGTTTTTTCAATTTGTTTTAGTTTGATACTGAATTTTTATATTAGTGGAACTTGTACCTTAGCGAAACCACAGGCTTTTCTGTAGTTCCGAGCTTGACACTGTTGATCCACATTTGATATTTTGCCAGCTGCTAGTAATGGCAAACTTGAGCCTTGCAGGGTCGGTCGTGTATACAAACACGTGAGTTCTTGCGCTCTGAAAGATAAAAACAATAGCATATAGAACGACAAAGTTTTCTAGTACATCATTTTTCTACTATCAGCCGATAACAAACGAAAGTATTTTTCCATGAAGAGACAAGCACCTCAAAGCTTCTCTGAATTCCTTCAAAGAACATGGCGAGAAAAACCCTGATTGATCCGTGCCCATGTCCACAGGAGACATAATGAAACCTTCCTCTCCCGTGCAATGATGGTCATGTGATTCACCATCATGGTTCACACCGAATCTATCAATCAAAACGTGTGTCGAAGGAAATTGTTGAAAAATGATTTTTTACGATCTCTGATAAAATATTACGCCAAATTGAAAAAATATTTGATTGAATTCGAAAAATGAATGGACGATATAAAATTCACGGACTAAGAAAATCATAAAATGATAGAAAGTCAATTGTCGTCTTAAATGTGACAGACAAAATATTATTACAAAAATTTTAAGGATTTCAGTATATTTTGTTGAGAGTCCATTGAAATTGTTAAAATGACAAAGATTTTGTTGAGAATACGAAAAATTTTTGTTCCCCATACGGAAGAAATCATTCGGGCTTTCCAACAAATTTTTGTCTTCTTAGTGCAGCGCCAAAGCTTCCAAATGGTTCGAAATAACAAAAATTATGCAACCATTTCATTCCTGATTTGACTTTATTTGATGGACTTACGCGTGTGCCACTTCGTGCCTCGCGGTGTGAATACCGCTGAATGCATGATTGTCGATCATCACAACGACCGCGCCTTGTTGTTTCCACGTTGTAGGATTCGAGCAAAGGGATCCAACTTCCGAGGTCCCTGAAAATTATCAAATTCGTCGTAATGTAATGCACTTGTGAAACTTCAAATTTGGGAAATTCAACAAAATACGCGTTTCCTTACCCACCGTAGAGTCGGACGGTTTCAGTCTGTAAATTTTCCAAAACAATTTTTCGTAAGTAATATTTCATGCAAAATGTTTTCTCATCAAGGTTGACCCGTAGCAGCAGACAGTCAGAAGACAGCCAATCGTTTCAAATGAATATAAATAAAAGGCAACAAAATTCAAAACATGGATTGAAAAAAAAAAAAAAAAATTCTATTAAATAAAAAATCCAAAATAATGATGATCCATCAATAATTGATCAAGATAATATTTTGATTGAATTTATTTCTAATTCATCTAAAATTACTAGAAATCAAAAAAAAATCCTTAATTATTTTATTCTTACTACTACTATATTCCAATACTACTGTATCGCATTTGCAAAAGAGGGCCAAGAAAAACTGTTGGAAACCCGATCGGTACAGGTGGCTATATTTTAACGAAGTTTCGGTTGTTTTAGCGTTGTCGCATCGACGTAACCAGAGCGGTAGTAGCCGAAGACACCGACGCTTCACTTGATTATTCAACTGAATCGAAGACTTTTATTCCAAAAGTTTGGTAAATTTCTTTTTTTTACGTCCCAAAATGATTCTTACCATTCTCTGAACACATTTAAGAATTTTCAACGATTTTTAATTTTTAAAATTTTTTATAAATTCACGGAGAGACTTTTATACGATAAATTACTATGTTTTTATAGTAACGTCGGACCATATCGGTATTATGAGGATAATCGATGCTGAAAATGCCAAAAACTACAAAAATTTGGGGAATATTGCACCACGCCATTTCGAAAACCGTCACTGGCCAAATTTTGATTGAAAACATACGAAATAATACTATTATTCTGTGAGAGTTTAAGAAGGAACATAGTAATTGTTCGTTTGTGCCACACGAAAATAGATCAAGTTTCATATTTCGCTTTGAACAAGTCGTAATCATTACTTATTCCCTCACCGAATTTTACTTTCTAACATAGCAAAATTCACGTGAACACGAATAAATCTGACGTGTTGCAGTTATGAACATTGAAATTTACTAGTGGCACAAAGTAAAATTTTGAGCAGTCGCTTTGTTTATGTTTGTGCTCGCAAACTGATGCCCGTCATCAGTCTTGCTACGAAAATTGTCGAGAGCACGCGGTATATATTTCGAGTAGCGTTTCAAGGCAATCTCAAAGGTGAGTTTCTTATTTCATTATTAATTGTTAAGGTTAAACAATACATGTAGAGTATACAAAATTCCTCAGTCCAAATTTTTTTGGATGTGAAATTATTGGGGATACAATGGAATAATGAAGAATGACCATACTATCTTTGTCTCTGTTAAAAAATGACTTTCTTCAAAGCCTTAAGAAGCGAATTTGGACCCAAGATCTACACGTCCTTTGAGAAATGGAAAAAAAAATTGTCGGAATCCAATGTACGACTTGGACAACAACTACCATGCTGACAGGAAGTTCTATTCCCCAGACACTTCATGACTTCATCTTCATCTCATAGCAATATAAAAAATTATTCCAAAAAATTAAAACTATTAAGAACTCAAAGTCGGCTTGTAAAAAAATTAATGTACATTGAAGATGGCAGTGGAAGTTTTGTATTCTTTTGGAATTAATAAATACAAAAATTCGAATATGTATGTATGTGTAATTAAAATTATTCATCGCTTCTGTGATATAGCAGAACTGCGAGTTGTATATATAATCAAATGCGAGATTCACGCATATAAAAATTTCGTAAGAACGCGCAGTGAAAAATGAAAGTGTCACATAGTAAAAGTCGGTAGCTGCACCTATTAAAATTTAGGATAGGCACGTAGCAAGTAACGTGTAGATACGATACATAGTTTGATTTAAGAATGTAAAAGAGCTAAATTTTGCAAGCCCTGCATAGTAAAATTTGACACACCTGCTCTGGGCATCGAAATTACTATGTGATCTTGTGAAATGTGATATAATGCCGATATAGTCCAGCGTTGCTACAAAACATAGTAAATATTTCTACAAATTTATGTCAAATATTAGCGTAAAAGTCTCTCCGTGAATTCCTATAATCTTTATTAAATCGCAAAAATGACAAATCCTTTTTAGAATTTTAGAATATTCTCCGATATTTTGTCACTATTTTTATTATTTATTTTTTCAAAATAATTTCTTATGAAATCAGGAAAATTGAATATTCATGGCAGAAATGTATGGTTGGAGCGAGGTTTCTACAATCCGTGAGTTAAATTTCTGAATTTTATCAGTTTTTCGTTACTATGACAGGGTGATTTGTTTCCGAAATTTGCAGACGTTTCCCTGTACCCTTCAACGGTTGAATTTAAAAAATATCAAATTTATCTCTAACAATCAGATTTGTCACGGCTTATCTGAACGGAAGGAGTTTACTCTGATGGTCAGAAGAGAAAGAAGAATTTTGTCGTACGTACTTGGTCATCGCAACAACAAGGTCGTATTTAGAGAATGGAATTTGGTCCCTCACTTGGTAATAGAAACGTTTCGCCGGTTCAATAGTAGAAAATATTTCAATGGTTCCATCCTTTTTTGCGACGTTCGCGAAGTACGGTGTCGCTTCTGGTGACTGAAAATTAAAAACGTCCAGGTGTATTTAGAAGACATTTATCAAATTAAGTCTCGTTTGATTCGCAAGACGAAAATAGAGTTGTTATGTATTTACATTTCGATAACTATACATTTTGAAACTCACCGGTGCTATAACAATTCCGGCGATGTGAAATTGAATGGTTGGATTTCGAAGATTACGATAGGGAAGTTCGACGCTGTTCCAGAAGGCTAAAACATATTCCATTAAACTTACCAATTCCTTCCGCTTTCCTAACAGTCTAACCAAGTCCCTGAAACGTTTCGTCTTCATTGTACAGAATAATTCGAGCAAATATTTGTTTCTACCATTATTACACTTACCGCACACCGGGATAAGTTCTACTGAAATAAGTTGAATCAAGGTGTATCAATAGTTTCAAATAAAGAGTACCGTCGAAACCGCTCTATACGTCACGCTTCGTGTTACGATGAACTGATGAGGCATTGATCTGCATCCTCCCCAGTAGCTCACGTTCTGTAAAAGACAGTAATAGCAGACAAAAAGCATCTTGACAGAATATTACTTATTGTAATTTTCTGAAAAGTTCCAAATGTTTTTGACGATCAGAAACGAACAGTGGTATATATCTAAGAAAGGGAAACTCTATTTCTTCTTTCTTCACCCTTCCAAGAATTCACATGCAAGCCTGTTGCCCACAGTTACTATTTTTTAATGCACGAGGGCCAAGGGAAGCTATGGGAAAACCGGCCAGTACGGGAGGCTCCACTTTTACTGAGTTTCAGCTGATTAAAGCCATTAGACAATCATATAAAATACCACGCGATAATCCATCGATGCGATGGGCAATAATAAAAAAATAATAAAAAAAAAAATAATAATAATGATAACAAGAGGCTGTCTTTAAGAGGATGGATCAGTCGACGAAACACTCCGCCGCTGCCCACCATGCTTGGCGGTACTGCAGAGCTCGCAAGGAGCTACCACAGACCACCACCAGATGTCGCAGCGCGCGACTTCCATCAGGTTTCAACGCACTAGGCGTGCAGGAGAAACCTGATGCAGTTCAATGAGAATTGAACTCTTCAGCGATAAAAATCACTGGGTACTCGCTTGAAAAAGCGATCATAATCAATAAACAATTTATATATTGTTTATACGAAAAAACGATCGTTTTTTCGTACGTCTCCAGCGATTTTTATCGTTGGGCAGTTCAATGTAAACTGAATTCTCCAACGATAAAAATCACTGGGTTCTCGCTTGAAAAAGCGGTGATAATTAATAAACAATTTATATTGTTTATACGAACGAACGATCGTTCTTTCGTACGTCTCCAACGATTTTTATCGTTGGGCAGTTCTATGAAAACTGAATTCTCCAGCGATAAAAATCACTGGGTTCTCGCTCAAAAAAGCGGTGATAATTAATAAACAATTTATATTGTTTATACGAAAGAACGATCGTTCTTTCGTACGTCTCCAACGATTCTTATCGTTGGGCAGTTCAATGTGAATCGAATTCTCCAGCGATACAAATCACTGGGTTCTCGCTTCAAAAAGCGGTAGAAATCAATAAAAAATTTATATATTTTTTATACGACAGTTCGGTCCTTCTTTACGTGTTTGCTAATATGACGCGCACTGACCGAAAAAAGCAAGCCCGCGATGACTTCGGTACGCGTGCACGTGTGTGTTAGCGTGTGTCAACACGCTCGAATTCGAAAGAAGGGGGGTAGCATGTAAACAACGTATACAATGTATACTGTCGTTGTCATTCTTTCTCGAGACAGAATCGAAATTTATTTAATAAAACACAACACTTTTCACAAATATCCACAACGTAAATGAAACTTCGTTTGTTCTTCCAACAAATATCCCAATGCTGTATGAGGCTGCACGAGCTCCGCATGCCGATTGCCAAACAATTGAAGTAAAAGCTCGTGGCAGCAACATAATCGATAATTAAGAAATTGATGTTTGCACCACGAAGCGGAATTTTGGTGAACTAAAATTTGACGAAGTTGATTATCTTGTTGGTAACTTTTTTGAGAAAAATTTCGAAATGGAAATTTATCGTCAATTCAGCATGGATTTCGATGCAACAAGGCTCAAAATGTTGCTTTCAATGTCGCGCATGGCTTGACAAGCCAAAATTTTGATATGTTTATTATTTTCAGAGTAATCGTATGATTACTCCGATGGTAACAAAAAATCAAAATTATTTTTTGAATTTCGGAAATCCGCTCTGTCAGGCCCTCCGTGCCATGCCACTGTGTACACAGTTCAATTTTTACGGCAATCGGTTGAACGATGTGGACAATATTTGCGTTCGAAAATTCGAAGCCGACTGATCCATCCTCTTAAATAGCAAATAAGTATTACTTGTCAGTGACTTTATCATCGACGCATTTAAAATAAACTGACCTTCTCGAGGCTTTTTCGACGCTTCACCGTCTTTGATCTTCATGATAACGTGATTTGTAAGGTGCTGACTCTGAGAAAGATGTTCATCGGCAGATCCGTTGGTTGAACGTCGTTTTCTCAAATGCTCCTGAATAACGCTGTCTGGCAAAGATCTGATAACCAGGTTTGCATCGTGCCTTTTTGATCTGACGACACCGTTCTGTTGAATTTTTTTATGTATCACGGTATGAAAGATCAAATGGAATTCTGGATGATTTGGAAACAGATTAATTGAAATCTAACGTAACTGTAAATTTGCACTTACAACTGTGAGTCGATTGTGATGGTTTTTGTTGATTACCAGCGAAGCCAAATGCTTAGGATCTTCCAGCAATTTACCAACCAACGGCATTATCTACCCGAAAGAAGATTCATCAACGAAAATCACTTTTGTCGTCGTTCTTTTCATCCATTTTATTCCAAATTATTAAACAAACTCACCTGCCAATTCACAAAGTATTGGACTCCACCAGTTTGACTGAGATCCTTCATTACAAGGTATAAGGGTGTGTTGGATGTGGCCAAGATCGAATTTCCAGGGTAAAGCAGTAGATCAATGCTTTCATCCATAGTGTAAACTGTCACGGGTGTCGCATCATGGAGATCTCTTTTATCTAATTGATGGAGGAAGTCTTTTCCCAAAAACTCGTACTCTGTAATCATTCGGCACATTATTTTGAAACTAAGGGCCATTCAATTTGCGAGTATTTTTTCAAAATTGTCCAGGCAAATATAAAGATTCTTTCTAAACAAATGACATGTGATGATCACCAATATTTACCAGTTTCGGGGTCCATTTGCAAGTGGTTTAAAATGGGATCATCAGCCATGGCGACCTGCAAATACAATGGAATGAAAAATTCGCACTTTCGTTTGTTTCGTTCGAAATAAGAAACGGAAGAAAAATGATCCGTTATGCAGATTTTTTTCCAGCCGCCAACATCATGACCAGTTTCTCTACCTTCCCATAGCAGAAAACAGGCTCGTGCAAGATGACCAGGCAAAAAATTATAATGCCCTTCGCGTACATGATTTTCAATTCTTGAAAAACAAATTCAACATCGAAGCTCGCTGTCGCAAAGTGATCGCTGAACTGAACGAGATTTGATCAAAATTCCGTCCTAATAAACCAGTCCCAAGCGCGGTGAAAACACGTTCGTTTCGTTTGGTTGATCTTCTATATAAATAATCGTAATTGCGTTGTTAAACGACAAAACCAAAATAGGTGATTTTCTGAAATTACCTATTTTAAATGAATAAATGACTTCACGCGAAAAAAATCTGCATTTTTCAAAAATCAGAATTGAAGCTAGAGATTTTTTCTCTGAGGTTTCCTGGTTAAAAAGTAACTCTGTATATCTGTGTGTATTCATTCGACATACGATTCTATACTTCTATCAACTTAATTAATGGTTCACCAATTCTTTGGACTTTTACAAAATATTCATAAGCTCAGTGTTTTTGACCACGTATAGTTCAATAGATCCTCTATTTATTTAGCAACTTTCCGTAAAGCTGAAATTTTACTTTTCGCGAAGATTGAATGATTAATATTTAATTTTTTTAGACGTGCTTGAACATTTTTGGGACAGCACGCTCGCGCGCTGTTCTATTGGGTTCAGTTGTTCACTTCTTGTGAAGCATAGTAAATTTCTCGTTGTTCCTTACCCAAATAACAGTAAAAATTTCAGCGATATTGTTAGCCCCAACCGATTGAATTATTGAAACGAAATTCTGACTCGCGTACTTTATTCGACCCCCGATGATTCTTCCCGATCCCGAACCGAACACGAATTTACGACGCGACCGCCGATATTTTCGTCTGGCAACAACAATAACTGATGCAACACGACTAATGCAATACGACGCGAGCGTTACCGACCAAGTTTCGAAAAATGTAGATAAATTTGCGTACGTGACTTTTCATAATTTCTTTATAATTTATGACTGAAAAATTGTTTGATAGCGTAAACACTTAAAAAATTAGAAAAAAAATCGTTGAATCGAAAGAAAATACCCACGATGCAAAATTTAATGAAAAATTAAGTTAATTCACATAAATAAAAATACGTGCCACTGCACATGTGCAGCAAGCCGGCTCCAAAAGAAAGTCCGAGCAATTTTCATTGTTTTTAAAAATGTTTAATTGGATTTTGATATGAAAAATGATTGGGTTATTTTATTACGTTAAATTTTTTTTTATAAAATGCCTATTTTTCACGCGTCCAACTCCTTCTCTTTATGAATTTTGTGAGGTAAATATTCCGTCGTGGCCACAAAATATAACAGGTTTTCAACTTGCTTGAATTTTTTCTAGCAACTATAAATTTTTAATGACGTAGCCGAACGTGATGTGGAATTAATAGATGCATAGAACGGCTCATTGAAAAAGCAACGAAGAGTGATTGCAATATCCACTAGATAAAGCACACGGTCATCGTCAAAAATATCTTAATGGCAACAAAAACACTGATTGAACTTCATTTTAAAGACAATGCTGCTGTTCGTGATCATGCTTAATTCGCAGTAATGAATAAATTATTTTTCAAAGTTGACGATAAGATTCTGATGAAATTTATATTCAAGAATTTATAAGTGAGAAAAATAGATATTTTTTGACAAACAAACATGAAATTTTTGTAGCGATTGAATTACTTCCTCAATGGTCCCATTAACTAATTTCGGGAAAGTCAATAATTCTCTAAAAAATCAAAACCCTAAAAATTTTTTTCCGTTAAGCAAAAATTCAAGTGTGATAACCTATTGAATAATTTTTTTCCATCCATCCAAATTCCAACAGATATAAGAATAAAACGGTTATTCTAAGCGTATTGCTTATAAGGATTTATTTTGTAGGGAATTCGGTTCTCTACAAAAGTATGTTAGTGACATTTCTGTGCGATTTTCCTCTCAAAAGTTGTGTAGAAGAATGTTCAGAAACTTTACTATTTCCCTTTGTTATTCTCATGAAAAATCTTCGAATAATGCAATGCGCCTCGCGGAATAATTTAATTCGAAGGTCTACTTGCAGGATGCTTTTTTTACCCCAATTCATCTTTTTTCCCCTTAGTTCTTTTTGTTTGTAATTTTTTTAAGACAGATGCTACCAATGCTTTTGAAGTTTTTATAAATTACACGATTTTTTTGTAGTCTTGTCATAATTTTTCATCACCCGAAACTACCATTGGGAGGTTTGTTAATGGGTTTTAATGTGTTTGTCTATTAATGATGTAAAAAATTTTATTTATTCAATAACTTTTTGTAAAATCTAGATCTAGTTTTCCGCCAACTGGAAATATTATTTGGAGGGAATAAATGTACTTGCTATGACTTTTTTTGATATTCCAAAGACCGTTAAAATACGAGTGACACTTCCGGAAAATCATGTTCGATTCATTAGTAGGAAAATGTTTAAAAAACTGAAGGTCAACCCCGATATTGTACTCGATTCTCAGTCATTTTTCAACTGCAAACGAATTTACAATGAATAAACCCAAAAAAAATCACGCGAGCGTGCTTTCGAAAAGCTTAGACAAGTACATCTTTGGAATCTTCGATAAAAATGATCTGATTGATTAATTTAATCAAAAATGTTCAAGCACGCAAAAAAATTAAATATCAACAATTCCGTTAATAAATAAATAGAGGACCTACCTACGTGGGCCAAGTACACGGTGCTTGTGAATATTTTGTAACAGCCCCAAGAACTTTCCGAACGAATTTTTTCAACGAAACTGTTGTTTAAAATGAAAATTTTGTCGCCTTAACGAACGTCAGGAGTATTAAGCCATTTGTCTGATATTGTAGCATCGATCGTTGGTTTTATACTTTTTTAATTAAGTGCGGTGTAATAAAAGATTTTCGCGCAACCGATTTTGCGCAACTCAAATAATTCATCATTATTTCTTCGTCTAATCCATCGGCTGGAGGATCGATCATCTTAGAAATTGCATCTGGCAACTAGGCCTGTAACAACACAATTTCGAGTGTTCATGAAATGCTTATTTCTCAATTTCCGATAAGAGTGGAGCGGTATCTAGGTTTATTTTCGAAGCTTCTGTTATTAGATCCCCTTCACGATCTCATAATTTTTTAAACGTTATTCCTTATTTTTTTCCAATTTCAATTCCGATTCAATTTTCAATGCCGATCGAAATTCAATCGTTTTGAAAATTGATCCGCAGATGCATTTACTCTTGACACTTTCAAAAGATCATCTTTTAACCCTTTAACGGCCAGACCTATTTCTGAACGGCTTAAAATTATTCCCTCTGGTAGTATAGCTGAAGAAAAGTAGACCATGAATGTTCAACCATAATTTTATCGATAAGGGCCTGGGAAATAGTGTTTTCGAACTGTAGAAAATTTCCTGCATCGACGGTTTTACACTCTTAGTTCGAACTATTATTCCAATTCAATCACGAATCATGAAAGCCTAGTGTGTCTAGTCAAGCTTCGTTTATCGAATTCCATCATAAAATATTTCGAGAATGTCCATTTTCTTACTTTTTTTGATCGAAAACGGACAGCAGATGCCAAGCATCGTATATTTTCACGGCTACATTATCGCTATATTGAAATAATTCATATGTTTACGTTTGAATTTCAAGCTATCCTGACATCTGGAGCTCTATCTAGCATGGATTGATAGCACTGCAAACTAATTCGTCCGCTATAACGTCTTCATGTTTTTACAAGCGGGGTGAAAGTAGACGTAGCAAATTTGCTACAATGGCAGCTAAAGGGTTAAAAAAACGATACACCGTTCATCACAAAAAAATGTAATTTAGACAATATTTTTTCATAATATATTAACACATTGAAAAAGTAACGCCAAAAATGTTGATTTATAACTGAAGCAACGACTGCTTGACTTCGACGATCGCTGGAGCTGCATTCTGTTCACGGTTATTGAAAAAACTCTTAGGGCTTCATTCCATTTTCTTCGTCCGGCTAATTATCTGCGACGCAGCGTTTCATGAAACAGATCTATAAACAAACAAAAAATGTACATTTTTTGAAACACTTGACATTTGAATATTGAGCTTACGGTAGAGTTTCACTAAAGCGGCATGCAATTATAGCAAACCATACTGACCCCAAATTTTCCGTTATTTCCAGTGTCACAGGGAGTACCTGGCGCTGCGCCAGCAAAGAATTCACAAATTCGACGCCCGTTCTCCTTGCCCGCGTCACAACCCAGACTCTCGCAAAACTCATCCTGAAAATCGAAGAATCGTTAACCGGTTAATTGGTAAGTTTTTCCAGTTTTCGTGCCAAAGCTGGTGGAAGAAAGTTCACCACGATACTCATTGGATCATTTTTGAGGGGTTTCCAAGGTCGCTGATTCCAGTTCGCAACTCAGCTTGCACTGGACAACTTGAAAAGCATTTCATCCAAGTTTCGCGTTCGATTGAAACGCAATACTCGATTTTATCTAGACCTCGGAGGCAACTTGACAGATTCATAAAAATGTCAAAATAACATTTTTTGGAAAATTTTGTTAGCTTCCGAATGAGCCTAATCTCGTTTCGATCGGACGGGAACTTAATAACCCACAGCCGAGTTTGTGAAACACATTTGTTTGTATTTCTTTGGTTTTTTATTTTTTTTTTTCTGGCTCTTAATCTGGCTGGATAAAAGAGGTTGCGATTGAGGGTTAAATCATCTCCATACCTTGATTCATTGCCCACCAAATTACTTACGTGCTAAACGTGTTTTTTAACGTTGAATGAAAATTGAACTAAATTTATTATTTCATTTGAACAAAATTCAAATTGATGTAAAAAAAAAATATTACAAACAGTTTTTGTTTTGTTTTTCGGTTTGATGTTTCCTATTTCTATAAAACTGCGATGCCGAAAAGCATTGGCTCGTCTCGAGTACGCTTTTGAGTGGAAATAAGCGCGATTAAGGAGAATAAAAAAAAAAATCATCATGGATATTGATCAGAACGAGTGACTTGGATTTCGTTCGTTTTTTTTAATTTGTTTCAGTTTGATTTTTAATTTTTATGTGTGCAATCTTTACCGTCCAAGAGTTACAGGCTCTTGCGTAGTTCCGAGCTTGACACTGTTGATCCATATTTAATATTTTGCCAGGCGCTAGCAATGGCAAACTTGAGCCTTGCAGGGTAGGTCGTTTATACAAACACTTAAATTTTTCCGCTCTGAAATATAAAAACAATACCATATAGAACGACCAAGTTTTCTAGTACATCATTTTTCTTCTATCAACCGATAAGAATCGAAAATATTTTTTTATGAAGAGATGAGCACTTCAAAGCTTCTCCGAATTCCTCCAAAGAACATGGCGAGAAAAACCCTGATTGATCCGTGCTCATGTCCACAGGAGACATAATGAAGCCTTCCTCTCCCGTGCAACGAGGGTCATTTAGTTCACCATCATGCTTCAAGCCGAATCTATCAATCAAAACATGTCACAAAGGATATAATTGAAAAATGATTTTTCACGATCTTTTATAAAATATTACGCCAAATTGGAAAAATATTTGATTGAATTCAAAAAATGAATGGAAGAAATAAAATTCATGGACTAAGAAAATCATAAAATGATAGAAAGTCAATTGTCGTCTTTAATGTTACAGACAAAATATTATTACAAAAATTTTAAGGATTTCAGTATATTTTGTTGAGAGTCCATTGAAATTGTTAAAATGACAAAGATTTTGTTGAGAATACGAAAAATTTTTGTTCCCCATACGGAAGAAATCATTCGGGCTTTCCAACAAATTTTTGTCTTCTTATGTTAGTGCAGCGCCAAAGCTTCCAAATGGTTCGAAATAACAAAAATTATGCAACCATTTCATTCCTGATTTGACTTTATTTGATGGACTTACGCGTGTCCCACTTCGTGCCTCGCAGTGTGAATACCGCCGAATCCATGATTGTCGGTCATCACAACGACTGCGCCTTGTTTTTTCAGTTCTGTAGGATCGGAGCAAAGGGATCCAGTTTCCGCGGACCCTGAGAATTATCAAATCAGTCATCGTGTTACGCACTTTTGACATTTCAAACTTGAGAGGTTCAACAAAATACGCAATTTCTTACCCGCCGTAGAGTCGGACGGATTCAGTCTGTAAAATTTCCAAAACAATTTTTCGTTAGTAATATTTTGTGCAAAATATTTTCACTTCAAGGTTGACCTGTAGCAGCAGACAGTCAGAAGACAGCCAATCGTTTCAAATAATAATAAATAAACGAAACAAAATTCGAATAATGGTATGAAAAAAATTCAAGATACTATTTTGATTAGATTTATTTCTAATTCATTCAAAATTACTGGAAATGAAAAAAAAAATCCCTTATTATTTCATTCTGACTACTATTATATTCCAATATTACTGTATCGCATTTGCAAAAGAGGGCCAAGAAAAACTGTTAGAAACCCGACCGATACAGGCGGCTATATTTTAACCGAGTTTCGGTCGTTTAACCAGAGCGGTAGTAGCTGAAGACACCGACGTTCCACTTGATTATTCAACTAAATCGAAGACTTTTATTCCAAATGCTGGGTAAACCTGATTTTTTTACATTCCAAAATGACTCTTACCATTCTCTGAACACATTTTAGAATTTTCTACGATTTTTAATTTTTCTTATTTTTTATAAATTCCTATAATCTTCATTAAATCACAAAAATTACAAATCTTTTTTAGACTTTTAGAAATTATTATTATTTTTGATTTTTCCAAAATAATTTCATATGAAATCACATGAATTTCTGAACTTTCTCAGTTTTTCATGGTTCTGAGAGGGTGATTTGCTTTTTAAATTTACGGACGTTTCCCTGTACCCTCCAACGGTTGAATTGAAAAAATATCAGATTTGTCACGGCTTATCTGAACGGAAGGAGTTTACTCTGATGGTCAGAAGAAAAAAAAGAATTTTGTCGTACGTACTTGGTCATCGCAACAACAAGGTCGTATTCAGAAAATAGCATTTGGTCCCTCACGTCGTAATAAAAACTTTTCGCCGGTTCGAGTGCAGAATATATTTCAATGGTTCCATCGTTTTTCGTGAAATTCGCAAAGTACGGTGTTGCTTCTGGTGACTGAAAATTCAAAACGTCCAAGTATATTTAAAAGATATTTTATGGGTTTTTATGTATTTACATTTCAATAACTATATATTCTGAAACTCACCGGTGCTATGATAATTCCGGCGATGTGAAATTGAATGGTTGAATTTCGAAGATTACGATAGGGAAGTTCGACGCTGTTCCAGAAGGCTAAAACATATTCCATTAAACTTACCAATTCCTTCCGCTTTCCTAACAGTCTAACCAAGTCCCTGAAACGTTTCGTCTTCATTGTACAGAATAGTTTGAGCAAATATTTGTTTCTACCATTATTACACTTACTCGTAGCCGGGATAAGTTTCATTGAAATAAGTTGAATCAAGGTGTATCAATAGTTTCAAATAAAGAGTACCGTCGAAACCGCTCTGTACGTCACGCTTCGTGTTACGATGAACTGATGAGACCTTGATCTGCGTCCTCCCCAGTAGCTCCTCAAGCTCTGTAAAGGACAATTATTTTAATTTTTTTTTCCATTTTTCCGAAATTTTCAAGTTCTTCCTTCTTCTATAAGAAAATTTTGAAATATCTGAATTTGACATTTTCATTATAACATGATTGGCAGACATAAAGCATCGTTGCAGAATATTGTTCATTGAAATTTTCTAAAAAGTTCTAAATGTGCTTAACGATCAATTACAAACAGCCGTATATCTTATCAAGGGTAATACTATTTTTTTTCTTCGTTTCTATGGTTTCTACGTTTACTCTTCCAAGTTTTTACGTGCAAGACTGTTGCTCATAGCTACTATTTCTTAATGTATCGCATTTGCACGAGGGCCAAGGGAAACTATCGAAAACCTGGTTGGTACATGAGGCTCTACTTTTACTGTGTTTTAGCTGGTTAAAGCCATTCGAAAGTCAGAAAAACTACCTTGCGCTAATCCATCGATGTAATGGGTAATAATGATAATAATATTATCGAAAATAATAGGCTGATTGTAAATAGCAAATAAGTATCAATTGTCAGTGACTTCATTATCATCGTTTAGAATAAACTGACCTTCTCGAGGCTTTTTCGACGCTTCACCGTCTTTGATCTTCATGATAACGTGATTTGTAAGGTGCTGACTCTGAGAAAGATGTTCATCGGCAGATCCGTTGGTTGAACGTCGTTTTCTCAAATGCTCCTGAATAACGCTGTCTGGCAAAGATCTGATAACCAGGTTTGCATCGTGCCTTTTTGATCTGACGACACCGTTCTGTTGAATTTTTTTATGTATCACGGTATGAAAGATCAAATGGAATTCTGGATGATTTGGAAACAGATTAATTGAAATCTAACGTAACTGTGAATTTGCACTTACAACTGTGAGTCGTTTATGATGGTGTTTGTTGATTACCAGCGAAGCCAAATGCTTAGGATCTTCCAGCAATTTACCAACGAATCTCATTACCTACCCGAAAGAAGATTCATCAACGAAAATCACTTTTGTCGTCGTTCTTTTCATCCATTTTATTCCAAATTATTAAACAAACTCACCTGCCAATTCACAAAGTATTGGACTCCACCAGTTTTACTGAGATTCTTCATTACAAGGTATAAGGGTGTGTTGGATGTGGCCAAGGTCGAATTTCCAGGGTAAAGCAGTAGATCAATGCTTTCATCCATAGTGTAAACTGTCACGGGTGTCGCATCATGGAGATCTCTTTTATCTAATTGATGGAGGAAGTCTTTTCCCAAAAACTCGTAATCTGTAATCATTTAGCACGAAGCTTTCACATTATTTCGAAGCTAAGGGCAATTCAATTTGCGAGTATTTTTTCAAAATTGTCCAGGCAAATAAGATTCTTTCTAAACAAATGACATGTGATGATCACCAATATTTACCAGTTTCGGGGTCCATTTGCAAGTGGTTTAAAATGGGATCATCAGCCATGGCGACCTGCAAATACAATGGAATAAAAAATTCGCACTTTCGTTTGTTTCGTTCGAAATAAGAAACGGAAGAAAAATGATCCGTTATGCAGATTTTTTTCCAGCCGCCAACATTATGACCAGTTTCTCTACCTTCCCATAGCAGAAAACAGGCTCGTGCAAGATGACCAGGCAAAAAATTAAAATGCCCTTCGCGTACATGATTTTCAATTCTTGAAAAACAAATTCAACATCGAAACTCGCTGTCGCAAAGTGATCGTTGAATTGAACGAGTTTTGATCAAAATTCCAGCCTAATAAACGATTCCAAAGGGTGATGAAGATAAGTTCGTTCCGTTCCGGTGATCTTCTATATAAATAATCGTAACTGCGTTGTTAGAGGCCAAAATGTTTATACATATATATATATATATATATATATATATATATGCGAAATACCAGTCACTCACTTACTTACTCACTCACTCACAGACTGATCACGAGATCACCGAAACTATAATATCGATTGACTTGAAATTTGGCATAATTACTTTTTTCTCTATGTATACGCTCACTAAGAATGGATTTCATGCAAATCGTATTCAAAACTTACTTTATACCTTCATTATTTTTTCACCATCATGATAGGTATATATGTATATATAATATGTTTTATACGTTATATATATATTTTTACATAAACGGTTCGACCGTTAGGGCGATTCGGAAACTTCATGACGTCATGAAACCTACATATTCGCGTATATAAGAGTGCAGCAGGGCCCGCGCTGGCATTTTTCTTTTAATACTTGGCGCCAAGCCCCTATTGCGTCTCTTGATTAGAGTGGTTAAAAAAAACTCGACATTTATTTTCGAGGTACAAGGGAAAAATGTTAGTACAATGGAAAAGTGATTCCGCCGAAATTTGAGCATTTGAAAAAGTTTTCTAGACAGCGTTTGATCGACTTTTTTTCTATTTTTTGTTGAAAATTACGCAGATTCGTAATCAGCGACCCCAAAAACCCTATATTACGAACTTTCGTCCGCATCAAACGATTTTCGCATGTACGGTCCATCATATTGAATGTGCAATCTTGAATTTCGGATGAAGATTCATAATCAGAGACGCCGAAAACGGAATATTACCAAAAATCAGGCTAGTCATTGAATAAAGTAGAATTTATCTTATAAGTGAAACCATAAAATTAGAATTGAATTCGTTTAAGGTTAAAAGTACCTTGAAAAAACAATGGCTAAAAAATTTCAAAATAGGCACGTTCGTAGCTGTGAGGCTGTCGAAGAATATTCATCATTAAATAAAGTAAACTTTATCAGACTCGTGAGTTGATGAAATTGGAGTTTGACTCGCGTCGAAGGTCGAGAAGTGTCTTTTGAAAAAATAATATTTAAAAACTTGCAAGTAGCATTGAAAATAAAAAGTATTAGAGCTTTTGCAGCAAGCTACTAGACAAATAGTGAATAAATAAAATTCAATACCATACATTTTTTTAACTCTCCATTCTTAAGTTACGCCAATAAATTCATTCGACGAGCTGTCGGTCGTCAATCAGGATTTCGACAAAAAAAAAATCGAAAAAGAATTCATCTGGATGAATTCTGGTGAACAAGAAATAACAAAATGCAACTTTTATCCGTCACACAAAATATTCCAAATCCCATGATTTTCGAGGTAGACATCGGATTTTCTCAAATCACCTATTTTCAATCGATAAATGACTATACGCGAAAAAAAGTCGCATTTTTCAAAAATCAGAATTGAAGCTAGAGATATTTTCTCTGCGGTTACCTTGTTAAAAAGTAACTCTGTATATCTGTGCGTATCCACTCAACATACGATTTTAAACTTCTATCAACTTAATGGTTCACCAATTCTTTGGACTTTTACAAAATTTTCATAAGCTCAGTGTTTTTGACCACGTATACTTCGGTAGATTCTCTATTTATTTAGTAACTTTTCGTAAAGCTGAAATTTAACTTTTCACGAAGATTGAATGATTATAATATTTAATTGTTTTAGACGCGCTTGAACTTTTTTGGGACAGCACGCTCGCGCGCTGTTCTATTGGGTTCAGTTGTTCACTTCTTGTGAAGCATAGTAAATTTCTCGTTGTTTCTTACCCAAATAACAGTAAAAATTACAGTGATCTTATTAGGTTCAACCGATTGAAATATTGAAACGAAATTCTCACTCGCATACTTTATTCGACCTGAGTCTTCGATGATTCTTCCCGATCCCGAACCGAACACGAATTGACGACGCGACCGCCGATATTTTCGTCTGGCAACAACAATAACTGATGCAACACGACTAATGCAATACGACGCGAGCGTTACCGACCAAGTTTCGAAAAATGTAGATAAATTTGCGTACGTGACTTTTCATAATTTCTTTATAATTTATGATTGAAAAATTGTTTGATAGCGTAAGCACTTAAAAAATTAGAAAAAAATCGTTGAATCGAAAGAAAATACCCACGATGCATAATTTAATAAAAAATTAAGTTAATTCACATAAATAAAAATACGTGGCACTGCATATGTACAGCAAGCCAAAAGAAAGTCCGAGCAATTTTCATTGTTTTAAAAAATGTTTAATTGGATTTTGATATGAAAAATGATTGGGTTATTTTATTACGTTAAATTTTTTTTTATAAAATGCCTATTTTTCACGCGTCCAACTCCTTCTCTTTATGAATTTTGTGAGGTAAATATTCCGTCGTGGCCACAAAATATAACAGGTTTTCAACTTGCTTGAATTTCTTCCAGCAACTATAAATTTTTAATGACGTAGCCGAACGTGATGTGGAATTAATAGATGCATAGAACGGCTCATTGAAAAAACAACGAAGAGTGATTGCAATATCCACTAGATAAAGCACACGGTCATCGTCAAAAATATCTTAATGGCAACGAAAACACTGATTGAACTTCATTTTAAAGACAATGCAGCTGATCGTGATCATGCTTAATTCGCAGTAATGAATAAATTATTTTCCAAAGTTGACGATAAGATTCTGTTGAAATTTATATTCGAGAATTTATAAGTGACAAAAATAGATATTTTTTGACAAACAAACATGAAATTTTTGTAGTGATTGCATGATTACTTTCTCAATGGTCCCATTAACTAATTTCGGGAAAGTCAATAATTCTCTACAAAAAAAAACCTAAAAATTTTTTTCGTTAAGCTAAAATTCTAGTATGATACCCTATTGAATAATTTTTTTTTCATCCATCCAAATTCCAACAGCCATAATAATAGAACGGTTGTTCTAACATTGCATTGCTCACAAGGACTTATTTTGTAGGAAATTCGATTCTTTACAAAAATATGTTAGTGACAGTGCTGTGCGATTTTTCCCTCAACAGTTGTGTAGCACAATGTTCAGAGACCTTACTATTTTCCTGTGTTATTATTATGGAAAATCTTCAAATGCAATGCGCTTCGTGGAATAATTCAATTCTTAGCTCTTCTTGCAGGATGCTTTTTTTTTTTAACCCTAATTCAACTTTTTGCGGTGGATGCGAGTGAAAAAAAATATCGCCTTTTTTATGCACCCCCTAGTATACTTAACTATTTTCAAATTTGTCGCAAAAAATTATGACAGGCACAGGCCAATTGGGTATACATTCCAACCAATTGCAGCAACCAAAATGCAAAATAATAGAAAATAATGGATGAACAGAATTTCATTTACTTCGCTCCAACTATCCAAACGATGCTACGGTATCTACGAGGATCAGGACGATTGAACAGAACAATAATACGATAGAGCGGTGACGCTCATCCACGAGGGTGGTGGTCCAGTGGTGGTGCTCGACGAAGGTCACATCGATGACGTCACAAGGACGATGTAAGATTTTTGAGAACAAAAAGGTCCACTGTCCGGGGTTCCATTAGGGTATTCGAGTTCCGATCTCTAAGAATCCAGTTTTGGTGGAGAAAAACCCTGTTTACCGCATTTCCGTCCGACCGTAATTAAAAGACGATGTATTTAGGTCTTTCAAAATGCTCGATTTTGCAATTCTATTGCGGAAAAACCAGACGGTTAATCCAGCCGATATTTTGGAAACAGGCGCATAAACCATTCGTCTGGATCACTTAAAAATTTCAAGTCAGAATCTCGGAATTGATCTCATGATCATACTTCTTTAACCCTCCTTTTCCCCCTCTCTTCACTGTTTCGGCTGAGGGAAGCTGTAGAAAACCCAACCGATAAAGGTGCGCCTAAATTTTTATTGAGTTTCAGCTGGTTGGAGTCATCAGGAACTCAGAAAAACTGCCTCCCACTCAGTGATTGATGCGCGAGCCGGTGCATGGCTAAGAGGTCACCGATTCAAATATCGGCCTCGCCAGAGGCTGCTGAACTTAGCAGATCGCCGAAGCCATAAACCGACCGCCCATCCATCGCTGTCGCTGCGCTAAAGCCGAGAATAATACATCGAAATTTCAATCAAGCAAGTAAGTGTCATCAGATAACTACTGTGGACATTTCCTGTGGATTTAACATATTAGATAAACGGAAAATTCACTTTCTTTCACGAAAAGAGAATTCGGTAGTTCGAGATCCCATATTCAATACTTTGCATGCGAATTTTGATGAGTATTTGAAAACTTTATTTATCGATGTTAAGGGGGTTGGCTACACAGAACAATGTTGCCATGTTAAAAGCATAGGAAAATTTGAAATGATTAGAATTTAATGAAATTTGGTGAGCATATTCTTTTGGATTAAATATGAATATACAAATTTTTCAAGATTTTTCTTCTACATAGTTTTCGAGTAATTTAGCACTAGAGTTTACATCCGTAAGCATAGGATTCTGCACTGAAAAAAGGCATAGTGTTGAGTGACGCCTTGAGGTTGGATACGGCGAAACCAATGGCGTAGTTGACGTAACCTCCACACGTAGTTGAAGGGATTTCGTTGGGTCAACTACGCCCGCAATTTCGAGTAAAATATTAAACACTTGGCAGAATTAAAGGTATTATTTGAATAAAATTGAATAAATATTTGAAATAGTATCATCGCATTGCTCGGGTAATTGGCGAAAGTATTTTGGTCAATTTGTAAATCATGCTTGAATAAACAAATTGCATTGCTTATTCAGAGCGTACAATTATTGGAATTTTTTGATTGATTTTCATTCACTTATATTTTATTTGATATTCTTAATAGTATTGTTTATAACATTTTACGATGATTAAGAAGATAGCTCATGTTGATATAATTTCGTATGAAAACCATTTTTCATTAGTCTTCTTGAATTATACCAATGACGTCTTTCATCTTCTTGAATCTCAAAAATAAATATTCTCATCACCTCAACGATCATGGTTAAGAGTGATTATTTAGTTACGATTCAACTCCGCAGTCTTATAAGCTCACGGGACATGCAACGCTTACGCGAGAGCGCTCCGCTCGTTGCCCTCTAGCGGATTTCTGGCGCACCAGAAATTCAGCTAGGATATAAGACTGTCGCGCTACAATGTATATAAATCGTTTCAAACAAAACTTATTGTTTGCGCAACCCTCGATGCGATTATTCCGAATCCATTTTTTTCAATGAAACCATTTTGTGCGGTTGCATCATATGAATTAAGCTCAACTTGAATAAATAAAAATTTAGTGGCAAATTCGTCCCGTAGTTGTCTCAACGACATGACTTTTCATGGATCAACTACCGGGTGATTAATTAAACGTAATATGACTGTTCATAGAACGAAAATCGCTCAACCTCATCGCGTAGTTGGCAACACTTTTTTTTTCAGTGTGATATATATAGATATATCTTTTGCATATGTAAACTCCAATTATTCGACAACTATGTAGACGAAAAATTTGAAATAATTTGTGTCATTGCATTTGATGCTAAAGAATGTTATCACTAAATTTTATTAAATTCTTATCACATCGTCGTATGTAGCCACCCTCCTTAAGTCGAATAGTTGGTGAGAACGATTATTAGCAAATGCGAATGATCAAATTTGACAACCTTCTTCAAGCGAAACGATCATGGAACCCTGTGAGCTAGTGATAATAATAAATCAAAAGATATTGTCGATCTTCCGATGAAAGGCCACATTTAGTATGTCATTGTAAAACTGTTCTTTGGCCAGTACAAAAAAAAAATGTCCGAAGCAGAAAAGTATACATAAAAAGCCATTACACATTGCCATATAGAAAAAGAGGAACCGTGAAAGATTTTACAGTCGGCGATGTTGTCTTTCGTGTCGAATGCGGCAATGACTTGTTTGCCACTGCCGAAGTTAAGCGCACGACGACAAAACTCATGCCGTGGCGGCAAAGCTCGCGACGCTGGAGCCTTCTGGCTTCTTTTTTTCTTCACTTCTGCGCTTATCTCATGGCACACGGCAAAATGTTGTTAGAGATTATTATATCGTCGGCACAGGAATTCCAACGAAAACGAGCGGGTAATGAGAAGTATAAAGTGCCAAGGTGCGCGAGGGAGAGGAAGAAAGAGAAAGAGCAAGGAATGAGGAAGAGAAGGGGAGAAAGAGACGGATGAGTTCTCCACTTTGGTAGTTTTGCTTGCTTCTCCGCATCTCGAAAGATGCTGGGATAAGAATAAAAGAAAAAGAAAGTGCTTGAGGTTGTAAGGTGTGCAACCCTGCATCCTCCTCAGCATCATCGAAATAGCTCCATCGCGTCGAAGAGATGAATCCGAAGTGAGCAACGAGAGAAAGAGAGAGACCGTCTCTGTGCTTCTTGCGGAGGCTACACAGGGTCGTAACCCCAGCATCCATGGCATGAGAGAGAAAGAGAAAGAGAGAGAAAGCAAAGAGAGCCAGAAGATCATCCGATCGAACTTCATAAGCTATACAAAATGAAGAAGCAATGCCGCCGCCACCGCATCATCACGATTGCAACGGTGCAACGCCGGCATGATGCTTGCTCATCCTGCTACCAGGTGATCGACCACGCCTCATTACTCTCCTCGCTACTTCGTACTCCCCTCACGTATTTCAATACTGCTCCTCTCATCCGAACTGATATACCTACCAGCTATTGGCCCACATGCCACGTCGTCGGTGCACACATTCAACATCAATTAAACATTAGTTTCATCCGATTTTAATTTTAGTATGCAACTAGGTCAATCTTATAACACTTTAGCAATTGTGAGGTTCACCATTAAAGTTCATTTTTTATTGACTATTTTCGAGGAATCCTGTCGTTATTGATTTTATATTGATTGTTTTTTTGAGCTTTGATCATTTGGACCAGGAATTCTCGTTGGTGTTGAAACTTTTTCGAACATTCGGATCCATCGATTAGCATCCCCATGAATGATCGATCGACCATTTTTTCATGTGCTTAAATGCTGGTCCATGCTTATAGGTCTTGAGCCCTTTGGGCAAGTGTTCCACGAATCTGGCTTTGGAGCATGTGAAAAAGTGAAAATCTAACGGATATAAAGTACTGGGAAGACTTGGGAGATTGAAAAATTGGAATCGGTTTGAGAGGAGGAAACAGAAAAACAGTGTTTTGTTTATTACTTTTGTTTGAAAAAAAAATTGAAAATTTTTAATTATTGTTGGCAAGTAGATGTTGGGTGCTTCACTAATTCCACAAACCCTCGTTGAACCAAATTATGTTTGTGCAAAACATTCTTAACAGCAACTATTTTTTTTTTCACAAAGTGAGTAAGCGTGCCGCATAAATCACTGTTGAATGTAGCACACATTTGATCGCCATTATTGACGTACATTCCGCAGTCGTTAGCTCTTTCTTCAGGTTATCAATCTGCCAGATATTGCGACAGGTGTTGTGATCTTCGATCGATCTTTCCTCATCAGCTTTTCAAGAAAACGAGTCTAAAATGTATAAAATTGATTTTATAAGAATGATTCTCTAAAAATGTACGAAAATTCGATCCTTGTAATGACTCGTCATCAGGATCACCTTACAATTTTTTTCTACAACTTCAACTCTGAGAAAAATCACTATTATTCATGACGAAGTTGAGTGGTTATTGAACGAACGAATAAAAACTTTGTTTTATTGAAAAATATTTTTTTCTGACGGTTTGAAATGTGGAAAGAATTGTTGGGAAAAAAATAATTGAATTCAGAATGATTGGAATGGAATGCAACAAAAAAAATGGTTGAATCTGCCCAATTTTCGTTCACTAAAATGGATTTAATTCGATGAACAATGTTTTTTCTCAATGCCCAAGCGGTCAATGTCTGTAGATTTTCAAGTACATTTTATACAGTTATACTATTGGCTAGAAGTGCCGTTGATAGGAACGATCCGATAAAGCAAGACGTGTTACTTCAGCTCTTAGCTTCTTCCTCGAAAGAGAGATCCGTAATGCTGCTCTCGTCTGGAGCCGTTCTATCTCTCATTTTCTTCGCTCTATCCTTCTTGCTCATTCTCCTTTATTTATTTTTTTTTCTTCTTATGTTATGCCTCATCTTGTTATTCTTGTTCTTATATGTACTCTTCCTTTTTCCCGCTGTGCTTCTCTATTCGCTGGAGCCAAGTGAGGTCAGCGCGAAAGGTCAGATACGGGAGTCTGCGAGTTCGCACGTCGGTGAAGCCGCCTCATCAAGCGCGAGAAAATCTTCATCCTACTGGTAATGCCAAGTGGTTTGCTATTAGATTTTTTTTACCCTTCCCGGATTGCAGGTGAAACGTGGTCTTATTTTCAACCCCCTGCTGCTTCCATTCGATATGATTAATACCCAACTTTTCCTGATTACTATTTTTATCTCCATTGGGTTACACGCGCATTTCAAATTTCCCATCCTAACTAACGAGTCCCAGAATTTCTGGAATTTCAGACACTGTTCATTGAATTATGTTAAAAACAAAAAAAAATTTATATATTAAGGACAAATGGAAATGGGATATGGATATGAAAAGTAAAATTCGAAATTTGTTGTATTGTTCGAGAAAATTTCTTTGTTCCATTAAAATGGGTCTGTTTTGGGATTGAAAAAAAAAAAAGACATAGCCACTGCACGTCTTGTCTCGGCCGGTTGAAGACTTTCGTTTTTAATACTTGGCGTCAAGACGCTGCTGCGTCTCGCAATATGAATAGATATATATCCTGAAAGTTTGAAAGCAAACGAAAAGAAAACATAGTTTTCCAGTGAATTGTAACTTATTTTTTCACTTTAGATCATTTAAATTAAAAAAAAAAATAATAATAATAACTCTCGTGTTAAACGACTTCGAGTCAAAAAGTTTGAAAAACACTGTACAATGAATTTCAATTTGTTCATTTATCTTGACTCATTTTAGTGAAAAAAGTCATTCTTTCCTTAAACGAATCGGAGTAAAAAACGTTTAAAAAATACTTTTTCAATGAATTTCAAGTTATTTGTTCATTTAAGCAAAAAAAGGTAATTCTTATCTCAAACGAATCGGATTAAAAAAGTTTCAGCAACTTTTCAATGAGTTCAGACTTATTTGTAAGAAAACGTGATTGGCTGGTAGGGTTACGAGTGATTTTCAAGTGGTTTTCGTATCTGCAGGTGAAACTCACCTTTACTTTAAGCCTGCCACGAATTTGATGTGATTAATAAGATTTTTTTGATATTGGACTGGGATTATTCTCTCGTTGAGCGTTGCTTCGGTAATCCGTTTTGCGCTCACCGGGTCAATTTGAGGTTGAATTAATATTCGGGGAATCATTGAGCAAGCTTAACTCTGTGACTGAGAGGTAGCTGTGGAGCAAGAATCGAGCACTGCTACTTTATTAGTGAAACGAATGGACGAAAGAGAAGTCGTGATCGAGAGAAAGATCGAGGAAGAGTTTGTCGAGTCATTCGGTACATTATACGCACGCGCCAAAGCGAGTATGAGTATGCTTTGCTACACCGAGAATAAGAGAGAAAAAAAAACGACTTACTCAACCTTATTTAATTACACGTTGTCCCGTGACCACCTTCGGCATTTTTCTTCGCCACTTTCGAGAATCTGTCTCCTCGTATTCCTCTTTTCTTCGACGACTCACGATTTTCGGTGCCACTTTTTTGCTCTTTTTCATTCTTTTTTTTTTCGTCGTCGATGACTACTTCGTCATCGTTTAATCTTTGCCCGATTTCTCGATCGTTTTTCTCCTCCTCGACGCGTGTCAAATTCCTAACTATTTCTATCATCGATCTAATGAGCACGTAAACTTGGAGTTAAACGTGTCAAGGAAACTGCTTTGGTGACTCAGCCAATTTTGAGCTCACCAGCATTGCTTTTAACGCACTTTAGCTTCCATTTTCTTCCGGCTTCCTGGTTTCATTTTCCAAGAGTTTCAAAATCTGGTCTTTCAGATCTCGCTCAATCATTTTTTCTATTATGGCTATGATTAAGTCTGAGTAAAATAATAATACTCGATTCGTGGATCACTGGAATCTGTAGGCTCAAGTAAAAAATACGTTGTGAGCCGTTAACAGAAACGAATCGAATGGAATCGGGAGGGAGGCGATTACTGAAACTACTCAAAATAGCGAGATGATTCCCAAATTTCCCAAAATCGAGAGGTGATTTCCGAATTTCCTAGAATCGGGAGGTGGTTTTCAAATTTCTCAAAACCAAGAGGTGATTCCCAAATTTCCTAAAATCGGGGAAGTTATTCCCAAATTTTCCAAAATCAAAAGGAGATTCCCAAATTTTCTAAAATCGGGGAGGTGATTCCCAAATTTCCCAAAATCGGGAAGGTGATTCACAAATTTCCTGAAACCGTAAGATGATTCCCAAATTTCCTGAAATCGTGAGGTGATTCCCAAATTTTCTAAAATCGGGAAGGTGGTTCCCAAATTTCCGAAAATCGGAGAGGTGATTCCTAAATTTCTCAATATCAAGAAGTGATTCCCAAATTTTTTAAAATCGGGGAGGTTATTCCCAAATTTCCCAAAATCGGGGAGGTGATTCTCAAATTTCCTGAAATCGTGAGGTGATTCCCAAATTTTGTAAAATCGGGGAGGTGGTTCCCAAATTTCCGAATATCGGAGAGGTGATTCCTAAATTTCTCAAAATCAAGAGGTGATTCCCAAATTTTATAAAATCGGGGAGGTGATTCCCAAATTTCCCAAAATCGGGGAGGTGATTCTCAAATTTCCCAAAATCGAGGAGGTGATTCCCCAATTTTCTAGAATCGAGAGATGATTCCTAAATTTTCCAATATCGGGAGATGATTCCCAAATTAATTTTTTTTAATTGGCAAGAAGAGGAAATGAATAGGACTTTGAATCAACTTTCGAAAAATCCGCTTTCAGTTGATTGATAGTACTACCGAAGAATAGTTCGTTCAGACGAGAATTTAAATGAACTTCGATTACTGATTTATCATTCGACATAAAAGAATCAAAGCTTCGGGATGAAACGATAAATAAAATAAAATTGCCCAATATCTTGACGATTAAATTCAGCTACTGGTGTTTTGAGATAGCCGAAGAGAAACAGCTGATTCAATGGTTTCTCGTTTCAATGACGCAACGTTTGAGAATCCGAGAATTCGTGACCTATCCCACCCCGGAATTGCCGAAACGACCGCATTCGTTCGTCAGTTATATTTGCTCCCGCGAGCGCGAGCGCGTACACGATAAAGAAGGTGAAATGAAAGAAAAGAAAAAAAAACACGAGCTGGAGGAGAAAAGTCGGTGCGCGATGGTGAACGCCCATCGAAATTGCAGGAGAAGCCACATAAATTACGAGAGGCGTTGGCGAAGTTATACATCATTCAACACGCTATCGCTTTTGTCGAATTGTTTCGAAATACATGTCAATTATTTTCATGTTGACGTCACTGATTTTTTTTTTTTTTTTGGGATTTCGTTCATTTAAAAAATCCATAAAAATTCCGTCGTTCCTTGAGGTCTTTGCAGTCAATTCTTGCAGTTTCCGAAATATCGAAATCAAATTTTAGGAAGGGAAAGATCAACGTAAAATCGGAAGGATCGAACGATCGAATTATTTTAGTGTTCGTCAGATTTTTTTCATAAATATTCCTCTATCAAAATAAACAAAAGGATCATTCCATTTAATCTGGAGGCAGAAATGGATTTCGAGAGAACAAAAAACTCAAAATCGTTTCTATGAATACCCTTCTTGAAATTTAATTACTAAATTTTTACGAAATGCTTTCAAACTTGTGTTCCTCGACTTGCATTTTCCTCAGTTTTATCGAGTCGAAATTCAGCCACATTTAATACGAAATGAAAATTGACATTCGATGATCAAACTATCAAAAAATAGCAGCGAATTATTTAAAAAAAAAAAAGGTTCGTCAAGTAATTGGACCACGTTTCTCGAAAAGTGAAAGGAATTTGTTGATGTCCTAAAATATTTTCGAAACTTTATTCGTCCTTGAAATTCATCTTTTTTCCACAAAAGTAAGTGGTCCACATAATAAATATATAATTCTGAATAAATTTTCCAAGGTATTAAAAAAGTCGTTCGAAAAACGAAAAAAGGTACGATTGTCTCTCGAATTTAGTTCTCGAAATGCAATTTTTTCCAAGGACCAAAGTTTTTTTTTTTCAGCCCGATAAATTTTCTCCAATAAAATTCAATCCCAAAACCGTTATTCGTATCGATTTTTTCCCCGAAACAAATCAGGAAAATTTTAGCAAATCAGAAAAAGAAAATTTTTTTTTTTCGTCAATAAAATTTGTTTCCGTGTGTAAAAAGAGGCTGTCAAGTGCGTCTCGATCCACGTATCCATTTGATCCTTCGATCCACTAGTTGTGATCGCGGCTCGTTCTCCTCATTTCTATACACATTTTTATCATATTCGGCCATTTTTTTCTGCCGATTTCTCACTGTAACGAAATCACTTACGAAACATGAATAAACGTTGGCTGCTTGTGAGAGAGCAGTATGCGGAAAAAATGCTCCATTTTTTGTTCGACAATCGATTATAGAAGCTGATAAATTTGACAGGAAATTAATGACCCAGCACGGTCGAAATTCGGATTACAGTTTCAGCGTTATGTAATTTATTACAATCCTTCTTAACGAATCTCGAATGTTTGGCATTGCGGATGTGACGGTTGCGTCTCGGATTTATAGATTCGCATCGATTTAGCACGCGGTATAATTCGAAAAGTTGATGACACGAAGAGATATTTATCAATAAAAAAACTATTCACAGATAAAAAAAATTTTAATAAAATAACAAAACAAAACAAACAAAAATGCTGATAAAAATTTTTTTCCGAATTAAAGTAATTGGCGGCCATTAAAAAAAAAAAAAATAAAAAAAAAAACGGGTTTTATCGTGACCCAAATATTTTCATACGGAATCGTGATATTGCGTCTCTCCTACTGCCAAGATTAGTTCGTCTGGCAATCTTGAAATACGTAGAGGAACAAAACGAGATGCTTACGTCAGTTCGATATCGTGATCGGCTCCACCCTGCGCGTTCTTATGGCCCAATACTGCTCAAGAGAATTTACACTTATATACATATATAGATATAGATATATATGTATATCTCTAGATATATCCATCCCTCTTGTATACTCATCAGAAATCTCTCGCGCACTGGCCCCGTGGCCATTATTACCCTATTATATCTTGCATAACAGTGGAACAACGAACCGAAAGTGAGCTATTACAAGATCTTGGTTATCGGTGAGTGAGACCACCGAAGGGGGCGTGGGTGACGAGCAAAATCTTACAGGTTACGACCGCGATTCATGCTTCCAAAATTTCTTTTTGTTTTATTTCTAAAATCATAAAAGAGAAAATGAATAATCGTCGTTCGGTCATTACTAAGCATTGAATAATAAATTTTTTCTTAATTATTTAGTATTAATTTTATCAACTGTTGATATTACAATTATACGAAGGATTGCATCATTATTAATGAATAATAACATCATTTTAGATAATGAGACTGAAATTGTTGAATTTTGTTATGAAATTAATAGTTAATGGTTCATTGCTAATTTTTTTCTCAGTCTGTGCAGTGAGAAAATAAAATTTGTTGATTCAAAAAAATTTGGTTGAATCAATCACTTGATTCGGTGGCTCAAATAAATGTGGCTCGCTACGACGAAAAAATGGTTGAATCAATGAAAGTTTGGTTGAGTCATGAAATTTCATTTTTTTTTGCCACGATTTATCTCAACAAAAATTCCACTTATCCATGAAATCATTCATTTTATTTTATTACTAGCTGTGCGTACGGGCTTCGCCCGCTGCATAGAGCAGGCGCATCTAGCCTATTCTAGCTGTGAATTTTTCCTATTTTAATTTTTTTAATTTAATTTTTTAGATACATGAGGAATGAGGAATGAGGAATAAAAATTGTTTTTGAATCCACATAAAAAAAAATATTACGATGTAACATGAGCCATCTTTTTGCGTTTACTTTTCAATTTCATGCGTAATTCTTCAGTTTTCTTTCATTTTCGTATTTTTAATTTTTCATAATTTCATTAAAAATGCTGTAACTTTTTTTCTTACCGAATTGATTTATCGTTAGTATTTATCGAGTTTTGAAAATTGGAGAATTTAAACTTTTTTTTTGCATTTCTGTATTGAGATAACGAAATTTTACAAAACCACAAACTCAGATTGAATCGTGATCTTTAATCTCGTGAAAGATTCATTGTAATCATTTTTTAGCTTGTGCGTGGTGCGGGCTTCGCCCGCTGCATAGCGCAGGCGCATCTAGCCTATTCTAGCTGTGATGATACATGAATTATTTCGTTCAGAGTTGAACAAATTGGGGAATAAAAATTGTTTGTGAATCTTTTCATTTTGATGGGCCATCATTTTGCGTTTTCTTTTCAATTTCAGCGTAATTCTTCAGTTTTCTTTTGGATAAAATAATCAAACGAAAGATTTTCGTATTTTTAATTTTTCATAATTTCATTAAAAATGCTGTAACTTTTTTTCTATACCGAATTGAGTATTCAACCACCGCTCATTTTGTTCGTTTTCCAATTCCCTTCAAATAGGTAAATCGTTTTTTTTATTTATCGTTAGTATTTATCTACCGTCGAGTTTTGAAAATTGGAGAATGAACGAAATCACTAAACTTTTTTTTTGCATTTCTGTAAAAATTGAGATAACGAAATTTTACAAAACCACAAACTCAGATTGAATCGTGATCTTTAATCTCGTGAAAGATTCATTGTAATCGGTTCAGCCGTTTTCGATTGAAAAGCGGACAAACATTTTTTAGCGAACAGATTTATATATATAGAGACTAGCTGTGCGTGGTGCGGGCTTCGCCCGCTGCATAGCGCAGGCGCATCTAGCCTATTCTAGCTGTGATTTTTTTCTATTTTAATTTTTTTAATTTAATTTTTTAGATACATGAATTATTTCGTTCAGAGTTGAACAAATATAATATGAGGAATGGGGAATAAAAATTGTTTGTGAATCTACATTAAAAAAAAATTTTAAAAAGTATTTTGATGTTACCTGGGCCATCATTTTGCGTTTTCTTTTCAATTTCAGACATATAATTCTTCAGTTTTCTTTTGGATAAAATAATCAAACGAAAGATTTTCGTATTTTTAATTTTTCATAATTTCATTAAAAATGCTGTAACTTTTTTTCTATACCAAATTGAGCATTCAACCACCGCTCATTTTGTTCGTTTTCCAATTCCATTCAAATTGGTGAATCGTTTTTTTTATTTATCGTTAGTATTTAACTACCGTCGAGTTTTTAAAATTGGAGATTGAACGAAATCATTAAATTTTTTTTGTTGCATTTCTGTAAAAATTGAGATAACGAAATTTTACAAAATCACAAACTCAGTTTGAATCGTGATCTTTAATCTCGTGAAAGATTCATTGTAATCGGTTCGGCCGTTTTCGATTGAAAAGCGGACAAACATTTTTTAGCGAACAGATTTATATATATAGAGGTTTATATTTATTATTGTTTGATTTTATTTTATTATTTTGAAGTATGCGAACAAATTTTTATCAAAAGATTCCAATTTATTTTGTCCGACAGAAAAGTTCGTAGTTTTTTTATCAACGCCTGAATTTCTTTGTTCCTCTGTTCCAAAATTCTAAAGTATTGAAAAAAACTAATAAAATTCTTAACTGAGAATGCAGGTGAAAAAAGAATCTTGGAATAACGTTGAATTTTGGGTAGGCAGGTACAATTCGAACAGGTTGGATACAAACGTTTTGAAATATCATTATGTTCACGTGATTTCAGTTTTTCGTTTATCCCAGTTGTGTAAAAAAGAGGGAAAGAAGCGTTGATCGGGGCATCCTGTACCACCTACCAAAGAATATTCATCGCGAGGGTTCGTCCCTACTCTCTCAAGTTCTTTTGTAAAATATTCTTCACGTAGGAATAATGATAAAAGTATATAGAAGTAGTCACCTGACGCATGGTGCACCATGCGCTCAATCTTCTCTCGTGGGCTGAACATGCACTGACACACCGGAAGAGGAAGCTGCACCGAGTGCACTTACCAGTGTGGGCTTACGAAGGAGAAGATCGTTTGCTCGACCTTCTCTCTTTCACGTATCCTCATTCATTTCTATATATAGCAAGAGAGTGACGAACACGTGTCTTCGTCACCATGGATCTCGGGTGTCCGGGAAATCGTAAGAAATATACATTTCAAAAAAATTCTATATCCGTGTTATGGAGATTAGTTCGAGGCTTTCAAACACGTGCGTTCAATATGAACTTACATATCGAAAAAAAAATAAAAATTTACACATGGACCATTTTATTGGAACGTTTACAAAATATCAACTTGCTCGAGTGGTCAAGGATAATAAGCAGCATATGTGAGTTTAAATGTCATCGGTATAGTCAAAATCGATTTTAGGACGAACGAGAGAGTGTTGCCTGGACTGAGAAAAAAAAAACTGTTTATCAATTAAATTGATTTTGTTGGACGAAAATTTGGTAGATTAAACAATCTTTTTTTTTTTTTTTAATAACAATGGATTTAGTTTGGGCAATTAATTGTTGAAAATTTCTCGTTGATTAATCAAACAAATCGACGAAGCCAACGATTTTTGTTCGAACAACTGATATTATTTTTTTGTTTACGCATACTTTGGAGCTGCTTCAATAAATATTTTTTTGAACCTCAATTATTAAATTGACTAAACAGTGATGGTACGGATAAACGAATTTTTATTCCAGCGAATTTTTTTTTTTTTTTTATCATCTCAGAAATATTTTGTTGCTTTGTATCGAACTAGATATTTTGGTTGGAAGAAACGAAATTTGTTTAGATCAACAGAATTTTTTTTTTTTTAGTTCGAGTGTTAGGCCAATTAATTTTTTTTCGGCCAGATTTCCAATGCGAATTCGTTCGAGTTTTTTTTTTAGATCGAACTCGTTTGGCCGGACAAAAACTAGTTCGGTCGGAAATTGTGTTTGGACTCTGGAATCAAAGTATTTTGGATGGGAAAGGAACAATTTTTTTTTTTTTGGGCGTGTCCGTATATCGTATCCCATTCACCGGAATTCAAGGCTCAACCGATGATTAGCGTTCTTAATGCGTAACGCGATTTACCACACAAATAGAAACGTCAAGAAAATAAAAAAGTAAAATAAATTTCGAACGATAAATAATCGTCAATATAATTTGTACTTTTCAGATCATTGAGACTTTATTTTTATCGTCAATATCGATATTTTTTCATGTTCGTTGACTGATTTTGGAAAAGAAAAAAAAAAAACATTTGCATTATTTCTGCATTTCACTTTCGATACAGAATCTTATAAATGAGCATTTCTTGATTTGATTAAAAATATAATATCCGATATTTCGTCAATAACCAAAAAATGAATTAATTTTTTTCTTGTTAAGCTTTACCAGGCACATTGGCTCTGATTAAATGGAATATTTTTCGGGTGGAAAAATTAAGATTTTTCCAAATTTTCAAAATTTCGCTATTGTGAATAAAAGTACGAAAAAATTTAATAATTTTTCGAAATTCTACAAACGTCGATTCTCCATTTTTTAAATTGTTGCCAAAAGTTCACGATCCTTCGAAATGCAAATGTATTTTTGTAATACTTTCTCTATATTTTTTTAAAACAATCAACAAAAACAAGTGAAAAGAGAAAAAAAAAACAATTTTGTGTTACAAATTTTGCTTTCAAAGAAAAAAAAAAAAAAAATCAAAGAATTCATTTTGTACAACGATAAAAAAATAATCAATGAGAGAGCGTTTACAAAATATAATCAAACTGAAATATTCACACAGTAGAATTAAAATATTTATAGATAGTTTCCATTTTTTCTTCAATAATTAATTTGTTATTATTCCGAAGTAATGATGTTAAGATAAATTATTTTCATCGATACTGTACATTCGATATGCTATCATCTCCGCTACTTTACAAGTGATTGTGAAGCAACTGCGGGAGCCGCGTAGGAAGTGTACTCTGACCTCTCATCCGCTTTGGGAGAACACGGTGAATGTTTTCCAATGAATTTTGTATAAAGATCCACGCCCATAAATGAGAATTTCACTTTTTAAAGAGCTTATTTACCGATTTTTTTTTTTTTAAATAAGTTTTAACGATCATTCGAAAAATTTCGAAATGAAAAAAAAAAAATTCGAATTTTCAGTCATTTATTTTGTACCGAATTAATGTATTTTTGAAAAAAAAAATCGATTGAGTTTATTAAAAAAAAAATTCCTTCGAGATCATTTCACAAAGGATGTTTAAAAACTATTTTCACACTAAAATTTATATGTTTGTTAGAAAATTGCTTTTCAGTCAGCCCAATAAAAAACAAAACTTTGTCCAAAAATCCGTGTTCGAAAAAAATAATGCGGATTCAGTTAAACTTTTTATTTCCCCATATAAAATTTTGAAGATTTTTTTTCATGTAAAAAATGTGTTGCCAGATATGAAGGGTTCCGGATTCCACGCGAGTGGGACTGACGCAAGGACTGCCTCGTCGAGTATATCTATACATATACTCGATAAACATACACGTGGCTAAATTGTTTTTACCCTGAAATCTTGTAAAACGAGACTCACGAAATGTCTACACACATGTACGAGTGAGGCACCTGTCATGCTGTGCCGGTGCAAGGGTCTCTTTTCGTCTGTCTGGACGCGAAACCGGGCGGTCTTGTTGGCCACTCGTGTTCCCTCACATCCGTTCTGTGGAATATACTGACAGGCACGGATTTCAACGGGTATTATATTCGATATTCAATGTGCATGTGTATTTTAATTACAGTACATTTACAGAATTTTATTTCACGAGAGAACACATTGTTTCTTTTGAGTATTTTTTTATTTGAAATAAACTTTAAAATTAAAAATAAAAAACTGACTTTGAGGCAGCTCCGAAAACATATTAAAAAGGAAGGATCTTGAATCCTGAAAAAAAAAAAAAAAAAAAAAAAATTCAGTTATTTTGTTTGGAGTGTAAAGTTTCAGTTCGTACACTGTTTTTTAAATTCAACAATCGTTTCGCGGTTTTGGTTGATAAAATTTAATTTCTTGCTTTTATTTTTATGGCTTTTTTAGACTGGTTTTCGAATGAATGTTACATCCGAATTAGTGAAATTTTATGAAAAGTTAGGCGTTAACAGACGAAAACTCAAAGAAAGATTGAAAACCTTCGGATTAATTTTTTTTCTAGACTGATCGGTGAGAACAAAAACTGGAGAGACAATGAGAAATGCTGTGCAGAAAACAAAACGTTGAAATATTTCACGCTCGTCGAATCTCTTTTCTTTCTTTTTTTTTTCCTCATTTTCTTGTAATTTTTTCTTATTTTTAAAAATTTTCTTTTATTATTATTTTATTTTGGCTCGAATATTTTTGAACGAATTCCGGAACTTGGAAATGGAATTGGAAAAAAAAAAAACAAAATTACGACTCGTTTTTGAATTCGCGTTTTTATTTTTTTTTAATTTATTTTGGGAACGATGAGAACGGCAGAGCGAATAAAAATATTGAAAGAATCGGTATGAAATTGCCCACTCGGAAGAATTGAAGATGCTTTTTAGCGCGCCTCTGCAGCCTAGCAGTCGCGTGGGTCGAGTTAGCTTCACTTCACGATTTCATTTACCGTCGTTTTATTTTCTTTCTTTGATTTCTCCTCATTATCGTATTGTGCGTATAAATTTATATAAAAGCATATAACATAATAGAAATTTCAGCGATTCACCAAAAAGTCGAACGCCAGCCGCGCACATTGTACAAATGAAAATATAATGAGACTCGTGATTATCGAAGACCATAAAACACGCTGTTTTACGTCGAACAGACAATTGATTGGATGAATCATCGTTCTACAGGTGCGTATATGTTTTAAGACGTTGACGAATAATGCGTGGGAGATGAAAGGACTGCGAGCCCTTCGAGCTTTTGTGCTCTTCAATTTTTCGTGAAGAATAATACAGGAGAGAAAAAAAAATCTTTTTTTCTTAGTCCAGGCTTGGTCTTAGCATCTTGGTTCTGTAGCTCAATCACAAAAAAAAATCAATTGCACTTTGGAAAATTTGTTTTTATTTCTGGGATGACGATATTTTTAGAATTGTATTTTTTTACGTTTTCCTGAATGATTTTCGGATTCGCTGCCATTCTTCAAAGATTTTTATGGTGTTTTTTTTTTTCCTTTCCAGAGAACTGATAAACATAGAGTTAACAAACGTTTTTTAGGCAAAATCGTAATTTACTCTTTCAAAAAGGAATGAGAAAAAATCGTCATTTACGAAGACTCAAAAATCGTGTCGACCGGTGTAATATATTTACGAAGAATCGGAAACAAAAAATAGTGCAAGATTCATTGCGTAAGTCAAATGTAGAGGAAGGTACGAAGCCCTGAAGAAAATAAAAAATGCTGAAAAATATTGTTCAATTAATTGAAAGCATGTAATGTCTCTTTTTTCCAGCTTGAAAAATCTATTTTCTCGGATTCGAAGAGACGAAATCCAGATTCTAACTTTTCTACTAAATGCACAGAGAAAAAAAAAAATGGTTGATTCAATAAAAATTGATGTTATTGGAAGAGTTTTGTCAATTGAAATGCACATTTCTTTGGCAGAATAAACGTGCAGTCTGATAAAAAATTTATGTGTTCGTCCAATGATTTATGACATTATGATGATCATATATTTTATTGGCACTCCGTAATGAGGGATTTTGTTGTTCCAATAACTTTTTTTTCTCAGTGTGTAAATATTAAGTTGTATGTAAGTAATATAATAAGTGAGTGAGTCTCTAGGTGTTTTTCCAACATTTGACTCAACGTTTCGGTGATCAAAAAGTCTGAGGATAAGTGAATCAAACTTTTTC
Organism: Campoplex capitator; assembly: GCA_037576405.1. Taxonomy (NCBI): domain Eukaryota; kingdom Metazoa; phylum Arthropoda; class Insecta; order Hymenoptera; family Ichneumonidae; genus Campoplex; species Campoplex capitator. The sequence goes on along the minus strand of JARBWI010000031.1, from coordinate 163,145 downwards.
CAGTTTGGAAGATTTCTTATACAGTAAGATATAGAGCAATATTTCGACGAAAGACTTCTGTTCGTGTATAAATTTCGCTTACCTTACTATTCAAAAGCGCAGCAGTGACTTTTTCGACATATGTCATTCTTTGCCAGAAGGCTCTTGGTCCTGAGACATAATTTTGTATTTTATTGCGTTAGCAGCCAAGTTTTAGGTGACTTTTTTGAAAAATCATCATGGCAACCTGTTGGATCAAGAAGCACGGCTTCCAATCTTTGCTTTACGGACGAAAAGAAATATAAACACGATTGTTTATTTGATTATTGATTGATTTTTATAATTAATTCGATTGTTAATTGATATTGTGGCCCACCAAAAAATAAAACATACACGTAACGTTTTACATCGACCAAAAAGTGTTTTCAAGGAGCAAAACCAAATTCCAAAGTTGTGCAAGTTTTGCATGCATCTTCATATTTTCTATTTTGTTTCACATAGAACCATTCAAACACTCGAAAAAAATCAACTGCAAAATGTTCTTCACGTGAATAAGCCTATTTAACATGTCGAACTTCCGTACAACCTTATTGCAGAAAGAATGAAAAATTTCTCGTTGCATCGGCTTTGTAGATAAATTTGTAATGACGAAATAATGGGAAAACACAAGAACAAAACGAGGCTCCATCTCCTTTGTTTTCTTCAATGTTTATTATTTGATATTTCGAACATCACTGCAACGTCCATATTAAACAATTTCTTTCTTCGATCTTTTCCATCGATTTTCCATACAATTCTTGTTGAGCGTAGCAAGCGCAGTCCAGGAAACAGCACATTTTATATAAAATATCGATCATTCGATCCGACGAATCCTGGAACTTAACATCGGACTCAACTGGTGGGACGTGGTCAATTGCCAGATCCCGAAGCCTATTTTCAATCGAACATGAATAAAAAAATTAATGCTTTTAGAATAAAAATAGTTCATGTAGCGCAACTTAATTTTAACGAAAAAAACCTTCATGATTTTGTGTTATTGCGAATCTGTTGTGGGCATTTCCAAAACGTATATGAGGCATTCCTCGCCAAAGCGGTGGACTGTTCCCCTGACTCCTGCCACCTTCGTTAATTTTTTTATATGTTTTCATCGGGTCTAAAAAAACATCTCAATTTTTTTCAGATTCTTATATAAACAACCTCCGAGCTATCAACGTTCCAAAAATACCGAAAACCGCTCACTTTGGACTGATAGAATACCGAAAAATTGTCGAGAAAATTTGTTCAGGGTATGAAAATATTTAAACATCACAGTTTTTTTAGATTTTTTCAAAAGTTGATAGTTCGTAAAACACAGGAAAAATCCACTTTCACTACGGATGATAGCTTCAAATAATCTACACGTAATCACGGATTTGTGGGAAATTTTTCAAATTTTTAAAATGGGGTCTTTAAAAAAAATGTCCAATAAAGATTGTTTATGAAAATCTTTAAAAAATCAGGGTGTCTTTTAGACTCGATGTAATCATATATTGAAAAATGAGTCAAATTGACAAAGGTCAGGAACAACGTCCACTGGTTTGACTTGACCTCATGCACGTTTTTAACATATGTATATCGTTCAATCGGTGCAAGATGTAAACTTTTCGTAATATATATTAATCAAGATGAATCCACTGATGTCCATTAATTAACTTAACCCTTTAGCTGCCATTGTAGCAAATTTGCTGCGTCTACTTTCACCCCGCCTGTAAAAACATGAAGACGTTATAGCGGACGAATTAGTTTGCAGTGCTATCAAATCCATGCTAGATAGAGCTCCAGGTGTCAGGATAGCTTGAAATTCGAACTTGAACATATGAATTATTTCAATATAGCGATAATGTAGCCGTGAAAATATACGATGCTTGACATCTGCTGTCCGTTTTCGATCAAAAAAGTAAGAAAATGGACATTCTCGAAATATTTTATGATGGAATTCGATAAACGAAGCTTGACTAGACACACTAGGCTTTGATGATTCGTGATTGAATTGGAATAATAGTTCGAACTAAGAGTGTAAAACCGTCGATGCAGGAAATTTTCTACAGTTCGAAAACACTATTTCCCAGTCCCTTATCGATAAAATTATGGTTGAACATTCATGGTCTACCCTTTTTCAGCTATACTATCAGAAGGAATAATTTGAAGCCGTTCAGAAATAGTTGTGGCCGTTAAAGGGTTAATAGTTAAATAACTGAAAATCTTGTAACTGAACGTTTTTAAAGTAAATAGCGTAACATGTTTCGGAATAGTTAATAATTTACCGGTAGCACAGTTTTGGAATATTATGATGGGGAATTATATTTGGAATAATATAATGAATAGAAAAATCAAAAACTATTCTGAATGATTATCAGAGATGTCCCTCTATCAATTTTTGTATCCCCGTATTCAATTCATTTCATGTTATCCTCTTCAATATTTCATTTAACTTTTTGGCGTATTACAAGACCCCACTTCCCCTTATTTATCGTGATTCTTCATTTTTTAGTTTGCACTTTTGAATGAGAGAATTAATACCATTAAACCCGTTTGTTTGGAAAGAAAGCTCGAATCGGTTTTGAAAAGTAGAGGCGACTAAGGAGCTGCAAAACAAAGTGGAAACCTAAGAATAAAGAATCTTTGAAATTAAATGATTTGGCACAAACCTGCGCTCTCTCGATACCGCTGCAAAAATTCTGAAATACAATAGAAACATTAGCCATTAGACACTTGCGAGAATATGCAAATAAATTAAAGTAGAACATCGAACCTTGCAATAACTAACGGATTTGGACGGACAATCAATCCTTGGGTTGGTAAGTAGGCACGGCCAACCGGCTTCACCAACATAATCAGTCGGTATTGTCTGTAATGAGGATCAACGTTAGAAATCACAATGCAATTTTCATGTGTTGTCAAATGGATAGAAAAGTCAATAAACAAATGACGAACCTTAGATATTTTGGTAAAACAGAAAGTCTGGAAAAAAAAAAAAAAATTTCGTTATCAGAGCCCAACCGAAATGTATCGCTAATAAATTCAGCTGTACCATAATTTTATTACATCAAACGACTCATAAGTGATGGTCAGATATGTTATCGAAACTGTACGAAAAATGTGCTCAAAAATTGAAAGATCTCACGAGCCCGCCGAAGGCGGGCGAGGTTTGATCTCAATTATTCGAGTGTCTCGCACGAGAGATTACGAAGGTAGTATCGCTACTCTCATGTCTTTGACCACAAGTTCAGAGCTAAAAAGTGAACGACTGGGGCGCCCTTCGTCATCGTGGCGCTACCCCATTACTATTCGATCATTAGTTTAAAGCCATCGAATTTTTTATTTTATCTGAAAAAAGGGCTGGGTTAAATTCAGTATCATTTGGGTGGGAATCTCTCGTGCGAGACACTCGAATAATTGAGATCAAACCTCGCCCGCCTTCGGCGGGCTCGTGAGATCTTTCAATTATCCTTCGTGTCTCGCACTTCGAGATTACGAAGGTAGCTGTTTAGAGCAATATTTTCTCCATAACAACTTTATTGATTGAACTAGCGTTCTTACAGCATAAAATGAAAAATGAGATTATTGTAATTAATATAATGTAGTATAATTACTTATATTGATGCACTGGGTGTTAACACCGCTTTTGCAAACTTATTGTCGCGAATAAGTATTGGCTGGTGGTAAAAATCCGCAAACACTTTAGAGTTCTGGGACCAGCCTGCCACCTTTTTAATTTCTTCAATACTAACACCTTTGTCATATGCCCTTGACGTCGATGCATGTCTCGTAGAGTGCGCTGTAAATCTCTTATCAACTCCCAGTGAAACCAACGTCGTCCTTATCCACCGACTGATCGTTTCTCTCTTGACTGCACTATGTGGCTTATTAAACGATATGAACAAAGAATCAACATTTCCCCGAAGTTCTTTTGTCACCAATAAATATTGGTTCAAGGTTTTGGCAATACACAGTTGTGGTTTGTCCAGAAAAAACGGAAGTCTTAACACCGGCTGCGGAGCTCCAGGTCGAGATGTTTTGATCTTGCCGGGAATTCGAATTTCAATTTTAGATTCCGAAACAATAATGTTTGAAATGTTGATCAACGCCAACGTTTGACAGCGATGTGCTGTGCCCAAAGCCAGTAACACAACCAGCTTTTCTGTCAATTTCTTCAAAGAAAGTTCACTTAATGGATCCCATGTTGCCAGCTTCAATAACACAGGGTCCACGTCCCAAGTATCCTCGTATTTAGGACATCCTGGTCTCATTCTCGATGAACCTTTGATAAATCGACTTATCAACGGATTGTTTGCAACATCCTCGCTTGCAATCAATGATAACGCCGCTCTAGCCGAATTCAGCGCACTGTATCCGATTCCATCATTGAATCTTTCCGCTAAAAACTTCAAAATTTTTTCCCCAGACACCGTATATGGATCACCATTGATCTGATTGTTCCATTGCCACCAGAGCTTTAGAGTTCCATTGTAATTTTTTAATGTTGATTCCGCTAGCGAAGCCAACGAAATTTCTACTGCCTCTTTGGGCATGCCTTTGATCAACAGTGCTTGGCTGACAACTTGGCGGCAACCAGGGTAAGTTTTGCAGCCAAGGGATGATGACGTGACCTGCATGGAGAAACCAACAGACTAAGATCTGCCTCAAACCAAATCCATTCTCCAACGGATAACTCTTTAAAGGCTGGAAACCAAACTTGAGTAGGCCAGTGAGGTACAACTAAAATACCTGCCGCTTTATCATCTTTGATTTTCTTAATAACTTTAGTTATTATGGAAAAGGGGGGAAAGGCATAAAATATCCAATCGGACCAACTGACTGTGAAAGCATCAAATGCGAAAGCTTCCGGATCTCTCTTCCATGAACAGTAAACTGCGCATTTAGTGTTGATCCGAGAAGCGAATAGATCGATTTCCAACTTCCCGAACCTCTGGATGATCCTTTCAAACGCATAACTTGCTAATTCCCACTCCGCATCTGAATTATCGATCCGCGATGATCGATCTGCTTCCACATTCTCTTTTGACGGGATATACGAAGCATACACCCATAATTTGCGACCCTCGCACCAATTCCATAGATTACGCGCTAAATTATGAAGTGCAGCATAGCGCACACCACCCATTCTGTTGATATAAGCCATCGTCGTCGTATTGTCTACCATAATCAAGACGTCTGCGTCCTTCAAATCCGCTGCAAAACACTTTAAAGCCAATAAAGCCGCTTTGAGCTCCAGATGGTTTATGTGGAGCCCTCTTTCCTCCTGACTCCATAGCCCATTAGCGCTTTCGCCGTCATAAAAAGCACCCCATCCGGACAGTGATGCATCCGAGTAGATTGTTCTCTTGTACTGGTTATTTCTCACCTTCTTACTGGCCGTTGGTAAAGTCTTTAACCACCAATTCCAATCCTTTAAAGTAAATCTCGGTACCATCATAAGTGAGTCAAAACAACCCCCACTCTTCACTAAGGCTTGGACCTTCGCCCTTTCGAACGATCTGCAGTATAGCAAACTGTACTCAACTGCCGGACAACACGCGACTACCGACCCAACAACTTTAGCAAAATCACGAATCTTCACCATGCCTTTTTTCTTAAGATTCTCGATCTGTTTCTGTACTGCAACTTTTTTCTCTCCCGGAAGCTCCACTTTCATTGTGGACGAATCTAATATAAACCCCAAGTACTTGCATCTCCTCTCGGGCTTCAATTTGGACTTTTCAACATTCACAATAAATCCTAACCTCTCCAGTAACTTAATTGTCTGACTCAGGTTCTCACTGCACTCCGCAACCGAATGTCCTAAGCATAGAAAATCGTCCAAGTATACCACTGACACAAACCCCTTCAATCGAAGATAATTTATTACTGGCTTCAACAACTTGGTGAAGGTAAATGGGCACGTGCATAAGCCAAACGGCAAACAAACAAACTCATACATTTTTCCTTGAAATGTGAATCTCAAAAACTTCCGATGTGATTTCCAAACTGCGATCAAAAAGTAAGCATCTTTAAGATCCACCGTTCCCATGAAAATACCTTGTTCTAGGAGATTACAAGCAGACCTCAGATCCTCAAGTTTAAAATGTTCTGCGTCGATGAACTCATTCAAACCTTTCAAATTCAGGATGAACCTCTGTCGACCGTCCGCCTTAGGAACCAAAAAGAACGGTGACAGAAACTGCCCTGACACTTCTTTCACTTCCTCAATCGCACCTATCATCAGCAGTCTATTGATTTCCGATTGAATACTTGTTAGTTCCTGGTTCGACCAGACTCTATCAGGTCGCGCGCGGGTTTGTACAGGCGATGATTTAAAAGGTATTTTATACCCTCTTATACACTGAATGATAAATTTATCCTCAGTGATTGTTTTCCAGGCTTCTAAGAAATACGTCAGACGCCCCGCATACATACTCACATTGTTTTCTGAGGCTAACGGTTCTGAAACCGCTGGTTCTGCTGACGATATTGGTTCGATTTGGGATATGTTTGTTTCGCTGGGTACTTGGGAGGCAGTGATTTTCTCGTCGATGGAAACTTCCCGCCCGTCTGAGTCACTGACCTCTTCTGACTCGACGAGCTCTTGGAGTTTAAAGAACCGAGAGGCCTATACGGTTTCTTTGGTGGAGCGGTCTTCATCTCTTCTCCCACTTTTTCAATGGCCTTGATCTCCTTGACCTTGTCAACAAGATTTTCGCCGAACAAGAAACTATCCGGTTCTCTTTTTTCCAGTGCCGTGGCCCATTGTTTTGACAATGTAGGCAAAATGCAGGCTCTGCGCGCTACCGTCTGAGACTTGTGAATCTCAATTAATATTTTTGCTGCATCCCAAACTTGCTCCAGTCTCTTAACATTTTCTGGATCTTTAAGGAGTACTAGAGATTCAATTACTGGAGCCAGAGCAGCCAAGGCAGATCCTGCAAACTTCTGAGTAACCCCAAAATATTTATCCCGCTTCAGAGCCGACTCTTTCAAGTTGCCTGCCACCTCGACATTCAGAATCGGTGGTTCCAAAGAAAGCTTCCCTTTCCTGGGGTACTTTTCTAAGAGTGCCTCCTTAGTCTCCTTCTTTAAACCTTCAGAAAGATATTTCTTCCAACGATTGGATACACTAGAATGTAGGACAAGTTCAGGTTCCGCCTGCCCTGGTTCTTCTCCGAAAATCCGAAGAGCATCATCATCCAATTCCCATGGATTCTCAGCTTCCTTGTTTCTAACCGCCTCACTTTCATTCGGAATGACCTCTGAATTTTTGGACGCCGTATCAATGATCGACACCACTGGTAGAGTGTCATCCGCATTAACCTCTGGGTCTTCCTCACCAAAGTGACCCGCTTGACCATCAGTACCTTCGATATAAATTTCTAGGTTAATGATTACTCTGTTTTGATCTCTCGGATCAAACAGAGTAATTCTAATCTCTACTTTATCTTTCAGATAAAATCAGATTAAAATATGAGTTTTATTTTATCTCTCGGATAAAACAAAAAACTTCTATACCCAGACATAATCATTATGATTATTCATATTTGAGAATCTTGTTTAGCCTCTCGGGCATGACGATTACAGATAAAATCCATGAATACATTGTGATTGCATCTCGTGTTCACAATAAATTCTTTTTTTTTTTTTTTTTTTTTACACAATTACCTTCTTCTTCTGATATGTCTGTCTCTTTATACGAATTTTGACGTCCCAAGATGGCCTCTTTAATCATAGCGAAGCCCGTTGTCAACTCCTCCATTCCGTCTTCTAACTTGCGAAGTCTTTTGGACGTTCTTTCAACCGAACGATCCCGACTTCTTGATCTCTTATTCTTACCCATTCTTTAATTTAATTTTATTAGTAATTAATAAATAATTAAATAAATAAAATGAAAATGTTCACTTTCGCACCAAACATGTGATCTGTTTGACACAAAAACAACGAATGATCGAATAGTAATGGGGTAGCGCCACGATGACGAAGGGCGCCCCAGTCGTTCACTTTTTAGCTCTGAACTTGTGGTCAAAGACATGAGAGTAGCGATACTACCTTCGTAATCTCGAAGTGCGAGACACGAAGGATAATTATCCATGGTTCATTCCACCAAAAACCGAATCAAGTTGCGCTGGGGGGTCTGAACTGAAGATTTTTTGTATGACACGTTGTTAGTTAGTTATAGAAATCAGAAGAAGCAAATAAAAAAATTTGCCATGTTATTCTTATGGAAAATCAAAAAGCGCGATGCGAACCATCTTAAGGAGTTTCGGTACAAAAGGCAAAATGTTAAGAAATTAATGAAATTTGGTGATAATGTTCTTCAACATCGAGTACGAAAAGACAAATTTTTTCAAAATTTTCTTCTACTCAGTTATCGAGTAATTATGCATTAAAGCAGATTTCTTATGCCCGAAGTGTATACCTATATATATGGAAACAGTATGCTTATACACGTGAACTTTAGTCTTCAATTTCTCGATAACTGTGTAGAAGAAAAATCTGAAAAAATTTTTATTGTCAAATTTGGCACTGAAGAATAGGTTCACCAAATTTTATAAAATTCTCAACTTTTTGACAATTTTTTGTGTTTTTAACATGGTTTAGCATGGCAACATTGTATCGTCTGTACCGAAACTCCTTAATATCTCGAGTGACTCGAGACAGGTACATTTACGTTCCATATATGTCAAAGAAAGACGAGTCGCTACTAGAGTCTTTACAGCGAGCAGATCTGGTCGAACGTTTTTTTAAAAATTCCCGAATATTGTTCCCACGATATTTAATCAATTGCAGCGCTTTCAATGTAGTTGCAAGTTCACGTTTTTTTTTTTTCTCATAATAATGTGTCAACTTAAAATCTATTCATGAATTTGTTTTTGACGGAATCGTGTGCATTTAAATGATGATTACCCACTGATCGTATTGAAACGCATAACTCCCGTCTTATGGCTCTACGGGCAGTCGGGAGTTAAAAAGAGGTAACGTTTTTCGAACACATTTTTTGACGTTTCGCGATTGCTGTCTAATGACACTAGTTGCAACTAGAAACATTCTGCTGTTTTATGTGAGGCGAAGTTTTCTTGATGTGACAACCGACTTTTTTACATTAACAGTGACAGCTGTGAGTTGAAAAGGGTAATATAGATCGCGATCGCGGATTAATAGTGATAGTTGTGAGGTTAAAAAATGAGGTTATAAAGATCGCAAGTGCGAAAGTTGACGGATATTTTTTGAAATTTAATTTTCGGTTAGAGTCATCAGGGAGAATTTTTTTTTCAATCAATAGAGACTGTTACGAGATTAAAAAGAAATTGTAAAAATTGCGGAAGTAAAATCTAACGGAATCTTTGATTATTTTTCATTCATGACTTTTGGTTATTAAAGTTATATTTGAGATCGAAACTTATTTCTAAAGATCGAAGATTCAAAAAACAGGTATGCGAGTATGAATAACTGCAAAATCGAAGTGGCATGTTTCCGATATAACAAATTTGTTAATGAGTCAAGGTAAACTTATTTCAACATACCGTACAAGTTTGAGGATATCTATGAGGACACGTTATTGGAGGGTAGGTACCTGGACATCGATATACCTGAAAAAATAACAAATTAAATAAACTCATTTTAGGCTTATCACAAAAAAAAACTTTTATTCGACAAACCTTTTCACCTCCAATAAATTCAGCCCTACAGATCTGCATAGCAGTGATCAACAAGGCGAGAGATAAGTATAGCTTCATCGTACCGCTTTCGTCGAACGAATTTCAGTTATCACTCCAACGAGTCGCTTTTATATACTGCTCCTCCATCGACAATCTATTTATCTCACCTTGTGAAGACCTCATCACTTATTTGATACTGGATGTAACTTTTGGCTTCGAGTAGTTCAAAAACTGGTGACACAAAATAAATAAATGGAACACTTGAGTAAATATCGTCAAAAAATGTCGTCATCAGAAGTACTGTGAATAAAAAATCGAGAAAACAAATGTAGTATTAAAAAAAAAAACCGGTCAAGTTTAGGAACGAAAGAATTGAGTAAAGTGAAGCGTTTGAATAAAAAAAATTTGAAAAAATGAAAATATCGAATGAATAACAATTAAGAAAAAAGAACGTTAAATAATAAAAGCAGCATACAACTGAAATATTTACTAACAACGATATGTGAGTGGTTAGTGCGAGCCTACGCTACGTGCGTGGCCTTGAAATGCATAAAATTTTGGCAACTAGAGTTTCCAGTGGCGAAATTGAGAAGCTCTACAATTTTCTAACTTACACAGTGTTTCCCATGACAATTGAAGTTGCTGGGGTGGAATAAGGTATTTAATGCGTTGAAAACATAGTTTTCATGAGTTCGGAATGTCATGTCAATCGAGTGTCATTTAAGTACCTGAATTTCATAACCTCGGTGAATGTCACTAAAAAGACATAAGCGATGGTTCAAAAAAAAAAAAAACCACTCATTTGCTCGGTTACGAATGGCTGGATCGTATTAATGCTGGTACATTGGTACCCTCCAATCGCTGGAGATACAAAATAATTTCAAGGTGATGATGTATTGTTTCATGTTTTTTTTTTTTTTTTCTAAATATAACTTTATTTTTATGCCACATGTGTTTTTCCAATTTCTCATATTTGCACCTCGCGCGATATGGAATTTTTCCAACATTTACTCAAGTGCTTCATTATTTTTTTTTTTACTGCTGTATGTGAGATACAGGCAGCCAAAAGCTGTACAAGTGTCAACAATTAGATAATTATAGATAAAACGTGCTGTAGAAAAGTTAAGATCTAATTTAGTTATTTAATCCACCCAAAAATGTTCAAACCTGCAAATAAATTACGTATTAACAAGTCAATCGTCGCTAGTTCAAATTTTACAAAGAGTTCTTTCTTTTTTTATAAAGTAGAGTTGTGACGCGTGAATTGGTTCGCTCTGTCATTATACGTAGTTCAAGAGAGCTCAAGTCAAATAACGAATCTGAAGCTATTCCGTTTGCTCTCAACTGTCACAATGACAGCTGATCTTTCATATGTCTATGACAACTTAGATTCCTTCTTGACAATAAACTTCATAAAAGAGAAATTTCATTAAAACTTCAACAATTGATAAAGAATCATCTTTTAGGTATAATGTATGTTTTCAAATTCAACCAACGGTTCGAATAATGTTGAGGTTCGGTTCATAATTTAAAATAACGTTAGAGTAGAAAAAAAAAAAAAAAAAAAAAAAGCGCGTGAAGCGCGCGCTCGAATCGCCCAGTTCTAAATAAATAGAGATCTTCTGAAGCGTACGTAGGCCAAATACACGGCGCTTATAAATTTTTTATGAGTCCTAAGAATTGGTGAACCATTAGGGGAGTATGGGGCAAAATGGACATTTAACGGTTTAAGCAAATGTTATCGATGAGCATATGGTTTTTCAACTATAATTGAGTCACAAAATTGATTTCCAGGCCTTATTTGACGAATTTTGTAAAAAAAATTTTTGGGGCAAAACGGACACGGCCTCTCGGAGATATAAAAATCGAAAATCCGACATTTTTCGAAATACAGACGTTCAAAGCGACTGTTTCTGAATAGAATGCCAGTTCGGTAATGTAAAAAAAGAAACGAGACCACTTGGACCCCCATTCCTCGGCATGCAAGGAAGAAAAATGAGCTAAATCTTGAGATCGCATTTGGGCCATGTTTTTGGGTCATGCAAAAACTGAACTTTGAGTCCACCGTGCTGGGGCATAATTGATGTTTGAATTATATTGGCGTCCCACAATCGACTTCCGGTCCTAGTTCTCCGAATTTCGTTGAAAAAAAATGTTTGGGGCAAAATGGACACAGCCTCTCGGAGGCATTAAAAATTGGAAAATGACAATTTTCGCATTTCAGACGCTAGAATCTACTGTTTCCGAATGGCATGTGAACTCTGTAATATAATGTAAGAAATTTTGCTAATGAGCCCTATTTCTTGTATGTAAAGGAGAAAAATGAAGCAAATCCTGAGATCGTTTTTGTGCCAATTTTTTGTGTCGTTCAAAAAATAAAATTCCCCGGAACTTGTCAAAAAAGAAATTTCGGGGCAAAATGAACAGAGCCTCTCAGAGATAATAAGAATTAAAAAATTACGAATATGTAGATTTTATTTGCTCCAATAAATATAAATCTTATTTTCTTACTGTGATTATTATTTTGGATTTTAAATAAGTCACAAAAGAGAATAGTGAGCAGAACGTAGTTTAGGTTCGGAGTCAGAATTTTATGTAATTTATAAAATTTCAGGTTTGAAGTGTGTTTATTTTCCTCTGAACTTGAATTTTTTCTGCATTTCACCCTACAATTCAACAATTTCAGATAATTTAGGGTCAGAACATGGTTTAGATCCGGAAAAAAAATTTCGTGAATTTTATAAAATTTCACATTTAACGTGTACCCGCTTTGCCCCCCGTGTGTCCAGTTAGCTTCATCATTCACTAATTCAGACTGACTTCGGATAAAAAAGTAATTTAGGCTCGAAAAAAAATGTATGAATTTTTTAATATTTCAAATTTAGAAATGTCCATTTTGCCCCATATGTCCGTTTTGCCCCATATTACCCCATCATGTTTCACGTTGAATGTGTCTGCGTTTGAAGACGCAAAAAAGTTGATACGTAGTTTCGAAATTTATGTTGACACAATTGTTAAGACTCCACATATTATATTAATATGATAAATACTTTCCTCCCATTGTGGGAGAGCTCTATTTCTATCAATTTAATTTATTCATCAATTTGATGATGGAAGCACTTGGATAAAGAAGATATCGAACGTTTTCGCATATTTTGGAAAAATAGAAAAATAACGCTGAGAATTTAACTCATCATAGCGGCCGCGCTTCTTCTATTAACACGACGATAACAAGAAAAATTTCAATGGCATAAACATTTAAAATTTTCCTTATTCACATTTTATCATCCTATATAATATTAGGTGTATGACTTTAGCTTCACAGATTTTTTCGTCGAGCTTTAATTACTTAATTAATGTTAATTAAATTGACATTAAATTAAATTAAATTAAATTAACATAAAAAATAAAAAATAATTAATTAATTAAATAATGTTAAATTATATTTAACATGGAAATATTTTCACGGTCTTTTCTGATTAGAAAGGATCGGATGCAAGGTTTCAGAAGACCGAACGACACGTCTGCGTGAGTTACAGATTAGATTTCTTGTTGTCTATTTTTTATATGAAATAAATATGCCAAAAAATCTGTAAAAATTAAGTCATATACCCAACAGATAAAATGAACTAAACGGCTTTAACAAAAAAATTTGATTATTTTAACCACTCAATTTGTTGATTGAACTATACATATACGCTTACCATGAACATTCTTCTTTCTGTTGAATTTACCAATTTGTAGCGAACAAAATGAAATTTGTTGATTCAACAAATGTTCCTGGTGCGTACTGGTGACCAGCCACATTCACGTCCATTATCGCGATCGTCGTATACAATTATCGCCGTACCCATCCGTTTGGGATCCTATTTTCGATCCATTTTAAAACTTGAGCTCTTTTCTTTCAGTTTTTGAGCAACTTAAACATGTCGAAGAAGTATGCAAAACTCGATAAACTACTATGAAGTTTTTTTTTCTCATACGTTCGACGATTTTTTGGAATTGTAGCTCGTTTTTCGGGTAAATCACCATAGCAACCAGTTGAATTACGAAGCACGGGTTCCCATCTTTGCGTTACGATTGAAAAGAAATATAATCACGACTAGTAATTCGATTGTTGAATTTAATTGAAGCTGACACGGAAAGATACATAAGAGCCCATCACCGATTTCGATGAATTTTTTTTTATACTGTAACCCACCGAAAGATGAAAGATACGTAATATTTTACATCGACCAAAAAGTGTTTTCAAGGAGCAAAACCAAATTCCAAAGTTGTGCAAGTTTTGCATGCATCTTCATATTTTCTATTTTGTTTCACATAGAACCATTCAAACACTCGAAAAAAATCAACTGCAAAATGTTCTTCACGTGAATAAGCCTATTTAACATGTCGAACTTCCGTACAACCTTATTGCAGGAAGAATGAAAGATTTCTCGTTGCATCGGCTTTGTAGATAAATTTGTAATGACGAAATAATGGGAAAACACAAGAACAAAACGAGGCTCCATCTCATTTGTTTTCTTCAATGTTTATTATTTGATATTTCGAACATCACTGCAACGTCCATATCAAACAATTTCTTTCTTCGATCTTTTCCATCGATTTTCCATACGATTCTTGTTGAGCGTAGCAAGTGCAGTCCAGGAAACGGCACATTTTATATAAAATATCGATCATTCGATCCGACGAATCCTGAGCCTTAAAATCGGACTCAACTGGTGGGACGTGGTCAGTTGTCAGATCCCGAAGCCTATTTTCAATTCAACATTAATGACAAAATTAACACTTTTAAGGAAAAATAGTTCATGTGGCGCAACTTCATTTCAAAGAAAACCCTCATGATTTTATACTACTACTAATCAGTCGTGGCATTTCCAGAACGTACATGAGGTATTCCAAGCCAAAGCAGTGGACTTTTTCCCTGACCCGTGCCAACTTGGTTCATTCTTTTCATACGATTGCACCGAGTCTGAAAGACACCCCATTGTTTTTCAAATTTAAATGACTCGTCTGCACTTCTCCCGCTCTAAATTTCCGACTACGATAAAACTTCGCAGGTTCACTTAACGAATGAAAATGATTATTCATCGTGTCTCACAATTCGAGATTACGAAGTTAGATATACTACTTTCAGCCAGAAAACCACATATTCAGTTATTCAGAGCATTTTTTGTGTTGCATCACCTGGTGACGCTCTTGACTCCCAGCAGCTGGGGAAAAGACCAAAACCGAGAGTGAACCAAATGCTTCAAGACCAGAGCCGCAAACCTGCACTTCTGCCACGAAAAAGAATGCTCCTGGTCAGCCGGACGTGTGTCTCAAAATGCGGAAAACACCAACCTGACCGAGGTTTGTTCATTAAATGAGAAAAACAGCCAAGAACAGGCACCTCTGGAGCTTGACCAAGAAGCCTTTCGAATTATTGGGGAGAAGCCTGCAACCAAGGACAAGCAATTAAAGGTACACTCTAGCATTACAAAACGCTGAAAAAATGAACTGAAGGATGGACTCAAAAAAGAGGAAAAAGGATTCCCTGTTAGGAAAATACAGGCTCAGCCTTGGCCGCACAGGCTCCTGCTATAACGTTCCTTGCTCAATCTAAAGTTCCGGAGCACATGGATCTGTTAGAAAAAGTATAGGACTCTTCGAGACTACTTATTTAAATTCACAGATCTCAGACGGTTGCTCGTAGGTCCTGTATTTTGTCAACGCTCTCTAAACGATGGGCAGTTGCTTTGGAAAAAAGAGAGACTGATAAATATTTTTTTATTGAGAAACTCACAGAAAAAATCAAAGAACTCAAGGCTAATGGATAAAATTGGACAGGAAATTAAGCGAGTTATCCCGAAAAAAACTTTAATTCTTATTCAATGATTCGGTTAGAGACATCTCCCGACGAAAATCCCGACATCTATTTTTTTATTTCAAACTTTTTAAAGTTCAATACTGTTTTCTTTAAGTGAAGAAGTTTTTCAGTCGGGAGTTTTTATGTTTTTTCAAAACATTTTTTTATTTCTCACTTTTTAAAGTTCATAATTTTTTATTTATTTTTTGTTTGTTATCACGTTAGGTAAGAATTATAACACAAAAAAAATATATATACATGTATATAGACGAACTGCATGGACAGACGCGCGTCGGTTCGGATTGAAATTAGCAGCGCACAACGGCGTGAAGTTCGCGATAGTCGAGCATGACCTTATAAGGTCCCCTTTCGATATGGCAAAATGCGTTTGAATGTGAATATTAATGATTCCTAATTATTTCAGCGAGTTTGGAATAGAATTGAACGAACTATGTCTAAGAACACTGTCTGTCACACATGGAAAGTATATGCAAAAATTGGTCAAGACAGTTGTCACTGTTTCGGAGAAAAGTGGTGACAAAGAAATAGCCCCGATCAGCTGATCGCAGTGAAACGCATAACTCCCGTCTTTTTGCCCTGCGGGCAGTCGGGAGTTGAAAATTACTGAAACCAGTAGCTAATGTTCTCCGCTCACAGGGATATGCCTCTGTTGCTTATGTTGACGACATGTTTTGCTTGGGCACAAATCATAAAGCATGCAAGATAAACCTCGTAGAGACAAAGCGATTACTAGAAACGTTAGAATTTATAATTCTATGACCAAGTCAAGTTTAACCCCGAGCAGATCAGTAAAATATCTTGTGTCATTACTAGACTCTCAAAAAATGACTGTAGAACTACCGAAAGAAAAGAAAATCATTATTTTGCGTTACCTCAATCTCCTCGAGAAGAATAAAAAAAATCGAAATACGAGAATTTGGAAAAATAATCGGTTCCATTGGGGCAAGCTGTCTTGCAGTCGAATATGTCCTGGACATAAATATACCTGAAAATATAAAAAATTAAATAAACTCATATTAGTTTTCTCACAAAAATAAACTATTATTCAACAAACCTTTTCACCTCCAACAAATTCAGCCCTACAAATCTCCAAAGCAGCGATCAACAAGGCGAGAAATAAGTATAACTTCATCGTACCGCTTTCGTCGAATGCATTTCAATCATCACTCTAATGAATCGCTTTTATATACTGTTTCTCCATCGACAACTCTTTGATTTGCATGTAAAAAATAAGTTTAGCAACGGGCGCACAGGTGTTTAATCAAGATTTTTTTTTAGGCGAAATTCGAAATTTCTATCATTAATATTTAGAGTTTAATAACTGATTTGTTAATGAGTTTACGTATTTATTCAAGCAGGAACGAAAATGATAGCTGTAAAGACTTGATTGAAAGAGTGTATTTTTAGTGATATTTGCATAGACAGTTTAACTGCCGATGAAGTTTCAGGACGTAATTAGAATAATGAAATTGATTAAATCTGATAGAAACGAGACGTCAGACAAGGATGCAAAATTAGCACAAGTGTCGTTTTAGCAAATCACTTGAAAATCATTAAAGCGTAATGAATCTATCGCTCATATAAAAACCCCGGTTCTCTGAACTATTTCGGATCAGCCCCGTGTTCATTCGAAGATGAAATTCTTTGCAACGATCTCGTGTCTCCTCGTCGGGAGTTTTCGTGAGTTTAGATTTTATTTGAAAATATTTTTATATATGCAATATTTTAAAGCTATAATACTATGATCTCGTCAGTCAGTAGTACAAGTAAAATGGTAATTATCAACAATGTACAATTAATACGAAACCTTTATCAGCTATTTTTGGCGAAACTGTTGAAAATGTCAGCGCTGCTCGTTGGCAACAGGAACGTGCGAAATTTAAATCTGGTCTCAACGTGACTAATGATCAGGGACAATTAGTCGAATTGACTCTATCACCAACACCTCACAGTAATGGGGGACGTACTTTTGAGGGCGAAGTAAAATTTTATTTCCACAGTAATAACAATGGACATCGAAGCGTAGAATTTAAATACAAGCTTAAAGAATTGAGACAGTTTTTTTACGACTCCTCGCGTCCGACTGTTTTTGTAACCCACGGATGGATGAACAGCGGAACTAGTCAGTCGTGTGCCCTTATTGTCGATGGTGAGCTTTAAAAAAACAATTGACGCAAACTCATGAAATGTTAAGGCTTCAGCCAATCCTTCGCAAATTGCAATTGCTCTAAGGAAAATCCAAAAACATAATAAATCACGTGCTGAATTTGTTTTCTTTTGTTCTTGCAGCGTACTTGGCAAGAGGTGGTTACAACGTGGTCGTCGTTGATTGGAGTTCTATGTCGAAGACTTTTTATGATATCTCGGCATTGCGAGTCCATGACGTTGGTGTTAAAGTTGCCGAAATGATACAAAAACTCGCAGATAAAAGATATTTGAGAATCGAGGAAACAATACTCGTTGGTCATTCTCTGGGTGCTCACGTAATGGGCATCGCCGGTTATACTCTGAATGGTGCTGTTAAAGTGATTTACGGTAATTCGTAACGATCCCTTCCGTTGAATTTACATTAATTTCATTTTTTTTTTTTGTGATTTAATTTCGGAAAGGCGCTCACGTCGCTATTTTAAGAGCATGGATCAGTCACCTAACCTCACTTCGAATTTTTGAAATTGAAATTCTTCAGCACAATTTGACCGATCACAAAACGGCTCTGTCAGTCCACGTAGGGCGATGGCAAAAATGGGCTGACAGGGCCATTTTTGTAATCAGTCAAACCGTATCGAAGAATTTCACTTTCGAAATTTGCAGCTATCTCTCTCGCACTCACGGTGGCGAGATACGGACTGAAGCATGCTCTTAAGAGTCATCGAGCGATGGCATACGCAGCGCCAGGTGCCAAAAAAGCAAACTAAAATTCTATTATACCGGATTTCGTCGCAAATTTTATGATTACGCGAATATAAAAAATACCAAAAAATTCGGTTTAATTACCCGGTTCCGGCTGTGCTCCTTTTTTAGAGATCAGATATCTCTAATCAACACAGTAAATTAATAAAAATACAAGGCGCTTTGCTCGCGCCATGACAGCTTTTTCGCCAGTCACGATAATTATTTTATTACAAATTGTACACACATTTGCCACAACTGGAGAGACCAGAGCCGGATTCACGCCACTTCCTTGCACGTTACGAAATTTATTTATCGCGATTTCAATAAAAACTCACGGAAAAATCCGGTAGAATAGACACGAGGCGTCTGACGTGTGTCAGCGACTATATTTATACTATATATAGATATATTTTACTATGAGAGGCGCCACCGTCGATTTTGAGTTGGTCACGGGAGCTCGATGACTTTTAATACTCTTCTACAATCAGGACTGGATCCAGCGCTACCACTGTTTGGGTTAGCACTCGTCGAATGGAGAATTTCTGACCAGGATGCGAAATACGTTGAGATTATTCACACGAATGCAGGTTTCCTGGGCGCGGACGAGGCCCTTGGTCACGTCGACTTTTACATTAACGGTGGAAAAAGTCAGCCAAATTGTGGAGTGGATGTAGCTTACGCCTGTTCGCACAGCCGGGCCTTCGAACTGTACGCAGAATCAATCAAACCAGGGATTTCTTTCTGGGGGCTCAAGTGTGATTCCCTTGGATTCGCAATCGGTATTTGTTATGGCGATGCCGCAAAAATGGGTGGAACGGAAGTTGACAGTTCTGTCAAGGGAGTTTATGTCGTACACACCAATGCTAGTCCACCATACCCGATGAACAAACCTTCGGATGTTCATCTGTAAATGGAATCATATATTGTAAGATGACCACATTCCGATGTATGAGACTTGACCATGAATTTCGCTGATCACGATTTTGCATCAAGATTTTTTAAAGAGCAGATATACACCTGAGAGCCGGAAAAAAAGTCATTTTTGTGAATTTTTTTAAGGGAAACTATTTGGAATTTCGGATTAGGAATTTTTCTATCTAAAAGTATACACATTCGGAAATATATTCAATTTTCATTTATTAAAATTAAAAAATTAAAAATCGACGAGGTTGTTGTTTAATCTTCGGAGCGCCGTAAGAAAATCCAAGTAAACGGTATCCACTGGCGTTTCTTCAACAATGATCTGAATAAAAGAAACCAAAAAGATTAATAAATGAGAAACTACGGTCTAGTACTTGTCATAGCCGATTTAAAAAATATTGATTTATGACAAAATGGCGGACGTTTGAAGATAACATAGCGATTTTTTATCAAAAATTAGTTACTATTTTGCCTAAAAACCAAAAACTAAACAACGAGAAAAAATCCTACGACAAGTACTAGATAATGATGTTTAGAATAACCGAAAAAAAATACAAGACAACCGATTCACTGATTTTCGAGAAATTTTGGGTACTGATTCGGACAATGTGATTTTGAGAAAATCGTGTTTGATAATTTGGGAATGAATAAATCATGAAATTTGCCAAATTACATGGCATCATCGATACCCGGCTCATAGTGTAAGTCTTCTATGGTCGACGGAATGTTTATGTCTTCTGAATTTTGATGCCGGCGCATGAGAGACGGGTAGCTTCAAGCTACCTGCCGCCGCAAAGCAGGTGACACGGCGCGGTCTCGGAGACGGTTCACTCTCTCGTCTGTAATATCGTTATTTATCATGATATTGTCTTTCAATTTTCATCAGATATTCTTGAGACCTCGAGGTTCAAGGAAATGCAAAAAAAAATTATGTTTCCCGACCATGCCAGGTTTATATCTGCGCTTAAGACTGGTATGTCCGTAAAGTTGTCAGTGTTAAGCTTTTATCGATAGACCAAAACGTTCGGACGTCACGAGCTAACATCCCAAAGCTGAAGTGGCATCAGATATTTGAAAAAAAAGTGTGATGTTTATAAGAATACTTAGATGAACCTATCATAGATATTTCGGATACATGCAGCTTCAACTCTGGTGCTCGTCACATCCGAAGAATATCAACCGTTACAATCAAAACGCATTTCTAATGTTAATCAAATGAGAAAAACCCCAATTTCGCTGCTCAACTTCCACACACTATTCGCCAGATTTTCGTACACAAAAAGCGGTTTTTGTGTGTGATTCTAATACAATCGGATAGGCTCCAAATGAAAAAATTCCCTTCAAGTGGTGCAATTTACGAACCGGCTGCATTGGCATAGGTTTTCCGCAGTTCTTACATGATTACATATCATGGCGTTTGCAAAATTGATGCGAAGTCGTTTGCGGCCGCGAAGTAGAGTGAAATTGAAAGTAGGGACAGTTTAACAGAATACCCAGAAAAAATATCTAGTCGATTCAACTTTAGGATCTAGTTGAACCGAATAATTTCCTTTTTCTCTACTTTGCAAATTATGAAGGAAAAATCGACAAATATCTATTTTCATATGAATTTTTTTTTGTTATAAGGCAAATTTCTTTCGTAATAGGGTTATGCGATAAAATTATACCAAATAAGATCTGAGTTGAGCACGAAATGAATCAGATACCGTATTGAATATCCACCAAAAATGATGCTGTCGACCGAAACAAGTCAAGTACTGAAACGTTTCGTTATGTGGGGGAGGTGGTGAATTTCCCAAACAACGAAACTTAGAATTTTTTAGATCCTCTTCTCTCACGTAGGAGAGGAGTTCGACTGGCGGATTTTGCTAGGAGCGGGTAAAACCTTCAGATTTCCCAATCTTGCACGAGGAGCTTGGCTCGAACTCGACATTCAAGATATGGGTACTTTCGTCCGGGGCGTGACATCTAGTGCTGCACTGCTGTCGCCTCCTTCTTTACGCCATAGGGCTGAGTCTCACTACGGCGTCTTCAAGAAAAGCGATCTGCTCCGTTATTTCTTTGTTTGATACAATTTTGGTAGGATTAAGGAGAAGGAGAATGGAAAGGTGAGGGAGCCTTATCGGCGTATGGGTGATGCTCCGCTGACGCGAGAGCGCTCAGTCCGTCGCCCTCTGTCAGGATTTCTGTGAAACCAGAAATCGTGACAGGGGATAAGGCTGTCCCGTTACAGTACCTTCGAGCCAAAATATCTAAGTTTGACTTTTGAGTAGCCAATCTTATTCTAATTGTTTCTAAATGACTTGACTAAAATTGTTTCAGAGTTGATTTCGAAGTGGAATTTAGCTCATGAGATCATCACCATCAGAAAACGTGTTGTGAAATGTTTCGTCACAGTTGTAAGAGCAAATATTTATTTTTTCATTTTGTTGTAGAAATAAAATTGTACACAGGATCAGTAAGTTTTGATATTCTCGTTTGAAGTAGCGTATGGCACGATAATTTTATTTATTGGTCGTATTTTAAAGTTTTATATATAAATTTTCACACCTTCTTGAACCTTTAACATTTAATTTCATTCATTCATACAAACACACACCGTCACACACTCACTTTTCATCGGGCACACATTCAACATATTGGTTTCGGATTTTCATGTGATGTGATACAATTCGTCAACTTATCTCAAGTTCGTTTGTTCTCGGTTAACAAAATCCCGCGGTGGCTCTTTCCTCTGCTCCGAGACCCCGATTTCCTCCGATGTCGTGTTGGTTACCATTCGGTGTGTTTTTTGATCACCATTTACGGGTATGGAATCCCCGTGTACGTATAAGATTCGATGAGCAGGACTACGGATCCCTGAGGTGACTTGCGACGAGGTTGGTCGGTTGACGGTCCCGGAGCGAAAGAGGTAGAGGCCGCCAAGTTCACTGCCACGTGAACTGGGAGGGGATTTAGAGATCCATCTCACGTGATTACAACCAGAGTCAATATATTGTCGCGGCGAGGGTTAAGGCGGGTTTTACAAAATTTTCACCTTACACAGTTCAAATACTTTAGACTCCACCGATATTAGAAACGCGTGATGATTCACCAGAATGAATGATGTTCCATCGAGATATTTGAACTTGGACGATATTTTATAATTTGAGCTAAGTAACTACGCAGCTTCAAGTTCAGCAACCTGAGCACTCGCATGAATAAATATCGCGAATGTTTGATGACATTGACAGTTCCGTTCGTGACATTGACAGAGCGATGGAAAGATAAATATAAAGTAGCAACGAGAAACGATAAATTTTTATATATGACTTTTGAATTTACTGACTTTTTTAATTCGTGAAGTCAAAGTATGCGACGAAAAAAAATCCAATTTTATTATTGGTACAATTCGTTTTGTACCTCGACAAAATATCGAATGAATTTACATAAAAAATGATAAAATGCTGACATATTATAATAAATATTCAAAATCAAACAGAGTTTACAATATTTCATAACTTTGCAGTATCACAGGTGTTCGCAAACATCCGATAAGAATGCTTAATGCATAATGGGTTTACACAAGTCCCGATTAATCAAATCGTTTGTTATGCGTTAGAGCGTATCGAATGTGATCGCGTGTATAAAAACCTCGATCCTCTAAACGATTTCAATGATATACCAGTTTATTCAGAAATGAAATTCTTCGTATCGATTTTGTGTCTCCTCGTCGGTAGTTTCGGTAAGACTGTAATTAAAAAAAAAAAAAAAAAAAAAAAAAAAAAAACTTTTTTCGCGAAACATTTGAAAAAGCCACAATTTCATAATATCATTTTATCATTAGTACGAGTGAACAAAGAATAGTTATAAGCCGGACTTTTTTCTAGCTGATTATGGCGAGACTAGTGAATATAATGAGACTGCTCGCTGGGAACAAGAACGTTTAAAATTCAAACCTGGCTATCATATGACCGATGATGAGGGAAAATTGGTCGAAATGAATCTGACCCAGACACCTTTTAGTGCTGCCGGTGCACGTCATTTTGGGAACGACGTTGAATTTTATTTATACAATAACAAGAATGGCAAATCGGCCACACAATTTGGATTTGACCTCGTAGAATTGGCGTATGGCGCTTACGATTTATCGGCCCCCACTGTTTTCGTAACCCACGGATGGATGAACAGCAAAGCTAGTAAATCGTGTACCCTTATTGTCGATGGTAAGTTCATTAAAAATAAGGTTATTATTCGATAAGAGGGCTTTGAAAAAATTCAGAAAAAAATGTTGCTCCATTATATTCACTTTATAGGCATCTCCATCGATTGATCACTGTTTTTTTTGCTGACATTTTTATCGATTGATTACCATCATTTTTTTTAATCACAAAATTCCGAAAATATTATGGACAATTCAAAATTAGAGTAAAGTGACAACACATTTCCTTGACATTGCATGGGATAACTCATGTTCTTATGATGTCTGTAACGTCGGGAAAGTGGAATAATGCTGAAACAGAAAAATCGGTTTTTCGCTGAAAAAAAAAAAACTAACAAGGAAAAGTGCTTTAGTGTCCACTTCCGAATTTGATAATTTTTATATATGTTATAGTTCATCGAAAAATAAGACACGTATTTATTTTTTTATCGGCTCAAAAATATTTTTGAGGGGTGAAATCAACCCCCAAAATTGGGCATGTTTTGCATCCGGTACAGTGATCCATATAGAAGCACTCAACCGATCGAAATGAAACCAATTGCAAAATGTTCCTCGTGTCAGAAAACTTATCCAACACGATCAACTTCTTATGCACCCCTATTACAGGGCAATAAATCACCCTCCAATTTGGATAATTTTTTGTTTAAACAAAACTCATCATCCGATTACAATAAAACAAATACCATTTTGCAGAGAAAATAAAATACAATTGAAGTGTTTTTGGATTTCTCCCAGATAACAAAAATTAAGGAAATTTAATTTCCTACAAAAAAAGTCCAGCCACTTATGGAATAACGTCAAAAAAACGAAAATTTTCGACAAAATTCAGATTTAGCAACCCGTACCATCTTACATATGCAAATTACAGCTACGTCACAATGGACACTTTTGTAGAGCACTCAATCCTGAGTGAATCGCGCCTTGGTACACTATGATAGCATAAAATTCTGCTGAGATGTAGATGATTGAAAAAAAATATCAAAGTTTACGTGTATTTTAAATGGAAAATCTTCACACGCTGAGGGCGAGTACTTAATATTAATATTAAGGGCTCAAAATTCAAGGAAATTTTTTTCGGACATATCAAACAAAATTTTGCGTTGGAAACGAAAAAAAAAATAGTCGTCAAAAAAAAAGCACCCTAGTACATAATGGATATTATAATATTATGGTATTTTGACCATAGGACCAATTGAAAAAAAAAAGAAATTTCATCACTATTTTTCCGAAAAGCTCCTCTTCTGAATTACTGAAATGAACCCTTTAGTGAAATGTATTTTTTTATTATAACAGCATATTTGAAAAGGGGTGGTTTCAACGTGATCGTCGTCGATTGGAGCTCTATGTCGAAGTTATTTTATGAAGTCTCGGCATGGTTAGTCAGTCACGTTGGTGGCAAAGTATCTGAAATGATAGAAGCCCTGGAAGCAGATAAATATTTAAAAATCGAGAGAACGATTCTTGTTGGTCATTCTTTGGGTGCTCACGTAATGGGCATCGCTGGTTACGCTCTGCGTGGATCTATTAAAGGAATTTTCGGTAATTTAAAAAAGTTTCCTTCCGTTTTCCTTGCATTTAACTAGATTTTTATTTTTTATTTAAATTCGAATGGATTGTCACGACATCATTTTTATGCTTTTCCACATTCAGGACTGGACCCAGCGCTACCGTTGTTTGGGTATGCGCCTCCTGAATGGAGAATTTCTAACCATTCTGCCAAATATGTTGAGATAATCCACACCAATGCAGGTGTCCTGGGCGTGGACGAGGCCCTTGGTCACGTCGATTTTTACGTCAATGGTGGGTTCAGTCAACCCCATTGTTATTGGGATTTAGGTTTCGCCTGTTCGCACAACCGGGCCTACGAACTGTACGCAGAATCAGTCAAACCAAACGTATCTTTCTGGGGACACAAGTGCCGTGACGACCATGAATACTATTTCAAAACTTGCAGCGGTAAGCTCGATAAAATGGGTGGATCATTGGTCGGTAACGCTATCAGAGGAAAATATTTGGTGGAAACAGATTTCAATCCACGATAACCGTTCAACGAACCTTGGGACTTTCATTTTTAAGTGGAACCATGTATTGTAAGACGACCGTTGTATCAGAATTGACTACGAATTCCTCTGATTGTAAGTTATTATATCAAGATCTTATCGAGACCGGCATGTTGCATGAATTTTTAGCATGTTTTTATCCGTGGACCAAAAGGTCCAGAAGTTGTCAGATCCAGTCCTGGTGTTATGGCTTCGTCAAATTTTCGAAAAAATGCTTGTGATGTAACTTTGAATATAAACATGATTCCGTCATCAGTTTCTCATACGCATCGACCTGCAGCACTAGAGTCTGCCTGTTCAGATAGATCCTGACAACAGTGAACAAAGCACGCATCTCTCATGTGTATCTACTGAAAAAAAATCTGCTGATTAACCTGTGAACATTGTTCGAAATATATTCCTCGATAGAGATTTTTCAATTTTCAATCATTCGTTTTCATTCTTCCATTCGATTTACTCCTGACATGGAGGAATCGCTTCGGAACAATATTAGACCATGGTTACTATAGTTCTAGTGCGAATTAGCATCATCGAAATTGTATTTTTTTTTTTAATTTTCCTTTCAATTATGACGTGATTCCATTACACGAATATCATTTTGAGCATCCGAAACTATTACCATAGGATTTCTGGGGATTTTCCCTTGAAGAAACTCTCATTATGAAATACTTTTGAATTATTTATACATGAGTTTGCACTGCCAAATCCCAAACCGCACAATTGTGGTTGGTATGTATGCTGAATGAAAGTGTGGTAAGTAACGAGTAGTTTTAGTTTTTAAGAGTCATAGAGCGATGGCATACGCAGCGCCAGGTGCCAAAAAAGCAAACTAAAATTCTATCTTACCGAATTTCGTCGCCAATTTTATGATTACGCGAATATAAAAAATATCAAAGAATTCGGTTTAATTAGCCGGTTCCAGCTGTGCTCCCTTTTCGGAGATCAGATATCTCTTATCAACACAATAAATTAACAAAAATACAAGGCGCTTTACTCGCGCCATGACAGCTTTTTCGCCAGTCACAATAATTATTTTATTACAAATTGTACACACATTTGCCACAACTGAAGAGACCAGAGCCGGATTCACGCCACTTCTCTGCATATTACGAAATTTATTTATCGCGAATTCAATAAAAACTCACGGAAAAATCTGGTAGAATAGACACGAGGCGTCTGACGTGTGTCAGCGACTATATTTATACTATATATAGATATACTTTACTATGAGAGGCGCCACCGTCGATTTTCAATTGGTCACGTGAGTTCGATGACAATTAGCAAATTTTGTGTCGACTGGTGAATTATTACCAAGTAAGATTTTACAGGACTTGATTGGTCATTTGAGGCTCTAAATCACCAACGCTGTTACTCAGCCAAGAAGTTTTAGAAAAATTACCTTCAAATTTTCTGGCAGTTGAAGCTGATCAGATCATGTTCACGTTGATCTGAAATTCGATTGAAAAATTTTTACTCGCCTAAAAGCGTTTTTTTTTGTTGTTGATAACAAACCAGATTCGCTACAATATCTCAACAATTTCGATCATGTTCTTTCAACCCGTATCCCATGATAAGTTTCGGGTAATTTAGTCTTCAAGTTTACCGGATTCAATCAGTCAGGAAGAGATTTCATCACTTTTTTTTGTCAACCTCAAAAATTCTGTGATGGAAAAACCTCGTACAATCTTGAACGTACCTTTAAAACGGGCTCAAAAAGGTTGAAATTTTTGATGAATTAGAAATTTGATTTATCTATGCTAACTTTTTCACTATTAATCGAAATAGTGTCTATTTCGAATCTTCGCTTCTGGAGTTGAATTAAAAAACTTTTTTTTTTTTTAAATGTCAGAAATGTGCGCAGCGAGCTCTGTCTGATCTGACTCTACTTAATCCCATTATACCGAAAAAAGTAATTTACGTATTTTCTACAGAAAACATGCGAGCGTTTATTACAATGTTTTGACATTTTACCGAGAGGAGGATCAATTCATTGATTTTTCGAAAGTTATGAGCACTAAAGTGAATGAATCGAAAACGTTCCTGAATAAAACTTCGTTAAATGAAAATGGATAATTAATTGATAACTCGTTAGTAAATTCTGACAAACGACCGGACTCGCAATTCTAGTATCCAAGATTTTTGTTTTCAGCAACAAAAAAAAAGGAACATTGTTCGCGACGAAAGCCGTTGCTATTAATACCATTAATCCCTTCTAATGCTGCTTTATCATTTTCTAATTTAATACTCTGTTACGGTGAGTTAACCTCTTTAATAATAATCCGTATAATCGTCCATCTGCAGGTTTTTTTTTTGTTTTTTTACTCTGATCGTTTATACGAATATCCCACGAATAACGAATCTCAGTTGTTTTCTTTTCTGTTTTTTGTTTTTTTTTTCTTTTTTTCTTTTGATCGTTACGCACTTGGCGAATATAAACCAGGATTATACGAGACACTCGCGGCTCGTAACTCTTGATTCTTGCGAAGCTCGAGATGTAGATGTGTGCCTCACGAAAATATACATATAAATGCTTTTATAAATACAGATCTGCGTCTTTCTCTTTCTTTATCTCACCGAAGCAGGCGATATTCCGTATTATTTTCAATTTGCTAGTATAATTTTTATTCCTTTTTTTAAAACATTATTTTTCTACTATTTTCGAATTTGCCTCATTTCTACGATATTTTTCCGCCACTCAACATTATTTTTTTTTCTCGTCTTTCATGTGATGTTTTCGACCATATCTTTACATTATTCTACATACTTTATTGTTGTTTTGTGTTTTTTTTTTTTTTTTTTTTTTTTTTTTTCGAGAATTTATCAGATTACAATTAATTTATCGATCGATCTTTCGACGCCTTGTGAAAAATACTCGCACCGCAATAGCCAAAAGTATCACATCCAAACTTTCCCTCGTTTCATTTTCCTCCTCTCAATTCTCCATCGGTGAATCGCCCGATGGAAAATCATATTCCGCCTCCGCTACGAGAGTTAAACAAATCGACAGAAAACTCCGGCGCTGCTTCATTGATTTCTCCTTCCGCTTACGTATTCCTTGCGTTTGATTTGTCTCTCTCTCTCTCTCTCTCTCAGTCTCTCGTAGATCATCATCTTATCTCTCTTTATCCCTCACTAATATGTGGCGCGCGTACCAACCTTCTTCGCGCGTCGAGATGGATTAACGTCTCTCGCGAGAATGGATATCAACGGTGCGAGAGGTACTCAACGATCTCAACATCCGTGGCGCCTGCGCTCACATTCACTCACACTGAAACTATATCCAACGAAAAAAATAAAATAAAATAAAAAAACAAAAAAAAACAAAAAAAAAATAAAAAGAAAGAGTCAAGTGCTGACCCAACATAATTTAAGAAGGCTCTCGAGACAATGATCCTACAGTCGCATTTATTCGTATCAAATGACGTTTCAAGGAGGACTTGCAACTCTAGAACTCTCAAAAAAACAAATGTTATCATTCCTTTTTTTTTTTTTCCATTTTTCGATCAATTGAATGAACGTTTTTCGTAGCTCAGAGATTATCGTTTGAAGTCTCTACTAAACTTTTTTTTTAGTTTTTTTTTTTTTTTTGAGTTTAAAAAAAATTACTAAAGATTTTTTTTTTAACAAAAATCCGTTTAAAAAAGTTTAAACTAAATTTTACTAAATTTTTAACTAAATTTTACTAAATTTTTAACTAAATTTTACTAAATTTTTAACTAAATTTTACTAAATTTTCAACTAAATTTTACTAAATTGAAACTAAATTTTCAACTTTTTTAAACTAAAATCCGTTTAAAAAAGTTTAAACTAAATTTTTAACTAAATTTTTAACTAAATTTTTAACTAAATTTTTAACTAAATTTTTAACTAAATTTTTAACTAAATTTTACTACATTTAAACTAAATTTTGAACTTTTTTAAACTAAAATCCGTTTAAAAAAGTTTAAACTAAATTTTTAACTAAATTTTACTAAATTTAAACTAAATTTGAATTGAAACTAAATTTAAACTAAATTTTAAACTTTTTTAAACTGAAATCCGTTTAAAAAAGTTAAAAAAAAACTACTGAAGTTTTTTTTTTCAGTTTTTTTTTTTCATGTGGAACATTACTGCGATATGAATCTGAAGAATACTTTATCGACTATACATTTACACATTTTTATGAAACAATATTGAAAATTTACAAATAAAGAAAAAAAAATGTTGAAAATGAGCTGCTTCGATGAAAAAAAAAAAATAGCGATTCGGGGAAAATAAAAACATTCAAATGTTCTGAACATCTATGATGCAATGAAACGCGATGAGAAATTGTTTTTTCTTTTACCTGTTACGGTGGCATTCGCTCATAGGTCAACCGACAAAATGAATGGGGGTGAGATATTAAAATATTTTTTTTTCTTATTTTTCTATCAATTTTATCAAAAACAGATGAAAACTTAAAGCATGTTCGACAAATCCTATGATCCATCGATCATGATTGTATATCGAATAAAAATAAAAAATTGAATCAAATGGGTAGAGCGGCCGTAGAAGTCTAACCGGATTTCTCAAGAAATTACGAAACGTTGCTACGGAATTTTTTTATTCAACAAATTAAGAAAAAAAAAAAAATCAAAGGATTTTGGTAAAGCTGCTCGAAACGTGTGTTTTCAACCATGGAAAAACCTTTATTCAATTGTTCAAATTTTTTTTTCCAAGTACAGTCGTTTATCAACTGCTTTTACTTCTTCCAGACACAAAAATGCATCAAACGCCCCGATAAAAAGCGATGGAAACAAAAAAAGTCGAAAAATGAAGAATTTGAAGTTTACGAAATTCAAAAAATGAAAAATCGTTCAAACATTCGTTGAAACTACTTCAACATTGTTTTCGATGAACATAACTTTTCATGGAAACTATTTTTTATATATTTTAAACAATCTTTTTGGTTCTTTTGATTCAAAAAAAAATAATCGATATAAACGATCGTTGAATGAATGAAGAAAATTGTGAGTCAGAGACCTCCGCGAAGAGAAATCTAAATTGCGCTTAAATGGGGATAAAACAATGAGTATTTTTGAATTTCTCATGATTTAATTCGTGTACGCGGATATCCGTGAATACATTCGATATTATAAACATTGTATGCCTAACGAGTGGTCACTTACGCCGAAATTTATGGTAATTCATGCAACGTTCGTCGGCATGCAAAATTAACGGCAATTTATTGCTCGTGTGTGCGCTCTCTCGGTGTGGCCACACGCGGGTGGAATGCGCGGGCGTTTCCGGTCCAGCATCATCCTTTTTCTTTTTTTTCTCTCTCTCTCTCTCTCTCTCTCATCCGTCCAGAATCTTTTCAACGTAGCATGCGATTATCTCTCGTTGCAGGTACACACTCGGGCCGCTAGCAAAAAAACTTTTATACGCCAAGATTCACGTGAGAATTTGTGTTTTTTTTTTTTTTTTTTTTTTTTTTTTTTCATACTGCTTATATCGTGAAACAAATGGAAAAAATAAATGAACCGAGCAGAAAAAAAAAAAACTCGAAAATCTCCGCACTGCTCTCGCGATCTCTTACCTTTTTTTATCGTTTTTTTTTTTTTTTTTTTTTTTTTTTTCACAACCGTCTCCCTTCAATGCACTTTCATTCGTCTTTCGACAGTTCCTGTCTTTCTCTATCTCGCTCACTCCCTCTCACTGGAAGTGAGGGCACCGCTATTTTCAGACAATTTATGCTTATAATAATTAGATACCTCGCGGGGCTCGTGCAGAACGCGCCAGCCCGACCAAAGATCATCTCCGTGGCGTCATAATCTTCTTCTGCTCACTATTATATTCCCTATCTTCTTTCTTCTTAATCTCTTTTTTTCTCTCTTTCCTCCCCTCTCTCTCTCTCTCTCCCCCCCCCCCTTTATCTCTCTCTTTCATTCTCATCCTTCACTCACTGAGAACGTCCACCTTCCAACGAATTCTTTCGTTCTTCCAACTATTGTAGTGCCAGCTGAAAATGTTCACCTTGCAACTTGACTGGTAGTGATCTCTCTATTGAGTTTTAGAAATTCATGATCTTTTCGTTTACAAAAATAATGGATATGGAATTGATATTTCGTCGCACAAAAAGTGGCTCGGGAGATGATTTTTTTTTCTGGTTGCATTGAAAATGTTTAAATCTGGCTTTGTCACTGTTTAAAATTTTCTTTTTATTATCGTTGCATTGAAAGTGTTAAAATCTAAATCTGTCACAATTTAAAAATTTTTTTCTATCAGCATTGCATTGGAAATGTTGAAATTTTACACAATTAAATTTTTTTTTTTATTATCGTTGCATTGAATGTGTTAAAATCTGAATCTGTCACAATTAAAATTTTTTTTTCTATCAGCATTGCATTGGAAATGTTGAAATTTTACACAATTACAATTTTTTTTTTATTATCGTTGCATTAAAAATGTTAAAATCTGACTCTGTCACAATTAAAAAAATTTTTTCTATCAGCATTGCATTGAAAATGTTGAAATTTTACACAATTGAATTTTTTTTTTATTATCGTTGCATTAAAAATGTTAAAATCTGACTCTGTCACAATTAAAAAAAATTTTTCTATCAGCATTGCATTGAAAATGTTGAAATTTTACACAATTACAATTTTTTTTATTATCGTTGCATTGAAAGTGTTAAAATCTGGCTTTGCCATAACAACGAAAATATAGAAATATGAACTTTTTTTTTTCTGTCTGAAAATTCAATTCCTCAATGTAGTTTCAATAGGGCAATGCTCGTTTTCTCGTTTGATTTCAATCAAAGTCTCGTTCCATATTTTTAGAAATTGTTAATTTTATTCGAAGTAAAAAAAAAAAAAAAAAAAAAACAGTTGGTTAATTTACTTGCGAAGATCTTTTTTTACGCACACATTTTAACGTTGACAGTGCATTAATTGAGAAATTTTTGTGGCCTGGCAGGATTTCAAGGAAAAATAAGGGCCACGCATTTGGTGCGGAGTTAGCTGCTCGGGCTCTCGAGATAAAAGTTTCGAAAATCACTCACGACAAATTGCCAATAAAGCCGTTTCCTTACGTACAACACTGGCATACACCCATTTACATGCTTCGGGAGAAAGCACTTTTCGAGTTACTTCATACCCGAGGTCGTAACTCACCTGCTTTTTTTCGAGTATCGAGAGTATTTTAATTTATACCAACCATTATCCCGTCCACCAGGCACCATGCAAAAATCAGCCCAATACCTTGACCACGAAGCCACGAATGAGACGAAGAGAGAAAAAAAAAAGTGAGAGACAGAAAAAAGAGTAAGAACTGGAAAGGAGCACATAGAATCAGAGCCGGTAAAATGTGACAGCAGAAGGCAAGAGGAAAAGATTCAGAGCTAGTAACAAAAAAGTTCATTTTTATATTTATACTAGCTGCACAGAGCAGGCGCATATAGCCTATTCTAGCTGTGAATTTTTCCTATTTTAATTTTTTTAATTTAATTTTTTAGATACATGAATTATTTCGTTCAGAGTTGAGTTGTTTGTGAATCTACATAAAAAAAATTAAAAAAAGTATTTTGATGTTACCTGGGCCATCATTTTGCGTTTTCTTTTCAATTTCAGACATAATTCTTCAGTTTTCTTCTGGATAAAATAATCAAACGAAAGATTTTCGTGTTTTTAATTTTTCATAATTCCATTAAAAATGCTGTAACTTTTTTTCTATACCGAATTGAGCATTCAACCACCGCTCATTTTGTTCGTTTTTCAATTCCCTTCAAATTGGTAAATCGGTTTTTTTTTATTTATCGTTAGTATTTAACTACTGTCGAGTTTTGAAAATTGGAGAATGAACGAAATGACTAAACTTTTTTTTTGCATTTCTGTAAAAATTGAGATAACGAAATTTTACAAAACCACAAACTCAGTTTGAATCGTGATCTTTAATCTCGTGAAAGATTCATTGTAATCGGTTCAGCCGTTTTCGATTGAAAAGCGGACAAACATTTTTTAGCGAACAGATTTATATATATAGAGATATAGAGATTTCTCTCACTATAAAATGTTACGATTCTAGAAAGCTAAATAATGTTTCGTCATTATCGAAACCTTTTTTTTAATATTTCATCGCTTTTATTATAACCTTCGAATTGATTCACTACATTGAACAAGAATTCGGCAAACAATTGTAAAATCAACGAAAATAAAAAGTCAAATCGAGTGGAAATGAATGGAAATAAATGGACGAATATGATGGTTGGTTTTACAGGTACATTTTTGGTTTTTAAACACTCCAAGTTTATATACATATATTCGTCCCATGCAGAGAAGACTTTTTACGATATTGCAAATAAACGAGGTAATTTTCTGACGGTCCTATCTGACAGTGTCCACATTTGGGGAAAAAAATGGCCCGGTTGAGGCTCGTGCCCGAGAAAAAAAATCTCTGCTTTTCGCTCTCGAAGGTACTTTCTTTATGAGCCACCCCCCCAATCCAAACCGGCACTTTAAACTCATTAGTAAAGCTGACATCATTATTTCAAGTAATTTATGGATCGTCTCTCCCTGCCTCCTCTTTCCATCCTCCCTTTTTCGTACTTTCTCGCCTTTCACTATTTTTTTTTTTTTTTTCGACAGGAGTAAAATTTAACCGATCATTCGAACAGCTCGGATCACTTTTTTGTTTTTCCTCATAATCGCTTGCATCATGAAGAATTTTTAATAAAAAAATAATGTTTCAATAAAGTGTACTCAATCAGTGCCGAATGAGAGATTCTTTTTCACTCACGTCTTAATATCCGAAAAGAGTGAATTCGAAGTCAATTGCACGAGGTTATTCACTTCGTAAAAAAATAAAAATCGACGACAACAAAAAAAAAGAATCAAACTGGCAAAAACTGCAACGTATTTCTGAATGTCGATAACGAAATATTCTACGAGCGTTGCTCGGTACAAACAAAAAAAAAAAAGAAAAAAAAATAATTGAGACTTGACTTTGTTTTTCTTGATTTCAGCAGAGATGAAAAGTATTTCTAACCCCCGACTGCCCACTCGGGCAAAAGCCGGGAGTTATGCGTTTGACCGTGATCAGCTGATTTTCACGAATTTTTTAAGCAGAATTTTTGTTGAAACGGCCAAAAATTACTTGACCAAATTGGAGAAACAGATTCTATTACCGGTGGACGTGGTTTGGAGTCGTAATTTGATACGATTGCTTGTATATTTGAAGAATAATTAGAAAAACAAAAAATCACCGTTCAACCATATCGACACAACAATAGGTGATGCCGCCATAACTATATTCACTCGCAACATGTGCGCCACACTTCACTCGGTTGGTTGTGACCGATTGGTTGTTGCTGTGACTGATTGGTTGATTGTGTTATTATTATTTTTTTTATTATTTAATTATATTTATTATTACATATATTCATAATAATTAATTTAAAAATTATGAACTTTAAAAAGTGTGAAATAAAAAAAATGTTTTGAAAAAACATAAAAACTCCCGACTAAAAATAGTAGTAAACTTTAAAAAGTCTGAAATAATAAAAAATAGATGTCGGGATTTTCGTCGGGAGAGGTCTTTACTTCTTATTCAATGATTCGATTAGAGACATCTTTCGACGAAAATCCCGACATCTATTTTTTATTATTTCAGACTTTTTAAAGTTTACTACTATTTTTAGTCGGGAGTTTTGATGTTTTTTCAAAACATTTTTATCTGATTTAACGCAATTTCGATGTTTCTTTTCTAACTTATTGAATACTCACGAGGAACGTCTGATAAAAGTGAATTTTTCTCAAGTATCACGAAGAGATTTGTACTGTATCGTGTCTCTTTCTCTCGATTCACTTGTTATTCCGTATCGATAATACAAAATACGTACAAGACGAGTCTCGGACATAAGTTTATTCAACGTGACCATTGGCTCGTGTTGTGGTCTCTCTATATTTAGTTTGCATGTAAAGCATATTGAAGGTGAGTGTATTCGTACATGGGACCGAGGGCTGAGCCAAGAGATCACGAAGCTTTTCGAGATCTTCACTCTCTGTCTTGGCACTAGTGCGCCCGCGCGTTCGCGCGATCCAATAATACCTGCGACACGAAAAAGGGCATAAAAGAAAGAAAGAAAGAAAGAAAAAAAAGTGGATGGTGGAGTGAAACGAGAGGGATAACGAGGACGCCGGGATCATCGGATCGATTCTTTATCGCGTTGCGATACAATCGGAAAGAAATGAGCCGTGATTTCGTGTCGCCCAGAAACCACTGTGTGTGTTCGTACACTTGGAGCTCATATGTATGTATATTTATAAATGAGCTTGGCTGCGTTCGCGTCAGGATCGAGAATCTCCTCGGGGGAAACCTCGACGGGAATCTCTGAACGCCCACGCGACTACACGGGACGAGAAAAAGAGAGAGACGGAGAGGAGACCGCGATTACAGGTGCGGCTCCAACCACACGTCCCAACAACCTGTATCTTCGCTTCATCTCCCACTCCCCATATATATGTATATGAGAATTTGTAAATGGAAACCGACTAAGATATCTATACGTTTTAGAATTTACCACATTTGTGATCAACGACACGAGCCACACGGACCTCTATCCGTGTCTAAATCCGTAAAACTTGGATTTTTCGGAACAGACAAACTTACATATTTTCCGATTACGAATTTCTCCTTTTTTTTTCTCTTATAGGGGACTATGGGGCAAAACGGACATGTTAACGATTTGAGCCAATTTAATCGATGAGCATATGGTCTTTCAACTATATTTGAGTCCCAAAATTGATTTCCAGTCGTTGTTTCTTGAATTTCGAAAAAAAAAAAAATTTTGGGGCAAAACGGACATTGCCTTTCGGAGGTATAAAAAAAGAAAAATTTTTTTTTTTCGAAATTGAGACGTTTGAAGCGACTTTTTCCGAATGGAATGCCAATTCGGTAATATAAGAAAAGAAGCGCGACCACTTAGAACCCCATTTCTTGGCATGTAAGAAAGAAAAATGAGCCATATCTTGAAATCGCATTTAGGCCATGTTTTTGGGTCATGCAAAAAATGAACTTTGGCTCAACCGTGCTGGGGTATAATTAATGTTTGAACTGTAGTGGAGTCCCATAATCGATTTCTGGTCCTAGTTAGCCGGATTTCGTGAAAAAATTTTTTTGGGGCAAAACGGACACAGCCTCTGAGAGATAATAAAAATTAAAAAATTACGAATATGTAGATCTTATTTGCTCCAATAAAAAAAATCCTTTTTTCCTTATTTTCTCACCGTGATTATAAATTTGGTTTTCAAATAAGTCACAAAAGAGAATGAATAGTGAGCAGAACGTAGTTTGGGGTCAGCGTCAAAATTTTATGAAATTTCTAAAATTTCGGATTTGACGTGTATTTATTTTTCTCTAAAACTTGCATTTTTTGTGCATTTCACCCCAGATTTCAACAATTTAAGATATTTTAGGGTCAGAAGATGGTTTCATCCGAAAAAAAAAATTTATAAAATTTACATTCACATGTGTCCGTTTTGCCTCCCGTGTGTCCATTTGCCTCAAAATTCACTAATTCAGGCTGTTTTCGAGTAAAAATGTAATTTAGGCTTGAAAAAAAATTTATGAATTTTACGATATTTCAGATTTTGAAATGTCCGTTTTGCCCCATAATCCCCAACAAGTGCCTACCACCATTTTTATCTACTTTGAGTTTGCTGATTGAAAATGTATCCCAATATGAAGTCATTTTTTTGCTATTTTCGACTTGAATTTTCTTTTTATTATTGGACTACAATGCCACAGACTTGGCACATTCATTTTGTTTCGTTCGTTTTTTGACCTTGTCGACCAATTAAAGTAGACGATTTTAGCTGCGATTCCACGTGTTCGGGCACTAATCGACTTTTTTCAATTTGAATAAATATTTCTATAATTCTTTGAAAAAGAAAAAAAAAACAATACACACTTTTGATGCTAATTCGACGATGAGCAATTTCTCGAAAGTGTATTCCAGTAGTCGCACGAGCTATACGACTTCAAAAGATTCACTCGAATAAAACATTTGTCAGAATTGATTAAATCGGACAGAGTGAATTGAAAAAAAAAAAAAAAAAAACGTTAATTCAATAATGATTACAGAAAATATACATATAAAACTGCTTTTGACAAGTCTTGGCTCGCGCGAGTAACGAGAATGTGATTGCGAAGCGAGCGCGTGATTAAGTAACTATCAGTCGTAAACTTCCCCTCCCAGTTCTCTCCGGATAATCCGTGTAAACGCATAAATTGCCGGTTATTTAAGATAGCGGTTATTATTCGGATAGTTTTGGTGACGGGTAGGCATAAGTTAGTGGCGGGCCACCTAGGCCGATTCTTATACAACTGCGTCGTCTCTCTCGGAGTCTCTTCCTTTCTCCGGAATTTCAATGAGGGACCTGGCTCATCTTCGAGAAATTCCTCTTCCGCTCACACCTATTGAGAACTTGAATTCGGCGGATGGATCATAAATAACGAGAAGCGAGACGGATTCCCGATTGAAATATCGACGAGCGAGAGAAACTAATGTAGCCGATTGAAAAACACATAAAAACAGACGAAAGAATCCTCGCAGTACAGATGAACAAGATGCCTTAAATAGTGAATAAATAAATAAAAAAAAGAGCAGCTCCCCAGATAGTTCGAACGAAAAAAGAATGAAATTTTTGCACGCGATCTCTCGGTTTCTCGCGAGAAAATTCTCTATCGTAAAAATATTTCTTGCGGTGTCGTCGAGACCTCGAAAAAATCACGACATTGAGAAAGACTGCCTTCATTTCGTGGACATAATTTACATGACAGTGGAAGAATAAAAAGAAGAAAAAAGACAGAAAAACTGAGTCGGTAACCTCAGCTTTTGTGAGCGAGCGAGTCTTATCGCGATCCTATACGGATTCTTCCATATTTAAAGTAGGATAGAAGGTGCCCTCGCGGCCAGTGACCCATGGTTTCTGATTGTATCTGTCGATCGGTTTTGTCCTCTCGTCTTTCTCGCTCCTCGTAAGCTTCTGCGTTCTTTATCGGGCGTCCCCTTCTTTCGTGGGAGAAAAAAGAAATAAACGAGAGAACAAACGGCACCTCCCAGGGTTCTCCACGGTGGCACCGGGGTGCACAGGTGCCTCTTCTACCCTGCTCTCGATCGTATCGATCCGACGACCGATCACGATATGTATAGGTCCAGAGACTCTCTGCCAACCGATACCCCGGCCAATTTCCATAAACGTCTCTCCGACTCAAAGAATCGCTATACTGCAAGAGAGATGAAGATCACGTTTGAAAAATTACTGTGAAAATCAGAGCCACTGTGGGACAACACCAACATTTCGGACTGTCACTAAACGATATTTCAATTTCAATCGCTACTCATTTTCTACTTCGATATAAAAACCTTTTACAAACATCTCTTGTCGTTCCTCAAATACTCCATCGGGTCTGAAACATCTACAAAATATGATTTGTGTTGAACAAAAAATGTATTTTTAGAAAGAAAACTCAATGCAGACCGAATGCGTGAAGTTGTCGATAGAAAATGGAGTTCCACCGTCAAGAAAAACAAATCCTGCAGAAAAAAAAAACATAGTTAGTTGCGAGAAATATTTTTTGAGATGTTTCATTTGAATTCCAAATCATTTCAACCTGATACCAAATCAATTCAACCTAATTCCAAATCATTCCAATCTAAAAACCCTCAAAAACTCGTAATAAGTAGAGTTTATCCACTTGCTGAAAGTTTCCAGCGGTTATGAGGGCACTTGTTACCGAGAACCGAAAGACAAAACTTACTTTACAATTCTATTAGTGTGAGTGTGCGCGTGCGATGATCACACGCGTATGTGTATCCGAGGAAGCGAGCGTGGACTGTACAAACTTATCTCTCATGACCCCGGAGTCCGTATAACCGGGAGCATCAGTTATTTATTACTTGATCGGGTAAATAATGGATTCCGAGGCTGGTCGGAAAGGTTATACGCCCAGTGTGATTCGGATCTTGACCTTGAAGAAGCCTCGGCGCTCTTCTCCTTAGGTAGGTACTTCCTAAGTAAACTCTGTGCTTTTTCCTTTGTCCTCTTATTTTGAATAGCCGGTGGGATGAATCGAATTGTTGGATTTGAAGAAAGAACGGACACGAGTAGGACTTGATAACTCTCGGCTACTACATTATAGGGTTACTCTGTTAAGGGTTCACGGGTATGTAGATTTCATTTGAATAGAGCGGAGTCTCAAGTGACTCGGGTCACTCTTCTGGGGTCATTCATATTCGATTACCATCGTATAGACTTCGTGTTCGAAACGCTGTACAAGGCCAGAGTTGAAGTCAAAGAAGAGCTAAGGGAGAGGCAGTACGAGAATAAAGATAGTAGCTAAAGGGGAATGGACAGGCGAGGATGCCAGGCGAGGAAGAAAGGCTCGAGAGGGCGATGAAGAAGAGATGTAGTAACCTGTCCTATGTGTCTTGCTAGCAGCCTAAGAGGTGCGCTTCCGTCAGCATCTACGGATTCATTAGAGGACAATAGGATGATGAGAGAGGAAAAAAGATGCTTCGCGCACACAAGGAGAGTCGAGCTAGTGCTTATTCTTCGTGTAACAGAGCTACCCGTTGTATCGAGCATACCTGTGTACTTGGAGAATGTATTCAACGGAATGGACTCTGCTAAGAAAAGCCTCAGATGGACACTTTTAAAAGGCACAACGCGGCGAGCCTGAAACGACGATCAACATCTCAAAGAAATGGAACAATAGATCTTGAGCATAAAAATAATAAGACGCCAACGAAATGTCACTTGGAACGATCAAGCTAGTGGAATTCTTCAAAATCATTGTTACAGTCTTACAATTTTTATTCTCTTGATTGCGCAAACCTCGGAAATGTGCCAGATAACTAGGCCAAAATGGCACCTGCGTCAGTCGAAACGGACTACATTTATAAACACGAAACTGTTTATGAATTTCATTATGATAATAGTAAACTGCGTCTCTCGTATCTGCTTTGGAATTGTACAGCTGGAAATGTCAACCGCTCGCACAATGTTTTTATAACGGTTAGTTTTTGACATTCATATGTTAAGTTTGTGTAGTATTCACTTTACTCTGCTGTTCATTGAAATCAGATTCACTTTTGTACATCGACTAGATGAGGTTCTCTGTATTTTTGAACCAGAATAGCTACACAATGAATGGCTGAATTCCATTTTAACTTTTTCGATTTTTATTTATCTAGAACGTTGAGTGAGCGATCTGAAAAAAGATGAGAGTGCCATATTCTGCCTTCGCGAATACTTTTTCTCCTCAAATTATTATAGCGATTTACTCATCATCCTATTTCACGGAGGTTTCATTTTGTAATACAATTGAGAACACAAAATTGTTCGCCAAAATGAAATTGATTTTGCAAACTAAAAAAACAATTTAACAATTTGAAGATCATTTTCTCATCACGCGAATGAGACTCACTGCATCCAAATTGACCTTATATAGGTCAATTCTTCAGAAAAATCGAAACAATTATCATGTTCCACGGTCTTTTTTTGGACGTGATTGCACTTTCTAAAAGTTTCTAGTTTCTTGGCTCCAATCACATCGTTGGCCAAGTTGCTGTCAACTTTCACAGTGCAGCGTTTTTTTTTAAGACGTTTACTTTCATTTGGCAGTTCCAACGTTTGTCCACCATCGATGGGTTTGAATTTTTTTCAATGAAATGCTCTGTAATTATCAGCGTGTCATGAAACAGACGATGCATGTTTAAGATCGTTTGCTTGAAAATAGTGACGAAAAAAGGTGTTTTTTAACCAGCGTCACCCTCGTGAAAACTCATAAGAAAAAGTGATTCAACCAATGAATC
This sequence comes from Campoplex capitator, assembly GCA_037576405.1. Classification (NCBI taxonomy): domain Eukaryota; kingdom Metazoa; phylum Arthropoda; class Insecta; order Hymenoptera; family Ichneumonidae; genus Campoplex; species Campoplex capitator. The sequence goes on along the minus strand of JARBWI010000031.1, from coordinate 121,702 downwards.
AAAGCACCAATTTATTATGTTGCTAAACTTTCAAAGAGTAATAAAACGTTTCGTTACTTTTGTTACCCTGCAACTGTATGATTTTGTTGGAGCATCTTACCTTAACTTCTTTACGAGGTTGTACCTCTATGATGAGGAGGAGAGCAAGGGATGGTAGAGAAGGGAAAATGAGGATGCGGTAGTCGATCCCGGAGTAGTAATCGCAGCATCTATAAGTAACAATCTCTTGGCCGAGGATCGTTGAGCATGCACGTTAGACGGAACACTCAGGAGAAGCACGTGAAAAACGATAGCAGAAGGATGCGAACCAGATTGCTTTAATTTGTTGGACGAGCGGCAAAAATGTTAATGCCCGTCGTGCGATCGTAATTCAACCGGCGGCAAGTCTTGGGGGAGGATTTCCCCAAGCCAGCATTGGCTTGCTCTCTTTCCTTTATTCATTCCATCCGAACTCGTCTTTTTTCTACGCTCGTTCGTCCACATCGAGGAGCGCAACGCCTTGCTTCCTTGTAGAGGAGTCGTACAGTGGCTCTTATCTGCGGTTTTATGTTCGGCTTTCCGTTTTAGCCACGCCGATTCCTCGCACCGATCTCTGCGTCCAAGCCGCCATAGTAAAACAGCATCAGAGAAGAGAGGGAACTCAGGAGACAGAGAAGAGAGAGAGAGAGAGAGAGAGAGGAGAGAGTGAGAGAGTATGGAGCATTGAGAAGAAAAGTGTGTGCAGAAAGCTCTTACAACGAAGAAGGCGACGACGCGTTGAGCCGGGAAGAAACCTGCGTAGCCACGCAACCGGAGCTCGACGGGATCTTAGTCCCCTCGTCGTCGCTCTGTTGTCCTCTTTGTCGTCGTCGTCGTCGTCGTCGTCAGGCCTCTCTGGCGTGTTCTCGCTACTACCACAGCATCTCTTCTCTTAAACTATTTGCATCTTGCTCTCTCGTCGCTTTTAACTTTTACGAAAGCCCGACAGGGCGACAGGTTTATTCGCGTTCCGCTTGCCACCTCGTACCTTCGGATTTGCATGGTCACTGGTAGAAAGCAGCAAAGAGAGAAAAAAGATATGAGGAGGGGACCCGGGAGTGTTGAAACACGCGATCGTCCTGAAGACGCGAAAGCGGCTTCTTCGCTTGGTCCTCCCCAGTCCGGAGGGAAAAAGTTATTGCTGTTTGTACCGCATAAGCTTCGATAAATGTACAGGACCAAAAAAAAAACAGTATTGGAGTGAGAAATGAGGGAAGCGAAAAATTAAATTTACCATGCTCATCTTTGGAATCCTCTGCACCTGCATCTCTACTGTTTTTTGCTAATTAAACTATTCTGCAGTTTTAGTGCCAGGAGTAACCCGAAAGGAATTAAGAACGTGAGAAATTTTCACGTATTCTCGCCGATTCCCATTGCTAGTTAATAGTATCCAGACACTTGTCGCATTTGTCTTTCAGAAGCTCTTCAATGCGCTGGTTTTTCCCGATGCAACTTTTCACACGGTTCCCTCAGCTGTGGGAACCGCTTCGGTACCTCGCACCCATTACCCGACTATTTTATCCGGCCCAATTGTGGAAAAGCGTCCGAACGAATGAGGGGAGCATGCCGCCCCCCCGCATGTCTCCCTAGCACACGCGGGGAACATCATCCCTCGCCGCTTCATCGGGGCTGGTTCAGAAAAAAAATTAAGTCCTCTCCCCTCGCTCGATGTTTTCCTTCCGCAAACAAATTGAAAACGATTGGTAAATGGTCGGTCACTCATTTTTCATCTTTCTTTTGGGAAAGCCCAGTCTCGATCCTCTTCTATCAAAATTAGAAAGCGTTCACATATATTATAACAGCTGAAAATGATGTTCCTTAAAAATTTCGATAATCGCTTACTCGGATAAAGTTTCTCCACATTCAGCTTTAACAAAAAATGTCAACAATTATTAAATTCTGATCCGTTATGTAAAAATAAAAAATAATACGATATTTCTCAATTGGAAATCAATTGAAAATTCGTTCCACGAATTTGAATTCATAAATTTGCCAACGCATTTTGATTTGATTATTATTCGAAGCGAATGTTCGAATTGATTAGAAGATGGCTAATATTTTTCAGAATCCAATTACCAATTACCAAAATTTCGATCAAACTACACTTATGGATGGGAATGTACGTGTAAAGTTCCCTCGAATCAGGCACTCGGTCATGGATCAAGCTAAGTAATGAGTTTGTAAATCGACAATATGACTCAGCAAATTTCCGTTGGATGTTCCGTCGTCCATTTATACCCAGAAAGTTGGAGAGATAGGAAAACCACACCAGAGAACGAGGATGATTCCACACACGAAGATACATTCAATCAGAGGCCAAATGGACTAAAAGATGAATTATTTACTTAAAACTGTCCCAAAGAATGAACCGTTATCGACCGTATATGTCTGTTCAAGTTTAGAATCTTTAGTTAGTGAAACAAGAGCATCCAATGTGACAGGAAAAAAGGGAACACGAACTAAACAAAAAAAAACACGATAAAAAATCATTTCGGCCCTTTATACTTGGGTCTCATCTTGGGAAGATCGATCGTAAGGATGTGCATGAAAAACTTCATAGTGTTTTGTGACCAGAGACCGCTCTCCCTCTTTTCCCTCAAAGAGATCCGTTTGTGTGTTGCCTTAAACATGATTTTACGAGTGCTCTTTGGTGGCTGAGAGGTATACACCTTTTTCGTTCCACCTACACGTATTTTCCCTTTCGGTCGTCTACCGTGGCACTTTCTGTCTCAGCTTCATTCATAAAGTCAGACAAATATTGTGGTTAGACAATCGTTTTACAGCCGCATGAATAATACTGGTATTAAAAGAGATGCTCATTGTTATATATCATCCCTCTTAGAATACGTTCCTATCTGTTCGATTTTTTGCCTACGACTTCCTTCCTCCTAGGCTCTGAAGTTCAGACTCAGGGTCGTGAGCCTTTTTTTCCTTTTATACTAGCCTGGCACCTACGTCGTCTAGAATTTTCTTATCTCAGTACTGCGCAGCTTAAAACATATTGGATTTACAGTAGTTTTATGCTATTGACAGAGTGGATGATGTACCCTTTTAGATGTAAGGGTTTGTCGTCGTAGGATCTTGGAGTATACTCGAGTACACAGTTCCACGCGACGCGAGTGGGCCCCTCCTTTTCCTGATCGGTCTGCAGCAGCAGCAGCAGCAGCAGCAGTAGCGACAGAACCCCGACGAGGACGGGATCGCATCTGTCACTGCGGAAACGGCTGCACCCGCGGCTTCCGTTCTACGGTGTCGGATTACCACCCTACCCGAGGTTAATACACTCGACATACACCAGTGTCCCTTCCTCACTCTTTTAGTGATGGCCTTCCTAGCATTCCTCTGGTTCTAACACTGCTACAAAGCCTGGATTCTACGAGCCTCCGGACTCACAAATACCTAGCAACCAGCTACTCTGATTCAGACATCAAGTGGACTCGGAACCCTCGTCCAATCTTTTGCGTAACTCAACCATGCGGAAGCAGGTGCATATCTGGCTCGAGACATTTTATTCATAATTTGGCAGAATTTCGGGATCGGCTTGTTACCTCTCAGACCTTTGCCAATGTCATTCTGAATTCGATCCATAAACTGGAATGAATAACAGTGACTTGGATTGTTGTTTAGAATCTTTGTCGTAATCATTCGTCACGAAATGTTTAATAAGTGATGCAATTTTGAGGATATGTTTGGGCTACCAGAAAAAAAAAACACTTTTCTTTTGCAGCTGATAAACTAAGTGAAAATGAAAATTGTTACATGATGATTATCTCTTCCGTAGTTCCCATGCAAACTTCATTACGATGATTTTATTGATAAATATACCCCCTTAAAGATCATTTGTAGAAACAATGATTATGAACAGGATGGTTTCATGGGAAAAAATTTATTGCTCATAATTACCATAAATAACCATAAACAATCATTGCTTCATTTTTGCCACCTTCATTTCATACAGCCATATATCAGTGGCGACCATTCTACTAAAAGTTTTTTCTTAGTCATTTTGCTTTTCGTGGAACGTTCTCTTTTCTCTAATCGTTACAGAACGTTAATAAGTTGAATTAAATTATATTAGTATTAATTAATAATAAAAAATCAAAGAAATTAATATAATAAATAAAAATATATAATAATAACATATTAATAGCAAGTTAAAAAAATATATATATAAAGTTAATAAGTTAAAGAATTACGAAAATTAGAGAAGAGAGAACTTTTTGAGATTTCGGTGTGGATTCGTCATTAAGACAAAGAGAACTTCTAAACATAATAAAATTCGACTCGATATTAGTTCCACAATTTTGTGGCTATTCATCCCAATGGGCAGAGACAGGATCGAGGACTAAGTGGCACTCTCAAATTGACACATAGTATCCAGTCCAGTTTCCAAGAGTCAGTCGTTAGTTTTTGCAATTAGCCCTGATAATTGACTCCCTTCTTATAATCGAATGGTAAGTAATCGGACTCATTGAGTAACATGTAGATCTGAAAGGAAATTATTCACAGCGCTGTCAAAGGTCAATTTCTTCCCGGTTACTCGATCCAAAGTTCAAAATTGTTTAAATATTGGCTAATCACTTTATCATGAGAGTTGTTTTTTTTTCTAGATTATATTGTTAACCTCCGGCCACTATTGTCAACCAAAAATGGTGTGTGTGTGTGTGTGTGTGTGTGTGTGTGTGTGTGTGTGTGTGTATGCGTGCTAGGATCAGTCTGAATATCTCAAGTCATATCTCATCTTTAGCCCAGTTTCTCGCAGTCATGGAGCAGTGTGGCCTGCTCCGGAACACTTGTGGTTTCATCCATGATCTCTTTGTGATGCTACAGAGTTGAATAACTTTATAGGCCTGTTGAATTTTGATGATGAGATTCTGTGATTCCATAAAACTATCAGTTATGAGTTCTTGAAGTATTTCTTTCACAAATCCAAACACTATACAAAGAACTGATTTTTTGATACAATGAAGTAAAAGTGGCTGCGAATAGACTGGAAAAATTTGAAGTCACGTTGCCAAACATTTATTAAAAAATTTGAACTTAAAAAAGCGTATAATTAATGTGGAGGCATACAGAGATTCCATCACCACCAAATTTCTATTTAATAATTTATAGACTGAATATCTCTGCATGTTCAATACTTACGGTCTCATGCATAGAAAAAACTGTCAGAAATCCGTCACGACTATAAAAATAATGGGTAACCGAGTGCTTTAAATAAATATTAACTAATGAAAGTTGGGATAACAATGATAACATCGCGAGCAGAACGCTTTTCGTAAATGTGACATTCCAGCAGAGGTTAGGTCCGGCAACACCATAATCTGGTTAATTAGGGAAAAATTTTTGATTGCTGGTTGCTGTGAGGTGTAATAATCAGCTATAATTAATTTTTATCAAGAGCTAGTTCAAATTTCACATGATCAACGAGTGCTCTATCTATGCGCTCACGAAATACGGTCTTTCGCAAAAGTAATACCTTGAGTAGCAATACAAAGTAATTATTGACTTGAAGGGGAAAGGAAAACTGTGTGGTTGCAATATGGAACCAGTGGGTCTGAAAGAAATCTTTCCAATTGATTCGGGCTTTGCGCACAATAGGACTCTCCTGGTCGTTGTCGTCGTCAGACAACCGCCGCCGCCGCGGTTGCGACGTCAAGGCAAAGAGGTCACCCAAGGGTCACGTAGTAGAACGCGAACATAGGCACAAGGCAAATGGCGCGCACGCTCACTCAGGACTTTCCGCGCCGCTGGTGGTCTCTATCGAGCTTATACGTTTGGGTTTGTGTGTGTTTAACGGCGCATGAAGAACCGATCATTTGAAAGAGACACACGCGAGACACGCTGCGTTCTCTAGAATCATCCCGCGGTTATAGATCTATTATTTCTACGATCCTCGGAGCAAATGTGAACGAAAATCTTCCCACTGCGATCTCACGCCCTAACCGGTCTTTAATTCCTTTCCTCCGAAGTTACAATTTTGTCGTTTTTTTTTCTTTTCATTCTAGTGTGAGGATGTCTTGAGCAGAAATTCTCACCTTCTCCTAACTTCTAGGAACCATTATTTCAGCACTTGGCGATTTGACAAACATCTGAACAGGCCCACCTCTTTTTTTTATCTTGAAAACATCGATTCTTAAGGAGTTTCGGTACAGAATTCTAAAGGTTAAGAAATTGATCAAATTTTGTGATAATGCTCTTCAACATCAAATACGAAAACACAAATTTTTTCAAAATTTTCTTCTACTTAGTTATCGAGTAATTACGCATTAAGGGAGTTCATCTGGTAATCGAATTAACAAACAGATATTGATTAAAAAATTTGAATACAGTTATCAATATCAACTAGATCACCTGTCAAAATTTCAGGTCCTTAGAATACTTTGTTTGAGAGAAATTAATAAAAACAGATTTCCCAATTTAACACGGTTCCTTATGCGTTTCTGTGGTTTTCCCGTCTGTAAACATGAAATTCGCAAGCATTGACAAACAGTTTCGTACGAAACTTTTATAAATGCTCAAAAAATATCTAAAAAATCTTTTTACCACTTCACAAAATCCATTCGATACTTATGAGGTTCGGAATAAATTAATTTGTCTCGAAGAAGGAGGTTAAACTTTGGAGGTTAAACACACTAAACATACTGAGCCGACTACGCTAGTCGTGACAGTTTTGGGTTTTGACTTGCTCGGTACCAGATGAACTCCCTTAAAGCAGATTTCTTATGTCCGGAATGTATACCTATATATATAGAAACGCTATGCTTATACACGTGAACTTCAGTCTTCAATTACTCGAGAACTGTGTAGAAGAAAAATCTGAAAAAATTTGTATTGTCAAATTTGGCACTAAAGAATACGTTCACCAAATTTTATAAAATTCCGAACTGTTTGACATTTTTTATGTTTTCAACATGGTTTAGCATGGCAACATTGTATCGCCTGTACCGAAACTCCTTACAATCAAAATTTCAGCAAAACCAGTAGCATTTTGAATACATTTAACCTGCTGATTTCCTGATTGGCAATGAGTATTCCAAAATTCAAATTGAAGACAACAATTATAATCGGGAATAAAAATCAAAATTGAAAATAAAAATTAAAAATCAAAATCTCAAAATTAAAATTTCATATAAAATAAAAAATAGCACTTCGAAGTTATTTTTTAGATACTCTCAGAAAGAATCAAACAGTAGGGTAAACTACACATAGGTACACATATCATGGATTTCATCATTCAAAGTCTGTAACCAAATATAAACTGTCATTGACTTCGAGTGACTATGAAAAATTAATTTGCTAAAAGTATTTCAAGAATTTCCAAAATCTGAAAACTTGACGATAAGAATTATTCAAGGCAGTCCATTTAGCAATCTTCAATCACCTTGTTCCTTTGAATTCTTCGTTTTATTATATTGAATCATGGTATCTGCCCCTATTGACAGTTTACAGTTTGCTTATCGGATAAAATACTAGCATAGCCCGTTGTCGTCCGGGGAAGAATTTTCAAGGATACGGTAAAGTGTATATTTGCTTACACAAACGCGTTTGTAAAACGCACACACGAATCTATTGGCTGCTGAGGAACTTCGATGGTGTAGCACGCTGCCGTGGAGCAATTCCTCGGAGAGATCAGAATGCATCAGAATCGATAAGGATGGGCGAACGTTGACAAAGGATCCTATCTGTAATCGGTCCGGAACGCAATGCATATACCGCATACAAAAGGCCAGCATACATGAATGTATTCAACGTCGATTTCGACGACAATCTTTTCTTTCTTCGCTCTTGGGATACGTACCGATTTCTGGGGAATCTTGACACGTTTTGAATCAGTTGCATGACACATCCAGAAAATTTATTCATGCTTTTCTACATGTTTTTTTTTATTACACCACTTTTTTACTTCATTTATTTTTGCTTCTCATACCAAAAAATGGTTTCATAGTTACCGGACAGTGATACGAATAAATTGAAATAAAAAATTTGAAATGTAAAATACAGGCTCTTATAAAATACACTGAGAAAAGAGTTCAGTTGAATTAATCAAGGCTTAGTAGAATACGTCGAAAGAAATATTTCGTTCATTAAAAAAATCGTTGAGTTGCACGAATTATTAATTTTATTTCACTAAACAAAGATACCAAATGAGATTTGTTGTCGTGGATTTTGTTGGATCAACGTAAGATATTTTTCATTTGATGAAACTGATGTTCAGTATAACAGAATATTACATTTCAACTATTCTCTTTTCTCAGTGTAGAACAATTTGTCTGTTCCAGCTATGGATTACGAGGATAAAGACGAGAATCACGAATTCTGTGACGTAAATTGATTTGGGAGATTCCTCAAAGTCGAAAGTTCGGTTGAAAAGAATCTTATGAATATTGACATAATAAAAAATACCAAAAAAAAAGATAACACTAAAACTTGCCCAGGCTGAAGCCTCCAGTTAGAAGAATCGAAACAAACATCCGGTTGCATATTGTTATTTCTATTTAGGGAAATAAACTTTTGTGAGATAAAGAATTTTGCTGTTCCAAGTGTGTTGCAACGAGTCCTCGATACCTCGATACTCGGTTTTCGACCGGAAGACACGATCAGGAATTATGGACTGTAACGTACAGATGACATCCAAGCTATACGGCATCGATGAACTTTGTGGCCACTGGAATCCGGATATTATCGTAAGATTCAAGTACGAGGAGAATCATTGTCACTGAAGTGTCGATCGGAGTCATTATTTTAGTAACTTCGTCGGGTACTGAATCTACAGGCAGAACGATGTTCTCGTTGAAATTGATTCGCATCCTGGGCATATTTTACGCTTTACCGGATCATTGATCCAGCTGGTAGAGTTGATGAAATTACCAGGAGACTTGTTGTACCGTCATTTCATTTTCGTTGACGATTTTTTCTCTCTGAAACAAACAATAAAACATACGCATTCATTAATAAAATTTTTTTAAGTAATAATAAGTGAGAAAATAAAAACATATTACCTTTAAGAGTTCCGGTGCAGTTGGAGAAGTTCTTAGTCGCTGGGACAACCTGTGAATAGAAAGAAAACCCGTAAATACTACGTTTGTAATTCTTATAATTATATGTTCAATATTTTCTAGTAAATTACGTCATAGTTTGAGCCAAATAACTCATCTACGGCTGTGTCCTGGCAGAAAAGTCCTCTCCGCTGACTTTGCTGTCTCCGCTGTACCTGAAAAGTACAAAAAAAAAATCAGTCAAACAATCAATCAATCAAAGGGGAATCTACCTTCCTCATACTTACCTGGACCGGATGCTGCGATTCCTGTTCACACCTAGCTTCTCGGACATCATTGGGTCGAACACCTTCGTTCGGGAAGAACCTCTTTCGTTTCCACTTCGCACCACATTGTTGGAACTCGGCTGCTTCGCTTTTCCTTCAAAAACTATCGAGTACTTTCAACAGACTCAACGCTCAAAAGTACATCAGGCTGATGTATACATTTTTTCACAATTTTTTACCAACTGACTCCATTGTCACGACTGTATGTCCAATGAGAACTTCTAGTTCATACAGGCGCAAAAAGAGTCTTTTCTTCCATTGATCCATTAACCGATGTGATTACCGTTTTTCTTTGCAACCTTGAACTCGGAAATGTGAAACGTTTTCACATTGATGTATGCAAACCTTTTTGCACTTTGAACATGACATCGATGGTATTTTTTTACACGCATAGTTGTGCAATCCACCATCAGTTCCGTGTCCTACGTGGGAATCATCGCATGCATTTTTCAATTGAAGTTGTTAAAGAAGCTATGACGTGATTGTACGCACGTGCGGTCGTTGGGTCAGATAGCCAACCTTGGAGTCTTATAATAAATGGTTTCAAAATAATTATGTTGGATATATAACTAATTCCATTAGGATCAAGACAAATAACGTACGACTATGGCATGTTGCGAGTTTCAATATATGCATCGTTTGAGGACCAACCTTTTGAGAAACGCATTTTCGAAAATTCGTAAATGCGGAAATATCGATCCGCTGAATCTCGATGTTGTCACCGATAAATCATTATCCGACCATTTCTATTGCGTTGATGATTACTTCGTTGGTACTGCTTCTACCGCTCAAGGACCATCGGTGGATCAAGATCTTTCGGCAAATCGACTATCCGCTCCGAGTCTTTATCGACCTATTTCATGAGGGTTTGGCCAGCTGTTTTCGTCGTACATGAAATATTTTTGCAACTTATCTTCACATGCCGTCTCGACTCCATCTAATCCCAGAGCTAAGAATCAGTCAATGAAAGAGCTTCGACTATACCGGACAATAAGGGAAGTTGATTCCATGAAAATACACATCGAATTAAAAAAAAAAAAAATTATTCAAGAAAATTGAAAAAAAAAACTATTTCGAAAAAATTTAAACAAAACTATTTGGTGGAAAAGAGAGTTCCGGTTGTACGGAAATGTAGATGATCATCATTGTTAATTGAATGGAGAAGCAATTGTGTGAATGTGACTTCTTAATTTTTATTTTCTGTTTTATTATATTTTGGTGTGACGATGCTTTTCAACAATTTAAATTTTTCTTTATATTGCATCACTCACATTTTCATGACTGAGAGTTGCACTAAAATGGTTTCATGAAAGGCGAGTTTTACCAAAAATCTATACTTTCGTACGTGATCAGTATCCTTTTGAAGGAATGATACTCTCTTAAAATTTTGTATTTTCTTGACCATGCGAATAGCATTGATTTTATTAGTTAACAATTATTATTTGATTCGTACAAAAATACAGACAAATTTCAAAGGAAGCTGGAAAAATGATATTCGACTCGGTCTGCGGCAATCGAAGTTTATTCCATTTCCAAAATTCATACAGCACACAAAATTATTTTTCAACGTCATAAGCTATTAACAACAATCAGATTTATCTAATTTATTGAAGTTGTAATAATTTCTCACCCAAATGGATCAAGCAATCAATGTGAATTGATTTCATTCATTTTTTGCGTTAAATGGACTATTATTTTTTGATTATTTTCTTCATTTACTTCAGAACTCGCTCAAACGATTTTCAAAGAATTTTTTTTTCTTTTATATTTTTTTCCAACTTTTTTCAGATACTATAACGTAGATTTTGACTGAACTGATTGTGAATTGAATCGATTGATCCATGATACCTTGAAATAGATCAAATAGTTATTGCTTTCCAAAAGGACACATGAACTAACATCTCTGTGAAGGTGCTAAACAGTTAATCTTCTCAGCTTTATCATAGTCGAGTAACATACTACTGGAACAATTCGATTTGTCAATACCAAAAGTAATGAGGTAAAGCCTCTAAATTATTTTCACTCACAATATATTTTTGCGACATATTTTCCACTTTTACGTTTTGATTACGTATTTTGCAAACGATTTTTATTAATATTTTATATTTCAATCCCAGGTAGGTTTCATATCAAAATATTAATATGAAACCTACGAATCCTATGAAAATCTCTGGATATATGTATTAGGGTGTTTGAAAAAAAAATCGATATTTTTTTTTCGTGGGTATATGCAAAAAAAAGTAACTCTACCAAAATTTGGGATTTTTAAAAAACTTTTTAGAGGTTCCTCAAACGACTTTTACATATTTTTTTCCTATTTTGGGAAAAATCGTTGTGAAAAATATTTCGAACGGAAATTAAATGACAATATGCATGTTTTTTTTAAGATGAAGTTCCCATACCGATATCATAAACAATCGCGACGCAGACTTCGAGAAAACCGAATTTCCAATTTTTTCCTAAAATAGGAAAAAAAAAAAATATGTAAAAGTCGTTTGAGGGATGTCTGAATTTCTTTTTTAAATCCCAAATTTTGGCTGAATTACTTTTTTTGCATATATTAACATCCGTCTTCGACCCACGAGAAAAAAAATATCGTTTTTTTTAAGCACCCTAATATGTATACTGAAAGAAGAAATTGTTGGCGAGAAAATTTCGATTTCGGACAGCGAGCACCTTGCAAAAAAATATTTAATTGATTTTGCTTTGCCGGTTGAAAAAAAAAGTTGAAACTACTTGTTTACAGCATATCCGAAAATGTATTGGGTGTAATTTTTTGAAATTTATTCGCTGATTTATATCAGTATATAGCTTTTATTCGGTAACGCACTGTTTCAGAAATGCGATACAATTCGAAAAGAGCCGGAGTGCACCATTATTTTTTACGAAACTCGCTGTAAATATTTTTGACGTCTTGGCAAACAGAAAACTTCTTTGGTTGTCGACGAATTCTATTCCGTATAGGGAAGAGAGGAGAGAGCGGTCGTATTTTAGATTTTTTGTACATCGATATACGGTGGCAAATGATTTCAGCCAAAAAAATGATAAAAGACAGTGAATAGCCAACGATGGCAACTGTTATCAACTGTCGTTGAAGAGCGTTCGTTCCTTCTGGCTTTCCTTTATCGCGATACATATTTTCCTCAGAAGAAGCCTCATTGGCCAGGTGTCTCTCGATCAATCCGGCACGGTGTAATTTCATGATTATCCTGTCCAGGCTCGCACGATACGGTGACCTTTTGCCCAATTGAAAAGATAAATTTTCGTTCCATAAGCAAGGTTTAGCGATTTTCATAACAGGACGTCCATTGTGTTTGTTTGAAACGATCAATGATTTTGCCCTGCTTTCCATCATGAAACAGATCGCGTTCCTAGTTTTAAGTATTTTTTCGGCACACAAGTACTCGCCAGGTGATATCTGTATTTTCTCCCTCAATTTCTTCAAAGGACCAGCGAAAATACTGGACATCTTTGGTATTGTCTGACGTTTGACATAGGGCGTAAGTCCAGAATTGTTCAAATCCTCGAGAGACTCAAACGCGATTTCCCCCTCTCTTTGCAAAGTTATGTCTGTTATTGAGGCATAAATTTCGGAGGAATACATTGCGCATAAGAGGAGCAAGCAAGCAAAAATAACACGTTCCACATTGCTACGAGGTTGTTGGGCGACCGAGATCCCAAACAGTGTACGCCCGATGTTGAACATTCGCCAAGAATATGATTTATATCGCAGCCATCGCATGAAAATCCAAAAAATGAAGATAACAGTAAAACTCAGAGAAGTCGCCATGAGGAATTCCCGGGGAAATGGAGTTTCTGAAATTGGCAAAATCGGCACAAGAGCACAGAATCGATCGTAGACTACTGGCACTGTTCTTAGCGTTTCATTCCAGCCATGATTTTCAACTTCTCTCAGTAAAGGTGAAATATCTAAACGATCCATTTCCATCTGAATGTGCAAAGAGCGCAAGTCATCCGAACGGTTCGAAAACTTATATGGGATTAATTTCGTGGAACAGTTCAATTTTTGTTTAATTAGCCGGTACACGTAAGCCCGAACTGCACTTTTCACGCCTAAAGTTCCACGGCCTCCTCGCACTCTTAGAGGGTAGCCCATCATATCGGTAACTTTGTCGGGAAACAAGCTATTATCCGATCCCGTAATCCGACTTTTTCTGATACATATTTTTTTAAACGGATCAAACTTAAGAACGATCGGTGAAGCGAGAGATGTCTCGATCAAGATCGAATCTCGAGGCATTTTTGTTTCGACCAACTCGACGAAAGTCAAATCGAGGATTTTCCTGTCCCAAGCGTATTGCAACAAGCCCTTGATGCCTTCACTCGATTTTCGACCAAAAGACACGATCAGATATTTTGGACTGTAGTGAAAAGACGACATTTCAGCTACTGCGTCAATGAACTTTTTCGTCACTGGAATTCTCAAGCTATCGCGAGATTCGATTACGAAGAGAAAGAGTGTCGCTGAAGTGTCGATCGGAGTTCTTTTTTCGGTCGTTTCGTCAGGCACTGAGTCTATTGGTAGATCAAAATTCTCATTGAAATTGATTCGTATCGTAGAAATATTCTGCATCAACTTGGCGAATAATTCCTCAATCAATCGATTATCAAAAACTTCGTTGTCGTCCAGTCTAGTCATTAACTTCACTTGCTTAAATTCCGAATCTTCGACAATACTCTTCACCAGATCATCGATCCAGTCAGTCGAGTTGACGAAATTTCCAGCCGACCCGACACACCAAAGTACACAACACATCAAGATGATATACATTTTTTTACCATTCGTTCCCACTGACTTCATTTTCACGACTGAATGTTCAATGAGAAATTCTAGTTCGTGCAGGCGCGAAAAGAGTATTTTCTTTCATTGATCCACTAATCGCTGTTATTACCGTTTTTCTCTGCAACCTTGAACTCGGAAATGTGAAACGTTTTCACTGTGATCCGCACGGATTTAATGGACGATGATGTAAGTACAACTTTTTGCACTTTAAACATTACAGTAATGGTATTTTTTTTTTTACACGCACAGCTTTCCAATCCAACATCAGTTCCGTGTCTATCTGTAAATGATTGCATGCATTTTATAACCGAAGTCAAAAAACATTTATTGTTTTCCTTTTAATATTACGTATTTTACATATTGTTTATTTTTTCAATGATTTTTCAATCGTGAGCATAAGGAATCTCCATCGTAGCAGAAATTCAGATTTTGTCAGATTTTTATTTATTTATTATTTATTCATTTGTAATACCATTCGATATGAACTTAATGTCCATGCCAAGTATTCACAATATTCCTCATGACTTTCAACTCCAATAGAATGTCTCCCCTAGAGAGCCTACCCTTGAACACCCCCCCCCCCCCCCTTTCATGCTTGCGTCGTCTCAATTTATGTTTTTTCAGAATTTTTGTTCTCTTCATCAAAACTCATCCCAAGTCCATAGTTTTTGTTTGCTACAGCTTCAGACACTGATATTGACAAAACCTTTGAGTTCCAACTTTTATTCTTTAATTTAGGATCAATATTCATAAAAGTTTTCATAACTTATCGTGAATCACCTTGATATCAACGGCAGAAGAGTTGCGTGCTTGTCGACTCCATTTGCTGTACAAAATCTCGTAGATTCTTCGTGACGTATTGTCAGCGATTATTAGTTTAAATGTTTAAACAATATTAAGAATATTTTCTGGAATACCTGTCGATGTTTTTAGAGACGAGTGTCACCATGCCAAAAACCATTTCAGCCATATAATTTTTGTTGCATATTCTTCATAATTCATCCGTTGAAGGATTAATTTCTCCCATTTATTCGCTCATGCGTAATCAGGACAGCGCTCCCTATGTTCACAATGAGAATGCGATGAAAGTGACCACACAATAGTATTTACGGCGATAAGGTTTCTCTCGTGTTTGGCAACGTGTTCTGTCAGCTTCACCGTGCGATTTAAATATATACACCCATTGCATTGTAGTCCACATATTCGGGCATACGTATATATACGAGTGAATACTACGAACGGAGACTTTTGTAAATATTTTCCGGCCGGATGATGAACGCCGAATTAAATGAGCATTAATTATCGGGAGGTCCACGCTCGTCGCGTGGGCGTGATTCATGGCACGGAAAGAGGGCCTCCGGCTTCTTCTGCCTTCTGCGACTACGCGTACATGATTCTCTCTTTTATTCCCGGTCTCCTCTCTTCTGTTTTTTCTTTTTTTTTTTCTGGTACCAGTGTACCTTGTATATTTTCCCTTTTTTAAATCTTGCGCACGTAGTACGTAAACTGTAATTGAAAGATTAAAAAATTACGGGAAGTCGAAACAAAAAATAAAGAGTAGTAAAATACGATCATTTTCCATCGATCACCGTTACGTTATTCGCTTATTGCCTTTATTTATTAATAGCGGTCACTGCACGATGCTGGAAAGATTGATCGGGGCCCACCACGACAAAATTCTATACTCTTAATGCTCCAGACAGCGGAGATGAAAGTTCTGTATCTCTACTCTCTATGTGCAATATCTGAAAGGCAAATTCGTTGTGACGGGTGGCGTCTCTTGTGTCTTAACGTTCGTCATTTTCCTTCCATCTTTTTTAAGCCTATTTTATTATTTTTATATTTAAGGTATCTCTCTCTCTCTCTCTCTCTCTCTCTCTCTCTCTCTCTCTCTCTCTCACTCTCTATCTCTCGGTGATCGTACGTGTGTACGTTTTTCTTATTTTGTTTTTTTTTTCTTCGATCCAAACTGCATGGACTTCCCGGCGAGTTGAGAAGCCGCACTCCCTGCAGATTGTCCGGCTTGTCAGCGGGCCCGTGCACTCTCTCCCGAGCACACGAGCACACACGGCAGTCTCTCGTTCGCTAACGTGAACCTACGTGATCAGGCCACACGTGACTGCGGCCCATCCCATGATCCTGCTGTTCCTCCCCCCCCCCCCTCCCCCTCTTCCTCCTCCTCCTCCACCTCTTCCATCCTCTGCTCTTCCTCTCTTCCTCTCACTCATTCTCCTTTTTGCCGCTGTTCCGCACTGCACAGCTCACCTAGCCAGCGGGGCACCTGAATGATTTGCGTCCTAATCGGCCAGCGAACTCTCGCCATCCCTCGTGTGCAACCAAGACGCGATCGCTTGCGCGCCGTCGCGTCTCGATCTCTCCGACAACGCTGAGCGTCGTTGTCGTACTCGCTTGGCGCCCTGGTGCACCTCGGAATCGTTTAAAAGAAAAATAAAACAAGAAGGAAAATCCAAGAGCGAGAAGGAAGAAACTCTCTCGATGGATCGCGTGCATGAACGACTCACGTGACTTTGAGAACCGAGACTACACCGGCGACAAAAACAGAGAGATGCTGTTGGCGCGCGAGATTAAATCACTTGACACGCCTGGATATTCAAACCTTCCATTAGTTACACAAGTTTTACACATTCTTTCGCTATCAAACATTTCATTCTCATCAGAATTTCGGCACACCGTTTGACCGGAACCTGAACAGGTATTGCCACTTCTAAACGCTGACATTGATCAGCAACAAAAAGAGTCACAATTAGCAATGAA
The DNA here is from genome assembly GCA_037576405.1 of Campoplex capitator. Classification (NCBI taxonomy): domain Eukaryota; kingdom Metazoa; phylum Arthropoda; class Insecta; order Hymenoptera; family Ichneumonidae; genus Campoplex; species Campoplex capitator. Next base: position 104,780 of record JARBWI010000031.1, on the reverse strand, counting down.
TTAAGGGCATGGATCAGTCACCTAACCTCACTTCGAATTTTCGAAATTGTAATATACTTCAGCACAGTTTGACCGATTACAAAAAGGCTCTATCAGCGGACGCAGTACGATGGCAAAAATCTGCTGACAGAGCTTTTTTGTAATCGGACAAACCGTGTTGAAGAATTTCACTTTCGAAATTTGCAGCTGTCTCTCTCGGACTCACGGTGGCAAGATACAGACTGATCCATGCCCTTAATTATACATGAATTAAGGAGTTTCGGTACAAATGATAAAATTTCACCATTTAGTTGAAATTTACACAGCATATTCTTTGGGATGTACTGGATGTTCTATCCAAATTTAAAATCGATCGTCCGTACCGTTTTAGTTAAATTAAATATTTAAAAAACACTTTTCAACGTGGCAAGATACCTACGGTCATTGGTGAACAACAGTATTAAGCCTGGAACAGTGTGAAAAAATGTTAAAAACTTGTTGAAAAATTAGCATATCACAAATCACATGATTGCAGTTATGGTTCCTAAAGATTAAATACTTCGTCGGTATCGTTTATTTATTCTTCACTTACTCATCAACAAAAAAAGGTGAGTTTTCACCGATCGACCGATCCGATGAAATACTGCTGTGTGAAGTTGGTGGTTTGCTTAGAAACAATAGAAGTGTACCGAAACCCCTTAATTGATATTTGTTCAAGTTCCGAAATGCATATTTGGATTTAATGAAAAACTGTTCTCAAATGCTGCAATTTTTTAAATGCCATTAAAAAAAAAGAACGTTTTCCCAAAAGTCACAAGATGATTTGTTTTAGAAAATTCGTTACATACTGAGAACCGAGAACTTTATTATTCCAGCAAATATGTTATAATATTTGTTGAATGATTATTTGATTGAAAGATTCACTTTTGAAATAAAAAAAAAAAAATCAATGCTTACAATAATTAAAGAAAACACCGAGTTAGATTTTTGTCTTGCGTCCAAAATAAAAGGAGTCGCAATTATTTTCTACGACGAAGAACATTTCTCTTTAATTCGTTCATAAATTTTTTGCTGAAAAAAAAACGTTGAGTTTTGGCAGTAACGTCAACACAAATGCATTTTGACAAAATCTCAAAGATGTTAGATTAGTTATTCCGAATGTTTACCGGATCACTGTACATTCTGATGGATTAAAATTCCGGCTAAATTTAATTTCAGTGTACAAATATCTTATCACGTGGATACGACTTCGTTTTTATCGCGATAAAGCTGAGTTGAGTCTTCAATCTTCCGGCACTTTTTTCTCCAGTCTTCCTTATTTTGTCGTTACTCACATGTCATTTGCGAGAAATCTTTTAAAAAGGTTTTTTGTTTATCTGTTATCTTGGCATGCCCGTTCACATTTGTCTTACTCCACGGTCTTGGAGATCATTTCTGAAGACCACGTGAAAGCGTTGAATGAAGAAAACAACGAGGTGATTGCTGTCCGGATCGCGTTACCCAAGAGACTCCTTGCAGGGGTTCCTTTGGGTTCTTTCAAAGCTGCATGATACGAAAAAGTGACTGAGAGACTCCGTTGCAGAGCACGCGGACAGTCCTGGCCACGGAGATGGCAGTTGGACTTTGCTAGAGTTGCTGCAGTCGTTTTTGGTTCTGGGCAGACCATCAGGATCGAATTGCGTCTCCGTTGCTCCCACCTATCATTCTCTGCTTTCATCCTGTAGCGATTCTCCACAGAGAGAGAAATTTCTTTCCTTCTTTATCCAGTACGAATGCACCACCCACCCTGACGTAACTACCTGGGAGAAAGAGAGAGATGATGGGGGGGCGAGGGAACTGTTGGCAAGACCAGCCGTGCTCATTTGCATCGAATATATCGCTGCATTTTCCAGAGGCTGTGTTGGGACACATTCAGCTTCACCCAAGTTTTTTTTTGCTCTGCTTCCACTGCACATGCCATCAGGAGACATGAACGTGACCAGGATTGTCCATCGCCCTGGAGAATAGCACTGTATGTTCCCTGTGCGAAGAGTATGGTCCAAGTAAAGGGTCCACGTGTTCAAGACATCTCTCCAGAAACGTTGCTTCCAATTTCTAGCCCGTATCGGGTGAACTTGAATTCGAGCAAACATTCTATACCCAATCTCAAGTTTGGTATTTTTCTCTTATTTTGCCACTTGGACGGAGCATGCAGTTTATATCAAATGGTAATCCAGTGGGTTATGATCACGCTCCGGGGACTCGCTGTCTCGATCTTTCGACTCGTTTCGTTTCTTTACGAGCAGTTTTATGACGCAGGGTGTATTTCGAATACGCGTGCGCTTCCAAGAGCGCGTTCCATCTCAGAGAACGACTGAAATACGAGAAAATGGAATGAGGAAGAAAAAAAAAAGCAAGAGTTGAACGAGAGCGTATATTTACTGTATATGAGTATCCAGCGTGAGCAGGGGAGGTCGATGCACAGGTGGTTAAGGTGGCCGGTGTAAAATGTAGCTGGTGCATATAGTACCGACCACATACATATCGCGAGGACATGTAAATATGGAGGCATATACTGGGTGTGCCATCATAGATGATGGCTGACTGGTTGAGCTCAAGATCGGGATCGGCTTGACAAAAATATACAAGACCAAACTCATTCCATCTTCAAGCATTGATAAAGGGTCAGGAATAGTTTGGAAAAGCCCTCATCGGATGGTTGGACCTGGAATTGAATTCTGAACTCAAGTTCCTGGCGTTGATAGATTGAGACAGGACACCCTGTATGTGTGTAGATACTTTGCAGGGGATAATAAAGAGTGGAAGGCTCGCGTGCGCAGGGCGAACTCGACGAGAGGAGGCTTCCTCTCGTGCTCGTACATATGTAGACATCAGGATCCAGCGCGTGGCTACGAACTACTATTCCTTGCCTGGAATTCTTTTCGGAAATACATTACCGAGTTGAAGCCTGCTCATAGCCGAATAAACGAATAAATTTATCAATGCATTTCAAGGTTCAGGCGAGATGATGATTATTTCGAGTCACTGGAAACTCCTGTTGACTCAAAACTGCAGCAGTTGGGTGAGCGACCTTGTCCAGGTCGCCAGCCAAGTGGGAACAACTGTTTTATCAAGTCTCTCGATTTCCCCTTATCCGCTGGATGAGTGGGAGGAAAAAAGGAACAAGTGCTCCTCGGTGGAAGGTTCCAGGGGACACGTGGATGGAAGTAAAAGAATCTTCAACCACCGCCAATCTCATGGGCTGCGTGAATAATAAAACAACGTAGGAGCAAAGATAGCGATGGTTGGATCGCGCCACGAGCCTCCATATATCTCGCACGAAACAAGGTCTCTCTTTCTCCGTTCCACACTCTTTTTTGTCCTTCTATCGGAAGACAGTTTTATCCGGTGGATATATACTTTCGGCCCGAAGCACCCAATGAAAAATCGGATTATTATCCCGGACCCGGAGCTTTCACGTCGTAGAGAGCATATCCAGTTTATGTCCGCGGGAGATGCGTCGCGAAATTACTCTCGCGCACTCCGGGACACTTTTTTGTTACTCATATTTTTTTTATGACCCCCAACCCCTTCCGCCTCAACCGCTCTCCACCATTTGGTCGTTACAATGTCGATTTCTTTTTTTTTCGGGTGGAGAGATAATAAGCGTTTATAAATTATGTACATATGACCTTTGCGTTGACCCGTGTGTGTGTGTGTGTGTGTGTGCTTACCTGGTAAACGATGTTCATTTTTATAAGAGCGGATTACGCAGCGTGGGTGTACTTTCTTTCGAGCGCGGTAGTTTTTACTTGTCCCCTTATGCTTGAGGAGAAATTATTTTTGTCGTCGATGAATGATGGCGATTATGATTATTAGTTGCACACAGCTCGTTTCTTGCAGTTAATAACATCGTATTTTTGTTATTGATACTTTAAAGTTGACTTTTCCGATGGACGAACTCCATGTCGATTACGGAATGAAAAAGTGTAGCAAGACTAGGCCGAGCACTGGCCAACACGGTTGAGCATTACGTACGGTAACGGTGTTGTATGGGGCACCCACATGGAGCATTAGCCTATTACCACCCAGGATGTCTCGTGTTCGGTGCATCGGTGCATCGATCTCATCTCGCGCGCGCGCTTGGTCCATCGCAGTCTCTCTTCTTTCATAGGATCATCTCAGGCTCTCAACATTCTCTCTCGGCGTACATTGAAGTCTTATTTATTGTTCAAGAGAACCTTCCAAGAGGCGCATCTCACCGGAGCTCCGTACTCCTCGCACACATTGATCTGACATGCTCTCGTATCGTATTAAAGTAGATACATATGTGTGCAAACTCTTTCTTCGCTCGATTATCTCTTCGAGTTATTATAGGATGAAAAGAGTTCGAGGCGCTCGCGGTTCTCCAAGGATTCTTCTTTCTATCGTTATTTCTCTTTTCTTTTTTTCTCTTCATATCCTCTCCCGTCTCTCTCAAGACGGCCACCTCGAGTGGTGTATATGTCTATAGAGTTGCGGATCGGGCAAGGGGAGCAGGAAGAAAATCCATCGGGGGGATCGCATGAGATGCACTCGTCGAGAGTCCTGCAAACTCAGCGGTGAAAGGTCACTCGGAGTTACCGATAAGGGTCACACACTCACGTGGATCCAGGCCTTCATAGAATCTATACTTGCTGCATGGATATTGAATGCTCTCTGTAAATGTTTCGCCTTCTTGGCCGCAACGAGGTCCAGATATCGACCCTTACATATTTCAGATAAGAGTCATCCTTAGCTCGATGCACTTGTGCACACAAATATCATGTGTGTGCCTTTGTGTGGGTGTGATTTTTTTTTTTTTTTTTTTTCCAATGCTTATAATGCATTGCCTCTATGATTCTACCATGTCATGGTGGCCCTTGTTCGCGTTACATCCTCCGCGCTTCCTGATGGGACTCCTAGGATCGCGAAAGCTTCCGCCTTCGGAAAACGATAAATGCATATCAGCAACCCAAATATCAGCTCTTTAATGATCCATAGAAATCGTTCTTTCATCTCATTCAATGACTTCCATCAATTTTATGCGCATCGTTCTACCTCTTCAGATGAGGCCTTCGATCGTGGGCAGTCATCGTCATGTTGAATCGTTATCAACTTTTGATGACTTTCTAGACATTGTACCAGAAACAGTTTAAGTCCAACAGAATTTAATTTACTTAGCGATGTCACATAAAACAGAAGCACATCACTCATCTATGAACGTTTTCGACGACAAAAGTACAGACAGTTTATCAGCAAATTGATATAAAAATAAAGCCACTTTTTAGAAAACAATGTGCAGAATTCAGAATTCTTTGTCGACCACTGGCAGGGTGCCTTTTCGTTAGTTATTTGTTGAAATTACAGTTCAATGAATAACTACAATCTTTCTCAGACGATCGTAATCAAAAACCAATGTTCCAAGGATTCCTAAAATCAGTGGATGACATTTGTGACACGAAATCATCTCTGAAGCTTCTCACAGAATCATTATTGGAAACCAATGTTCCAAGGATTCCTAAAATCAGTAGATGACATTTGTGATATGGAATCCTCTTTGAAGCTTCTCACACAATCATTATCGGAAACCAATGTTCCAAGAATTCCTAAAATCAGTGGATGACATTTGTGACACGAAATCCTTTTTGAAGCTTCTTCATCAATCATGATCGGAAACTAATGTTCCAAGGATTCCTAAAATCAGTGGATGTCATTAGTGACATGAAACCTCTTCAAGGCGTGGCTAGACGGGACAAGAGTAACGGACTCCTTTCCACCATCGATCTGATGATCCTTCTTACTTGCGGTCTAAAAAAAAGGTGAAGACTCGAGAGGTAACGAGAGATTTTGACACGCATAGAAAAATGGAAAGTACCCGACGGTCCCGTTGCTCCGGACTGGGATCTCTCTGATCGGCGCGAAAAATATGGTCACCGCGTCGCCGCGTCATCGGGAAAGTTAACTCTCTCGCATTGGCTGGACAAGATAGAGGATAGATAGGACCGGTGAGCGCCGTCGCGTCGTATTATGCAAAACGTCACAGTTACCAGGCGACTTGGGCCCCCTATAATGCTCTCTTATGGTGGTACAGAATACATAAAGTACTAATGTGTATACTTATATCTATAGACATGTCATGTGGTGACCGCAGTGTAAAAGTAGCCTCGTTTCGATCGGCTCTCCCGAGCGTTGGGAGAGAGGGAGAGAGAAAGAGAGAGAGAGAGACCACCTCGGAAGATATCTCTCTGGCGTCCCGCCCGGTGTCTATAATTACGTGTATTGCGATAGGCTGCGAGAACGACATCGAGAAACACGTCATTACCTATATATGACAGGGATTCAGATGTCCTAATAGTTCGAGATTACGAAGAGAGACGGAATGAAGTGAGAAAAACATTTTCTTATTACGTTTTGAAATATCAGTCATTAACGACTGTGTAATCGATGATTTCATACGTGCATAAGAGAAGGTTCGAGGCGATAGGTCACTGTCGTGAATTATTGGTAGCGCCCGTTCGAAAGATTGACAAGTTTCGACAGGGCTGCTTATATGCTTCGGTCGATTGGAACCATGACAGATTTCGTCGATTGATTATTCAAAATAATAAATAATTAAAAAAAAAAATATCTTTAGTAGAATCCAAAAGTTTATTTATGTGATATGAGTCATGTACGGAAATATTGATAAACTGAATTTTGTCCTAAAACTGAGAATAATAGTTATCGCGATGTCTTGGAACGTGGAGACTGGCCTGCAAATTGAATTTTCATGACATGATCGACGAGAAATCAAAATTTGTTTATTGAACCGAATCCATTTTGTGAACGAAAATTTGGTAGATCATTCAATAGCAGTCTAGAGAGTCGTGGCATCAACATGAACCCATTTAGCTGAACCAAAGCTTTGTTGGTTCAACCAATAACTTGTTTCAACATTGACAAATAATTTGTTTCAGAAAAACGAAATTTGATTCGATCAAAAATTTCTTTTTTCAATGTGTTCAAAGTATTTCATCGAAAAGTCCAGATTTTTGGTTATCATTTCGAAAATCATTTTTACAACAAAAATGAAATTAATTTGAATATCAACGAAACTTTTACGTGTCAAAATCTGATTTGGTTACATTTTCAACTTTCTTTGATTTTCCTAACGATTTTTCGGATATGATCCTTCCAGTATCCAAGTTTACTGCCCGTTTCTCTTCTATATTTGGGTCAGTACAATTCGAGCAAGTTCTAACTAAACCCGATACGTTAAGAATCATGTGTGTACGTGTTATGGAATAAGAGGGATAAATTGTCCAAGTGAGTAGTGTGCTCGAGCGGGGATCACCATATAGGAGAATAATGCGACATTTTTTATTTCCTCCTTTCTCCTCTATTCGCTTTTCGCTTCTTCTTCTTCTTCTTCCGGTCTCCGATACCGCGGTGATGCCGCGTTGGAGTTGCAGGGATGTTAAGAAAAGGAAGGAGATCACAACTGTTGGTCTTACGACGATGATATTCCGTACAAGGTAAGTTCTAAACGTTCTCGTACCTAACGTCTTTCAAGACTATGCTAGAGGCACATCGGTACGTGCGTTTGAGTGTCCAAGCGCGTAGCTTATCTCTAAGATGGCCGCATTCTACGTACCACGTAAGAGAATACCTAAGCACCTATATCAGAATACTATTCTCTTTGGATGTGGGCTACGTAGATATGAATCGCACTGGTATAAGCGGGATAAGCCAGAATTATTGAACAATCTTTAAATAATGACCGAGATGCGCTATTTGTAACTGATGATGCGAGCAATAATGTTTTCCAAAAAGGATTTAAGCTCTGGAATAATAAATTTGTTATTTTTATTGCGACACCAGTGGGCGTTTGTCTCCATTGGGAAATCATTGTGGCCTGAATCGTTAAAGATGATACGTTGGACCAGTAACTGGACCACTTTTTGATCTCGCAATGCCACAGGACATGATTCATTGTTTCAGATTTTTTTTTTTTTTTTGGTTTTTTAACATAATATTACACTTTTTGCTCTACCATATTGGATCCATTATTTTGAATTTTCAAAATTCAGTATCAGTTTTAGGCCCAAGGATCCCTGAGAACTAACGTCCACTTGGACCAAACCAATTTCGGCTTCATTGGTCCGCCATATTCGATCCACCATTCCGAAGTTTTCAAATCTGACACTTTATTTGGAATCATCGACTCTAAGAACATGAGTACTAAAAATTTTATTATATTTTTCGAATAAAAATTTTCCATCACGTTTGTAGCACGAAAAGTTATTTTTTGCGCCACCGGTGGGGTAGGTTAAGACTCGACTTGAGCTCGGATTGGAAAGAAATGAATTCTGTAACTTGGTTAATCATGTAACGTGTGACTATTCAACGGATTTAGAACAGAGAAAAGATTTTGAATTTTGTACTATCCTGATGCAATGCTTTGCATCTATTCACTATTTTCTTGGACTCTATTTCCGTCATCCATTATTTTCTCGGAACATTTGTTTGCGTTTGGTCTTTTATTCGTTGATATTTCCTTTTCTCTGGCGAGAGAGTAGCATCTCAGCAGTTATGATCGGAGAACATGGTCAACACGAGGAGAAAGACCATTGTTCAAGGAAGAGCAGAGGAGTGAGAGAGGGAGAACATGGCCGAGAAGTCCGCACACGCTCTATGCACTGTTACCTTCTCATCTCGTTATGTGAGGGCTCACTGGTCGAGAATACTGAGCCAATCTGGTGGACCCGAGTGCGGCTAACACACGCTTTGTACGATATGTGCTCTCGGAGAGATAAAACAGCAGCATTATAGGGGAACTCTTCTTTTACTCTCCTGTGTCCCTCGTACACTCGGATATTTTCTGGTGTCGGGGTTCAGGGTAAACGGCGAGCGAAAACTTGGGAGATACCCCATACAGGTCCAGAAGTGCATCTAATGGGGCGACAATCGCATATCGTTAGGGATACAGTCCAAGACAAAAGAGTTTCTCTGCCAAGCGAGATTGACTTAATGAAAAATCGATAAATTTCTCAAATGCATCATAAGCCTGAATATTTTGTGAGAGATCCTGATCGGTGTACACTTGTCGAATAGCTTCCACTTGTTTTCGGCTCGGTTCTTCCTGTTCCTCGTGGGAGGGTGGGCATTAAATTTCTTCGGCGACGATGTGCGCCCCTCCTTCGTTGCTTTCAATCTTTTTCTTTCTTTCTTTCTTCGAGCTACTCATCCACGCACTTATACACCTACACGCTGCACCGACCAAAGAAGAAGACGAAAAATAAGAGGAGAATGCATGCGCACGCGTTTACGATCGTCTGCGCAACAGCGAGAAGAAAGAGAACGCGCGTGCGCGTCAAGGAGACAGCGGTGTGTAAGCGACAGGGAGAGAGAGAGAGAAAGCAGGAGAGGGGAGAGGGAGATGGTAAGACATGCGCGGTAGATCGACGCAGAGGAACAAAAACTTTCGCCCTTGGCTCTCTCGCGCGTACTCTTACTCCTCTCGTTGCTCTTATTTAAACAACATACCGAACTCGTTCGCTGGCTGTGCTGAATCTCGTCGGCCCCAACACTCCGGATCTCTTAAGACTCCCCCGCCTCCCACCATGCTTGCCATCTTCGCAAGACCGTTTCCCGCTTATACATATATATATATATATAAACATTCTCACCTTCCTTACCTCCTTGCAGAAGACTGTACTCCCGTATTCGCGGCATTCTCTGGCACTGGCATCAGCCAAGAACGCGAATAATCCGGTATGACTTTCACGTATATATAACAAATTTGCTTTTCCCACTAAAAACAACTCGCAAATTGGTCAACTCCACGTTGCTTCTTCACCGTTTTATTTTATTCTTTTTTGTTTTTTTTTATTCAAATCGAATATATTCTTCAAAGAGAATCTCTATCTCTGGATCACATTCTAACGTAATCTCGCTATCGTATTAATTGCAAAGCAACTTTTTATTTGCCTGAAAATTCTGTCAATTATTCACTGTTAATTATAGTTTGCCGCGTGTTTTATATATTCGCGTGATATCGGAACATCGTCCCGTCATATATGTTATTCACGAGAATTTCCGTGGCCCGTGTATATCAATGCAGCCAAGGAAGAATCTCACCCGCGGCGACAAACGGTGGCTCTCCCTTTTTTTTTCTCATTCGAGGATTAAATACGTGATGTGTGTCCTGTGAGGGAAGCGATCGCTCGGGCTGTATACCAGAAAACCGAGTCTATGTCTTGCCCTCTCAGATCTCTTCTCGTTCTCAACGATAAACGAGATTAGTGCATTTACAACTAACACGTATGTGCAGCTGTATATATATATATATATATATATATATATGTATACACGTATGTTGTTTAAAAAAACCCATATATTTATACATACGAGTCACCCTCGTGGACATTTCTCACGGCTCTAATTACCTGCCAGCATGTGGGCCTCTCTCGTGGGGATCGCGCACTCACCGTACGTGTATTAGCATGTGCCGATTCCCAACCGATCGGCGGCGGTATGTAAGACGTGGAAGAAAGTAAATAACAAAAAACAAAAAAAAAACGAAAAAAAAAGATACACTCACGAGTCACGAGTACGTGCACCTTGTTGAGGGAGCAAAAATACTACTGAATAAATAAATAAATAAATAAATAAATAAATAAATGTACACTGGAAATAGTAGATTCTCGATATCTCTTCGAATGCACGTTCGTCTTTTTCCACTGACTCGATACTCACTTTCATAACTCATCAAACGTTTTTTCTTCAGGCCAGTAATTACGAGAGTATTCATCGTTGTGAATGCTGGTTATACTTATTTTATTTTGTTGAGATGATTAACGAAATTTTATAGATTCGATTTGAATTTTGATTCTTTTTTGTTTCGGGGGAGGGGGGGGGGGGGGGGATACGTTGATGGAGGAAATTTAATTGCAACGAGCTGAGCATATTAGCGGGAGAAAATCGTGTCCCACTTTGAGTTGACCATTTGGTTCGGAGCCGATTAAAAAGGCTATCGGTTCGTGATGCACCTGTGCACCTGCATTTTAAACGATGAAAAAATATTACAGTTAAGCATGTAAGATAACACACCATCTCTTGGCGAGGCTATCGCCGAGCTTTTATCTCGAGCTAACTAAGCGAATACAATTCATAGGTTGAAATTGATTCTGGGAATGAGATAAAGAGGAATAAGAAGGGCGCGCGTAGAGCGATCCCGAATCCAGCAATGTTCCTTCGAGATCGCTACCAGTTATTGTAATGTGAGCATCTAAAGTCTCGTTTCACTTCCTCGATCCTCGGTAACGAAGTTTATCCACGCTTTAGGGCCCGTTGACCCTCGATCCATGCGCGCCGCTTTACGTTAAACAAACACACACAAAACGGATAGAAAACAAAAAAAAACGTAAACGGAGCATTTTCATGAAACCGAGAGAACGACGAATAAACGAGCCATATTGCGCTCTAATAGCGAATAACTCGTGGAATTTAACGATCCCGCAATGTCGTGATCTTACAATGATATCGGACGATAGCTAATGAGAATAAGCTTCAAATAATCGAAAAAAAAAAATAAGGAAATAAATAAATTTATGCTCAAAATTATATACTACACCCAGAAAAAACATCTAGTTGGTTCAACCAGGATCTATTTAAATCAAATAAATATTTTTCTTTGTCCCACGGCCTAATAGAGCTCTATTTAACTTTGAGAAATGATTTTCTTTCATGCGAATATTTTTATATTCAAGATTAATGAAAAATCTATTTTGGCGATTTTCAATTTCAAAAAGTTTTCACAAATTTAATAAGCATCATGCTGTTGAGCTGCAAAATATCTTTATAATATAATTTACACCACATTTAATATTATTATTATTATTATTATTACTTAATATTTCCATGGGTCTGGACGCCTGGGTGGACATAAAAATTCATGACCGTCTGTTTGTTTTGAGACATGGTCCGTTTTGAGTAAGTATAACTTGGGCTTCCGCTATTTATGCACATCCAGAGCGCAATTCGTATATGAGAAATGTTTCGACGATCTGCGCCACGTAGTGGTCGGAGCGATAAGCTTTGACGTGGGTACCCAAATAAATGCACTCAAATAGAATTATTTATTTGATTCAAATACAGCTTTTTAGTTGAGGAAAATATAAATTTTTTTTAATTGAATTTAAAAAAAATCGAATAAATAATCCTAATAGATTGAAATAGATTTTTTTTCTGGGTGTACCCTGTTGCATAAACCAACTAAAAAATCGTGCACTTTATCACTCGCGCTTTCGTCATTATATCTCAACTATTAAAATGCCAGATAACAAAAGAGAGTGGCTGACAACTGGATAACTCTACCAATAAGTCTTCTCGCCCTGTTGAGAAAAAAAACGTTGACCGTGTTACACCACTTGGCGAAAGACAATTGCGATGAATGCCCCGATCGATCATAGTCAAACCAACATAATAATGTCTTAACCACACAATACGTCTGGATCGAGTGTTAAATAATACAAAAAGGGAATACGTGCAACGCGCGTGTGTCTTCATTAGGTTTATCCGCGTTGCATTATAAGGAGCGAAGAAATGAATTGAGAGAAAAAAAAAAAAAAAAAAATACGAAAACGAACAAAATGAAAAGAAAAATAAAAAAATATTCCAATTCATAATTTGCACAATGTGGCCGCGGGCTTTGAAAGATCAACCGAGAGGTTAAATAACGTATGAAAGCGAGGGAGTTTCGTTGGGGAAAGGATTGTTAATACGTGTTACATGCGATGACTAATTCACGTTGCGATAACCCACCTTCGCGCTAATTAATCCTCGCGTTATTAGGCTCTCGACCTTATCTCTCGCTATGCCGCTTGTTTCATTGTGCAATGGGAGGAACTCCGAGCGTTTTATGTTATAATTATAGCAAGTATTTATACGGGGTGTTCGACCATTATTGCTCTACTTTGTAAACTTTCATTGCAGATGGAAACTTTAATCGTGGCATCTGGAGCCACTTCTTCATCAAATCTTCTCTGAATTAGAGGAGCTGAATCAGACGGATAAAAAAGTATCATTTTTTATATTTTCCTGTTTATAGATCCAGCGAAATTAAACTTTTTTAATAAATAGATCTGTCATATATTATTCGACAGTTTAAATTGTAAATCGAAATTGTTGATTTTTCTACTATTCTGAATCTCTTCGTCAGCAAAAAACAGTGATTCCTTCATTTTTTTTTTTTTTTCAATTATGTTCATTGGGAGTCTGATATTTTTATTCGAACAACTCAAATTGACAGCATTACTGAAGACTCAAACTAACATTTTTGTTTCTCAAAATGTTTCCTTTTCTTCAAATTTTGCCAAAACCTCTGAATTCATGAATTCGAATTCAAAAAATTTAGTTAACGAGCTACAAGTTAAGAAATCATAATAAGGAGATCGAGGAATTCTTGGGCTTCTCGACCAGAATTACGTGAACTACATCAAACGCCGTTGATGACGTTGAGCCTTGAGATTTATTCTGTCGAAACATTTTCTATTTATGATCAACATTCTTTTTTTTTTTAATGAACATCACACTTTTTCAAACCTTTAATAATAAAGAGGCTTTCGCTCCTTAAGAGTCATCGAGCTCACGTCACCAACTCAAAATCGACGGTGGCGCCTCTCATAGTAAAGTATATCTATATCTAGTATAAATATAGTCGCTGACACACGTCAGACGCCTCGTGTGTATTCTACCGGATTTTTCCGTGAGTTTTTATTGAAATCGTAATAAATAAATTTCGTAATGTGCAAGGAAGTGGCACGAATCCGGCTCTGGTCTCTTCAGTTGTGGCAAATGTGTGTACAATTTGCAATAAAATGATTATTGTGGCTAGCGAAAAAGCTGTCATGGCGCGAGCAAAGCGCCTTGTATTTTTGTTAATTTATTGTGTTTATAAGAAACATCTGATCTCTGAAAAGGGAGCACAGCCGGAACCGGGTAATTAAACCGAATTTTTCGATATTTTTTATATTCACGTAAACATAAAATTCGCGACGAAATCCGGTAGAATAGAATTTTAGTGTGCTTTTTTGGCACCTGATGGCGCTGCGTATGCTATCGCTCGATGACTCTTAACCTCTTCCCAGCCGAATTCTGTTTTTTTTTTCTCATAAATTCATTCAAGAACTGAAAAATCAAAAGACGCTTTGAGACTTCCGAAAACGTCACCGACCACTTGTCATAAAATAAAACAAAAAAGCAACGAAGTAGTAAAACGCGTGCATAAATAATTTCATATTTTTCTTTCCTCATACGAGAACGCTAAAAAAAATTTCAACTTTCGTTTTCAAGCATGAACCCAGGGCCGGGAAGAAGTTGAATAATTACCTTTCCAAAAATCATCACAGATTCAATCACAATAATCGATTTCCAGGAAAAGATTTGATCAAAAAATTGCATTGGACTATCGGACTCGGAATTCCAACGGCGTGTCTCGTGATGCATCGCGGAACAGCCTGTAAATAATGTGAATGGTGTTCAACACCATACAGGCAGGGTTTGTATGAGGTAGAAAGTGTTAAAGGTATGCGGACGATTTGTCAAACATGTTTTCATAGCCGGTGGATCGACGAGAGGCATCTCGAAAACATTTTTCCTCTTTTCTCCTTCCGATATGTTGTTGAGAGAAGGATCAAGGAGAGAAGAGTGAGGCTGGGAAGATTAATACGGTTCCGTGGACTCGTACCACCGGGGATCGTCCGGGTCCCGTTCCCGAAGGATAAGATCCCGTCAGGGTGGGAGAAAAATCTTGGAGGACTTGGAGGAGCTGTTGAAAAAAACGATTTGGTTGAAAAGATCGATTTGGGAAAAATGTTTCATGGGAGGATACGAGAACGAGGGAAATCAGAGAATTGTACAATCTCGAGAAGAGATTGGCTAGCGTTTTATATATTACATATGCATTCGCGTTGGCTGTATATAAATGTATAAAAGGCTATACTGGCCCCGAGCTAAGTTGGCTCGGAATATGCGAAAGAGGCGTGTCAACCTGCCAAATATTATGGAAATTTATTCGTCCGAGGCACTCGCGTAATGGATTCCCGGCGTGCCCGGTGCCGGAGGAATCACCGCTCGCTCATGTACACAGGCTAAATGTGAAACTGCCAGATTCGTTGGGTACTTACCCTTTTTGGAGGAAGAGAGAAAAAGAGAGAGAGAGAGAGAGAGGTGTCTGATTCGGCCATCACGAAGTGAACGAGAGAACTGATTCGAACGGGAGAGATCCCAGTCAAAATAAGCGGTGAAAAGTGCAAATGAAATTTGAAAAAAAAAAAAAATTATTCTTGCTCGTTCGCAGAGATTTTTTATTTTTCATTTACGTCGAAATAATTATGAAATCAATTTGACGCTACCGTTCACTGTCAAAATTGCCGTCGTGCCATGAAGATACAGATAGAAAAGAGACTCAAATATTCAGAGATTGACACGCGATACGTCATTTCGTAATGGCAGTAAAATAATTGTCAGGAACATTGTTCGTGCAAAAAAAAAAAGTCGAATAAGTAGTCAAAATTTATTTTTTATTAAAAAAATTTTCTTCTGGACTCTTCGAGTCCGAAAATAAGTAACGATTTTCTCAGATATTTCATCTGACATCAAAACTTATGAGTCCCAGAGAATTTCTTATCGCAACTCCATGATTTTTCATTATTAAAATTTACATTCATTCCAGTATCATTCCTAAGTTTTTTATATTTTTTTTTATTTTATTGCACATTTCTCTAATGTAATTCTCACTCTGATCGTTTCACTCGCCTTTCCAAAAAAAAAATACCCGTTGCAGAATTCAGTATTTAGATCTTCAATGACTCGCGAGGAATTAGACCGTTATTTCTTGATAGCAACGACAATCTTAAACAGCAGAAAATAGCAAAAAAAATTGTATGTACCTGGAGCTAAGCTCGAAGGGAGTGCAAAGTGAGCAGAAAATTAATTCCGATTGGCTTTTTTTTTGCACTCACGATTCCGCGTGACGCTCGAGAGAACTCCGCATCTTCTCTTTCACGTCACTCTCTCTCTCTCTCTCTCTCTCTCTCTCCTTTCTCTTTCCCTTGGTCACCCTCTCTGTTTCGCCCCTTTGATTTCTCTCCTTCTTCCTACTCTCTTTATACAATATTTCGCACTTGTTTCATCGTATATTCACGCTCTCCCCGTCAGGCATTCTTTGTACACCACACAATCACGGTCTCACACGTACACGCACAAAATACATGTCAGACATGACAGTGTCACGTCGCCTTGAGGCAAAAATCCTCATAAAACGAGACACGCTTTGCCCCGAGAGATGGAAAGTGAAAAAAAAAAAAAAAAAAAAAAAAAAAAACATTTTTAAATAAAAATAAAAGGAATGAAAGAAGCATCGAAATAAAAGCAGCAAAGAGAGGGGACCCGCAGTGAAACGAGAAAAGAAGTGAGAGATGGAACTCTGAGAGAAGAGGCTAAGTGGATAAGGTGCTAAGTGTAGCCCGGGGTCAAGGCATTTCCATTAATATTAATAAAAATATAAAAATATAAATTATCATGAGCTCCGACCATATATGAGTAACCGGTAAAAAAAAATCGCATGTGCACGTGTGCAACCAAAAATTGTTTTTAATCATATTTCGCTATACGCTTCCTGGCTAAACTTTTTTTTTTCTTGCCGTTCATTCGTGCATCCATTCAAGATTTATTTTCGTTCTTGCAACGATATTCGATAAAAACGAATAACTAGTGGGAATGATACAAATATTTGTTTAACGAATAATGAAACTGGATTCCGT
Organism: Campoplex capitator; assembly: GCA_037576405.1. Taxonomy (NCBI): domain Eukaryota; kingdom Metazoa; phylum Arthropoda; class Insecta; order Hymenoptera; family Ichneumonidae; genus Campoplex; species Campoplex capitator. Next base: position 87,996 of record JARBWI010000031.1, on the reverse strand, counting down.
CCGACTATACAAGTAACCAGTAAAAAATATTTTTGATAATAATTCGCCGTATAGTTTTTGTGGCTAAACTTTTTTTTTTTTTGAACTTATTTATTTATTTTTAATCTAGCAAAAATGGTGACAAATTTTGGTTTCTTAACTTCATATTTCCTCTGATATTCAATAACAACAAAGTTTTCGTAAATTATTTTAATCATACGAAAATTTGTTCAAACGAGGAATGAAACTTTTTTTATTTGCCCTGTACGATATAAATCGGAATTTATAGAGAACCCATGAGCTCATAAAAAATTTTTTCTCTTGAAATTCACATTTTTTTGAATTCATAAAGATCCGGTACTCGCGAAATCTTTCAATCAATGACGTCAAAACTTTTAATCATTTTTTAAGAATGAAAAAAAAAATAATAATATTCAAAATTCTTCAAAGTAATTCGCGTTGGTGGCAAAAAAAAACTTGGAAATGAAAAATTATTATGAGAACGCTATTGAATGGTTAATCCACGAATATTTCGACTCGTAAAACCCTTTTATAAACACCAAACAGTCTCCAATAAGCGTCATTAAGAAATTTCTAATTTTCCCAAAAGTCTGTGACTTTTTAAATGTTCTCTAATTGTTCGATTAAATCACTAAAAATAATGATAATAATGTACATAGGGAAAGACAAAGAATTGAAAAAAAAACATATTACGCCTGGCATATTTGGCTGGACACCAGGAGAGTTTGGGCCGAGAGTCAGGCCCAATTACCGTGGCCCTTGCGAAAGCCAAAGCCCCTGGGGGCATTTTACGGGACTACTGCTTGCCGGGGTTACTCACGAAAATGAACTAAAACCCCGTTATTATATGATTGCCTGGGCGCGAACTCTGGCTTCCTCCTTTGCTTTGCCTGCTTTTTTTTCTTTCTCTCTTTATCCTTTGCTCGAATGCTTATTAGCTCTTTGACTCAGAGATACATAAGACACTGGGACCCTGATGCAGAGACGAAATGAGACGCGCGAGAGACTCGTATTAATTAGCTATAAATATAAGTCTCCGTGTGTGTAAGAGAGAGATCGAGATGCCGAACTCAGCTCGAGTTTAATTGGAGATAATCCTCAACGAGTGTGTACCACAGGTGGCAATCTCTCGATCAATTAAGCACGTGTATAATTATAAAGGCGACACAATATTGTTGAGGTTCTTTCAGCTGGAGATTGAACAACGTTAACGTACTGCACGAAACAAAAATTATCTTTGAAAATATATTCAAAATGAGAATCAATGAAATTATTTAGAAATTAATTTCATTAGAAACTTTACAGAAGGATTCGTGGTGATGCAATTTTATGGACTCGTGGAGCAATGTTCGAGAGCTCGAACAATAAATAAAATTTTTTAATCGTCTCGCGATGTTTGAAATACTGAAAGCGAAAGACTTCTAAAACGTAAACGTAACTGGAATTGATGCTTTGAAATTCAGTGGCGATTGAATCGACGTGCCTGTAAGTCTTGCAGCCAAAAAATACTGTTCTCATCCAAATTCATGTTGTTCGGATTTCAAGAATTGGTCTCTTCGTTTTCTGTAACTTCCTTCATCATTTTTGTCGTTGAGACTACTAGAAAAAATTATGATGACAAGAAACCAGAACGAGTGCCTAAATAGTCTATCTGATTTAATCGTGTAAACATTCATTGATATTATGAAATTTTGAGAGATTAGAAGTACTTCAACGAAGTTCTGCTACTACTTTGAGGGACGCGCGGGGCACGGGGGTCTATATGCTTATACACAGACTAGCCACAAGGCTGCCAACCTGATTTTTCTATCTTCCTCTCTCTCTCTTTTTTCTCGTTCTGTCTCTCTCTTTTGCTCTGTTCAGATGCTGTGCCAAAGGCTCGTGCGACCATATCGCAAGGAATTCGACAAATTTTCATAAGTTAATTCGTTATATCTCATGAAATACGTGGTGAATCAGGTCCATTTTTTTTGCAAGTCACTGTAATGTACAGGTCAATACTTGGTCTAATTTGTGATGAGCCTTCATTTTTTTTACTACATGATATCGAATAATTTCTCTCGTCAAAACTGTAATGGCCATAAGACTCTATGCAAATTGAAGGTAACTTTACGATTTTTTATCTCGGAAACTAGATGGTCAATCTTGTTCAAATTTTGCTGATACACGCGGAATATGTTCAAGAAGATGCTATAAAAATTTCAAAGACCTGCCATCGATTTGAGATTTGAGCAGAATTTCCCCAATTCCGTATAGAGTCGGGCAAAGATTTTCGATTTTCATCCAAAATTCATTTTTCCGTTGAAATCGTTGGAGCAGACCTTGGAACTCATTGCCCGAGAAATTTCTACTTCTCCCCGACAAATTTTTGGACAACTCACGGCATATTTGACCAAATTTTTGCATTAAATGGCTTGGCGACGAAAAATTTGAGGAAATCGTGAAGAAATTGCTTTTTCATGACACCTGCACGGAAAGTTCACTTTTCCGCTCCGCGAAAGTTGAAATTTCCGCGAAGGTGTGGTGAAAAATAGTCCACTTTCCCTCCCTAGTGGCGTAATATACTATTTCTGCACATTTAGAAAAAAAATTTGCTGATTCGACAAAAAATTTTGTTGGATCAACGAATCGTGGCAAAAAAATGAAATTTTTTGGTTCCCAATTCGTTATTCCAACTAAAATGTTGTTGAACCAGCAAATTTATTCTTTCAGTGAATTAAAGCAGAAATTTATTCGAATAAAAATCTCCACAATTCTGAGTTTTCATTCGTATGATATCAGCAGCAATATTTGAAATATAAGTATCGAGCGCGGTATATATGGAAACTGGATTATTGCGAGTGCGAATAGTATGTCTCGAATGGTAATCAAGAGGCTACAAAGTTGCTCGAGACGGAGGATTATCGTCGAGTATAGAATAGTAAATATATTGAGAGAGAATGGAAGGAGTGACGGGGTATCCTGTAAATTTCTCGGTTATGCGTCACGGAAAAGGATGGAGAGAAGATAAAAAGAAAGGAAAGAAGAGAAAAATAGGTGGGAGTTAGAGGAGGCTGCTTAGGTATGTGGAACGAAAGAGGTTTGTATGGGCCAGCAGCACTCTCTGTCACCTGTTCCATCGTCGTCTTCGTTGAGTTCATTTTTCTCTCTCTTTCTCTCTCTCTCTCTTTCTTGGTCATCAGGCAAGTGAAGGAATGAACGAGACACCCACGGTTATATTCCTTTCTCTCAATATACATGTGCGCGACAATGGATCATTTGCTGTCAAACATAAAGGCGCAAGTCGAACAATTTCATTTGAAAAATCAAACGAGTCTGAGGCTTTTCGTTCCTCAGTTTTCTATATATAAAAGATATACAGTAATCTGGTTCTTGTTATCTTATTCTCTATGCGAGAGAGTACGTTATACGTGAGCGGACATACGGGTCGGCAGGTGCGTAAACGCGCGTAATTCTATCGGCTTCTTCTCATTCTTTTTTTTTTTTTTTTTTTTTTTCCTTTATTTTTCTTCTACATTCCCTTTTTTCATCTTCTCTCGAGCCTCGCGGTCGGCTCGCACTCGTTGCCGCCTTCGGATAATAAAATCAAACGATTTCAACGATCGGTAATTTGACAATTATTATGCTCATTGCTGTTATATATCGTACGCCTTCGCGTGCGCTTTTCTTTTTCTCGTACGATATTTCTCGATTTTTAGACTTATAAATTCAGCGATCTTGGTAACCGTTAGATTTACTTATTCGCAACCAAAATATACTGTAGTCTCTAGTATTCTATCGTAGTTCAAGTATTTCGTGATTTTTAAAAAGTTCGTGGGGGTTCAGGCATCTTGAAACAATAGATAAAAAAAAAAAATGATGATCAACCGATTTTCATGACTTCATTCGATAAATATAATATTTTTTTTATTTATTCAGAATAAATTAATCGATTTTTGTGCAACTGTCGTACTGATTTTTCGATTTTGCTATTCTTTGGGCTCTGAATTCGGAAGTGAAGGATTCAAATTTGGATTTATTTTTCATTTTGATTTTCAATTTTTTTTTATAATACAGAATTTCTGGGAAACTCTTTCCCGAGAGAATGGAACGAATGAGCAATCTAATCTATAAATAACAAGATAACATAAAATTAAATAAAATGAATTGAAAAAAAAGTAAATAAATACTAAAAAATAATATAATAATAGCACAACGAACAAAAGTTGTCCACCTATTGCCTGATAATTTTCGTGTGTAATCATTTCATTTGAAAAACATTCATCAATAACATCATTCACATCAGCCTGTAAACACCCACCCGCTTTATGGTTTTTATACACTTACGAATCTATGAAAATTTTTTCATAAATATTTAAGTACTCGAAATTACGAAATTCGTAATCAAATGGTTTACAAAAGATGTTCGATGCTCATGAAAAATTTATAATCTTGTCTCGTTTTGGGCATAACTAAAAATTGAGTGGTTTTTTTTCTTTCATTGGATCTCGACCGAACATTCACCGATCGACGAATTTTCAATGTGACTATTTAAAAAAAAAAAAAAATTTCATTTTCATTTTTATTTTTAATTTATTTTTGTTATTCAATTATTTTTTTCCAATGGGTTTTCAATGTTTTCATTGGGATGAAAAAAATCTATCGGACATTTTGAACAAGATTGAATTTGTCCGGATAAACAACTCCGAATGAGTGTATGTATTGCAGGTTTTATATAGATATATTTATGCCTGCAATGTAAATTTTTTCTTCATCACTCTTCGATCTTTTGAATTCTGACAAGAGAGACAAGAAAAAAAAAGGTTTCGCTCGGTATGGTACGTCGAAGCGCGTGGCAAATCGATAATCGCTCGTTTCGCGAAAAGATCTCTTCTTGTGAGCAACGAACGACTCGAGAGTCTTCTACAGTGAAGCTGCTATTCTACCTCGTCTTTCGATGAAGAGCTTCGCGACCGCGAAGGACTAATATCCGAATAGCTCTTCGCGGATCGATCCGCATCATCGAATTATCGTCTTACGTCCAATTCTCGTGAAGCCTTCACTCCTGAGAAGCGCATATATATTTCGTAAACCCTTCAATTTATAAGCGTGTTGGAAAAATAAAAAAAAATTAAAAATAAAATTGTCAGAATAAAAATTGATTTAAACATTTTATTTTTAAATAATGAAAACAATAAATTAGTTGAATTCAGTTTTAATTATTTTTAAATAATATTTAAAATTCATCATTGAATTAATAATATTCTAAATCAATTATTAAATTGATTAATAATAATTAAATTTAGATATTGAAGCTACGAAGCTACGAGCTAGATATTGAGCTTAGCCAAAATTTGTGATTTAAAAAAAAAAAATTTAGAGCTCCCTCCAACGACTTTCACATATTTTATTTCTATTTTAAGAACAGATCGGAAATTCGATTTTTTCGAATTTTTGTTACTCACACCCAGCCATTTTCAGGTACATAGGTTATTTTGAAGAAATCGCTCTCAAAAAATCATGAGTTTTCTCGATATCATGAGTTGTTTATGATATCGGTATGGGAACTTCAACTTAGAAAAGGAAATATATATTTTTTATCTACTCGTTACGTATACGAAGACACGGATATAATTCAACGCATAATATTATTTTATTTCCGTTGAAACATTTTTCACAACGATTTTTCTCAAAATAGAAAAAAAATATGTAAAAGTCGTTTGAGGGACCTTTAAATTTTTTTTTTCTAAGGAGTTTCGGTACAAAAGGCAAAATGTTAAGAAATTGATCAAATTTGGTGATAATGTTTTTCAACATCAAGTACGAAAACACAATTTTTTTCAAAATTTTCTTCTACTCAGTTATCGAGTATTTACGCATTAAAGCAGATTTCTTATGCCCGGAATGTATACCTATATATATGGAAACGCTATGCCTATACACATGAACTCTAGTCTTCAATTACTCGATAACTGTGTAGAAGAATAATCTGAAAAATTTTGTATTGTCAAATTTCGCACTAAATAATATGTTCACCAAGTTTTATAAAATTCTGAACTTTATGAATTTTTTTATGTTTTTTACATGGTTTAGCATGGCAACATTGTATCGCCTGTACCGAAACTCCTTAAATCCCAAATTTTGGCTTAGTTACTTTTTTTGCATACACTAATATCCGCCTTTGGCTCACGAAAAAAAAAAATATGGATTTTTTTACATTACTACATTACATTATTATATATAATATATAATAACATAATAATAATATATAATATAATATAATATAATATAATATAATATAATATAATATAATACAATATAATATAATATAATATAATATAATATATTATATTATAATATAATATAATATAATATATTATATTATAATATAATATAATATAATATAATATAATATAATCTCTATATATATAAATCTGTTCGCTAAAAAATGTTTGTCCGCTTTTCAATCGAAAACGGCTGAACCGATTACAATGAATCTTTCACGAGACTAAAGATCGCGATTCAAACTGAGTTTGTGGTTTTGTAGAATTCCATTATCTCAATTTTTACAGAAATACAAAAAAAAAATTTAGAGATTTCGTTCATTCTCCAATTTTCAAAACTCGACGGTAGTCAAATACTAACGATAAATAAAAAAAACGATTTACCAATTTGAAGGGTGTTAGAAAACGAACGAAATGAGCGGTGGCTGAATGCTCAATTCGGTATAGAAAAAAAGTTACAGCATTTTTAATGAAATTATGAAAAATTGAAAATACGAGAATCTTTCGTTTGATTATTTTATCCAGAAGAAAACTGAAGAACTACGCATGAAATTGAAAAGTAAACGCAAAAAGATGGCTCATGTTACATCGAAATTTTTTTTTTTTTTATGTGGATTCAAAAACAATTTTTTTCAAAAAAAAAAAATAGCTAGAACGGGCTAGATGTGCCTGCTAGATATGCCGCGGGCGAAGCCCGCACGTACAGCTAGTATAATATAATATAATATAATATAATATAATATAATATAATATAATATAATATAATATAATGTAATATATTATAATATAATATAATATATTATAATATAATATAATATAATATAATATAATATAATATTAATGTATAATGTATTATAATATAATATATAATGTAATGTAATAATATATAATTGATATATAATGTATTATTACATTAAATATAATGTAATAATAATATATATTATATATAATATAATATAATATAATATAATATTAAAATATTATGAATATAATGTATATGTGTACATGAATGATTGTTTGCGTATGTGATCTGAACGTCACAGAAGTTTGACGAAAGACAAAAATCGTAACCATCCAAAACCATTTGATGCTCCTGTTTCTAGGGAGCATTAACTATTATTGGGAATGTTGATCCTGACACGACATCGTTGAGCATAGAAATACTCTACCATATAACATAGAATGAGCGTTCATCAGAAAAAATATGTGAAACGTGTTTCTCGATCGAAATAAATTACTCTCGTTGTAATCAAAATTTATTTAACGTCGGAAAATAATTGAAAAAATGACGAAAGAAAATAAAAAATAAAAGAAACAGCATAAAAGTGCATGCAGTGAAGAGGAGATCGGAAAGGTAGTTCGGAGGTGGAAGAAGAGGACTTGGGGAGAAGAACTGGTAGAAAACGGGTGTGGGTGCACACAACGGGGTCAACGGAGTTCAGCTCTGGACCACGGCGTTTCGCCTCCGGACTCGTCGTCCCAGAATTGGTCTTTCCTCGTTTTTTTTATTTTTTTCTCTCTCTCTCTCTCTCATTCTCTCTTTCTTTCTCTCCCACGCTCAATACATACAGGGACGAGGCTGAACCTGTGCCTGTTTTGCATTCACGAGTTCTCTCTTTTCTGTCTTTCTTTCCCGTATTCTTTTTCGTATTTAGCCGTTTGCAAACGATCGTCTCTGGTCCTGACCTCGTGTCGACGAGAGACGCGTTTAAACAAAATTCCATCAACTCTCTTGGTTCTTCTTTCCTTATTTTTTTTTCGATTTTCAATTATATTTATAATCAACTACGCTCTCGGCTCTTGAGGTGCTTGATTAACAAAAAAACAAAAAAATACTGATAATAACGATACAAAATGCGATTACAGAGGAAACGCATCGACTCTACTCGAGTCGGTGATTTTTTTTTATTATTTTAAACGTTTGACTCATCTAACTGAAGAATAATCGACGAACTGCAACAGATTCGATTCCCCATTATTTACTGAATAAAACAAGAAAAATCTTCTGAAATTTTTTTTTTTTTTTTAATTTGCCAAAATTTTTTCGAACGATCCAATCATGATCCATAAAATTCATAATGATTTACTACTTTTTAAATAGAAGCATTTTGAAGTTTTCATTGCCAATTTTGATTCTGTTCACGTGTCTGCATGTGTCAGCTTCCGTACAATTTGCTTTTTTTTCGTAGATAATGAACCATGGAGTGGAAAGCTATTTTTCCATTCCAATGGAATAAAGTCTACAGTTTTCGAGTTAGAAGTAGCAGAAAAATAACGATATAAATATACAAAAAATTTTTCAATAAATTCCATTCTGTTAATTATCGACAAAACCACACTTTTGTATACTGTTACATTGACTTTGTAAAATAATCGGACGATAATCAGAGTTTTGTTACTTCCGGTTGCGTTAATATCAAGAGACGCGGTAGTGTCTCGACGCCAAGTATTGAAAGAAAAATAAAAGAAAAGTTTGAATAAACGGAAAAGAAAAAGCCAGCGCGAGGCCTACCGCACTCTTATATACTCGAATATGCCGGTTTTATGACGTCATGGCGTTTTCAAACCGTTCTGACGGACGAACCGTTTGGTCAAAAAATTTGAATTTTCGTGACGATTTTTTTTCGATTTTTCTCTTTCTATTGGTATTTGTTGCATGTAAATCCGTCCAGCCAATCTCGGGATATGATGATTTAGCGAAATAAACCGAACATTTCGGGATACTCTGCTTTCTTGGGAGCAGACAGGCGTAAGCCACGCTCGAATGGGCGTGACATACGCCCTTTTAACAATATCTACATTTTTAAAGATTCTTACAAAAATTTAGTTTCATTTTGATGTTAATATGAATTAAACTATTACGGAATCTGAAAAAAATTGAAAAATTACTCAGTAAAATTCGCCCCACCGAAATCGTTTTTTCTTTTTTTTTTTTTTTTTTTAATTCTCGTCTCAGTTATGACACTGCAACAAATGTCATTTTTTGCATTCGAAATTACAATATCATTGGATTTCTGAAAATTTTTTATCCAAAAACCTCTCGTTATAAAATCATTCGAATTATTATTTATACAAGAGTTTGACAATGCTGAATCGCACTAGTGCGATTGGTACGTATGCTCGCAAGAAGTGTGTTTACCAGGGGCAATCATCGAATCAATAAATTCACGATTTCATTGTCGCAGCATCCACTTCGATGGATCGAAAAAATGAAAGAAATTTAGGGTTGAACTCGCATCGGGCTTAGATCGTTGACAATATCGTGGTCTTGGCTCAATGTTATGAGTCTTCGTACACACACACGGACACACACACGTGTGTGTACGAAGACCCGCGGCTATATGCGAAACAGGTGAGGCACCTGCTTCTTCGTGCGCTCACAACCTGTGCGCGATCAGCAGCAGGAGGAACAACTTCGTGGAGAGGAAAGAGAAGAGCCGGCGGGCGACCACGCTGCTTTGGCTTCTTTCGCCCCCCCCCCCCCCTCTCCTCCGCCTCTCTATCTCTCTCTTTTTCTTCAAGCAGGTGTATTTTGCAATGTAGACCCGCCGCCGTATGCTAATTGGGCCAGACTTAGCGCTTTCCTTCTCTCTCTCTCTCTCTACGTCTCTCTTTCTTTTTCTCTCAATCCCCTTGGCCCAGCCGCGATTTAACGAGCATCCGGAGCCAACAGGAAGCCCTCTCTTTCCCACAGCTTCACTCTTTCTTTCTATACTCCCCCGCGCCCCCGTGCACTCCGTCGTTCTTTATTATCCGTTTCTTCTTTTTACGTCACTCGTTTCCTATTGTATTTGACGCTATTTCATCAAATTTTCAATACTTTTTTTTTCTATTACTTCGCATCGATAAATTTTTCAACTTATCACCTCAAATGATCGTTCTCCTATCAAGATTTTTCTGATTTAAACAAAAAAAAAAATGATTTTTTCTTGTGACTCGTTTTACCCCGATGAAAAAATGAAAGAAATCAGTTTTTTTTTTTTTTTTTTACGAAATTTACTTAGTAAGAAATAATTTTATTGATCTCGTCATTTTTATCATAAATGTTCATTATTTATTAGCATTATTCGCGTCGAGTTTATACACCCTGGAATTACTGAATTCTCATAAATTTAGCCAAGACTCTGAACAATCGAAATTCAAAACCGAATAGATTAAAAGAAAAGTTCAATATTTATCTTTAAAAAAAAGCATGAAAATTGAAAAAAAAACATAAAAATTAAAAAAAATGTAAAATTGTTGTGTTTTCAGCATGGCTGAAAATTCACTGATTTTATTGCTTAGAATTTAGCATTATTTTTCCGACATTATTTATTTGCCGGACAACGATTACTGCTACGACGATTATTGTGTTTTGTATAACAAAAAAAAAAGAAAAAAAAAAAATCATCGAAAGGTATAAGCAATAATAAAAAATTTACTCGAGAACCTGCGTTCGTGATGTTTGATGTTTCTTCTTTAAATGCTGATTTCGTCATTGCAATTGATACTATTCAAAGTTTTCATTTCACAAAAAATCTTATGATAATTCATTCGATAAAACGTTTTTGTTTGAAAATGAAGCCACATGGTTGATCCTGGTAACTCTGGAATGCTCATGAGAAAAAAAAGGAACTCACAATTTTGCAAAAAATTATCTTTTTCTACAAAAGCTCCAGCTACGATTAGCAAAACATCGAAAATATAGAAACTAATATCATACGTTCATTAATTTCGAATTTTCATAAATTAGCTACAAATTTTTATGCATTCATGAATACGAGTCATTTGGAAAAAAAAAACTTCGATAATGTGATGACATGGAACAAAAAATTTCGACATTTGACAAAATCATTTTCAGAAATAACCAAAATTCTCGAATTTCTTCGCATTTTTTTTTCTATTTTTTCAAATTGTTAATAGTTTGAACTTGAAAAAAAAAATTGCAATCAACACCAGAAAATCTCTTTTCCATCTCAATTTTTTCACTGCTTCTTGGTTCATTTCATGATCAGATTTTTAGTTTTTTTTTTTTTTTCCCAAAATCTCAATAAGTAATACGTCAAGCTAATAATGCATTTGGTTAATCTCGATATTTCATTTTTTTTTCTCCAATGTACAGCAAAAGATCAATATTAAAAAAGAAATATATTCGAAGCTCTCGAACGTCCGAAGTCTGAAGAGATTCATGATCGTGCATTATAACGCTTTTATCATATTCCTACCGAACGATTATTTCGCCTTGAAACGTTCTCGTTGAATAGAGAATAAGAAAAAAAATAAAAAAATAAATATATATATATATATATGAGGTATTCCACGTCAAATCGGCGGACTTTTTCCCTGACCCTCGCCGATTTGGTTAATTATTTTTTATATGATTATATGAAGTCTGAAAGACACCCTGGAATTTTTTCAGATTTTTCTGGAGAACCATTTTTGAAAAAAAAATCCAAAAAAATCCAAAAAAGTCTAAAAAAAAGCCCCTTTTTAAAAATCTGAAAAAATTCCTAAAAATCGCTGATTATATGCCAAACACTTTAAGCTACCGCCCGTAGTGGAAGTACGATTTTTTCTGTGTGTTAATCGGCTAATAACGTTGAAAAAATTCAAAAAATGCCGAAAAACACTTACTCTGGCCCAATAGTTGCATATTTGGGTACCTAAAACCAATTTTCGTCACAATTTTCGAACAATCGAATAAAAAAATGGACCTTGATATATTTGATATAGTGAGCTAGTAGTTACGAATTCCCAATATAATAAGATTTTACATACAATATTTGGAGATGTTACACCGGTCATTGAAGGATCTTTTTCTAGAGTTGGAAAAAAATAGATTCACATATAATTTGATACAATTGAATAAAACTATTGAATTAATATCTCAACTTTTTGCCTGGCTCAATTTTTTTTGTTTTGTACTGGTCTGAAATATTCCAAAAAAATTTTTGGGTACGAAAATATTCAACTATTGGGCCAGAGTAAGTGTTTTTCGGCATTTTTTGATTTTTTTCAACGTTATTAGCCGATTAACACACAGAAAAAATTGTACTTCCACTACGGGCGGTAGCTTAAAGTGTTTGGCATATAATCAGCGATTTTTAGGAATTTTTTCAGATTTTTAAAAAGGGGCTTTTTTTTGGACATTTTTGGATTTTTTTGGATTTTTTTTTCAAAAATGGTTCTCCAGAAAAATCTGAAAAAATTCCAGGGTGTCTTTTAGACTTCATATAATCATATAAAAAATAATTAACCAAATCGGCGAGGGTCAGGGAAAAAGTCCGTCGGTTTGACGTGGAATACCTCATATATATATATATATATATATATATATATATATTTCTCGCAGTTTGTATTTCAATTCTTGCCAGATTTCAATTGTGTTACGTATAATAATACGGATGTTTAAAGTATCGGAGTCAAGGTCTTGGCAAATAAGAGACGTAATAACAATCGTATGATGTATAATCGAGAAAAAAAAGCAAGCTATTTTAGTGATTACATCTATCATTGTTTGCGAGAAACAAATCAGTCGGTTGCAAACGCATTCTGATCTCTCCTTGCTCTCGGGCCATTCAATCTCACTTTCTCTTTGGCCAATATAGACATCCGAATATATATATATATATATACAGCGTGTAAAAATTTATTTATATACCAATTGTACGTAACTGCAAAATGAAAAATACACGTTCGAGCGCTCGTAGAGTTTGGAAACTAATTTTTATTGGAATCACATTGAAAAAAATAAAATAAAATTAAAAAAAAATTTTAAAAAACGTCGAGTATTATAAATAAGTCGAAATTGCTCCATTGGTTCACGAAATCCATGCACGCACAGGTGTAAGTCCCCAAAAGGCTTCGAGAAATGCATTTATTTTGCTCGAGCCCCGTCGAACAGAACGTCAGCTTCAGAAATCTCCTTTTTTTTCTCTCCTTTTTCGTTTATCTCTTGCGTATCCGTTATTTTTTTATTTTTTTTTTCTACTCGCCTCACTTTTTTTCGAGAGGTAAAACTTGCCAAATCTGGCGACGGTCTTGCTTCAGGAGACACGAACACTCGTTCCCCATTGAGAGGGAAAGGGATTCGACAAATGACCTTATAGGGCGTTATCCCGGGTCCTGGGATTCGAGCTTCGACTCTGTTAGGCTCGTATCGACCACCGGGACCGAGAAGTCGACCAGGAAGGTGGAAAAAATTTGTTGAAAATGATGCTGATCTCGTTTAACCTGAGGTCGAGTCAACAGTTTTTTTATTGAGTAGTTTTTTTTCCTGGATCGAAACACTTTTAATTAAGGGGTGAGGGCTGATCAGCATTTTCAAAGAAATATTTTTTTTTTTTGCATTTTCTCAAAGTACAGCATTCCAAAATTATTTTCTGAAAATTTTCGACAAATCGGAGCATTATTTATGAAGACGAACAAATTTGAGCGCAGCAGCTTCGAGTAGGTAAAAAAAAAAAACAAATCGCTTTTGCTGCGGTTGCTGAGGCGCAGAAAGGTTTACTTTATGATGCCGGAAAGAACGACTCGATGTAAATCTAAAAATATTTTTTTTTCATCTACTCGCCAATTGTACTTGAAATTTTTAACTCATTTTTATTTTATTTTTTTCCCCCTTTTTTTTAGCTTTTAACGAAATTTCGTTTTCAGTGAACTATTTCACGTGAACCATTTCCACCAATACTATTTTTTTCTCTATTTCGTATCAGTAAGTTTTTGAAAAATATTAATATTTTCTATTTGAATTCTAAGGTTTGTTAATTTTACAGAAATTTTAAAACTTGATAATTTCATATGAATTTTAATATTTGCTAATTCTATATGAATTATAAAATTTGCTAATTGAATTTGTCGTTATAAATTGTGTTTCATATTCAATCTTCATACTTATACCACCGAATTCAACAGTTGCTTGACAATAATTACATAAATAATAATGTGAATAAATTTTTCTCTTTTCGTCTTCCTTACTAGGCGATTTAAGCTTTTTGTCTAACGTTGTTTTTAATTATGAAAAAAACCTCAACATTATTCGATCAATTGGTTGAATTTGAAAAAAATAACACAAAATATTATTTCTTATCGATTGATAAAGTTTTTAATAAAATTTCTCTTTTACGAAATATTATTCAGAATAATTTTTCTTCGTTATTGTTCATTCCTGATGCACGACTTGTCAAGAAGGAATCTGAGTTGTCATAAACATTTGAAAAACCAGCTGTCATTTCAACATTTGAGAGCAGACGGATTCGATGCTTCCTGATGCCTGAGGGCCGATAATTTTCTATTGTGATTCGATAACAGATGACTCATGATAAGAAAAATATAAAATTTGAAAATTTCCATCAAAAATACTTCAGACTTGGAATTCTATGCAGAATCGAAGTTCTCGATGTTACATTATCGAGGATTTGCGACGAGAAACCTCCTAGAAGCGTGTTGGTATGCGTACGTTGAGGAACGATGCGATCGATAAGAAACGAGAACTTTGGAAAGCCGAGATCATCCGCGAGGGCTCTCTCTCTCTCTCTCTCTCTCTCTCTCTCACAATTTTATCTTTCTCATATGAGCAAAGGACTTTTGTACGTCCGAAGTGCGGGCGTATCGAAGTCGATCGTATCTTCGACCGAGACTCCTTGATCAGAGCCCGAGGATAATCGGCAGTGGAGGATAAAGAGAGAAATAGAAAATAGAAGTGCCGCAGCAAAGAGAGAGAGAGAGGAAGAGAGACAAGAAAAACAGGGAAGCAAGAAAAAAATTGTGAAAAAAAAAAGATTTTGCAAGCGAAGCACCCGGAGGACGAATGCAAGTAGCGGGAACAAGAAAGTGAAAAGATAAAGCAGTACTCAAAAATATAAAGCTGGTGGCGAAATGAAAGAGAAAGAGAAAAAGAGAGAGAGAGAGAGAGAGAGAGAGAGAGAAGAGTGAAGAGACGGCCAAGTGAGCATTGACCAACTTTTCTATCGGTGGCTATTAATTAGTAGTTAATTATCGAGTCGCCACCAGGCATAAGTGTCGATACATAACCTTTACTTCTCTGCTTTTTTTTGTTACTTGTCTTACCTTCCATTTATTGTCGCCCCTTTTTCCGGAGCATGGCGCCACGGATGTAAGGATCGTACAGCATCCAGTCCTGTTTCAAGATCTCTGATCACAAATAGCTTTATAAGAGTCATCGAGCTCACGTGACCAACTCAAAATCGACGGTGGCGCCTCTCATAGTAAAGTATATCTATATCTAGTATAAATATAGTCGCGGACACACGTTAGACACTTCGTGTGTATTTTACCGGATTTTTCCGTGAGTTTTTATTGAAATCGCAATAAATAAATTTCGTAATGTGCAAGGAAGTGGCGTGAATCCGGCTCTGGTCTCTTCAATTGTGGCAAATGTGTCTACAATTTGTAATAAAATAATTATTGTGACTGGCGAAAAAGCTGTCATGGCGCGAGCAAAGCGCCTTGTATTTTTGTTAATTTATTGTGTTGATAAGAGATATCTGATCTCCGAAAAGGGAGCACAGCCGGAACCGGGTAATTAAACCGAATTTTTTGATATTTTTTATATTCGCGTAATCATAATATTCGCGACGAAATCCGGTAGAATAGAATTTTAGTTTGCTTTTTTGGCACCTGGCGCTGCGTATGCCATCGCTCGATGACTTCAAGCTAATCGAGAATCAGATAAAAATGAGATTCCTGAATCCTCATGCATTTATCCTGGTTTCTTATAGCTCTAAATCCAATTTTAAAATTCTTATCATTCCCATATATATTTTATATCTCGGAAGGTATTATCACGATCGTTTAACGTTTACATCACTGGCTGCGTCTGTTTCGAGATCTTACATATTACAATCGAATGGAACGTTGAAACAGACATAATTTCATTATTGAATCTTGGTGAATGATGCAATGGCTAATTGTCGATGAATATTGGCATTTGATTTTTGAATAATTATCTCTCGTAATCGTGGGCTATTCTCCGGGCGTAATTATTCTGTTGAATTTTATTGTTATTTTCGATTAATCCGTCACATCAAAATTTTGATTGCATTCCTACTCTCGCTGGCTAATTAGTGAGTCGATACCAGCATTACATCATATATCTAGTCTTCTTCTTTTTTTTTCACCTTTAATATTCGAATATCTCAATTAAAATAATAATTCACGTTCGCTGACATTACGATCATAATATTTCTTTATGTTTTCGTAATAATATTCCTTAATTATACGAGTTCTCGAGTGATTTTATTATCGAATCTTTTATAGCAGGCTCATATTCTCGGGATCTCGTTTCTGGGTCGCATGCTCGACTAAACGGTAGCGAAAGGAATCGAAGGAATTCGCTGTGGCATCCCGGAGTACAAATTCTTCTCGATTATATCGGAGCCACCGAACTCCTCCTCCCCCCCCCCTCTCCAATCATTTTGCATGTACTTCGGTATTCCGTCGATTGAGAGTCGAAAGGTCCTCTTCTCGGCATATTGAGCGCGATGAACTTCCTGAATTATGCCTCTTTTCAAATTCACTTCGAACTCTTTTCCATTTTACACTCTCGATCTCGTCCACCCTATTCTCGTGATTACTAAAGCATTTTTCTTGAGAAAGAAACGTCGAACGATGAACACAATCGTAGTCATCGTGTTTTGTTCATGGATCACCAGAAAATGGTGGAAAAGTTGGTACGGCCGGATCAGTAGGAATTAAATCACTGGCGCAATAACGTTTTTTCGAGAAATTACAGCAGGCATTGTGAGCGTTTTACTTGACGTCGAATGAACTACTACGATTCTGGTCCTACTATGAGATGGCAATTTCGCAACTTGGCTAAATGATTGATTGATTGATTGAGGGGTCTACCCTAATTAGACGCGCAAAAAAAGGCTATTTTCACGAATTTTTTTGATGGGTTTAAATGATGAATGTTGATATATAAAGTGTTAGACCTAATAAATACACTTTAAAAATACATTAAAAAAAAATTTTCACATTTTTTTAATCAAGGAGTTTCGGTACAGGCGATAAAATGTTGCCATGCTAAACCATGTTAAAAACACAAAAAATTTCAAAAAGTTTAGAATTTTATAAAATTTGGTGAACATATTCGTTTAGTGCCAAATTTGACAATACAAATTTTTTCAGATTTTTCTTCTACACAGTCATCGAGTAATTGAACACTAAAGTTCACGTGTATAAGTATAGCGTTTCCATATATATAGGTATACATTCCGGGCATAAGAAATCTGCTTTAATGCATAATTACTCGATAGCTAAGTAGAAAAAAATTTTGAAAAAATTTGTGTTTTCGTACTTGATGTTTAAGAACATCATCACCAAATTTGATTAATTTCTTAACATTTCGCCTTTTGTACCGAAACTCCTCAAGTTTGGAAAGTGAGAAAAAAGACGGCGAAAAAAACGTCTAGAAAGGCGCTGTTGATAAAATCTCTGGAATGGATAATCTGAAAAAAAAAATGGTTTTAGATTCAATAGGTCAATAGCTATAGCGCTTATCATACGATTTTTGAAATTTTCGGTTTAACTATATTTTTTTTGCAAAAAAACGATGAAAAAATCGTGCATATTCGATTTTTTTTCGAAACGTGGCCACCATTTGGTCAATTTTGAAAAAATCAAAAATTGTATGATATGCGCTATAGCTGATAACCTACTGAATCTGGAACCATTTTTTTTTCAGATCACCCATTCCGAAGATTTTATATCAACAGCACCTTTTTGGACCTTTTTCTCACCGCCATTTTTTTCACTTACTAAATATACTTAAACAAATTGAAAAAAAAATTTTGATGTATTTTAAAAGTGTATTTATTAGGTCTAACACTTTATATATCGATATTTATAATTTGAACCGAGCAAGGAAATTCGTGAAAATAGCCTTTTTGTTTGCGCGGCTAATTAGGGTAGACCCCTTAATTGCTGTCTCGAATTTTTGTTTTTGTTTTTTTTTTTTCTATTGAGCATTTGGAGCATAATTAGTAAAATGTAATTTACGTCGTCTATTAAAAATGTTGATTTTATCCCGATTCATTGGCTAGATCGAAAATGGTATATTTGCACGGTGAAAATAAAATTTTGTTGAAACCTTAAAATATTTTGTTGGATACGTTCGACAAAATATTTCGACGACACAGCGAAATGTTTTATCCTCTGAACAAAGTTTTGTTTCAGTATAAAGAAGCTTTGTTGTAACATATGAAATTTTGTTGCTTGAGCAAGAAAAATTTGTTGAATACGTGCAACAAAATATTTGAATATAGTTGAACAAAATTTTGTTTTCAATGTGCTGGTCGCTGTAATCATGAACTTCAATAACATTCACAGACGAGATTGAATTGGTGGGCGAAGAAGGAAATTATTTTTGGTTTTTGCATAGCGATTAGTCGGGATATAAATTCATCGAGGAACAATTTTTCATGTTGTTGATTTAAAAAAAAAAAAAAAAATTATTATTGAAGAGAAACTAAAGGAATCAGTAGTCATTTTTACAAGGCTGATGCGAAAGCAATATTTTCGTTGAAACAGAATACGATAACGCGAGTTTCTCATCATTCGAGAATATTCATCGCTGACAAGTTTCATACTCTTCTAGAAGTTTCAGCCATCGAGTTTTGTTCTTTTCGAGAAAGCTGAGTCATCGGTATGAAAAATAATTACGGTACGTCATACACAAGTATTGTGTATTTGTTTTCGTACGAAAACAATCATGAAAAAATATATTTTGTCATAAATTTTAACAGTTAAACAAAGACACGTTATCACAAGCCTGATTTGAAAAGGCCATTCGAGAAACTGGAGACTTCGATAAGAAAACAAAGTGACTAAATGGCACGTGCCATAGAAGCATTGTTTCCTTATAATAGACAAATCTTTTGTTGTTGTTTCACGAAATTTCTTATTTCTTCTATTCGTATATGTTTCGAGGCCATCAAGTTTTGTTCTTTTCCTGAAAGTTGAGTCATCGATAGAAAAAATAATTACGTGACTTCACACAAGGATATTGTGAATTCGATTCTGTACGAAAATAACGATGGAAAAATATGTTGCGATATCCACTAACAGTTGAAAAAATCGTTATCACAAGTCCGATTTGAGAACGCTATTCGAGAAACTTGAGACATCGATAAAAATACAAAGAAACCGACTGAACACGACACGTACCGCCGCACAAGTATTGTTTCCTAATAATAGACAAGATTTTTTTTATTGTTCCACGAAATTACTGCTCGTTTTTTTGTTCCTCCCTGCCATGGTTAAGATACAAAGCTACTTTTTCTCCTTTTCGTATTACATCCGTTTGAAGGTTCACCGATGAAACATCTGGCTACGAAATTTTTCGTTTGATATTCGTTAATCTGTTGTTCCCCGTCGTTACGTCTTCAACCGATCATCCAAAAATCTACCAGGCAAGTGATAATCAAGCTCGTCGTAATTTTTTTCGTTCAATTTTCGTTGGTAATATAAACCCTCAGTTACACGTTACATCTATTTTTGTTGAGTTTACACGTTTCCCAAAAGGTTCCACACTATCGTATGTATGAGGAGAGATTCAATCAACCAAATCAATCGATATCTATCAACTTTTTGTAATTAAAATTCATTACGCACTGTATGCTAGTGAAACGAGTGCTCAATTTCCCCAATATCTTTATACCCAGTTTAATCCACTAATTGATCAAATCGCAAGTGAATTTGTGAGAAGTCATGTTTGCTCAACCTAGAAAATCATTAAAAACGATAGATTTGAGAAGCCTTCTGAGAAGATATCTGCGAAAAAAGTGGCTTACAGGTGTACTGAGGGAAATGTTTTTTTTTTTTTTTTTTTTTTTTATCTAGTTCAGCGAGCAGACTGACAATGAGATGCTCGCGCACGCGTATATTTTGCCCTGGTAATTCTGAAATATTCACAATTATTGAAGTTTTCGTTTAATATTAATGATATCTTACTTTTCGTAGATTGTTTCATTCAATTGGTATATTGAAACGAGTGTTCTATTCACGCAAAGATTAAGGCTGAAAAAAACTGTAAAATTCGACTGTTATGCTATCAGTAACTCAGAAACTCAGTGAAAATGTTTTCTTTTTTTTTCACCGATTTTCAGTTTAACACCATTGGCATTTCGAAAAAAATTGCATTCCGCTTTACACGCAAAAGAACTTTTTATCGAAAGAATGTTCGTATAATTTTTTTTTTTCCAGCCTTTGCTTCAGACGCTGGCGTAATGGCGTCCGAGTCATTTGCTGAAGGAATATTAGACTCCAGCTCGGGTTTGCAAGAACACGTGATCAGACGAAATAAACCTCAAAACCGATGGTCGAGGTTTCGTAATAGGTACGCATTATATTGGAATGAAATTTAAATTCTCTCAATTCTTAACGCGATTTGTTTTTACAGTTTAACGTTGGGTAGAAAGAATGGCGAAGATTGTCCTAGAATGGTTCGTACTTACAGCGAAGATTATCTTCCAAACCCGTACATGTCCGCACCAAATACAAGCACTGAGGCTGGCACATCGGTAATTATATTTTTTCTTCCTTCTCTTTATATCCAGAATCCAGACGAATGTGCAATGAAATCTGGTTGGTTTATCCATCGATGAACAGACTTATACCAGGTTTTGAGATTTCTTTCAACTTGTATTTTTATACCAAGTTTCAGTTTAACACCATTGGCATTTCGAAAAAAATTGCAAAAGAAATTTTTATCAAAATAATGTGCTGTGAGGAAAATTTTATTATGCCAACGATCCACAATGTCACAAAAGTCGTTCTTTTTCTTTTTCGTCGATGTTTTTTTTTTTTTTTTTTTTTTCTCGTGGGCGCCAGTCGCAAAGCGACTCGACGATGAAAAGAGCCGACGCGCCGGAGTCGACGGAGACGATCTTTATTATATATGGTATTTTTGTAAATAAGACCATGGCGAAATGGGCACTTTTCGTTGAACTTTTGTTTTTTTAATTAGTAAACATATTTTATTTCCCATGTTCAAAAAACGTATCGTTTTATTGAATAGTATGTTATTAACGCATGTTCAAGCCTGCAGGATCGAATTTTTCACTTTTTCAACAAGGAAAAACATTATTTTCATTTTTTTGTTAGAAATATACAATTTCATAAAGAATACCACTTCCCCAACGCTTATTCGCAGTCGAATGAGCAAATTTTTTGATTTCGAAACAAATTCCATTTTTCGAAAAAATTAGTCGTCCTATTAAATATAATGTTTTCAACCGATGTTCTAATGTAAAACGAATGATCAAGATTTTCAACTTTCCATCGAAGAAAAACAATTTCCACTTTTTCGGGAGGGTGTTCCACTCTGCCCAACTCTCCCCTATATTTTCTCGGGACTAACAGACCTTTAAATGTTTATTTCAACCAGCTTGTTGAGAGATGAATCCAAACGACAATGGTTCAGAAAATTATGAATGTTGACAATATTGCAATTCTCGAACTTTCTCGCGAGTGTTCCGTTGTTCGAATTCTTACCGAAATCTACCGATATTTGTCGTTGGAACTTCCTCTGAACGAGAACGTTTTTGTGATTTTGAGAAGTGTAGGAGACGATCATACGTATGAGCACCGCTCGTAATTCATGCTGATGTGACGATGAGGGGCTGCCGCTATCTCTCTTTTCATCCAATTCGAATCGTCCTTGAATGACCAATTCGACAAGACTTCTGTGACTTCTCGTCGTCTTTCTGCTTTCATCTTTTCGATATTGCTCGTTATGAAAAATGTATAATATTTCGAACGCAAATTAATATTGAATTCTTGAAATTATCGCTCTAGACAAGCCTCGTGAGATCATCGCGTGGCTGGAGTACCAAGAAAGAGAGACAGGAGCAATTTTTCTGCTCGAATTATTTTTAAGGAGTATCGGTACAAAAGGCAAAATGTTAAGAAATTAATGAAATTTGGTGATAATGTTTTTCAACATCAAGTACGAAAAGACAATTTTTTTCAAAATTTTCTTCTACTCAGTTATCGAGTAATTTTGCATTAAAGCATATTTCTTATGCCCGAAGTGTATACCTATATATATGGAAACGGTATGCTTATACGCGTGAACTTTAGTCTTCAATTATTCGATAACTGTGTAGAAGAAAAATCTGAAAAAATTTGTATTGTCAAATTTGGCACTGAAGAATATGTTGACCAAATTTTATAAAATTCTTAACTTTTTGAAATTTTTTGTGTGTTTTAACATGGTTTAGCATGGCAATATTGTATCGCCTGTAACGAAACTCCTTAAGGGACGGTGTCAAAAAAAAAACCGGTACAGTGCCTACGAATAATTTTTTTCCAGTTTTTTGCTTCAGACGCTGGCGTAATTGGGTCCGAGTCATTTGCTGAAGGAATATTGGACTCCAGCTCGGGTTTGCAAGAACACGTGATTAGACGAAATAAACCTGAAAACCGATGGTCGAAGATTCGTAATAGGTATGCATTATTGGAATGAAATTTAAATTCTCTCAATTCTTAACGCGATTTGTTTTTACAGTTTAACGTTGGGTAGAAAGAATGGCGACGATTGTCCTACAATGGTTCGTACTTACAAAGAAGATTATCTTCGCAACCTGTACATGTCCGCACCAAATACAAGCACTGAGGCTGGCACATCGGTAATTATATTTCTTCTATGAGTTGTACACACAGATCGCTCATCTGACGATTCCTTCTCTTTATATCCAAACGTATGTACGTGCAATGAAATCCGTTTGGTTTGCCCATCGATGAACAGATTTTTACCGGGTTTTGAGATTTCTTTCAACTTGTACTTACACGCATAAGAGCTTTTTATCGGAAGAATGTGCGTATGATTTTTTTTTTCCAGTCTTTTGCTTCCGACGCTGGCGTAATGGCGTCCGAGTCATTTGCTGAAGGAATATTGGACTCTAGCTCGGATTCGCAAGAACACGTGATCGAACGAAAAAAATCTCTAAACAGATTGTCGAGGTCGAGGTTTCGTAATAGGTACGCATTATTGGAATGAAATTTAAATTCTCTCAACCCTTTGAAGGGCAGTGGTACAAGTGATAAATATATGTACCACCTTTTTTCCTGCAGTTGTGTTTTATTATTGCCGTTGTATTTTGCTATACCTTTATAGTACTTGCAAGTTGTTTTCAGTAACTCGAAGGTTCGAGCTACTAAATACTCATGGAAAAAAGTGTATATTTGTTTATTAATAATTAGTTATACATAATTTAAACGCAAAAAACTTTTTTTTCGAATAAATTCAGCTGTGCTTGAACGAAGCATCAGATTGCTTTGAATTTTTTTTTACATATTCTGCATGTCTAGTACTGTGATGTATATTTTTTCAGATTTTTCGGCACGCTAGAATTTTCAAAAAAAAATCTTCAAATTTTCCAAAAATAGGAATCGCGAACTCAACCTAAAGTAGTTGCCATTTTGGATCCGCCATCTTGAATTTTCAAATTTTTACGCCAGAATCGTAATCAGTGACCCAAAAAACCTTAAGAACACCTAGGATTTTGGAAATTTGTTCAATAGAAAAATATGCCCCTCGCAAAGGTTAAATTCTTTACGCGATTTGTTTTTACAGTTTCACGTTGGGTAGAAAGAAAGGCGACGATTGTCCTAGAATGGTTCGTACTTACAGCGAAGATTATCTTCCAAACCCGCACATGTCCGCACCAAATACAAGCACTGAGGCTGACACATCGGTAATTATATTTCTTCCATGAATCGTAAACACAGATCTCTCACCTTTTAATTCCTTCTCTATCTATTCAAACGTACGCGCAGTGAAGTCCGTTTGGTTTATGCATCGATGAACTGACTTTCACCGGGTTTTGAAATTCGTTTCGAGTTTCCTCCCTGGCGGATCAGCGAGTCTCTGGAAAAAGTCCCGAAAAAAGTCCCAATCGGGACTCAGGATTTGGGACTCGGGTGGACAACTAAGACTCACTTGTGAGTCCCAAATGGGACTTTTTCTCTTCACTCGGTGCGAGACGAAAATAGAGTCAAAGATCAGTCCCAAAAAAAAAGACCCTGTTTGGGACTTTGACTCCTAATTTGGGACTCATGACGTCACAAGAAAAAGTTCCATCAGGGACTTATTTTGGGTTTCACTTGTCCCCAAAAAAGTCTTAATTGAGACTCGGGATTTGGGACTCAAGTGGACAAGTAAGACTCACTTGTGAGTCCCAAATGGGACTTTTTCTCTTCACTCGGTGCGAGACGAAAATAGAGTCAAAGATCAGTCCCAAAAAAGACCCTGTTTGGGACTTTGACTCCTAATTTTGGGACTCATGACATCACAGGAAAAAGTTCCATCAGGGATTTATTTTGGGTTTCACTTGTCCCCAAAAAATTCTTAATTGGGACTCGGGATTTGGGACTCAAGTGGACAAGTAAGACTCACTTGTGAGTCCCAAATGGGACTTTTTCTCTTCACTCGGTGCGAGACGAAAATAGAGTCAAAGATTAGTCCCAAAAAAAAAACCCTGTTTGGGACTTTGACTCCTAATTTGGGACTCATGACGTCACAGGAAAAAGTCCTATCAGGGACTTATTTTGGGTTTCACTTGTCCACTCAAGTCCCGAGTCCCAATTGCTACTTTTTTCGAATTTTTTTTGGGACTTGCTGATCCGTCAAGGGTTTATCAAATTCAATATAAATCTTTCATTCATATTCCCTTCCTCATCCAAAATAATAATCGGCACTTCTTCCACGCGAACAAAGACCAGTAGGAGCTTGGTATTTAACATAAGGTGATGCCAGCAGCACAAAAATGTATCGGTGATCTGGTCGATCGATAATTTTCCTCCTGCTGCTTCGCAACAAACAAAAAATTCTCCATAGCTCGTTTGTTATCTACCCTTGTGTCGCAGAAATCAGTCCCACCGATCAGTCTGCTGCTGTATCCGAGACGAAACGCATACAATCCTCACTCAATATTTTCTCCACAACTATGGTGGATCCTCGATATCTCAAACCCGATCATTTCCTTCTTTACCGACCGTATGACCAACCAACCATTGCACATCAGATCATAAAAATTCTTAGGCTTTTCTGCCTGGCTACATTGGCAAGGATATCAGCGGGAAATCCTTTAAGCTGCGCGTTCGTAACCTGAGCGAAATGCAACAATTTCCCATAATATATTTGTATACACACGAAATCAATAATAAAAATATATAATTACAGAGAAATATTGCTGATTATGCACCGGATATGCCACCATTTGTACCACCTTTGTTGACCGAATGTATAACCGAAGTTGAATTCCGTGGTTTGGATAAGAAATTCCTGTACAGACGGAACGGTGACGTTGCTGAAGCCGAATCATTGGCAAGAGAATATCTCGCAAACAAAAAAGTCCCTAATTTGGAGAGAGTCAATATACACACAATTACCTTGATTATTAAAATATTTTTGACATCATTGAGAGAGCCACTCATCACCGATGAACTTTATGATGTTTTTTTGAGAGCATCCCTTATACCTGTCAAAAAAGAGAGGGATACAGAACTTTGTGAAGCAATGTGGAATCTTCCGCCATCGAATCGTGACACTCTCGCTTATCTCATTCATCATTTATGGAACGTTAACGTTAAAGCAAGTAGCAACATCATTGGCAATCTCGCCTTCGTTTTCCGGCACATACTCATTCGGCAGCGCTCTTCTGATTATTTTACTCCATTTTATTTCATCGCTCAAAGAGATCATCGAACTGAGGTCAGTTTCTCTACGATTTTAGTTCTTTCCGAATTTTCTCAGTCTACAAACTTTTATCGGTTTGATTTTATTCGCAGATTATCGAGAGCTTGTTGAAAATGAACGATTGTGAATTCATCTATCCCCTTTCCATTAAGGTAATCTTGTATCTATTCGGATAGACTGATGATTAGACTGGTACCATGTACATTGTACTATAAAATCCAATTCCTATTATGATGCTGTCAAACTGCACATAATTTTCAGCATATGCATTCTATGCAAAGAGATAATGACGAATTTAATCAATTTAATTTCGTTGCGTAAATTCATTAATTTCAATGCTTCCCTGGCAATTTTAAAACTCGGACGAAAATTCGACTTTGTTCCAAAAACTCTCACTCTACGATTTACTACTAATTTGTTACAGCCACTGTGGGAGGATTCACCATCCGAGTCTACGACGCCTCGTGATTCCTTCGACGGACCAGACTACTCCAAGTGCGTTGTATTCATTTCCGACCATGTAAACTTTTCTTGCTCATTGCTTTTTTTTCTTGCTTCAGGCAAGATTTAACCCAAGGTTACCAGACTAGTGCGAATTTTCATCACCAAAATCGTATTTTTTAAAAATTTTCGTCTTAATTACGACGTAATTACACTACGTAATTATAATTTTTTCCATTCGAAACTATTACCATTGGATTTCTGGGGTTTTTTCCTCTTGATGATCTCTTAAGATGATTTTCTGACTGATAAATTTTCGAGAATTCTCAAAAAGCAAAGAAAAAGCGTAATTTATTTGTGTACAGATCTATCACTACCATCAAGTATTCAACGAAGCACTATAAACGATTTTTATGTGGCTCTAACGATTGAATCATGAACGTCTTTGATTGTTCAACACTTTTTTGTAAAATGGTCAACTACTCGGATTCAGATAAAATGGACTGTTTGCTTGCGATTGTTTCGTGAAACGTGTTTAAAAAACGTTTTTATACTTGCATATAACTATGATGAAAAAATTGTTTTCGTTTTCTGAACTCAAACTTTTTTCTCCTTTCACAGACTGTCATTTGACGTAACAACTAGAGAATGATTCTGATGCGACCGCAGTGTTCTCCGGACAAGATAAATGTGCGATCTGACCGAAGCAAAACTATCATTTATAATCAATACTTATTAATAATATCCTAATGATAAAATAGTTTTATGAGCATCCATTTATGAGATGTATGATTTGTTCAACGTTCACCCTTTGCTGTCAACTATTGACACGGAATGGAGATATTATAATCTATCGGCAAGGTTTTCTGCAGTTTCCCTCTGCCCTTGACAAATGTGATGGATTTAAGGATAAGTCGGCTGCAGCCGCATAGGTAGGACTTTTTCAGAAAGAAACGAGAATTGAGAGTCAAATGAATTATAAAGTGTTTGAAATGAATGCGAGAAGATTTTATTTCTTTTTATGTAATATCGAATGGACTTTATGAATCCATAGAAGGAAAAATAAAGAACGTATGTTACCATGAAACTCTGACTATGAATTATTTTCAAAACTTCACAAATTTGGAGCTTAAATTAGTGTGGTTTCTTCCTACAACCACACTCATGGAAAAATATCAGTGGAAGATTGCTCTTCGGAAATGAATGCGAAGAAAAAAGTACTAAAAATAAATTATGAAGAACTGTTGTACGAATTGTTCATGTAATTTCAAACTTCACAACCTCCAATATCCGTCAAGCTATTTTATTAGTTCTAATGTACAAAAGTTCTGAGAAATCAATTAATGAATAAATGAAAATTAATTAAAGAATAACAATCATGTTGAAAAAAATGCTCGAAACAGAATCCCAACAGAAACAGATGGACTAAAAGTTTTCAGACAGTATAAAATTAAAAAAAATAAAATTGAGTAGCAAAAAGTACCAAGTAAACGATGTATGCAAAAAAATGGTTTGGACAAATTAATTTGTGGTTGAAAACATATTCATAATATAAAATGACACTCCAAAATTTTCTAGCAGATTGTAATCCACTCCGTTTTTAATTATTACAAGAATTTACTTTCCTTCAGAAAACCGACTATGCAGGAAAAAAATTCATCGAGGGATCTTTGTTCACATTCAAATATTAGCATCTATCTAGACAGTTTTTTTTTTTTTTTGACCAAATAGAATCCAGGGAATCATGAGTCATAGTTATAGGTGTGATAGGAAAACAATACTTCTGTGACAACAGAATACGACAACTCGAGTTTCTCACTGTTCGAGAAACTTCAGCCAACAAGTTTCATACTCTTACTGAAGTTTCAGCCACTGAATTTTGTTCTTTTCGAAAAAACTGACTCATCGACAGGAAAAATAATTACGAAACGTCACCGAAGAGTTTTCGTAAGAAAAAATCATAAAAAAATATATTCTTATATCCACTAACAATCAAAAAAGTCGTTATCGCAAGCCCGATTTGGAAACGGTATTCTAAACTAAAACTAAAAACAAAGCGGCGGCTAACCACGGCCGTGCCGCACAAGTATTATTTCCTAATAATATGCAAGACTAGCGTCATTGTTACACGAAACTGTTTTTTCCTATTAATGATTGCCACGTTATTGTTGTCCCATTTTCCACTTACTTTTGTTTTGTTATCCTCTACCACGATGACGAGATAAAGCGATTTTTTCTCTCCTTAATTTTATAATATTTTTTTTCCAAAATTTAACAATCGATCACCTGTATTCGCCTGCAGGCCAGTCATAACCAAGCTCGTAGTAAGTTTTTCGTCAAGGGGGTTTGTCCGTTCGGGCGCACGTGTTGCGGTGATACCAGTCATTTGAAATAGAAGTAAGTACGAAATTTTTTATCGGAATCACATCTGTTTGAAAATGATGGTTTGATTTTTCCGAATTGTCAACTAAAACATCAAAGCGGGAGTAAAATGTTCAAGCTACCGGTGTCATTCTAGTTCAGACTTTGGATGACTATCTGCCGCGGCCTTAAGCTTCTGTAACTATCGGATTTCTACGAATTTCGAATGAATATTCTCGAAACACATCCTCAGAACCCAAAACCATAAGAAAATGCAATAAAAAAAAAAAGAAATCAAATTTTTGAAGTTTCTAGACGGTGATACTCCCTTCATGTTCCATTATTGATGTGAGCCCTCGAAATGCACATTACATCTACTCTTGTTGAGTTCACATATACCCCACGAGGTGCCACGCCACTCATTGTTCTCAACTCAATCAACTCAATCAGTCAGATCAATTGACAAATATTGATTTTCCTTTAAAATTGAAACTGCAATGCATGCTCGTCGAATGATTGCAAATTTTCACAATCTTTGTATATCCAATTTAATGTACTCATTGTTAATAGAGATGAATCGTGAGAAGATTTGTTGTGTTTGCGTCATTTTCTGGTTTTTGATAACATTGATGAATAAATTCATGAAGTATGACCTGGATAAATCCTCGAATGGTGAAATGACAGAAAGTCACTTATCACAACTTCCACCGAAGAACATGTTGGGAAACATGCATGAATATTTTTATCGGAATATGAATCTGTTTGATTCCAGTCTTCTGTTTAAAACGCGCACACAATGGCGTCTGCATCGTATTCTGGGGAAAAATTGGACCGCAACTCACCTCCGCGAAAACACAAATTCATAAGGAAAAGAATGCTGAAAGAATGTTCCGTCTGTCGTAAGAGGTAGGCATTATTGGAATAGAATTTAAACTTTCGGTATTTCATGGATAACAGGATATTCCATAATTTATAATTCATTGTTTACACGATATTATTATTATTATTATTTTTTTTTGCAGCTTACGTGTGGGTGAAGAGGTTCTGGAGTGCAAAGAGTGTCATGCAGTGCTTCATACCTACTGCCAAGATTACCATCCAGACCCATGCGTGCCACCATCAGATACAAGTACTCGGGTTGTCAAATCGGTATTGATTTTTATTCTACAAATTGTAGCCATAGATCTCTCACCTTTAAAGATTCTTATCTTTTTATCAAAACGTACGTGAAATTAAGTCCGTTTCGTTTATGCATCGATGAACCGATTTTTGCCGTATTTTGAGATTTGTTTCTCGTTTCGGTCATCGAACTCAGCATAGATCTTTCATTTCGACTCCGATTCGAAAATAGTAATTATTACTTTCTTCATTCGAATCATGAACAAATTAATATCAATGGGTACCAACTGAACGAAATTTAATCGGTATTTCATTCGAAAATTTCCCTCCTGTTGCTATGGGACAAACGAAAAAATTCCCATAGCTTCTACACGGAGAAAACGAGGATGAAAAATCTAGAGGAATTCACTAGGAATGTAGTATCCTGAGGACAGTATACACACTGCATTACAGTATTAATTAATATTAATAATTAAAGTAATAAAAAGTACAACACTCAGAAAAACATCTAGATGGTTCAACTAGAATCTATTTAAATCAAATAAATATTTTTCTTTGTCCCACGGCCTAATAGAGCTCTATTTAACTTTGAGAAATGATTTTCTTTCATGCAAATATTTTTATATTCAAGAATTATGAAAAATCTATTTTGGCGATTTTCAATTTCAAAAAGTTTTCACAAATTTAACAAGGATCATGCTGTTGAGCTGCAAAATATCTTTATAATATAATTTACACCACATTTAATATTATTATCGTTATTATTACTTAATATTTCCATGGGTCTGAAAGCCTGGTTGGACATAAAAATTCATGACCGTCTGTTTGTTTTGAGACATGGTCCGTTTTGAGTATGTATAAATTGGGTTTCCGCTATTTATGCACATCCAGAGCGCAATTCGTATATAAGAAATGTTTCGACGCTCTGCGCCACGTAGTGGTCGGAGCGATAAGCTTTGACGTGGGTACCCAAATAAATGCACTTGAATAGAATTATTTATTTGATTCAAATACAGCTTTTCAGTTGAGGCAAATAGAAATTTTTTTTATTTAAATTTTGAAAAATCGAATAAATAATCCTAGTAGATTGAAATAGATCTTTTTCTCTGGTTCTAAAAATTATTTTAGTCACCATAGTAAAAATAGCAATACCCATACCTTTGATGCACAGGACTCGCAAGTATCTTTCACTATAAGTAAATCAGTAATAAATGTTTGTAATCCGATCGAATTTTTATATTGTAAAATATGGTGCAGCAGGCATAAAAACAAAACTGTGCGTGTAGTAAAACCTCACACGTGTTCGATGTGTATTCATATATTTGTTATAGAATTTACTATGGTGAAGTTCAAAATTTGTGATTTTCAATACATTTTCAATCAGTACCAAGTTCTAGACTGTGAAAAATAACGTATGGAAGTGAAACGAAATATCGTTATCGCGTCCATCACTTTTTCCTATCCACATAAAACTGTTTGAAATTTAAGTTTAGAAAAATCGTAAATATTAAGAAATACTATTTCTTTTCGCAATTGGTGCCTAAATTCTTTTCCCATTCTTTAAGAAAATTTTCCATTTCTAACTGTTCAAAATGAAACCGTTTTCTGCGTGTCATTTTTCTGAATGCTAGAAACATCCAGACAATAAAGCTATCAGAAAATTTCTGATGTTTTTCAAGCTCTTGGAACTTGGAAACTTAAGAATATTTATAAAATGAATTGATACTCGGAAAGTGCACTCGGGTGAGACTGGTCCGAATTCTTCGATATACGAAATCAATGATAAAAAAATATATTTATAGGAAAATATCGCTGCTTATGCGCTGGATGTGCCACCATATGTACCACCTCTGATAATGAAATGTATAAGCATGGTTGAATCACGTGGTATGAGGCAGAAGTTCTTGTACAGACAGGACGGTGACCTCGTCAAAGCAAAAGCAATTGCAAGAGATTATCGGGCCAACAAAAAAGTACCGGACTTGAGTGAAGTCGACGTACACACAATTGCCTCGATTCTGAAAATATTTTTGACATGGTTAAGCGAGCCACTCATAACCGATGAACTCCGGGATGATTTTGTCAATGCATCTCTGATATATGACAAAGAAAAAAGGGATACTGAACTTTGTACGGCAGTTGGTAAACTTCCACGATCGAATCGTAACACTCTCGCTTATCTTATCCGTCATATACGGAACGTTAATGATAGAGCTCGTAGAAGCATCATTCGCAATCTTGCCATCGTCTTCGGGCCCATATTGGTTGGTGGGAGCCATCAATATCTTACCCCACCGTTGTTCATCATTCCAGAAGAAGATCAAATTATGGTAAGTTTTTCATCGATATTGGTGCCAAAAAAGCAAACTAAAATTCTATTCTACCCGATTTCGTCGCAAATTTTATGATTACGCGAATGTAAAAAATATAAAAAAATTCGGTTTAATTACCCCATTCCGGCTGTGCTCCCTTTTCAGAGATCAGATATCTCTTATCAACACAATAAATTAACAAAAATACAAGGCGCTTTACTCGCGCCATGACAGCTTTTTCTCCAGTCACAATAATTATTTTAATACCAATTATACACACATTTGCCACAACTGAAGAGACCAGAGCCGGATTCACGCCACTTCCTTGCACATTACGAAATTTATTTATCGCGATTTCAATGAAAACTCACGGAAAAATCCGGTGGAATACACACGAGGCGTCTGACGTGTACCAACGACTATATTTATACTATACTAGCTGTGGCTGCGGGCTTCGCCCGCCGGATATCTAGCAGGTGCATCTAGCTGTGTGCATTCACGAAAATGAATTTTTTTTTTTCTATCTTATTTTGGAAAATCTTTCATGAGGTATAGGGTAGGATGAACACTGCACCGGTGGGTGATTCTTACTCGTTGAAGACACATAGGGAAATTGAATTCATTAAAAGTTTACAAAGGACAAATTGAATAAAAAATGTACGTATGGGGCATTCAACGCCAAATCGATCACTTTTGAAACCGACCTCTTTTGATTTGACTTTTTTATCCTTTTCTACACTACCAAAGGCGTTTTTCAGAATTTTTTCAAATTTTTTTACCCGACCCAGAAAAAGTTGGAAATTTTTCAAAAAAATAGCGTTATTTTTTTTTCAAAGTGACAACTTTTTCGAAAATTGACTTATTGGGACGTATTTTTTTTCAAAATTTTTGTATTTGATTGTACTTTTCAGAAAAAAATATCAAAAGGTCATACGAATTCATTTTCACTGTTTTTTTTGAGAATTTGAGGAAAAAAAAAATTTTTGGGATGATTGCTATTTTTGAATTTTTTTTTCTTTTCTTCTCGGTTCTCGGTACATCCCAGAAAATTTTCAAAGTGGTGTAATTAGAAATAAGCCAAGTTGATAATTTTTTTTTTTTTTTTTAATCGAAAAAAAATAGAAAGCGAAAAAATCCCACTCTGAAATTTTCAGAGAAGTCGTAGAAAATGTCAAAGTTTCTTATGAAGAAAAGAAAAAAAACCTGAAAAATGGCACTCATCCTAAATTATATTTCGTGCCTCGTTCTTCGAGATTACCAAGTAGTACGCAAGTCTGTACGTTGTCGCCACTAGTCTTTAGAGAGAGAGAAACTTTTTGTCTCCACTCTCATGCCCTCTATCTCCATGCTTCATAGCATTTTCTAGTGCGTAAGACGCCACTTGTTTTTTGTCAAAATCGTCGTATAAAAACAGTAAATTTAACATTATATCGTATAAATAAATACAGAAAAATGGGAAAATCTTCAAAAAGAAAGAGAGCACGCAGTTTCGAAGAAGAAGAACACAGGTTACTCAAGAAACTTCAAAAGATACACGAGAAAAAGATGCGACAGCGATCTCCCGACAGCTTTTCACCATCGGAAAATGAGGAAATAATACAAAAAGTTGCTGCTGGAATTGAACCTCAAGGTGAGTGAAAATAAACAAAACACGACTAAGCTAACACGCGAGGTTAGACATAGTCGATGAAAAGTCTTGGTTCGAGTTCGCACACGAGGCGAAACATAACCTAGCAAAACACGCGGTCGGCCACACGCGTACCCACGACTTGTCACAATGAGACAATCGCATATAATAAGAAAACAGTGTGCAGACCGAATTCGTCCAGTGAGGCGAAACAAGAGTCTAGCTTGTCCTCAGGGCATTATATGTCAAGCAAATGCTGGCGCACGGGAGAAACAACTATAGCCCATGACAACGTTTTCACGTTTTCTTTTTTCCTTTTTCTTCTCCCAGGTGAAAACAAAGAAAATGAGGCCGCGACGAACGATCCGGCTTTAAATGCGAATGAAAACGCGCAGAATGAGGAAATTGAGCCGGAAATAGAGCATGAGATTCTGGAAATCCTGGGGAAAGATCCTTCGACGGAACAAGCCAGAGAACACCCGATTCACTCGCAGCTCACGACACGGTGGAACAAATGGATAACGGATGGACTGCCAAAAGAGGAAAAGGCCGACGTCTTGTCTAAATATTCTCGAAATGGTGCTTGCAAACTAGAAGCGCCGAAGTTGAATCCTGAGGTGGTCGCTTCTATGAATGAGTCCGCTATAAAGCGCGACAAACATTTCATGAATCTGCAAAATACACTTGGATCCGCGATTGCGGCCTTAGGCGCCGGCACAACTCGCATGATCATGCAAAAAGAAGGGTTCAATGAAAAAATACAAATATTAGAATATCATTCTGACGCGGGAAAAATCCTCACCGATCTTTACCATTCAATCACCCTCGCAAGAAAATCATTCATTTCGCCAGGATTGCCAAAGCATATAAGAGACGTTCTAGAAAACGCCAAAACAGATTCATTCCTCTACGGAGAAAAATTGTCAGAACGCATAAAAGAAAGCCAATCCATCGAGAAAATTGGACAGAATATAAGACCGCAAGAGAACGCTAAAAAGCCTTCTATTCGAAGCATAGCTTCTTTAAACCGAAATGGCCCACCTGCGAAAGGGACAAATCAAACAGTGCAGAGTGGGCCCCGAAAGTATCAAACACGATATCCCCACCAGGCAAGGAACACATCGTTCAACAACAAAACGTCGACATACTCGAGGAGGAACCCGAGCCCAACGAGGAATCAGAGCTCCTCATCTCAGCCGTACCGTCATCGTCGTTAGAGGTAAAGAAAATAGCAGGAAGGTTACAAAAATTCATAACGAACTGGGAAATTATCACAAAAGATAAGTTTATCCTCCAGGCAGTAAAAGGATATAGCATTCCTTTGAAATCAACGGTTTATCAAACAGTAATACCATCGGAGACAACGAGATCGGCAAGGGAAAAAATAGAGATGGAAATTGCCGTTGAAGAGCTAATTTCCAAAGGCGCTATTGAGCCATGCAAACCAGTAGCAGGACAATTTATTTCAAAGTATTTTCTAGTCGATAAACCTAATGGAAAAAAGCGTTTTATCCTGAACTTAAAGAAGTTCAATGAATTCGTCGAAACGAGCCATTTTAAAATCGAGGATATAAGAACTGCGGTCAAATTATTGACTCCCCAATGTTTTATGTGTAGCATAGATCTACAAGACGCATATTTTCTCATACCGATCCACAGCAAAAGTAGAAAGTATTTGAGATTTAGCTTTGAAGGGAAACTTTTTCAGTTTACATGTATGCCTTTCGGACTCTCTTCGTGTCCCTATGTTTTCACAAAGATAATTAAACCAATCATTGGATGGCTCAGAGAAAAGGGTTATGTATCTACTGCATACTTGGACGATTTCTTGATTTTCGGAACGTCCAGAGAAATGTGTAGAAATAATGCTCGCATAACCTCGCGATTATTAGTTTCGCTTGGTTTCATAATAAATAAAGATAAATGCAGTTACGAACCGAAAACTTCCTGCAAATATCTCGGTTTCATCTTGAATTCCAGGAAATTTCAAATAGAAATACCAAATGAAAAGGCAGAAAGACTTATTGAATTAGTTTCAACACTCAACAAAAAATCACAAATAAGAATTCGAGATTTTGCACAAGTAATTGGTTCCTTAGTGGCTGCGTGCCCGGCAATAGAGTATGGATGGATGTACACGAAAAAATTAGAAAAAGAAAAATATCAAGCATTGCTAAGATCAAGAGGGGATTACGATTGTTATATGAATATTCCAAAACATCTAAACGGGGATTTGGAATGGTGGATTAAAAAACTACCTGATGGATATAACCCAATAAGAAAATTTCAATTTGAAAAAGAAATCTTCACAGATGCTTCACGAACAGGTTGGGGTGCCTTTTGTGAAGGACGTGAAGCTCAAGGTTTTTGGTCCGATACCGAACAAAAATATCACATAAATTATTTAGAGCTCCTTGCCGTCTTTTTTGGACTAAAATGTTTTGCAGCAGACTGTCGCAATTGCGAAATTCTATTGAGGATCGACAATTCAACAGCAGTCTCATATGTAAACAGAATGGGGGGAATACAGCTCGAAAAATTCAACAAATTAACTTCAGAAATTTGGAAATGGAGCGAAAACAGAAAATTGTGGCTGTTCGCATCGTACATACCATCGAAAGAAAATATCGAGGCTGATAAACTCTCCAGAATAACAAATATTGATACTGAATGGGAATTATCTCAAAACGTATACGTTTATGTCACGCGCAAATTTGGGTGTCCCTCCATAGATCTTTTCGCCTCAAGGTTGAACTCAAAATGTAAGCTATACGTTTCCTGGCACGCAGATCCTGAAGCGTACGCCATCGACGCTTTCACCCTATCTTGGAAAAATCTAAGGTTTTACGCTTTCCCTCCGTTTGCACTCATTTTAAGAGTATTGCAAAAAATTCGAGTAGATAAAGCAACGGGTATAGTAGTTGCACCATATTGGCCAACGCAGCCATGGTACCCCGTATTTAAATCAATGCAAATCGGAGATTCACTCATTATCGAACCACATGCACAAATGTTACTTTCTCCTTGTAGGTCAATACAACATCCACTGGCGCGCAAACTGTCGCTAATTGTAAGCGTATTATCAGGGAGGCTTTCCGACTGAAAGGGACACCGGAAAAAACAACGGAAATTATGATCGCATCGCTAGCCGAATCTACGCTCAAACAATACAGTGGATCTATATTGAAGTGGAAAAAATACTGTGAGAAGACAAATGTGAAATGGTTTCAACCGTCCGTAGAAGAAATTATGGAATATTTAACGGACAAATTCCACGAGGGCGATTCCTATGGAACATTGAATTCACACAGATCGGCGATCTCATTAATTATCCAGCAAGAAATTTCCAAAAACGAATCGTTACGACGTTTCTTCAGAGGAGTCTTCCGACTACGACCACCAAGGCCGAAATACAGCGAACTGTGGAACGTAGACCCGGTTATAGAATATTTAGGTTCTTTAAACCCCTTATCAGAGATAAATCTAGAAAAACTGTCATACAAACTGGTAACTTCTCTGGCTTTAGCCACCGGACATCGAGTACAGACATTTTCTCTGATAAATATAGAAAATATCATATTTAACGGGGAAGGCGCAAAAATTAAGATTCCGGAGTTAATCAAAACTTCTAGACCCGGTTCAAATCAACCGTTGTTGATTTTACCCTTTTTTGATAAAAGAAAAGATATATGCGTGGCTCGAACCTTGAGAGAATACGTAAAAAGAACAGAAACAATCAGAAAAGATACAAATAGATTAATCGTTACTATTAAAAAACCGCATAAGGCAGCATCGGCACAAACGATTAGCCGATGGATTAAGAAAACCCTTGGTCAAAGCGGTATTGATACAGAAACCTTCACTGCACATAGCACGAGGCATGTGTCTACTTCAACGGCATTCAAGCGAGGTTTAGATTTAAGTGTAATCCGCGATACAGCAGGCTGGTCGAAGACTTCGGAAGTCTTCGCAGTCTTCTACAATAAGCCATTAACTAAAGACAGAGCTACATTTGCCTCAGTCGTATTAGAATAAGATAAACACGATCATTAAAATAAGATTTGTGGAAAAAAGTTCATACCTTGATAAAAAATTATTAAAGATAACATGGATGTGCAAAAAATTTCTACCCTCTTAACATCTACTTGGTAATCTCGAAGAACGAGGCACGAAATATAATTAATAGATCAAACGAACTTACCAAGTGATGTTCGATCTAAATTATATGAAGGGCCTCGTTCGAGATGATTACCACCCTCCCAAAAAACCTGCGTTTCTGCTATTTCCCGAATTTAAGTTCCCGTAATCATCTCAAAATTTTTTGACACGCTTTAAAAATATGAAGCATGGAGATAGAGGGCATGAGAGTGGAGACAAAAAGTTTCTCTCTCTCTAAAGACTAGTGGCGACAACGTACAGACTTGCGTACTACTTGGTAATCATCTCGAACGAGGCCCTTCATATAATTTAGATCGAACATCACTTGGTAAGTTCGTTTGATCTATTAAATGTTCGTTTTTTTCTTAAATTCTCAAAAAAAAAACGGTGAAGATGAATTCATATGACCTTTTGATATATTTTTTTTTTTAATTACAATCAAATACAAAAATTTTGAAAAAAAAACTCCCCAATAAGTCAATTTTCGAAAAAATAAATCGATAATATTTAACTACCGATCAGTTTCGAAATTAGAAGATTGAATGAAATCGTTAAACTTTTTTTTTTTTGCATTTCTGTAAAAATCAAGATGAAGAAATTTAGTAAAACCACAAATTCAGTTTGAATTATGATCTTTAATTTCGTGAAAGATTCGTCGTAATCGGTTCAATGGTGTTCGATTGAAAAGCGGACAAACTTCTTTTAGCGAACAGATTTATATATATAGAGATATAGATATATTTTACTATGAGATGCGCCACCGTCGATTTTGAGTTGGTCACGTGAGCTCGATGACTCTTAAGATTTTTATGCTGTACATGGTTATGCTGTAATTGGTGTGACTTTATTCCACAGATTGTCGAAAACTTGTTGAAAATTGATCATTGTGATGGCGTCATTAATCCCGTCCACTCTCAGGTAATATTGCGGCTCTGCTTATGCTTTTTATGCAAAGATGAAATGAAGGAATGAATTTGATCAATTGAATTCGTTGAGTAAATCATTGATTTCAATTCTTCCTTGCAATTTTAGAACTCAAGCGAAAATTCGTTGAGTAAATCATTGATTTCAATTCTTCCTTGCAATTTTAGAACTCAAGCGAAAATTCGATTTTAATTTCAAGATCCTAATGCTATAATTTGTTGCCAATTAGTCGCAGCCACTAAGGGTCGGGGCACCATCCGAGTTTACGACGTCTCGCAATTTCTTCGACGAACCGGAACGTCCTAAGTACGTTGCATTTATTTCTGATCGTGCTCACACTTTTATTGCTCACATTCCCTTAGCCAACATTTCAATTTCACCGAAATTTTACTAGCTATAGCAACGGGAAAAAAAATTGAGCATCTCTATAAGTTTACCAATATCAGTTTGCTGTGAAAACGCCGCATGAATAATTCCACCTCCAATTATAATACACAGTGACCTCTTAAGATGATTTTCTGGCTGAGATGTTTTCAAGAACTCTCAAAAAGCAAAGAAAAAGCGTAATTTATTTATGTACAGATCTATTACTACTATCAAGTATTCAACGTGGCGCTATAAACGATTTTAATGTGGCTCTAACGATTGATTCATGAACGTCTTTGATTGTTCAACACTTTTTTGTAAAATGGTCAACTACTCGAATTCAGATAAAATGGACTGTTTGCTTGCGATTGTTTCGTGAAACGTGTTTAAAAAAACGTTTTTATACTTCCATATAACTAGGATGATAAAATTGTTTTCTTATTCCGAACTCAAACTTTTTTTCTCCTTTCACAGACTGTTATTTGACGTAACAACTAGAGAATGATTCTGATGCGACCGCAGTGTTCTCCGGACAAGATAAATGTGCGATCTGACTAAAGCAAAACTATCATTTATAATCAATACTTATTAATAATATTCTAATGATAAAATAGTTTTATGAGCATCCATTAATGAGATGTATGATTTGTTCAACGTTCACCCTTTGCTGTCAACTATTGACACGGAATGGAGATATTATAATCTATCGGCAAGGTTTTCTGCAGTTTCCCTCTGCCCGTGACAAATGTGATGGATTTAAGGATAAGTCGGCTGCAGCCGCATAGGTAGGCCTTTTTCAGAAAGGAACGAGAATTGCGAGTCAAATGAATTATAAAGTGTTTGAAATGAATACGAGAAGATTTTATTTCTTTTTATGTAATATCGAATGGACTTCATAAATCCATAGAAGGCAAAATAAAGTACGTATGTTACCATGAAACTCTGACTATGAATTATTTTCAAAACTTCACAAATTTGGAGTTTAAATTAGCGTGGTTTCTTCCTCCAACCACACTCATGGAAAAATATCAGTGGAAGATTGCTCTTCGGAAATGAATGCGAAGAAATAAGTACTAAAAATAAATTGTGAGGAATTGTTGTACGAAGTATTCATGTAATTTCAAACTTCGCAACATCCAATATCCGTCAAGCTATTTCATTAGTTCTAATATACACAAGTTCTGGGAAAAATCAACGCATTAAAAGACAATGAGCGAATGAAAATTAATTGGTATAAAAATTATGCTGAAAAAAAATGCTTGAAAGAGAATTACACTGAAACTAACGTCCTCAGTAAAACAGATGGACTGAAACTTCAAACAAACAATTTTACAGTCATACGAGAAATGTGCCAAGTCAACGACGGATACAAAAAAGTAGCTTGCAACAATGAATTTGAGGTCCAAAACATATTGATAATAAAAAAAATGACACCCTCAAATATGCGATCAGTTTCGCTTGCTGTAATTTAACCGACGCTTTTTATTTTATTGAGCATGTGATTTGAAGTACGACCCACAAACAGTTAGTCTTTCCGAACTCTTGTTTCTACCTCGATCAATTGGCGAGATCGAAAGTGTCATAGTGGTGGTTAATCCTGAACTTCGATTCTATCCACAGACGAAATTCAATTGATGGAAGACAAAGGGATTTATTTTGAGCTTTTACAAAAATTCATTTCTTTTCAAAAACCAATCATCCGAGCAACAAATTGAGCGAAGAACAATTTTTTATATTGGAATATTAGAATTCTTCTAGGTTTTTTCAAATTAAATAAGAATCGGGGAATAATGAGTCATTGCTACAAGTGTGATATGTAAACAATACTCCTGTGGCAACAGAATATGATAACTAAAGTTTCTCTTTATTCGATAAACTCCATAGCTGACGAGTTTCATACTCTTCTAGAATTTTCAGCCATCGAGTGTTATTCTTTCCGAGAAAGCTGTGTCATCGGTATAAAAAATAGTTACAGTACGTCATACAAGAGTATTGTGCATTTGTTTTTGTACGAAAACAATCATAAAAAAAATATATTTTGTCATAAGCCTTAAGAGTTGAAAAAAGACGTTATCACAAACCTGATTTGAAAAGGCCATTCGAGAAACTGGAGACTGCGATAAGAAAACGAAGTGACTAAATGGCACGTGCCATAGAAATCGAGATGGAAGTATTGTTTCCTGATAATAGGCGAAACTTTTGTTGTTGTTCCACGAAATTTCGTATTTCTCCTATTCGTATGTGTCGAGGCCATCAAGTTTTGTTCTTTTCAGGAAAATTGAGTCATCGATAGAAAAAATAATTACGTGACTTTGCACAAGGATATTGTGAATTTCATTTCGTACGAAAATAAGATTAAAAAAATAAATTGTGACATCCACTAATAGTTAAAAAAGACGTTATCACAAACCTGATTGGAAAAGGCCATTCGAGAATCTGGTGACTTCGATAAGAAAACAAAGTGACTAAATGGCACGTGCCATAGAAATCGAGATAGAAGTATTGTTTCCTGATAATAGGCGAAACTTTTGTTGTTGTTCCACGAAATTTCGTATTTCTCCTATTCGTATGTGTCGAGGCCATCAAGTTTTGTTCTTTTCAGGAAAATTGAGTCATCGATAGAAAAAATAATTACGTGACTTTACACAAGGTTTTTGTGAATTTCATTCCGTACGAAAATAATAATAAAAAAATATATCGAGACATCCACTAACAGTTAAAAAAGACTTCATCAAAAGACTGATTTGAAAAGATCATTCGAGAATCTGGCGACTTCGATAAGAAAACAAAGTGACTAAATGGCACGTGCCATAAAAATCGAGATAGAAATATTGTTTCCTGATAATAGGCAAAACTTTTGTTGTTGTTCCACGAAATTTCGTATTTGTCGAGGCCACCAAGTTTTGTTCTTTTCAGGAAAATTGAGTCATCGATAGAAAAAATAATTACGTGACTTTACACAAGGTTATTATGAATTTCATTCCGTACGAAAATAATAATAAAAAAATATATCGAGACATCCACTAACAGTTAAAAAAGACTTCATCAAAAGACTGATTTGAAAAGATCATTCGAGAATCTGGCGACTTCGATAAGAAAACAAAGTGACTAAATGGCACGTGCCATAAAAATCGAGATAGAAATATTGTTTCCTGATAATAGGCAAAACTTTTGTTGTTGTTCCACGAAATTTCGTATTTGTCGAGGCCACCAAGTTTTGTTCTTTTCAGGAAAATTGAGTCATCGATAGAAAAAATAATTACGTGACTTTACACAAGGTTATTGTGAATTTCATTCCGTACGAAAATAATAATAAAAAAATATATCGTGACATCCACTAATAGTTGAAAAGGACGTTATCACTATCCTGATTTGAAAAGGCCATTCGAGAAACTGGAGATTTCGATAAGAAAACAAAGAAACCGACTGAACACGACACGTGCCGCACAACTATTGTTTCCTAATATTAGACATGATTTTCGTTATTGTTCCACGAAACGACTGCTCGTTTTTTTGTTTCTCGCTGCCACCATTGGGATATAAAGCGACTTTTTCTCCTTTTCGTTTTACATCCGCTCCAACGTTCATCGATAAAACATCTGGCTCCGAAATTTTCCGTTTGAAATTTGTTAATCCGTTGTTCCGTCGTCTTACAATTTCAACTGATCATCCAAAAATCTACCAGGCAAGTGATAATCAAGCTAATATAAACCCTCAGAGTTACACATAACATCTACTTTTTTTGAGTTTACACGTTTCACAAAAGGTTCCACTTTATCGTATATGAGGTAAGATCCAGTGAACCAAATCAATCGATATCTATCAATTTTTTATTATTAAAATTGATCACGCACTGCATGCTGGTGAAATGAGTGCTCAATTTTCACAATATCTTAATACCCAGTTTAATCCACTTATTGAACAAATTGCAAGTGTATTTCTGAGAAGACATGTTTTCTCAACCTAGAAAATCATTGATAACGATAGATTTGAGAAGCTTTCAGCTGATATAAGCAAATTTTCATGATAACGTGTTACCATCGAGACGCTTTAAAGAGCAATCTGTACTTTCTAACCAACTAGGCGATTTAATTAAATCTCAACATTATTCGAACCGTT
The DNA here is from genome assembly GCA_037576405.1 of Campoplex capitator. Classification (NCBI taxonomy): domain Eukaryota; kingdom Metazoa; phylum Arthropoda; class Insecta; order Hymenoptera; family Ichneumonidae; genus Campoplex; species Campoplex capitator. Next base: position 44,604 of record JARBWI010000031.1, on the reverse strand, counting down.
GATTGAATTTGAAAAAATAAATTATACACAAATGATTATTTTTTATCAATTGCTCAAGTTTTAATAAAATTTCTCTTTTTTGAAATATATTGAGAATAATTTTTCTTCGTTATCGTTAATTCCGATGCATCACTTGTCAAGAAGGAATCTGAGTTGTCATGAACATTTGAAAAACCAGCTGTCATTGTAACATTTGAGAGCAGACAGAATAACTTCAGAGTCGTTCTTCGACTACTTGTAATGACATAGCGAACCAATCAGAATCGCGGAAAAGCGATGACAATAAACAGCCAATTCACGCGTCACAACCCTACTTTATAAAAAAGAATTTTAATGCATCACGTCTTGTTTCGTATCTCCAACGATCCTCCACGGATTCACAGGGTTGATTATCTTTCGATAAATCCCAATTGAAATATATTGTTTCCACAGTTCATGCAGTTCATACAATGCCGATTTATGAACAATTCTGACTTTGTGGATAAATTTCTTCCAATTGTAATTTGTAATTTTTTTTTCTCACTTCATTAAGTTTTCGAAAAAACGAGTAGAGAAGTAAACTGTCGCCGATTCTTTCTCGAATTACTCTTTCTACCAAGAAATTTATCGGAACAAAGATCCTTTCTTAAAAAGGTTCATCTGGTAATCGAATTAACAAACAGATATTGATGTAAAAAATTCAATACAGTTAGCAATGTCAACAAAATCATCTGTCAAAATTTTAAGCCCTTAGGATACTTTGTTCGGAAGAAATTAATAAAAATAGATTTTCCAATTTAACACGGTCCTTTATGCTTTTCTATGGTTTTTCCGTCTGTAAACACGAAATTCGTAAGCATTGACAAACAGTTTCGAATAAAACTTCTATAAATGCTAAAAAAATATCCAAAGAATTTTTTCACGACTTCGTAAAATCCATTCGATGCTGTATGAGGTTCAGAATAAATTAATTTGTCTCGAAGAAGGAGGTTAAACGTTGGAGGTTAAACACACTGAGCCAACTACGCTAGTTGTGACAGTTTTTTGTTTTGACTTTCTCAGTACCAGACACGTACCAGATGATGATGAACTTCCTTGAAAAAGACATTTCCATATATCGAAAAAAATAAAATGAATAAATTAAATGTGAAGCCTCTATTCGTTGCCATGGTTTTGTTTATTCGTTGTCAAGTATCATCAGTTGCTGCCAGTTTTTTAAAACAGTGATGCAATGTCTCAGGAACGATCTGTAAAACATTTATTTTTCCAACTTGACGACGCGGAGCTGTCAAAACAAAAGTGCTTATATATGTAGGTCAATCTGTTAGTTTTTTTTTTTCTTTTCAATGAAGGCAAAAATGAAATATTATTTATGGCTCTGGACTGCCATGATCGTGATGGCTTCAAATTTTTCGGAGTCAACATTTTCGATAAGGGCTGCTTGATTCGAAAAATGTTTCACTAAGACAAAAATTTACAAACCAAATATTTACTTTAAAAAAGATGTCAATTCAAGCCTGACCAGAAGCTGAGTTTGAACTTCACAAAAAGTCAACTAAAAAAATTAAGTAAACATTAATTGTTCAATACATCAATGCTTATTAACCTTGAATAAAACGTTTTTCATATACCGAGGAGTACGCAGAACGTTAAAAATTAAATTAAAAAAAAAAATCTCATTCGAAGTAGTTAGCTATTGTTTTTTTCTCGCTTATTACTCATAATTAGAAACTCGCCGTGTCCAGAGGATTTCAGAACAATGAGAGTAAGAAATGCAAGAAACAAAAGACTTCATTCGGCGTTTTACGATAAGAATATGCATAAAAATAATATCGCAGGCGACGAAAACCAATAATCCTCACGTATTCACCCGTCAGCAGTCGCCTTATCAGACTTTTCACATACTTTTATGAAATGGATAATAGCTCGAAAAATTTAAATGGTATAAACATTCGAAATTTTTGTATCATCACCAAATTTATTTCTCTGTACAAATAGACGAGTTAAATTTTTTTTCTTCATTTTAATAATTCTATTTATTTATAATTTTGACGTGTCAATAACCATTGTATTGATAGTTTCTCACAAACACGGATGTTTTGGAACCTCGGTCATTTCAGCGAAATTATTTCCAAGTTTTTGTATACCGATTTGAGCAGTCTAATGTATGTACCAGTGATAAAATCTTTTCGACGTTTAAAGCACGAGTATACAGCGCGACTGCTGACTGCTTTGCGAGGGTCATACTAATCACTAAATTCGAAACTTATGCCTATCCCTTGATGCTTGTAAAAATAATAGTTTTTAACGAAAAAATTTGTCCCGATTGACGATCGGTTATAACATTTTTAAGCCAATTACAGAACTGTCAAGACACTGTCCGATGCCAGTAGCTCTATTTCAACTGAATATTCCATAAAAACTCGGTCGATAACCCCCTTTTTTCCAGAGACCATCGGGTTGTTACAATTTTGATGAACTTAAGAATCATCGAGCTCACGTGACCAACTCAAAATCGACGGTGGCGCCTCTCATAGTAAAGTATATCTATATCTAGTACAAATATAGTCGCTGACACACGTCAGACGCCTCGTGTGTATTCAACCGGATTTTTCCGTGAGTTTTTATTGAAATCGCGATAAATAAATTTCGTAATGTGCAAGGAAGTGGGTTGAATCCGGCTCTGGTCTCTTCAGTTGTGGCAAATGTGTGTACAATTTGTAATAAAATAATTATTGTGACTGGCGAAAAAGCTGTCATGGCGCGAGTAAAGCGCCTTGTATTTTTGTTAATTTATTGTGTTGATGAGAGATATGTGATCTCCGAAAAGGGAGCACAGCCGGAACCGGGTGATAAAACCGAATTTTTTGATATTTTTTATATTGGCGTAATCATAAAATTGGCGACGAAATCCGGTAGAATAGAATTTTAGTTTGCTTTTTTGGCACCTGACGCTGCGTATGCCATCGCTCGATGACTCTTAAATCTGGTTTTTGTAATATATCTTACGGATTTTCACTAAGATACATAGAATTTTAATGACCGGAAATCGGATTTTCTTATGTCACCTTGGGTATCCGTCACGGAAAACACCCACTTTTTATCATTTTTTTCTCTCTCCATCGGTCGATAAACCACCCTGAAATTTCGTGAGAACAAGCATTGATCTATAAAGAACGGCATTATATTTTTTTTCACGGGAATCCTATGACCTAGCAACCGCGCAAGGATAACCTTGACATCGTTCCTGGAACGAGATCATGGTCGGCTAAACAACTAAATTTGATTAGTCACCAAATTAGTGCCTATATATGTCTATCAAATGACACTCCAAAATATTCCATGAGTTTCGCTTGCAGTCTTTTTTACAATGTTTTTTTAAGAAACGTTCGAGGCACAACTCGCAGATTGTAATCCACGCCGTTTTTAGTTATTACAAACATTTACTTTCCTTTAGAACACCGACTACGCCGGAAAAAAAAATTATAGAAAGAATCCACATTCAAACATTAGCATCTATGTAGACAGTTTTCTTTTTTATTAAATAAAATCCAGGGGATCATGAGTCGTTGTTACAAGTGTGATAGGAAAACAATACTTTTGCGATAACAGAATACGATAACTGGAGTTTCTCACTATTCGAGAAACTTCAGCCAACAAGTTTCATATTCTTTTCGAAAAAGCTGACTCATCGATAGGAAAAATAATTACGAAACGTCGCAGAAGAGTATTGTGTATGTGATTTCCTACGAAAAAAATCATTAAAAAGTCTATTCTTGTATCGACAAATAATCAAAAAAGTCGTTATCGCAAGTTCGATTTGAAAACGGTATTCGAGAAACTTGAGGCTTTGATAAAACTACAAACAAAGAGACTGACCACGGCCCGTGCCGCACAAGTATTATTTCCTAATAATATAATCAAGACTTTTGTTATTGTTCCACGAAACTTTTTTACCTATTTGTAATTGTCACGTTATTGTTGTCCAATTGTCCACTTACTTTTTCTTTGTTATCCCCTACCATGATCAAAAGATGAAGCGATTTTCTTATCCTCTTAGTCTTCGTCTACGGGAAATTCGACTAAAATAATTCGTCTACAACAATTCAACTTAAACAATTCGTCTAAAGAACAATTCGACTAAAAACAATTCGTCTAAAAAAAATTCGACTAAAAAACCGTTTTTTTGCAAGTTTTCCATTCACCTTCGATTGAATTGAATTTTTTTTTAAATCTTGATGAACGGTTGATCATAGAGACAAATGTTTGCTGCCTAACTATTTCTACAAATCCATCGTTTTCGCACATATATCCCGAGACGTTCCGGGCGCGCCCAACTATTTATACGTGTCCAACTACTTCACACACACATCCAAAGATGTTCCAGACCTACCCAACTATTTCGCACCTTGAAGACCAAGCTCCAACCGTCCCGTGGTAAGGTCCGTAAGTAGATTGTAATATCGAAAGAAATGGAGTCTTGCGAAATATACAGATTTTGGGAGCATTATCGTATTTTTCTCTTTAAATATCAGCTCTATACGGAAAATGTATTGAACATAAAATGTCAATTTTGTCAAGGCCTACAACTTTTGTATGAGACATTTTTCTCCAAAATTTATATTTATCACGATAAACGTGAAAAACGTTCATTGAATCATTTCCAGATTCGACCTTGAAAATGAAATATGCGGCAATTTTGCCTATCATATCCGTTATCAGCACATCGAAATGCATATCTGTTTCAAATTTCAGGTCAATCGGAGATGTAGGCTTTTCGGTGGTAGAATTGTTTTTAGTCAAATTGTTTGTTAGCCGAATTGTTTTAAACGAGATTCGTGCGAAAGAAGACGAATTCATACGAAAACGACTTTTCTGGTGAAAACATGTTCCGTGTGTCATGAAAGGTACTAATTATTAAAATGGAATTTAAACTTTTTGTTGCAGTTTACAGTTGGGTAAAGAGGTGCTGGAATTCCGCGATTGTCAAAAAATGGATCCTTCCGACAGCCAGTATTACCTACCAGGCCCGTCGTCAACTAATAGGACTAGGGTTCTCAGATCGGTATTTTTTTTTTTTTTCTATAATTCCTTCACTTTTTATACAAACTTCCGTGAAATGGAGTCCTGTTGGTTTATACATCAATTCCATCTCTCTCTCTCTCTCTCTCTCTCTCTCTCTCTCTCTCGTCCAAAATAGTAATCATTACTTTTTTCACCCCACTCATGACTGATTTAACATTAGAACGTGCCAACGGGGTGGAATTATGTAGGTACTTTGTTCGAAAATTTCCCTCCTGTTGCAACTAGAATCTATTTAAATCAATTGAATTTTTTTCTTTGTCCCACGGCCTAATAGAGCTCTATTTAACTTTAAGAAATTATTTTCTTTCATTCGAATATTTTTATATTTAAGATTAATGAAAAAACTACTTTTGCCACTTTCAATTTGAAAAAGTTTTCACAAATTTAACAAGCATGTTGTTGAGCTGCAAAAAATCTTTATAATATTATTTACACCACATTTAATATTATTATCATTATTATTACTTAATATTTCCATGGGTCTGAAAGCCTGGGTGGACATAAAAATTCATGACCGTCTGTTTGTTTTGAGACATGGTCCGTTTTGAGTATGTATAACTTGGGTTTCCGCTATTTATGCACATCCAGAGCGCAATTCGTATATAAGAAACGTTTCGACGCTCTGCGCCACGTAGTGGTCGGAGCGATAAGCTCAGACGTGGGTACCCAAATAAATGCACTTAAATAGAATTATTTATTTGATTCAAATACAGCTTTCAAGTTGAGGCAAATAGAAATTTTTTTTATTAAAATTTAAAAAAATCGAATAAATGATCCTAGTAGATTGAATTAAATCTTTTTTCTGGGTGATGTAACAAAAAAAAATCCCCATAGCTTGTAATTTACCTGAGTGCCAAAAACATTAAATTTATCGAGATATATGCGAAAAAAATCGTCATAAAATCCGAAGCATTAGGAAAATTTCTTGCCTATAGTGACATGGGCATGTATAGTTTCTCATAAAATCCCTCGCGCTGTGGGTTCAAGATTTTGATCTGTTGAGCTGCACACGTCTGATACCAGGCAATAAAGCTGCCGGAAAACAGCTGATGCGATTAACAAGCTCTTGGGTCTTGGAAACTGAAAATAATTATAAAAATACAATTCAGACCAGATCACTCGGGTGAGTCTGGTCTGGATTGACTCGGTAGCAGTTGGTCAACGACGCGACACACGTTTTCCTGCGGCTTGATAATTTTCTAATCAGAGCAAAATGTGACAATTTGTCAAAAGATTGTTCAAAATACGTAATCAATTACAAAAAAAAAATCTATTTATAGGGAAATATCGCTGATTTTACGTCGTCTGAGAAACCTGTATCACCTCTGGTAGCCGAATGTATTTCCGAGATTGAATTACGTGGTATGAGACAAGAGTTCTTGTACAGGCAAAACGGTGACCTTGACGACGCAAAATCAATTGTAAGATCTTATCTGGCCACCAAAACTGCGCCGGACTTGAGCGAATTCGACGTACACACAGTTGCCTCGATTCTGAAAACATTTTTGAGATGGTTGAGCGAGCCACTCATCACCGATGAACTTCGGGATGATTTTATCAACGCATCTCTGATACCGAACAAATCACAGAAGGATAGATATCTTTGTGATGCAATTAGGAATCTTCCACCAGCGAATCGTGATAATCTGAGTTATATTATCCGTCATTTACAGTACGTTATCGCTGCAACAAGTGAAAGCCTTATTCCCAATCTTGCCATGGTCTTTGGGCCCATATTGGTTGGTGGTAGCTCTCAATATTCTACCCCATCTTTGTTTATCCCTCAACCAAAAGATCAATTTGAGGTCAGTTTCTCATCGATTTTAGTTCTTCGGAGTTTTTATGCTGAATAAAATTTTAATCGGTTAGATTTCATTCGTAGGTTGTTGAAGGCTTGTTGGAAATGGATAATTGTGCTACCCTCATTGATCTTGACTACTATTAGGTAATATTGTGGCTGTGATTATGCTTTTAATGCAAAGATTAAACGAATAAATAAATTTAGTCAATTTCAAGAATCTAACGCCACGATTTGTTACCAATTTTTTGCAGCCACTGTGAGCCGGGGCACCATCCGAGCCTACGACGTCTAACAATATCTTCGACGAATCGGACCATCCTAAGTACGTTGTTTTTTTTTCCAACCTTACGAAGTTTTATTGCTCACATTATTTCAGCCAATATTTCAATTCCTCTTGAATTTTTTTAGCTAGTGACGGGAAAAAAAACAATTCGAGCATCTCGACAAATTAAACAATCCAAGTTTGCCGTGATAACGCCGGCTAAATATATGAATGATTTCACCTCTAATTTTAATACACAGTGACATATTAAAATGTTTTTTTTTTTTTGGTGTAGAATTTTTCGAGAATTCTCGAGAAGCAAAGGAAAAGATTGTTAAAAAACATGTTATTATATTTGCATATCGCTTTCATGATGTATTTGTTTTCCTCCGTTCCAAACTCAAACTTCTTTTTTTTCTTAGAGACATGGCGACTGGAGGATGGATATGATACGACCGTAGTGTTCTCGGACAAGACGAATGTGCGGTTTGATTAAGAAAAAAAACCTAACATTTACCGTCAATATATACTTAATAATATTCTGATGATAATATAATTTTATTAGCATCTCATTATGAGATGGATAATTAATTCAATATTCTATATTCGGTGTGAATTATTTGCGCACTTTATATATATATTATATTTTATTGGGAAAGGTTTTGGCAGTTTCCTTCTGCCCGTAGCAAATGAGATAGTGTTAAGGAAAAGTCGTCTACAGCAGCGGTGGGCGTTTCAGAAAGGAATGGGAATTAAGGAGTTTCGGTACAGGCGATACAATGTTGCCATGCTAAACCATGTTAAAAACACGAAAAATTTCAAAAAATTAAGAATTTTATAAAATTTGGTGAACTTATTCTTCAGTGTCAAATTTGACAATACAAATTTTTTCAGATTTTTCTTCTACACAGTTATCGAGTAATTCAAGACTAAAGTTCACTTGTATAAGCATAGCGTTTCTATATATATAGGTATACACTTCGGGCATAAGAAATCTGCTTTAATGCATAATTACTCGATAACAAAGTAGAAGAAAATTTTGAAAAAATGTGTGCTTTCGTATTTGATGTTGAAGAACATTATCACCAAATTTGATTAATTTCTTAACATTTTGCCTTTTGTACCGAAACTCCTTAAGAGTAAAATAACTTATAAAGTGTATGAAATATAAACGGAACGATTTAGTTTCTTTTTTCGTAAATTGGAATGTATTCTATCTCTGGAGAAAAAAAATAAAAGACGCATGTTATGATAAATCTCTGACTATGAATGATTTCGAAAAATTTACAAATTTTCAACTCGAATTAGTATGGTTTTATCTTTCGACCAGACTCGTTGAAAAATATCAGTGGATGATTGTATTTCGGAATGCAAATATATGGGTACTAAAAGTAAATTGTGAGAAATTGTTGTACGAAGTTTTCATGTAATTTCAAATTTCACAACCTCCAATACACGTTAAGTCATCAAGTTTCTCATTCTTCTAGAAGTTTCAGCCATCAAGTTTTGTTTTTTTTTTCAGGGAAGCTGAATCATTGATAGAAAAAAATAATTACATAACGTCACAAACGACTTCCATTCCTTACGAAAATAACAGTAAAATGTTATATTGTGATATCCACTAACGGTTAAAAAGGTCGTTATCACAAGTCCGATTTGAAAACGCTATTCGAGAAACTTGAGGCATTGATAACACTACAAATAAAGCGACTAAAAACGACATGTGCCGCATAAGTATTGTTTCCTAATAATAGACTAGACTTTTGTTATTGTTCCACGAAATTTCGTCTCCTATTCGTGTTTGTCACGTTACTTTTTGTCTCGTTTTTCACTGCTTTTTGTTTTCCCCCATCGCCATTATTACGATATATAAAGCGATTTGTTCTCCTTTTCGTGCTACATTCGCTGCAAGATTGACCGATGGGACACCTCACTAAGAAATTTTCAGTTTAAAATTTGTTAATCTGTGCATCGGTTTCGCTACGGTTTCAACTGATCATCCAAAAATCCTTGTAAGTTTTTCATTCATTTTCGGATATTAAAATATACCCTCAGAGTGCAGATTACATTTACTTCTGTTGCTCTTACATATGCTCCAGAAGGTCCTATGACATTCTATGAGGTAAAATCAGATTCATGGGTAGCCACAAATTATTTTTTAAACACATAAAACGGTACAGATGTAATATACGAACGATTCAGTCGAAGCTTGTCTCTCAAAAATAATTTCGGCAAATAATTTCAAAACAAAGATTTATTTCGAGTTAAGGTATCAAACAGATTTCAAGGTTTCTCCCACTCCTAAAAACCCCTTTAAAAACGACGTTATGTTTTTATTCGATTGCCAAAAATACATTTTCTTCATAGTTTTTGCGAATCCTAGAAAACCAGTAGACTGACAATTCGGATCATGTAAAAAAATTTCTTCGATTTGTATTTAAAAGATGTTTGCCCAGTCTACTGGATTTTCGGAACACACGAAAATAGAAGTTAACTGTTGCTCATTCCTTCTTGAATCGCTCTTTCTTTGAAAAAATTTCTCGGATCAAGCGTTTTTTTAAACTGTAATGATGTGGCTTGGAGAGTCCTCCCGAAAAAGAGGAAAATTTTTTTTTCGATGGAAAGTTGAAAATCTTGATCAGAATGATCAAGATTTCTGAGAAGAATTCTCAGGACTTCCGTCGAAAACATAATATTCAATAGAACGACCAATTTTTTCGAAATTGAAAAATTTGCTCATTCAACTACGAATAAGCGTTGGAGAAGTGATATTCTTTATAAAATTGTATATTTCTAACAGAAAAATGAAAATAATGTTTTTCCTTGTTGAAAAAGTGAAAAATTCGATCATGCATTTTGAACATGCGTCAATAACATACTATTCAATAAAACGATACATTTTTTGAACATAGGAAATAAAAAATGTTTATTAATTATGAAAACAAATGTTTAACGAAAAGTGCCCATTGTAACATGGTTTTATTTACAAAAATCGCAAATATGATGAAGCAATTGCAATGCAATTGCGCCGGAGTCGACGGAGACGATCTTGATTATATCTGCGATTTTTGTAAATAAGACAATGGCAAAATGGGCATTTTTCGTTAAACAATTGTTTCTTTAATTAATAAACATATTTCATTTTCCATGTTCAGAAAACGTATCGTTTTGCTGAATAGTATGTTATGTTCAAAACTGCTTCATCGAATTTTTCACTTTTTCAACAAGAAAACAGGACATCATTTTTCAACAAATGTCCGGAGACGAATGATCAAGATTTTCAGCTTTCCGTCAAAAAAAAATTTTCCACTTTTTCGGGGGGGGGGGGGGGGGTGTTTTGCTTTGCCCGGCCCTTCCCTCTGTGTACGGGTTATTTCTTTCCAGTCATCTGCGTCAAACGCTGACAGGATGGCGTCTACATCGTATTCCGCAGAAATATCAGGCCCGAATACGGATTTGCGAGAACATAAGTTAACGCGGAAAAGACTGCTGAACGTATGTTCCGTGTGTCGCAGAAGGTACGCATTATAGAAATGGAATTGAAACTTCCGATGTTTTATTGACAAAAGGATCCGTAATCTATCATCAAATGTTTAAGCAATATTTTTTTTTTGCAGCATAGGGTTTGGTGAGGGTATTTTCGAATGCCACGTTTGCCAGAAAATGGTTCATAGTTACTGCAAAGATTCCCTTCCACCTCTGTGCGTGCCAGTACCAAATACAAGCACTGGAGTTAAAAAATCGGTAATTATTTTGCATATATGAATTGTAGTCATATGTCCCTCGCTTGGTAATTCCTTTTTTCATCCAAATAGGAGCTTGGTATCACGTGGTACAAACAGGATAAAACTATATAGATCATTTATTTGAAAAACAACTCTACATAGTTCGTAATCTACCTGCAGTATTTAAAACATTAAATTTGACCAAGAAAGTTTTTTTTATATATAATCATATATGCTTAATTATGACTGCATATAAAATTATATATGATTATACATAGACTTATGTATAATGATGTATAATTAGATACCATTCCATGTATCGAGCCATACATGATCATATGTGATCATGTACGTCTAATATTGACCCATATCTGAGTTCATATAAGTGCATGCATACATCAATAATACACTCATATTTGATTGCATCTAAGAATATCTATCGGATATAGGCTCATACCTGAATATATGAAGGTGAATATATGGTTAGATCTGAGCGTATCAAACTGGTATTGGCTTATATTTGAGTAAATGTGGACATGAATATGAGTATATATAGAATCATATGTCTCCTATAAGTACACATATGGGCTCATATCTCAGAGGAATTATATCATATATGAGGACAGCTAACTAGTATGGACCTATATCTGATTAGATATGAGCATATATGAAACAGTTTATGTCACTTCCATTTAATGGTGTGGCAAAAATCCATCAGAGGGCCATGGTCACTGCGCTCTCGCGCTAGCGATGCATCGTCCGTGCGCTCATAAGTTATCCTCCCTATTCGACTTGATTATCATTTATTCACAATAATTGATCGTGTTCGAAGCACAGTCTCGAAGTATGCACCTCTCTTGAGTAGAGAGAAGAGGATTAAAAGTCCTGAGTCCCGATATTTTAAGATATCATCAAACATCAAAATGTTTTCATATTTAATATCGCATCCACGACCATATATACTCAAATATGATCATACATTATATTATATATTCATCATTACAAAATTTCATTCATGTATAATTATATCTGTTCATATATGAGTGTATATGTGGCTATATATAATCATACATGATCAGACGTGGCCAATTTTCGTATATGACCATATATGACTTTACAGATCAAATTAGATACGATTAGTTACAAAAATTTCTTCCCGGGTATCGAGAATAAGTGAAAAAATAATCGTTCCAAAACTCGAACAACTTGGAAATCAATCAGGTGTATCGCTCAAGTATTTCTGTCTAGCAAAATGGACGTCCGGTGTAAAGAATAGATATCAAAAGACGCGTTTTCCCGTGGCCTGCTACCAATCCATATATTTCGTAGCCTGAGTAAAATGTCATAATTGCCCAAAATATTGTTAGATTTACTGAGTCAATGATAGAAAAAATATATTTACAGGGAATGGTAACTGATTACGCACCTAAAGTGGCACCATATGTACCATCATTGGTCGTCCGATGCATAGCCGAAGTTGAATCACGTGGTATGAAAGAAAAATCCTTGTACGCACAGGAAGGTGATCTCGCCAAAGCCAAAGAAATGGCAAGAGATTATCTTGTAAATCAAAAAGTACCGGACTTGAGTCAAGTCGACATACACACAGTTGCCTCGACTCTGAAAATATATTTGAAATTTTTGAGCGAGCCACTCATCATCGATGAACTCCGGTATGATTTTGTCAGGGCATCTCTGATATCTAACAAAAAAAAGAAGGATACAGAATTATCTCTAGTAATTTGGAATCTTCCACCACGAAATCGTAAGACTCTCGCTTACCTTATTCGTCATCTACGGTTCGTCAACTATGCAGCACGCAGGAACATTCGCAGTCTCGCTATCATTTTTGGGCCCATAGTGGTTGGTGGGAGTTCTCAAAATCTAACTCCACCTCCGTTGATCACTCCACGAGACGATCAAATTGCGGTCAGTCTCTCATCGATTTCAGCTCATTCGGTTTTTAATGCTCCACTAATTTTTATTCGTTTTTATTTTATTTGCAGATTGTCGAAAGCTTGTTAGAAATGAATGATTTCAGTGACTTCATTCAACCCTATCGTTCCTAAGTAATGTCGTAGTTATACTGTCGGAAGATTTGACCGCAGTATACCATAAAATTCGATTCTTATTTCATGCTGTCAAACTACACATCATTCTCTGATTATGCATATAATGCAACGATAAAAATTAAAGAACGAATTTAATAAATTTTATTTGTTTTGTAAATTTATTTGTCCATTCCTTCTCGCAATTTTAGAATTCAGGCCAATATTCAATGTCAATGTCAAGACTTTAACGCTATAATTTTCTACAAATTTTCATTTTTCTAGTCTTTTTTCAATTAAATGTTGGAGTAAATCAAAATTGGAGTAAAGAAACGTGGAAAATGGAAAGTTTATTTTTTCGTCAGGAACAATTCAAACATTTATCAGAATTTCGAAACGATTTGTCAATGAAAAGATCAACGTTCACGCGTCAAATTATTTCGATAAATTTGAATGGTCCATCTAAACTCCCAGCCAACGACCATACTACGCTGAAAGCACCAGTTCTCGTCCGATCACTGAAGTTAAGCAGCATTGGGCGCGGTCAGTACTTGGATGGGTGACCGCTTGGGAACACCGCGTGCCGTTGGCTCTCATTTTTGCCACTGAGCGCGATGATTTTCAGTTCTATGGATTGCAAGAAAATAATCAACGATCACGATATTCATACGGTTTTTTTTGTGAAGTTTAGCCGTAATTTTTCATCACCTGGAACTCTTATTTGGGGGCAGTAAATGTACTTGTCTCAACTTTTTTTACAGTCATAAAGATTAGAATACAAATAAAAAATTACAGCACAAGTGACGAAAATCAATGATTGTCACGTATTAAAACCGTTCCGGGAACAAGATCATCGATGACTAATCAACTAGATTCGATTAGCAACCAAACTATTCTCAACCAGCTTATTGCTTCAAAATACAGTAATTAACTATTCACTGATAGTGGACATTTAACGAGGACTGATAACGTGAGATTATTCAAGAAAATAATAAAAAATGGAAATACCTGAGTTCTCTTATTTTGCCACGTTTTTCACAGATTTTTTTTTTTACAAAATCATAAAATATTGATGATCGTTGAAATGATCGATTTCTGGCAAGTTTTTTAGAATCGTCTGGAAAACATAAAAGTCCCATTGTTTTTGAAATATTAATTGTTCCAAATATTGAAGATTACACTTTGCGGAAAGTATTGATTTCATATACATTTGAAGCGAAGCAAAACAACGTTAAATTTGCAGCAATAATAGTGTCGAGAAGCCATTGAAAAATGATTAAAAGCAGCTTTACCTCTGGTTATCGGAATGAACGCTATAAAATGTTGGAGCTCGGTCGTATAAACAATTTTACGAATGAATGAAATGTGCGCGAAATAAAGAAATGATCTCGATTGTATTTAAAGTAAGACAAGGTCCGGCGCAAGTTGGTGCACCTTCTAGCTCTTTATAGCGAATTCCCGTCGTTCCGGTTATCTCGAACATTTATTCTCTCCTTGGCTCTCGAGAAATCTCTCACCCTTGGAAATTCAGAGGAATGCGTTGTCGTAAGTAGACAGAACGAGATAGGGAAACACTGCCTTCCGCAGTCCCGGAGCCACATCTTATGTATTTCTCATTTCTTATTTTCTCCCTGTTGCCAGTATTTGATGCGAGCAAACGCATTCATTTTCTTTCCTGTCGCGTTATAACGATATATATATATATAAGAAAAAAAAGAGGCGAGCTATTCGAGCGAAGGGTTAGAGATGGCATTGCACCTCGGAGCAGTTTTAGCGCTAATCTACTCGCGCAAGAACGCCCTCTCGTGTCGCGATTGCGAGCCAACTTCTCTCAACTCTTTTTTTTTTTTATCTCTTTTACATAAACAGCCGTAAAAAGAGAGAAACAAAAAACACACTGCTAGCATGCAATCCTGGGTAAGTGTCGGTGCAACCACACAGCCACGATTTAACACTGGTATTCGTCCTGACTATGTAGGCAGACTTTTTATTTTCAGCTTACAGTGATACGTCGAATCTCAGACAGAAACATCACGCACACGCGAGACGAAAGCACGAGACCACGGTTTCTTGCATAAAACGTGACTCTCGGTCCATTATGCTATACTTTTTTCAGGCTATCTTCTATTCTGGTCGTCTTCGAAGGAACCTTTTTCTCATAGCGATTTTCTCTTTAATGTTCGAATGAACAAGATTTTTTGTAACAGAGCTTGTGGAATTGCAAAAGTTATGAGAAATCACTTTTTTTCATATACGCTCCTAAAGTTTGTACCTTTTGCCGATGAAGGACCAAAAATTCGATTGAATTCAAGCACAGCGAATCCATGTGAAACAAAAACTTTTTCTCAAGAATTTACTAGAATTAGTCATTTTTCGCGACGTACGAGCAAACTTTCCAGCTTTTTTTTTGTCTCCCGTAATCGAATCATACGTCGATATGTTCTGGAAAAAAGAAAAACTTTGAAAAATAAAAGCCGACGGAATCTTTTTGAAACTCATTTATTTAACGATTCTTTTTCACGCTCTGTCATTAATCTTTTGACTGGTTCTCTGGTTCAAAAAATTAGTTAATCCAAAATTGTAAATCAAGGATCAAATTAGTCGAGTTGATCGCTGCTCCAAAAAGCAAAATCATTGAAAAAAAAAGAGTAAAAGTTGTAATTTTAACTATTAGGAGAATGGACGAGTAGCAGAGGATTTGAAATTCTAACGTTTCCGAATAGGTCTCCGGATCAAAATGTCTCTTTTCCAGTGATACGATTCAACGTCTACCAAGAAAGTTGTCGCTTCATGCATAAAAACACGAGGAACATAGATGAATCACAGAACATAATACGAAATTGAACGTTGAAGTTGGCAGAGATTGGAGCTTGTGATACGAGAAAAAAGGTGCGAGCTTTCGATCCAGAAACGGGCAATTATCTCAGAGGCGAAAAAGGCAACGAGGAAAAAGGGTGAAAGAGAGAGAGAGAGAGAGAGAGAGAGAGAGAAGAAAATGAATATCTAGGCGAGGCGCCAAAGTCGTGAGCCCATAGCTTATAAGTGATTCCGATAACCTCTCAATCGGGGCTCGTTCCCGCTACATTTTTTTTCCTGTAGTGTCCTTTTGGTCCCGTCGGGATGCTGTGAGAGCGCGGTAACCGAACAACAGAAAATTCGATATCTCGAATACGATTAGTAGGCGGGACACGAGACAAGCACCTGAGGCTGGAAAAATCTTCACCGAGAATAAAGAAGGTGTACATCAGACAAAACTTATACTATCGGCTTATGCATCTACGGTAAAGATGAACCTCAAACGAACTTTACTGTTATAATTAACAGTGGATCGGGACTTTGATCGCTCCAAACGATGAAACGTGTCAAACACATAATTATAATGTAGACCGCAATTCCTTCTTTTTCTCGAGTTTCTCTCCCAAGGAATAACCCTGTAGAGTCTCGACTCTCCGTTGCTTAGTGGCACGAATCAAAGTCTGGCGAACGATTGATTGTTCTAGTAACGATTTCCGTATTGTATAATGGAATCACGTAATGCATACGTTAAGGATTTATCTAGTGTTCGATCAAGTAGATATCGGATTCAGTGTAAAGCTAATGACTAAATATTCATGGCTGATTATTTACACAAAATATTATTGTGGTTCCTTCAATTCTTCGGTTGTCAATAACACACACGATTATTCAACATTGCAGACGATTTTTTGTAGTATTCTCAATTCTATCACGGTATCGTAGGAGACACATAATAATTGTATAAAATCATAATGTGGTTACGAAAAATGCTTTATTATTATTATTATTATTATTAAATTATACATCGACCAAATCGAACAAAAGAGTGTCGTGCTCTAATTCGAGTGTCATGTCGAACTGACTCTCAAAATAATAAAGTAATGTGGTTTTCTTGGACACTCAAGGGAGGGGGGGGGGGGAGAGGCGAGGATGGTGATGATCGGATTTCGCTACTGGCTTGCTTACATTTTTTTGTATTCCAATTTCGCCTCGTTTTGTTTTTTCTATCATTTCACTCGTCTTAGTATCTACAGGGGAAGTAGAACATTGATGTGGAACTTTTTCATATGGATTGTCGCTCACAACTCAAGCAAGCTTTCTTTTTCCTGTTCGTGACAAACGTTTTCGTCCAAAAGACAGTTCAGTCAGAAAGCCGACGGTTGCAGATCCCAATCCAATCACAAGAATCACGAATGCAAAATCCAAGAACCGTTACAACTTTTGATGATTTTTCTTCTAGAGACTGTGATCGAATGAAAAATGTATGAATTTATGAAAACAAGAACGGGGAACGACTTGAAATTATTTCGAGTGGACACGTGTTTATGAAAATATTTCGTCATTTGTATAGCACCAAAGCCGTTATGAATAGAATACAAGTGGCTTTCTGACGTTGAGAATAAGATGAAAAGAGAGGAGGAGTGTGTGAATGAGTGAGAAAAAAGACAGAAAGTTAGTGGGGTGGACCAGCTAGCTGGAGATTTGTGGCTCCCTGATTGAAATAAACTGCTCGTACAGACAAGCGTGACGACGGTGGCTTCTCTGGGCCCTCAGACCCATTCCCCTTTCTTCACTCCTTTTTCCCCTCTCAGACACTGAACCATACATAATCACGGCTGAACTTCCTCGCATTCTTGGGAGGCACGAAAAACGTGAAGAAAAAAGAAAGCAAACCCGGGCCCCACCCTCCTGTTTGGGTCGTATCGATTTCCGTCGTGCGAGAGAATTCGCGAGAGGTGGCAGAGACACACCGGGGGCAAGTCAGGCGTATATTCGAGCTCCGATGGTCATCGCTCGTGCCACGAAAGAGCCCACAACCGAGGGGGAGAAACAGTTTTAAAAAATCGCTTGGTTCGTGTTGGTGAGCCTGTCAACGCCTGTTGGCGCGAACGGTAGGCGCGAGTGGAAAGAGGATTCGCGAGATATCGTACGTACCCGCAAGAAGTAAAAATAAAAAAATAAAAAAAACTTGTACGTCCCATAGTTTCTCGCTATTTCTTTTTTCTTTCTTTCACTTATTCTGCCTTTATGTGTTTTTTCCCGTTTTTTAACATGTTTCTTGCGCGAGTGGCAGGGGCGAGAATCGCAGCGGAAAAGAAAAACAAAACGAGCCTCGAAATAAGAAAACATCCGGGGAAAAGAATGAAACAGGAGAGAGAGAGAGAGAGGTGGAAGAAAGATTTTTGCGATGAGAAGGAAAGAACACGCGAGAAAGGGCTGCGAGGTGCGAGCGCGTGAAACTCCTATAGACCCCATTGCCATAAAGAATCGCCCGCAGCTCATAAAGTAGCGCTAGATTTTTATCTTCGTATCTTCGCTTTCGTAAGAGAAAGAAAGCCAGAGGGCCAACAAGTACAGAACTCTTGCTCGAGAAGATCCCTCCGAAACGCGAATGCCGAACGACTCAACAACCCGATGTATCCTGGAACTTACGCATATTTTAAGGCCACTCGTCGTGTGCGCATGGTGAACCGAGAACCGCAGGGTGGAGGCACGCGTCCTCCTTTGCTTGGAAAGTTTCTTTAAATTACGAGATAACTCATTCGTGTCTTGATATCAAAACCACAATGCAACTTCAATTATCCTTTGAATCAGTTGGAATTCATTCGTGGAACAGATTTGGGACAATTATTTTCTTCTTCAGTCTCGTCATTTTCTCTAGCGGAGTCAGTATGGACGACTAGAAACTTACTAGAAACAGTCCCATTTGATAACGTCATTTTGCCGACTGAATATCGATGGTAAAAATTGCTTGACAGGTGGACGATTGATGACTGAAGTCATTGAATCAATATGTAAATCAGCGATTGCCCAAAATTTTAAAAACAATTGACCCACGTACTACTCGAAACTTCGCGCATAAACACGACTCTATATACTGAAGAGCAACCTGTCGATGCGCATGAAGTCATAAAAATCAAGAGCTTATGGTGGTCACGTAAAAATACACCAACAGCGATGAGGCTTCGAGAAGGGTAAGCAAAAAAAGAGACAAAGAGGAGAGTCTCGTTGCTGATTCATAACAAAAGTTTCAGTTGGTTACCGCGAGCAGCTTTTGCTGAGCGTTGGCCAATGAATTCAGTAACGAATTTTCCATTACGGAGTCGAGTGGCTCAGTTTTTAAAGTGAGACTAAAGTGGAAGGTTCGTTGTGGCAGGATGAGGTCAAGCAACCAAGTTCCAGGGACTTTAATGCTTCAAGAAGTTTTGTGTACGTGTGCGCTGTAAGCGTCATGCTAACTGGAGGCTCGTTGTGTCGGCAGGCTACACAAAGACAATGAGTTCGCCGACAAACAGAGAAGTTATACGAATACATAGAGCAACCGAGCACATAGGGCACCAGCACACAGAAATTTCTCATACGGCCCACATGGATACAGGAGGTTCTCTTTATCCAGGAAAATGACCGTGGCGAGGGCAGAGTGCGCCAACATCGGTGGAGTTCCCCGTGCAGTACACATGAACCAGCGGCCTCTTTTTACCCAATGAAATGGCTCAGGGGAACAATGTCTCGAAAAACCATAAGATAAAGCAGCTCTGGCTCCCGTGGCCTTAACAGCCAGCTTCTCTCTTTGTCTTTTATCCCAAGGTACCAGGCCAACTTCCCATCATGATTAGTCACCTGAAGCCTCATAGTGTGGGGTTCCAAATGCGAGAGGCAAAAGAGGTAGAAAAGTATGAAAGTATCCCATGGAATTCCAGGGAACACAGCACCATATTCACAAATGGTGGCAACTCGTGTGCGAAAGCAGCAGCCACCAGGCATCCATGCGTATTAGTAAACCTGCTGACTCGAGTTTGGTTGCTACTTTTCTGCCACGCGCTCCATCGATGCCGCTCTGAACTGCGATCATGAAAGGGACAGTCGCTTCGTATACCTCGCTTGTGTTGCAACGTTTTTTGCTAATTCAGGCTCAAGTATGGGAAAGCTTCAGGCGTCTCATGTGCATATACTTTCCTGGCTTATGGTATTGTATTGTTGAATTTAACTACTTCGATGTCAATGGAAGCCATCGCGAGGACACTAACGGCTTGACTTAACAACGTCCAGGTCCAGATCCACCGGGTTGGAATACGACTTTTGAATGATTAATATTTCGAACGACTAAGACTGCGAATTTGTAAAGTTAAAAATGATGGGGCGTTGAAAAAATTAATTACACCAGGAGCCTTCAATGCTGAAAATATCACAAAGACCTGGGTCAATGGGGAGACCTGGGAAAATGCAGTCAGTAGACAATGTGAAGTGGAATATTATCAATTTTTCTATTCGGTTTTTAAGAACAAGAGAAACATTCCAAAATGGTTTATGCAATAGTAAATCTGTTTTGTTTTTTTTGCTGACAATGAGTGACATTTTAATTATATCAAGAGACTCGGTAGAGTCTCATAACATTGCTATATCTCTGAAACTAACAAGGAAAGTCACCTTAGTGTACCCCCACAACCTGGGTCGAAAAAATTAAAATTTGTAGTTCACATCAAAGTATAAACCCTCACAAAAAATTAGCGGCCCACTCGCATATTTAAGGGGTGAAATTAATTCCTCGAAATCGGTGGTTTTCTCGTTTTTCGTTGATATCTCCGAAACTAAAATAGATACGGCAAAAATTTTAATGGCAAATTTATTCATTTTTCAGTGCTCTGCAATAATATGTAATCGTTAATTGTATAGCTTTTCGTATTTATTTTATTTTCATGAAAAAACGTCTTTTTTTGTACATTTTTCTCTACTTTTCCATATTAAACCTAATTATTCCGATTCAAAATTCAATCAAGACATCTTAATAACTAGAATACATGAATTGAAGGCTTCTAGGGAATAATATGGAGATATATATATATATTTGTATATTGAATAAAGTTTTATAGAGAATGGAAAAAAATCATCATCTGATGGTTATTCATTTATACTACAATTAATGGATGCACAAAACAAAACTAAAATTGAATGATTTATCAGTATTTTAAGACAAGGGTAGGACACATACCTGGATACACTAAATATTTTCTATTTCACAAATTTTCTAATCTTGGCTTATTCTCAGGTAAAATAAGAACTTTTTCGACGATAAAAAAAGAAAAATGTACATAAAAAGACGTTTTTTTATAAAAACAAAATAAATATGAAAAGCTACACAATTAACGACTACATATTATTGCAGAACACTGAAAAATGAATAAATTTGCCGTTTAAACTTTTACCGTATCCATTTTTGTTTCGGAGATATCAACGAAAAACGAGAAAACCACCGATTTTGAGGAATTTTTTTCACCCCTTAAATATGCGAGTGGGCCGCTAATTTTTTGTGAGGGTTTATACTTTGATGTGAACTACAAAATATAATTTTTTCGACCCAGGTTGTGGGGGTACACTAAGGTGACTTGTAAGTCATCAAAATTTCTGCAATTTTTTGAAAAATTTTGCGACACACACTTTTGTAAATAACACTTAGAGAGAAAAGAACTGTAGACAAGTTTCGGAGTTATTTTGTGTGAAATGTGAAATTTTCCAACTTTAGACATATGTACGTAAAACTCTACAATTTTTGCTTTCCAATAACGTGGGTATGGATCGTTCAATCCTTTCTAAACTTGCGTGCTATTACAAAATAATATTCTGAATAAGCTCACGGAGTTTGAGGAAATTCCATAGCAAGACGTTTTGTCAGTACGACTACCTTAACATCCAGTATTGAATAAAATGATTCAAAAAACCACTATATATCAGGTACACTGAATAGGGAAATATGCTTTTTTCGGAAACTCTGAATCTTACATAGAACATCTTTTCCGAAAGTTCTTATGTTTCTAGATTCCTGTTTGACGTAACAATTGCCATTGATAGGTTATTCAGCAAGTTGTATTCAAGTTTTTACTAGAAAAATTAGCTTTGAACGTGACTATAGCAAAACTTTTACCCGAATTGTCAAGAGGCAAAACGGGAGGTACCGTTTGTGTTTTTGATTTTCTGTATGTGTACATTGGCTACGTATAAATAATTCCTTCCTTTTGTGATCGCATGATTATTCGGTACAATCAGCTAACCGAAGTGAAGCGCCCAACTCTGGAGGAGTCATAACATCCATCGAAAGATGCATGAGGTTCATTCGATGATTCGACGTTGAAGTGCAATACTGTGAATGCAGTTTACTAGCCACAGTTGAATCGTTGACTTGTGAATCCAAATACCCTTCGCATGAAGGAAAGGGTTGAAACGTTCTAAATACCAGATCTCGATGATTGTTAATAATAAAAGATTCTTTGCCTCGCGAAGCAGCCTTTTACCCAACTCTTCTTTGGATTCTCTCAACGGAGTGAAGATTTAGTGAATTAACATAAATCCTGTAACTTTATAATCTGTCTGGAGCTTGAAAGGCTCGCGCCAAGATATTATCGGAGCAGACATACCGGGACTAAGTAAACCACGAAGTAGAGAGCCAGAAAAAGCGAGTGAGAGAGGGGTCGGATGATCGTGAAGGAATGAAAGAGCCGATCTCGGGGCTTATGGAGCCAGCAAACGAGCGAAGCGTGCGCTTCACGGCAGGTGTTGGTATGCGAAATTATCACGTTAAGAGCCACGAGAAAGCCGGCATTTTTCATCGTTTAGTACGTCAGTCTTGAAGCATTATATGCCTGTAATCTTAGCCAGCTTTAGTTTTAATGTATCTCGTTCATCATTATTTCGTCTAATCATGAATATTAAAGCGACAGCAAGTAGAACGAACGAGCGATCACGATTTTCTTTACCGGTTATATAGTTTGTCGGTGAAAATAAAAAATAAAAAAAAAAAAAAAACGACACAAAACGAAAGTAATCATACTGGATTTCCCCAACAGTACATTATCGTATTGTGAAAAATCTTTTCTCCCTCAGTTCCGAAAAAAATCTAATCCCAAATTGAAAGAGTGAAAGAGTACAATAAAGAGAAGAAAAAGAAGAAAAAAAAAAAAAAAAAGCATAGCGTATAGACTCGGAATGAAAAATCTTCCCATCGGTAGGATCAACAGGTAGGTATCCAGTTTCCATTGAGCTGCTCGCAACACAAACGTTTACGAGGACGACAGGTAGAGCGAAAAATTTGAGTTTGTGTCACGTTAGTGGCAAGTTGTAGCCCCAGAGGAAAACGAGGGTTGAATAGTAGTTTATATACATGAAGTATAATAGAATATAGCAGGTACAGGTATTCCATTATGATGAAGAGGCTTCAGTGAGAAGCGAAAAGCCCGCGTGAGAGTAAGGATACCCGGGACTGGCACGAAAATAGATTAATATATGCAAAAATCAGCCGAGAAGAAGAGAGGAAAAGAGGGAGATCTCGAAGGGATACTTTTTCCCACCGGAACAAGTGAGCCGACCGAGAGGTAGCTGTACCCAGCGATGGGGGCATCACCAACGATCAAACGCTCAAGGGGCAAAAAAAGGTAAATCTGTGAGATGAGCGGCTATAAGGTTCTCGAGTTTCACCTGTGCCCGAGAATCTCTCGCGCATCGTTCATACGTATAATACACACGTCTATATACATCCCCATAACTACAGGGTGAAGAAATAATCCTGGACGCCTTCGAATACGCTTTGAATTTCAAAGAATTACAATTACAATTTTCAGAAGACATTTTTCACTGGATGAAGATCATCGTGTGGCAATAATCATGCTTTTCGAGACAAAGAAAAACTCGATACTTCGTGTCTTATTCATTCTAAAATGGGGTTACATCTTCTTTTGGAATTCGCTGAATGTCCTTGAGACATGTGCAGGACTCGTGATACAAGAGATTCCTTGATTTCTGGATTTGATCAATGGACTTTGCTTTTTTGAAGTTTTTTGTTGTTCGTTGCAGCTGATCAATCAACTTGGGTTTGTATTTTTCGACTACTTTAGAAACAATGAAGAAGATCTTCATTCTTAGCAGAGTATCCTTCCGGAAGATCATCCTGGATGGCCACTCGATAGATTCTTTCGAATTTTGCTACATCCAGAGGGTTTATTCAGAGTGGCAAGAATTAATGTTCCACCCTGTATAAGACGTCTGCAGTTATACGACCATATTCATCTTTTCCCTTTTTATACCGCGCTCGCGCGCCGACTATATCCTGCCCTCCCGTACACACGAATACATGCTTACATGGCTCATGGGTGTATGCATACATGGAAACATCCTGGGACCTTGTGGACCGTAATACAGGCTGGACGGATCCTTTCCCACAGGACGATGCACAAGAGGACCAGGCGTCCGCCTAGAATCTTTCGGGGGTTGTTTTTTTTTGTTTGTTTTTTTTTTTTCATCAATTTCCTGCTCCTGACCCAATATTATCAAATTCGATCTCTCGAAATGGATCTGCCACTTTCGGATGACTGGGACGAGAAGTTTCTTGGATTCTTATTAAGGTCTGGAGAAGTGGCTTGACCGAGTGTGTTTATACAACAGTGGGAAGCAGCTAATTCTTTGATGATCTTTATTTTTCTTTGTTTCAGGAGTTCTTGGAGCTTCAGAAATTTGTCCACTTTGCGTAGAAATCCTTCGCGTGACATTATTCTACCATAAACACGATTCATTTGTTTTTTATTGTTTTTTTTTCTCGTTGAGAAATGCTGAATTGGCCTGCTAATAATAAATATATCGGGACAATCGTTCCTGCGGTAATTCACCATTTCTCTGGGGCTCTTACCCTCTGGACTCCTCGTCGCGTTCTTATTAGGCATAATGCTCTATAAACTATCTGGCGAACCGCATACTTTGCTTTATAATGTAAAACCAAGACGGATGCATTGTCGCGCGGAATTATTTATCTCCGCAACTATGTATATAAACGTGTAATATATGTAAAAGCTATTCCACGTGAACACGGCTACTCGATTTTCTCAAACTAGCTATACACACTAGTCCTGATAAAATAGCACCAGCCAGAAACGTCGCTAAGAATCTTTCACACGTACTTATTCCCTGGCCATAAACGCTGTTCTCTCGGAATACCGTAACTTCGTGGCTCCAAATGTATCCGAATAAATTCAAAGATCTTTTACATTATTACGGACATCAATTTTTGAAATCAATAATGCCGAAACTTTTGCTTTGATGCTTCAAGACGAAATGCCCGGAGATTGAAAATTTCTCAAAAAATTTTGAGTTTCTATCGAAATATTCTATCCAATTTTGTTTTCTCACTATTTCCATCCATCTCAAATGTCATCGGTTCAAATTTTCTTGATTATCGTATTGGCAAAAGAGACTTACATTATCGCAGAATTACATTAGTTTATCGATTTCTGCACCACGCTGGAACACGTCTGTGTAAATGTGTTGCGAGTGAGTGTCAGAGAGAGAGAGAGAGGGAGAGAGCATACCGTGACTATTATATGCAGAGCTCATCGTTCTTTCTCCCCGTTGGAAACTGAACTGCGCGAGCGCGATAGATCTCGTTTGCTCGGCGGAGAATCGCTTTCTCGTAACCTCGTGAGAACTTAGTGGAGGTGCTTCGAGCATGTGGCGATATCCGCGGTGGCCTGTGCGGCAGCTCACACATTGTCGTTCCCTCGCCCCCTCCGTGCCCCTGCTTGTCCTCCTATGTACATTTAAGCTGAATGCACTTTCAGGGCGCCTGTGCCGAACGACGACGCGATATGCCGACAGACGAGGACTTTCCTCGACGTGATACTTAAACGTGGAAAGGAAAGGTAAAAAAAAAATGGAAAAAAAAAAAAAAAAAATTATGGCGCAGCTGATCGGCTGTACGGAAAACGTGTGCGGCTCTAACAGCGAGACGAAAATAAATGAAATTGTTGCGCTCTATCCGATCGCAAAACATGCTGCGCACACGTATCCATACATGTTCATTTATTTTTATGTTTATAAGACATTTGGCATCCGCGATCACGACGAATAATTATCGACGCTGGTGGTCTTTGAATCTCAGCTGCTATACCCAGGGCGTGGATTAACTCGATTCTCTTTATATGAATGACCCCTCGGAAAGTGTCTCTAACTTACGAGATATTATCTTTCATACGGTCTAGAACAGCTTACGGTAGTTGCTACAAATTTTTATCAGCCGGTTCATTTAATGGAGACTCGCCTTCTAGATTTTTCAAACAGAAACACACTTTGGTTTTGTGCGTTTTAATCCAACTGATTTTTCACTGTGAGCTCGGAACTGGTTCAGCTGCATGGGATTGGCAAAGGATCAACGGATGATTCCACTTTTTTTTTCATTCCAACAACACTGTTGTTTCGTGAAGGAAAAACGATAATGATGCGAGACGAAAACAGTGACTTTTCGGTAAAAACACTTAAACTTGAATTGAATAAAATGAAATTAAAAAAATGCGATTCTTCAAAAAGAATTGAAAAAAATAAAAAAACGAAGGGAAATAGAAAAAGAAATTGAAAATTCGTCCAATCGAAATATGAGAATCCGGAATATTCTTCTTTCATTCAAAAGTTTTCAGTGAGAATAATGAATCCGAAAATTACGAAGACTACTTTCGAAGATATCGTGGTGACCACGAAAAAGAGCTTCGGAGAATATCTGTAGCTCGCTAATTTTCGAAAGAATCTTCTGTCAAGTTGAATAATCGTTGTACGAAATCTGTTTTCGATTGAAATATGCATTCGAGTTATTAAAAGAGTTTGGAATATCGTGTATGTCATCGGTAATTTTGCAAAAATATCAATTTATTCGTGACTTAAAAAAAAATAAATATAATCTTGTTGAAGTAGTCCAAATTTGCACCAAGATTCCAACATATCCACGGATTCAAACGTTCCATGCTTTATGTTCCGTATATGTCAATAGATAGGCAGGATAAGAGAGGGAACTTGTCGAATGTGCCATTTGATAAATTATTCCCTCGATAAATCGAGGGGGAGGGGGAGGAGGTGAATGAGACAAAAAAAATGAAATAAAGCAAAACGAGAAAGAGAATCGAACTTGCATCAGCTGCAGCGGGAATGTAAATTCTATCTAGGGATCTTTTTCCTATTAAGGCCTCGTAAAGCCTGTGCCACATTTTTATCCTTACTTCAAGATATATACGTAAGTACATATTATGTCTTTCATGTCTTTCTTAAATAGAGATCTAAGATCTGAGTAATCTATTAAAATGTATCCCAGTCGCCCATTCACTCTGTAACATTCGAATGTGGGAGACGACTGTAATAACGTTGACACGCTCGTTGCAATTCGATCGAAAGATCTTGCTAAATTTCGAACGATCCACCATTCGAATATTTTCATCAATTACAGTATTGCTTTTACCAATCTTTCCTGGTATTTTAATTGTTGCTGTAAAATTTCATCGTAAAATAATCTTTCGTATCGAAATTACTCCTGATCGATGAAATCCTGTGAACGTTAAATTTTCATAGCGCAGTGACGCTGAATCTTGTCTGAAGATTTGTTTCAACAAAAAATCGTTAGATTCATTAAAATCGTTTAATTGTACAGATTTAAAATCAGGATTTTCTTCTTCTTTTGACATTAAAAAAATGATCGCAAAAATGCTAAATTTATACATTAAAATATCATAATTGAAAAGATTTTATGAAAATTCTAAAGATTCATTCGAAAATTCATTTTCAGATTCAGATTCAATCCTGCATTTCTTGTGCATACTCTAGAAAACGTTTCCCAACATCCCCTCAATTCCATATCAGATGCCATAATTATCGTTCAATTATTCATTGATAAATATTTTCAGATCAGAAAAACGAAATCCTGAGGGAGTTTTTTTTTTTTTTTTTTTTTTTTTTTTTTTTTTTTTTTTATTCAAGTTTTTTTTAAATATGACATTTTGAAGTCAAGAAATCTTTCGTTTTTTTTAAAACAATTTTTATCTAGCTATACGATTTTCGTTCAACTGAATGGATATTGTTCGATGAAGAAAATTTGTTATCAGCAGTCTAATTCTACAGAATTTCTTCAGATCTTATCGACAGCTGAATTAATCAAGCCGATTCATCAAATCTCTGATTGTCTTTCATCGGATCGGCTCATTTGTTCGGCTTCGAGCCCGCACGTGTACCAAATTCTGAATAATTTATATCGAAGATTTGAAAAATATGGCCAAGAAAAGATGAATCTTGATGGATATTCACCGCACCCACCCACACAACTAGGCCTCGCGGTAAATTATAAAATATTTTTATTCGTACAAGGTTTCTAATCTTAACGACCGATTGCAAGAATATGTGCTAAGAGTAAGGAGTGCGAGTATCGATGGCAGCGATCGCGATTTAGCCATCGGCTAAACTTCTCGTATGAGGAAATTTTCTATGGGGAAGTCATGAAAAAAATCTTCGCATATATTTCCTACACTTTCGGGTTCAATCTGAATATATATTTCTCACTCTTTCTTACAGGCTCTTTGCATATTCGTGTGGCACCTTTTTCTCTCTCGTGGAGGAGGGGGGGGGGGGCTGCATGCTCGTCGGCTGATTAGCCAGTCATCCGAGATCTCTTGAAATCTTTATACCTATACGTTAAATGTATCGCTGTCTTCGCCGCTCTTTTTCACGTGGGAAAGTGGGAAAGATCTCGATATCGAGCCTCCGATACGTTAACCCTGAGGGCGACAGGTGAAAGGGTCTTATTTTTCAAATATTCATTCAAAATCTTGATTCGAAGAAAATAAATATTCTTAATGAACGAAAATGTTTGAATCTTTTTCAAGTCGGAACTGCATTTTTCAGAGATTCACGAGTTTCGTGATTAATAATTCGGTGCATCGGACTGTGTTAAAAAATAAAAGATTTGTAAAGTCATTCCATCGTTTATTATTATTATCGTCTGTGGAAATGCAGAATGAACGTGCTGTTTATCAGATGTTCATTTGAGTAAATATATATATATTCTACATAACAAAAAAGGGTTGGTTTTCCTTGACAACTGAAAGTTGTTGGTTGAAGAAAAATCTTCGAGGACAGATCGATTCAATCATCGTTCCCTTTTATACATTGGTCATCATCATAAACGAAAAATAAGAAAAACCACCACAGAAATAATTTACAAGATTGATGTAAGTAGGATTTCATTAAATAATTATGTGACTCAATTCAAATCAATTAACCAATATGAGTTTTGGTACTTGATTCTAAAATAACCGTAAATTGAGATATCTCAATTTACGTAATGCATATCGACACTCGAATATAAAAATATTCGTAAGCATAAACCTAATGATTATTCAAAAGTGGATATCGATCTCTTGAATTATGACATCCGTCATTAAACTTCGACTCGAACTCATGATCGTAGCAAATCATTAGATTGGTCGACAACTTAAATTAAGGCTATGGCTATTTGTAAAGTTGTCGATCATATCTTTTTTATTAGTTTTCTTCATTCTTCAGATTTAAGGTTTCTTTTTTTCTTAACTATAATAAAATTATATTTCAACAGGATGGTTTGAACAATCTGAATAAAAAACCTCTCAGTTGAAAACGGATTCGAGGTATTTGATGATTATAAAAAAAAACGTAAAGAAAACAAAAAACCCAAATCAGGTAATCAATGAAATCCTTTAATTAAACAGACTGAAAACAAAATTTTGTTGAAATCTCAAAATATTTTGTTGTATACGCATTCCACAAAATATTTCGATGACACAAACAAAAATTTTTATCCTCTCAACAAAGTTTTGTTTCAGTATAAAAAAGCTTTGTTGTTATATTCGAAATTTAGGTGCCTGAACAAAAAAAAAACAATTTGTTAAATACGTGCAACAAAATAATTCAATATTTCAATGAAGTTTGTTTTCAGTTCAGGATTTCGGTACTTCACGATTGTGAAAAAGTCCGAATTTTCTTATCTTCTTCATTTTCTCCTCTATCATTAATTGTTTTCTGATAATTTTGAAGAATTTTCAAGGAATTTCCACATTTTTTACGAGCAGAACAAAAATAAGCATCGAAAGCGAGGAAATTTTCTGAAGCAACGTTTCGAAAATGAATTTCTAATCATTCGATCCAAATCGTCAAAATCGAATGACCAAAATATATTATTTGTTTTCCAATTACAGATGAAAGTAAGAAATTTGTGCAGAATTGATGAAATTAACAAGATTTGAAACAGTCATGACTAATATCAAGAGCAGATTTCATCTTGGGGAAGGCAGGAAGGATTCAAACTTATGAGAAAAGTGACGTAGCACTGTTCGCTTGGCCCGAAGGACAGGACAGGTGCTCCAAGGGCCAGTGTGATTATATACCTATATCCTGGACCTGCGAGACCCCATGGGAGTTGGAGGGACTCCTCGGGGATCATAGTGCTGCAACCAAAGGAAGGGATCGGGGGGAGGGGGGGGGGGGGCTGAGAAAATCTGGCAATGGACCACCTTGCGGTCACTTTTGGATGCTATGGGAAACACAACCCCTCCTGAATGCACTTTTCATTGTGAGATTTCTGCCACCATACATAAACTGCTAAAGAGATGAATATTTTTTTTTTTCCTTTTTTTTTTCAATGGCTCGAACATTCCTGTGCGAAATTCTCGAAACGAGAATCCTCGACGACATTTACTTCCGTTCGACATAACAAGAGACGAACGAGTGAGACTTTTTCGGTCAAGTTTCACACTGAGGAAAATAAGTATTCGAAACTTTTTATTCTTCTTTTCATTCGTGGAAATGTACTACAAATACTTTTCCCACAGAAAAATTCAGACGTTTCACGAAGAAATCGATGAAAACCATTATTCAGTGGTCGACATTCCGAATCGCAAATATCTCAATTACCATGCGACAGAAATATGCAGAATTGGTTATTAATTTTTTTTTTTTTAATTTCATCAAATTATTATAGAAAATATTACAATTGTAGAAAATTTTATAGAAAAAAAAAAATGCTTACAAAATTTGACGACGTTTGGGAGGATTATTGAAAAATGATCAATCGATCAGTGGTCTCTTTTGCAATTGTCAAAAATATCCCGATGTCATGACTCCAATCAAGAAATTTTGTATCGAAGTAACAGAGACAATTGACTGAAAATTTGAGAATTACTTCTTGAAATATTGAACAAAGCGTGTGCCAAGTTTCAAAAAAATTGAAAGACAGAATAATAGAAAAAAAAATTTAACAATATGGATAAAATATTAACGACATCTTTGCTTGGCAAAGATGTCGTTAATTATGCACAAGTGGGGCACCACCCCAATTTAAAAAAAAATACAAAATTAAAAAAAAAAACTCCATAAAAAAAAATTGTAAAAATAAAATAAAAATGCCAAAAAAAGTTAAAAAATTCCTTTCCGAAATTGGGGTAGTGCCCCACTTCATATGGTGTGTACGTATATTTTGTCACAAAAGTTTGACAAAATATAAGCATCGGAATCATACGAAACCATATGATGCTACGGTCATCAGAGGGCATTAACTTTTGGGAATTTGGATCCTGACACAACACCCTTAATTGACATTTTTTTTTTAACTTCTAACGCCACTGGCCGCATGATTTTTGGCAATAAAATTGATTTTACAGTGATAAACAAACTTTCCACCTGATGAATCTTTTCGTTTTCAAATAACGAATAGAATTATGTACGTTCAATCGAATTTAACGAAACCTAGTTAAGGAGGGTGGTGACCAATGTCAAAATGTTAAGAAATTAATGAAATTTGGTGATAATGTTCTTCAACATCAAGTACGAATACACAAATTTTTTCAAAAATTTCTTTTACTAAGTTATCGAGTAATTATGCATTAAAGCATATTTCTTATGCCTGGAATGTATACCTATATATATGAAAACACTATCCTCATGCACGTGAACTTTAGTGTTCAATTACTCGATAACTGTGTGGAAGAAAAATCTGAAAAAATTTGTATTGTCAAATTTGGCACTAAAGAAAATGTTCACGAAATTTTATAAAATTCTGAACTTTTTGAAATTTTTGAATGTTTTTAACATAGTTTAGCATGACAACATTGTATCGCCTGTACCCAACCTCCTTGATGGAAAACGTATTTGAAAACTGAAGAATTAAAAAAATGGACGAAAAACCCCATTTTTTCGACATTTGTTCAGGGTCAAAATTAACCCCGCTCATGAGTTCTAGTTTCAAAAAAGTATTTTGATTGCGTAAAACGTTTTTCGGATTCTCATATGTATATTCGAAAAAGCAGTTTAAAAAAACGTGAAAAAAAAAATTCCATCACTTTTACCATGTCGATTTTAAATGGAAAATATCGAGTCGAAGGAGTCGAGACTGAACGACGTAATACCTATAATTCACTTAATAAAAATCGATAAGAAATTAATGCGTCAGGGTCGATTTGACTAATTGAAAATGAAAATTCGTTATTTGCCATCACGGAGTATCCTGGACGTAAAAAAACAATAATAATAAAAAAATATGACGTATATATATATAGATTTAGTACACGCAGCAGGATCGAAGGCACGGAGGTAATCTCCTCGTCGTTCACCTGATCCTCGGTATCTTGTTCGACGAGCCGAGAAAGAAAGAGACGCTCAAAAGGGACCGAGGGAGAGAGAGAGAGAGAGAGTCTTAATATAATAATACACGCTCGGCGTATTATGGCAGGACGTGATTATACGCCGGGCAAAAACGTAACGAGGTAATACAACCGTGATTTTTCCATTGGTACCAAAATGGAGAGGGAAATCTCTCTGTTTCATCCCCTCGAGACTGCCAGTCGTTTCATTTTATCTGAACGAATCACGAGCTCGGGTTTCAAGCCTTCGTGACCTTTTTTCATGATGAATTTTCAACGTTTTTTTTTTTAGTTTTTTTTATTCTTTGAATTTGGTTTTAGCAACAAATTCTCGTTTCATTGTTTTTTAATGATCGATCCTTATTTTCTCACAATCTACTTCGCTAATCGAAATGGCAATTTTTTTAGTTGAAATTAAAAAAAAAACAGGGAAATATTTGACTGAATTATTTGAAATTTTTTAGGCCTGTTGATTTCGTTCGGAAAAAAATTAAAATGCTGAAAAATCTGCGCTTGATTCGAACAAAAAAAATTGTTTTTTTTTTTTTTTTTTATTTTGGATTCGAAGTTCGAATTTCACTTTTCGATAAAATTTTTAAAATCTTCTGAAACAATCAGCTGTGCTGTTACATCGAAAGAAAAAAATTGTGGCTTTTTCGTTTCGCGTCCAGATCTTTGGTCAGAGAAATGTAGAATTTTTTTTTTCATCATCGAATGCACGCCAAATAAATTCATTGATTCGCTTTTGAGAGTGAACAAAAACATTTCGAAAATGTTTTCTCGCTCGTAATTCCTCCGAATATAAAAAAATCATCGATATCGTTCGTGAGAACCGTTGATCCCGAAAAAAGAAAACAATTGCGAGGATATTTCGTTGAGAAAATTGAACTCATTGGCAGAATAAGAAAAACGTTTGAAGGAAATTCCTGCAGAAAATTTTATTCGGAGAACGAATCACCACCGACTGATATTAAATATTTATTTATTTTTCGATCGAACGAGATATACAGCAGCTGAAAAATGCTCCTTTCTCAGCGTACTTGATGCACAAAAACAAACACAATAAAAATCTATTCGACGAGTTAATAATCGTTTTATAATATCTCTTGAAGCATTCCCTCATTACATTCAATATTATTCTCAAAATATTATTCTTATCGATCGATCACCAGCTTATATAATAATATCTCGATATATATATATATATATATATCTACATATATCTATATATATATCTATATCTATATATATCTATATATATCTATATATATATCTATATATATCTATATATATCTATATATATATATATATATGTGGGCTGAATACTTCGGGACACCTATTTTTTTCTCCATACATAGATTCATTTTGTTCTTCACAATTTGTAGTTAAAAGGAAATTGTTTTATATATAATAATTAAAAAGATATAACAATTTTACTATAGAACGAATACTTTGAGACTTTTCCTCGTGAGGCATACAATGGAGACAGTCCGCAAAAGTGCAATAAGATATATACGACGGTCAATTTCCATAGTCTTTGAAGTATGCGTATAAATGTATGGTCTTAGGTATTCAGTGCATAGTTTGAGGTCATTTTTCAGGATCTTTTCCACGTACAATGCAAAGAAATTGTATGAAATGCGTATTTTAAAGCCTCAAATTTTATATGTTACAACCAGATTGAGGCCTCGAGTATCCTATTGAGTAAAAGAAACGTGCAGCATGGAAACGATAACATACGATGTGCACTCCGAAGCGTTTCGAGTTCGTCTGAGTTATCCTGGGGTCTTGAAGTACACGTGCGATATAATAAACCGTTGCATTAAATATATATTTTGGTGATTACCGTTTTGCTAGAGCATAATTTTCACATAACTTTCATGCCGCCAAACAAGGGTGTCCTCAATCAATGCACTCAGTCACAATTTTGTGACTGTTCAGATGTTACATTTATCCACTGTCCTAATAACTTACTTCTTATTGAGAATTATTCTCGGAAATCTTTTCAAAAATCAATTATTTCTCAAATGGCACAAAAAAATATTCAGCCCTCCAGTATAGATAGATCATACGGCTGAAAAGGATGTTCGGGTACTCGATCTATCAATTGAATGTAACGATAGAGACCCCAAAATATATCTTTGATGCAATGGTTTTTTTTATCGCACGTGTACTTCAAGACCTCAGCGTAACTCAGACGAACCCGAAACACTCCGGAGTGTTTCTCCGGAGTGCACATCTAATGTTATCATTTCCGTGCTGCACGTTTCAGTTACTCAATAGGATACTCGAGGACTCAATCTGGTAGTAATTAATATATAATTCAAGGCTTCACCTTCGCTTGGGTTCGTTCGGGGTTGTTTGGGTTTGTTCGGGTTTTCCTAGCTACCGTAAATACGTGATGAATAAAAAAAATTTCCGAGCATCACTATAGAAAATTTATATTCACAATTGGTAAATGAAGACGATTTTAATATCGCTACTGATTGGATTATCAAACTAACGGTTGAGGCCTGAACAAAATTTGTCGGCAGGATGGAAGATGTGCGAAAAATACGTTCTAGCAAAATGGTAATCTCTCGATACAGATGTTACATTTGTCCAATGTCCTTATAACTTACTTCTTATTAAGAATTATTCTCGGAAATATTTTCAAAAATCAATTATTTCTCAAATCACACAAAAGTATTCTGTTCTCCAGTATAGATAGATCATACGGCTGAAAAAGATGTTCGGGTACTCGATCTATCAATTAAATCTAACGATAGAGACCCCAAAATATATCTTTGATGCAGTGGTTTTTTTTATCGCACGTGTACTTCAAGACCT
Source organism: Campoplex capitator (assembly GCA_037576405.1). NCBI lineage: Eukaryota > Metazoa > Arthropoda > Insecta > Hymenoptera > Ichneumonidae > Campoplex > Campoplex capitator. The sequence goes on along the minus strand of JARBWI010000031.1, from coordinate 9,403 downwards.
CAGCGTAACTCAGACGAACCCGAAACACTCCGGAGTGCACATCTAATGTTATCATTTCCGTGCTGCACGTTTCTTTTACTCAATCGGATACTCGAGGACTCAATCTGGTAGTAATATATAATTCAAGGCTTTACCTTCGTTTGGGTTTGTTCGGGTTTTCCTAGCTACCGTATATACGTGATGAATAAAAAAATTGTCCAAGCATCACTATAGAAAACTTATATTCACAATTGGCAAATGAAGTCGTTTTTAATATCGCTACTGATTGGATTATCAAGCTAATGGTTGAGGCCTGAACAAAAATTTTTGGCACGATGGAATATGTGTGAAAAAATATGTTCTAGCAAAATGGTAATCTCTCGATCCAGATGTTACATTCATCCAATGTCTTAATAACTTACTTCTTATTAAGAATTATTCTCGGAAATATGTTCAAAAATCAATTATTTCCCAAGTAGCATAAAAAAATATTTTGCTCTCCAGTATAGATAGATCATACGGCTAAAAAAGATGTTCGGGTACTCGATCTATCAATTAAATCTAACGATAGAGACCCCAAAATATATCTTTGATGCAATGATTTTTTTTATCGCACGTGTACTTCAAGACCTCAGCGTAACTCAGACGAACCCGAAACACTCCGGAGTGCACATCTAATGTTATCATTTCCGTGCTGCACGTTTCTTTTACTCAATCGGATACTCGAGGACTCAATCTGGTAGTAATATATAACTCAAGGCTTCACCTTCGTTTGAGTTCGTTCGGGTTTGTTTGGGTTTGTTCGGGTTTTCCTAGCTACCGTAAATACGTGATGAATGAAAAAATTGTCCGAGCATCACTATAGAAAATTTATATTCACAATTGGTAAATGAAGTCGTTTTTAATATCGCTACTGATTGGATTATCAAACTAACGGTTGAGGCCTGAACAAAAATTTTTGGCACGATGGAAGATGTGTGAAAAAATATGTTCTAGCAAAATGGTAATCTCTCGATCCAGATGTTACATTCATCCAATGTCTTAATAACTTACTTCTTATTAAGAATTATTCTCGGAAATATGTTCAAAAATCAATTATTTCCCAAGTAGCATAAAAAAATATTTTGCTCTCCAGTATAGATAGATCATACGGCTAAAAAAGATGTTCGGGTACTCGATCTATCAATTAAATCTAACGATAGAGACCCCAAAATATATCTTTGATGCAATGGTTTTTTTTATCGCACGTGTACTTCAAGACCTCAGCGTAACTCAGACGAACCCGAAACACTCCGGAGTGCACATCTAATGTTATCATTTCCGTGCTGCACGTTTCTTTTACTCAATCGGATACTCGAGGACTCAATCTGGTAGTAATATATAACTCAAGGCTTCACCTTCGTTTGGGTTTGTTCGGGTTTTCCTACCTTCGTTTGAGTTCGTTCGGGTTTGTTTGGGTTTGTTTGGGTTTGTTCGGGTTTTCCTAGCTACCGTAAATACGTGATGAATGAAAAAATTGTCCGAGCATCACTATAGAAAATTTATATTCACAATTGGTAAATGAAGTCGTTTTTAATATCGCTACTGATTGGATTATCAAACTAACGGTTGAGGCCTGAACAAAAATTTTTGGCACGATGGAAGATGTGTGAAAAAATATGTTCTAGCAAAATGGTAATCTCTCGATCCAGATGTTACATTCATCCAATGTCTTAATAACTTACTTCTTATTAAGAATTATTCTCGGAAATATGTTCAAAAATCAATTATTTCCCAAGTAGCATAAAAAAATATTTTGCTCTCCAGTATAGATAGATCATACGGCTAAAAAAGATGTTCGGGTACTCGATCTATCAATTAAATCTAACGATAGAGACCCCAAAATATATCTTTGATGCAATGGTTTTTTTTATCGCACGTGTACTTCAAGACCTCAGCGTAACTCAGACGAACCCGAAACACTCCGGAGTGCACATCTAATGTTATCATTTCCGTGCTGCACGTTTCTTTTACTCAATCGGATACTCGAGGACTCAATCTGGTAGTAATATATAACTCAAGGCTTCACCTTCGTTTGAGTTCGTTCGGGTTTGCTTGGGTTTGTTTGGGTTTGTTCGGGTTTTCCTAGCTACCGTAAATACGTGATGAATGAAAAAATTGTCCGAGCATCACTATAGAAAATTTATATTCACAATTGGTAAATGAAGTCGTTTTTAATATCGCTACTGATTGGATTATCAAATTAACGGTTGAGGCCTAAAAAAAATTTGTCGGCAGGATGGAAGATGTGCAAAAAATACGTTCTAGCAAAATGGTAATCTCTCGATCCGGATGTTACATTTGTCCAATGTCCTAATAACTTACTTCTTATTAAGAATTCTTCTCGGAAATATTTTCAAAAATCAATTATTTCTCAAATCACACAAAAGTATTCTGTCCTCCAGTATAGATAGATCATACGGCTGAAAAAGATGTTCGGGTACTCGATCTATCAATTAAATCTAACGATAGAGACCCCAAAATATATCTTTGATGCAATGGTATTTTTTATCGCGCGTGTACTTCAAGACCTCAGTATAACTCAGACGAACCCGAAACGCTCCGAAGTGCACATCTAACGTGATCATTTCCGTGCTGCACGTTTCTTTTACTCAATCGAATACTCGCGGACTCAATCTGGTAGTAATATATAAAGTTCAAGGCTCCAAAGTATGCATTTCATACAATTTTTTCACATTATACATGGATACTTCAAGCCCTTATGAATTTTGATCAACCGGACGTACGGAGAAGGTAACGATAAGCAAACTAAATATAAAATCTCAATATTTGATGTAGAGAAGCTCCTGTTCAGGGCGAGCTCATTCGGGTACGTAATCACTGTAATTGTATTTATTAACTCCCGACTACCAACTCTGAAAAAAGCCGGGAGTTATGCTTTCAACCGCGATCAGCTGATTTTCACGAATTTTTTAAGCAGAATGTTTGTTGAAACGGCGAAAAATTACTTGACCAAATTTGAGAAACAGGTTCTATTACTAGCGGACGGGGTTTGGGGTCGTAATTTGGTACGATTGCTGGTATATTTAAAGAATAATTAGAAAAACAAAAAATTACCGTTCAGCCATATCGACAGAACAACAGCTGATGCCGCCATAACTATATTCACTCGCAACATCTGCGCCATACTTCACTCGGTTGGTTGTGACCGATTAGTTGTTGCTGTGACAGATTGGTTGACTGTGTTATTATTTGTACCATTATTTTTTTCATTACCACCACATTTTCGTGGGGAGATATTTAATCGAATCACTGACTAAAGAGTAAAGACATCTTCCGACAAAAATCCCAACATCAATTTTTATTTCAGACTTTTAAAAGTGAACTGCTATTTTCTTAAGTAAAGGAGTTCTTTTCCAATATGATTTCCTACGGACTCGCTTGGGACATATACGGAACATGTTAGGCGAACTTGTTACGGAGTGCATTGTTTGAGGACACCTTCGTTTGGGTTTGTTTGGGTTTGTTTGGGTTTGTTCGGGTTTCCTCGCTACCGTAAATACGTGATGAATAAAAAAATTGTCCGAGCATCACTATAAAAAATTTGTATTCACAATTGTTAACCGAAAGCGTTTTCAATATCGTTACTGATTGGATTATCAAACTAACGGTTGAGGCCTGAACAAAATTTTTCGGCAGGATGGAAGATGTGCGAAAAAATATGTTCTAGCAAAATGGCAATCACTCGATCCACGTGTTACATTTATCCAATGTCCTAATAATTTACTTTTTATTAAGAATTATTCTCGGAAATATTTTCAAAAATCAATTATTTCTCAAATGGCACAAAAAATATTCTGCCCTCCAGTATAGATAGATCATACGGCTGAAAAGGATGTTCGGGTACTCGATCTATCAATTAAATGTAACGATAGAGACCTCAAAATATATCTTTGATGCAATGGTTTTTTTTATCGCACGTTTACTTCAAGACCTCAGCATAACTCAGACGAACCCGAAACGTTCCGAAGTGCACATCTAACGTTATCATTTCCGTGCTGCACGTTTCTTTTACTCAATCGGATACTCGAGAACTCAATCTGGTAGTAATATATAAAGTTCAAGGCTTCAAAGTATGCACTTCATACAATTTTTTCACATTATACATGGATACTTCAAGCCCTTATGAATTTTGATCAACCTGACGTACGGAGAAGGTAACAATAAGCAAACTAAATATAAAATCTCAATATTTGATGTAGAGAAGCTCCTGTTCAGTGCGAGCTCGTTCGGGTACGTAATCACTGTAATTGTATTTATTAACTCCCGACTACCAACTTTGAAAAAAGCCGGGAGTTATGCTTTTAACCGCGATCAGCTGATTTTCACGAATTTTTTAAGCAGAATGTTTGTTGAAACGGCGAAAAATTACTTGACCAAATTTGAGAAACAGGTTCTATTACTAGCGGACGGGGTTTGGGGTCGTAATTTGGTACGATTGCTTGTATATTTAAAGAATAATTAGAAAAACAAAAAATTACCGTTCAGCCATATCGACAGAACAACAGCTGATGCCGCCATAACTATATTCACTCGCAATATCTGCGCCATACTTCACTCGGTTGGTTGTGACCGATTGGTTGTTGCTGTGACAGATTGGTTGACTGTGTTATTATTTTTACCATTATTTTTTTCATTACCACCACATTTTCGTCGGGAGATATTTAATCGAATCATTGACTAAAGAGTAAAGACATCTTCCGACAAAAATCCCGACATCAATTTTTATTTGAGACTTTTAAAAGTGAACTGCTATTTTCTTAAGTAAACGAGTTCTTTTCCAATATGATTTCCTACGGACTCGCTTGGGACATATACGGAACATGTTAGGCGAACTTGTTACGGAGTGCGATGTTTGAGGACACCTTCGTTTGGGTTTGTTTGGGTTTGTTCGGGTTTTCCTCGCTACCGTCAATACGTGATGAATAAAAAAATTGTCCGAGCATCACTATAGAAAATTTATATTCACAATTGGTGTATGAAGTCGTTTTTAATATTGCTACTGATTGGATTATCGAACTAACGGTTGAGGCCTGAACAAAATTTTTCGGCAGGATGGAAGATGTGCAAAAAAATATGTTCTAGCAACATGGTAATCACTCGATCCAGATGTTACATCCATCGAATTTACTTATAATTTGGATATTGTTCAAAAATTTTTCCGGTGATATGTTTAAAAATCAATCATTTTTTCAGTGATATAGAAAAACACATTCTGTTATTGAGTATGGCTAGATCATATGCTTGGAAAAGACATTCGAGTACCCGATCTATCAATCGAATGTAACGATAGAGACCTTAAAATATATATTAAATACAACGGTTTTTTTCATCGCGCGTGTACTTCAAGACCTCAGAATAACTCATAACCTCAATAACCCGAAATGCATTGAAGTGTCCATTATTTGTCATCGTTCCCGTGCTGCACGATTACATGACTCTATAGGATATGTGAGGGATCAATCTGGTGGTATTATATAAAAGCTAGACTATATTGAATATACAGAATATATTCAAACGCTAATTTTGAAGAGAAACGAGTATTCTAAAAAAAAAGTCCTCTAAATCGAATCTCTAGAGTCATTTCGTTCAGAGTTATAGGTGATCAAATGTGATTGTGTGAGCGATCTTTATTCCAAACTCAATAAGTTTCATTTTTTCAAAGCAATGTATCAGATTTGATCGGAATTGAATTATCACCACCATACATGCTTTTTGTTTTGTCAATTATTCTCCATTTTTTTCAGTTCGATTTTTTATTGTGACTGTAAATAGCACAACAAGTTCTTGAGACATCATTATGGAAGTTTTCCGGGAGACATTCCCAATAAACGAATCACATTGATTGAGGACATCTCTTTCAATAACGAACTTTTACGACTTGAACCATAAATCATCAGGGTGGCGCCATCTATTGGATTTTAACAGTTGTGAAATGTCCTGAAATTATAGATAAAATACAAATACTAGAAAAGTCTCCAAAGTATGTCATTGATATAAGAATAGATTGAAGACAGTCCTCAAAGGATGCAAATGTCTTCAAAAGATATGCGCGCTCGAAATTTCGTCCCTGAAGTATGTTGCCCACATATATATATATATATATATATATATATATAAATCACGAGCATAAAATGATAATGTACATTACGTAATTGTCTTCGTCTCTCTTTCGAGTTTGGATAATATCGAATTGGCTTTATAGTTTATCTCGTGGTTTGAGTATGGTTGACGACGTGATCGAAGGAAGTCGCTTTCGCACGACCGCAGTCGGTGAACTCGGTATAAAATATATTCACGTATATATTTATATGTGCTCACAGCTATTCGGAGAGTCGACTATCCTCGTTTTCTGCTTATGGTGAGCCTACGGAGAGTAGTATAAAAGTCGAACCACCTGCGAATCTATTGCGATCCGATTCAAAATACTCGTATGGGCTATTTCGAGTCAACTATGCCAATGAAATTTATCAATTTTTCTTTCGAGATGTTTGAAGGTTTCGAATTTAATGGGTAGCAAATGCCTGGAGTGGCTGTGAACGCGCGACCCTGAAGTCGATTGATCGATCGACTTTTCATGAGAAATTCTGATTTTTCTATTTTTTAACAATTTTTAAAGAACTCGTGAGTCGAATGAGTCGAAATAATTGAAAAATTGTAGAGCATCGAAAAATACTGGAGATCAATCTTTCAGCTGCAGTGAAAAAAAAATTATATTTTTTGATTCATCAGATTTATGATGATTCTGCTTCGCAGAAAATATTCTTGAGTCAACAATAGTTTTGTTGATTTTGTGTACAGCACAATTTTAGGACCGTTTTTTAATGATGAACAATCGTCTGAAAAGATTTTGGGCTTTGAAAATCATCCGTGATAAATTCAAATCTGACGATTCGAGCTGGAGAAACAAGGGTTTAAAAATGAGTCCTGAAAATAGGAGTGCAGCCGAAGGGTTAAGAGTCATCGAGCTCACGTGACCAACTCAAAATCGACGGTGGCGCCTCTCACAGTAAAATATATCTATATCTAGTATAAATATAGTCGCTGGCACACGTCAGACGCCTCGTGTGTATTCTACCGGATTTTTCCGTGAGTTTTTATTGAAATTGCGATAAATAAATTTCGTAATGTGCAGGGAAGTGGCGTGCATCCGGCTCTGGTCTCTTCAGTTGTGGCAAATGTGTGTACAATTTGTAATAAAATAATTATTGTGACTGCCGAAAAAGCTGTCATGGCGCGAGTACAGCGCCTTGTATTTTTGTTAATTTATCGTGTTGATAAGAGACTGATCTGCGAAAAGGGAGCACAGCCGGAACCGGGTAATTAAACCGAATTTTTTGATATTTTTTATATTCGCGTAATCATAAAATTCACGACGAAATCCGGTAGAATATAATTTTAGTTTGCTTTTTTGGCACCTGGCGCTGCGTATGCCATCGCTCGATGACTCTTAAGAATCACAAGTAAAAGGTGTGTTAAAAATAATAAATAAAATTTGTCAAACGTTTTTCTAGTCAAATGAATTTAAGTGCTCATTAAAAATGTTCGAAAATCGTGTTTATTCTCAAAATTTAGAGGATCCATTTTTGAATGAAAAATCTGCCCAAATTCAAGTTTACGTTTTCGATTAATTGGAAGACAATCCTGATAATTAGTGAGTTCTGTAATGGAAAAGAGAGAAAAAAAAAACTGGCGAAAAACTAACGTGGAATGACCTATATATGAAAATATCCAGAGTTTTATAAACACGTGTATGTTTATACGGACAAAGTACACAGAAAATAATACTTACGAGAGCACGTGGAATAAATATGGCGGATAATAATATAAGTGTACGTTAGAAGTATACCGAGGAAAGGTGAAATCGAGCAGAAGGGAAAATAAAAAAGGATGAAAGACGAAGAGATCATTCTGATCGGAAGGGCACGAGCGGGATATGAGGGGAGAGAAGGAAGCTGTGACTCAGAGGGGCCCAGCGAAAGAAAACTAGCTGGGAAATAATGAGTTGAGAAAAAAGTGAGACGAAAGAACCTGGCATAAAAGGATCAGTCACCACACTAGAAACCCCCCTCCGTGTACTCCTGTGATCTCTCATCATGTAAATGCAACCTGCAGTCACTTCCCACGGAAGCGAAAAAAAGCATCCCTCTTCAAAAGTCTGTATTTTTTTTTTCTTTTTGTATAGAATAAAAGTTCGATTAAACATAAGTTTCTATATTAAAAGCGTGTGGATCACAGCGAGTAGTAACTTCTTTTACGAATAAACAAATTATCGACGAAGAATCGACCAATCAATTGGACTGGGAAACAAAAATTTCGAGATCGAAACGAGTCTCGTTTCTCTTAAGGGGTCTAATTAGACGCGCAAAAAAGGTTATTTTCACGAATTTTTTTGATGGGTTTAAATTATAAATATTGATATATAAAATAAAGTGTGAGACCTAATAAATACACTTTTAAAATACGTAATTTTTTTTTTTCGAATTTGTTTAAGGAGGTTGTTTACACACAAAAATGTTGCCATGTTAAAAGCATAGGAAAATTCGAAATGATTAGAATTAAATGAAATTTGGTGAGCATATTCTTTTGGATTAAATGTGAATATACAAATTTTTTAAGATTTTTTTTCTACATAGTTTCCGAGTAATTTAACACTAGAGTTTACATCCGTAAGCATAGGATTCTGTTATACATAGGTATATCTTTTGCATATTGTAAACTCCAATTATTCGACAACTATGTAGACGGAAAATTTGAAAAAAATTGTGTCATTGCATTTGATGCTGAAGAATGTTATCACTAAATTTTATTAAATTCTTATCATATTGTCGTATGCAGCCAACCTCCTTAATTAAGTTTAGTGAGTGAGAAAAAGGGTCCCAAAAGGGGCTGTTGATAAAATCTCTGGAATGGATGATCTGAAAATTTTTAGTTGATTGGATTTAGTTGATCGATGACTAGATTTAGTTGAAACAAATTTTTTTTCTTCAGTATAATCATTTTCTACTCAGGAGCCCAGTGAGTTTTTGAAAAGAAAAAAAAATGAAAAAACCGCGTGTATTCTCTCATGTAACTCTCCCGACGGCGCACCCTTAGAAATTCTTAAGCAGATAGGAAACTCGGGGTTTGGTGGTGGACAGCGAAATATCAAATTCTCACAATAATTTATTAAAAGGGTAAAAGAAGCTTTGGAATTGTGAATAAATCGAGTAGAAAATAGCAGTTTTAACGTTGGCATAGTCATCGTAACGACGATCTAACGCACTCCGAATGGAAATTCAGGATACATGTGCACGGTACGTGACGACGATCGTCACGTCCGTAGCCACCTAATAAAATCTGAATATATACGCAGACGTGTAGC